>CM017328.1:6321221-6451955 GCA_006937295.1 Carpinus fangiana | reverse complement strand
AAAAAAAAAAAAAAAAATTTTAAAAAAAAGGTACTATGAAATATTTGTATGATATGCTATGATTGTCATTTTTGGGATATCAATACGTACAATAGATACGTTGAAATGTATAAAGTTTTAAGAAAAAATAAGTTGTCATGCATGATTAAGACTCCATTTGTTTTGACATAAAATGCTTTCCATCTGAAAATATTTTCTTAAAAATGATTTCCTAGAAAACATTTTACGGTGTTTGACTCATACAAAAAATCACAATATATATATATAATCATATTAAAGTCTAAATTACGAAAATGTTCCGAGCAAGACTTAGAAGTATCCTAACCGAGTCCCCCAAGTGCCCCATTGCGACTTGCCTAGGGCTTGCCCGAACCCCGCCTAGACCCTATCAAGACCCGCCAGGATCAATCAGGACCTTCGCAGGACCCAACAGAGATATTTTCGTAATTTAGTATTTAATATGATTTTGCGTACATTACCGAAAAATGTTTTCTAGGACGAAAACATTTTCCTTTTCTAACAAATCATTTTCAGAAAATATTTTCCGTAGTAATATTTTCCTATGTCAGGTCCCGACGAGGTCCCGATCAAGTCCCAATAAGGTCCTGGGTAAGTCCCAGCGGCTCCGTGTGAGTCTTGACAAGGTTCGATCGGGTCTCAAGCAAGTCCCAAGCAAGTCTCGAGCAAGTCTTTGGCGAGTCCAAGCAAGGTCCCGCACGAGTCGGGCAACCCAGGACCCCCTTGGGCCATAGCCACCCCCAGACCGGCCAATCTGGGGGTGGCAGAACAACCCCAGGTAAAATGTGGTGGCCTTTATGGGGTGGTTCGACCACCCCTTGTGTTTTTTTTTTTTTTTTTTTAGATTTAAATTT
The DNA here is from genome assembly GCA_006937295.1 of Carpinus fangiana. NCBI lineage: Eukaryota > Viridiplantae > Streptophyta > Magnoliopsida > Fagales > Betulaceae > Carpinus > Carpinus fangiana. Next base: position 6,451,083 of record CM017328.1, on the reverse strand, counting down.
AAATTAAAAAAATTAATATTTTAATGATGTAAAACGGTGCGTTTTGACTCAAATTAACGATTATTAAAAATTTTGACGGCAAAGATTTTATTGTCATTTTGATTGACCCAAGAGTAAATTGTCAAAAAAAAAAACTTAAGGATTAAAATTTTTTGGAGTGCTTACCCAAGGTGTTTAGATATAAATTCCCTAAATATAATTTTGAGTATTTTATATATTGAGTTGTATGTATTTTAGTATATGTATATTTTATTTTATTTTGGGTAAAAGGTAGTCCTAAACAATATTAACAAACAAGCCCATGCAAGCAAGAGTTTTTAAATAATAGAAACAAAAGTATATTCGATATACTCAATGGAGAAGGTGATAGCAATTCATTGAATAGAATGATGTGTGACACAAAGCACTCATCAATCATTTTATTTGATTCAATCATACAACAAACCTCCCACGTGATTCTGCTTGCTCTTCTTTTTTTGTTTCTTTTTCTTTTTTCTTCAATTCCTAAGCCTATAAAAAGAGGTGCAAGTAAAAAGAATAGGAGAACAAAAGGCAGTGGGCCAATTCAAAGCTTTTAAGCCGAGTGGGATTCCTTTGCTTTCTTCATATATTTCAACATCTGCCGATCGATCGAGTGGTTCTGTGTACCTATATATATATATATATATATATATGGGTGTTAAGAGAGCAAGCCGCTCGCTCGTGCTCGGGCTCGGTTCATGCTCGACTTAAATATTAAATAAAGCATTTCGTAAATATAAATGATGGCTCGAATATTAAGCGAAGCAAGCTCAACTCGATTAAGCTCGTGAGCAACTCATATAAGGTTCAAATCGGTAATTGTTCACATAATTGCTCATATTAATATAAAAAATTGATGATTTTTTTTTTTTTTTCTAATATGCATCATTTTATAAAAGGATGCATATCCTCTTTCTTCAAAACCAAATGTCTTGCTGTGTTGACTCAGACTCCATACTCAGATAGCCACTAAGCAAGTGCTTATATGTAAGCTGGCTTCTTAAACCGTTTAAGAATATTTGAAGTTTAAATTTATAATAAAAAAATTAAATTAATTAATTAATTAAATATAAGAACCAGCTCATGAATTGGCTCAGCTCGACTTATTATGAGTTCGAGTTCGAGCTCGATTTTTTGGCTCGTCCTTAAGCTCGGCTCGAGCTCGAACTCGAATAAAATTTAAACAAGTCGAGCCCAAACAAAAAAAACTCGCTCAAGCTCATCTCATTTACATCCATATATATATATATATATGTATTTCTTTTGTGGACACAACAGAGATACAGCAGCGAATCACTGTTTTCTTGAAGAAGAAAGCAGAAAAAGAAAAGAAAAGAAAAGTAAAGATAGGAAGGAACAGGTAAACAGATTTATTGGCAAAGAAAAAAGTTAACGAGAATAAAGGCATTATCAAGATCAAAAAGTCCATCTTTGTGGTCCACTGTACTAAGCCAAGAGACGAAGAGAATTTTCACTTGGTTGTTGTACTAATTAAGCACCCGATTATCTATTTTAATTGTTTAAATTAAGTGAAATTAGGTGTTAAATTAATCTTCTTGACTTGGGTTGTTGTTTTCGACTTCGCGGTCAATGGCGAAGGCATTTGGGTCTCCCGGAATAGTACGTGCATGGCCCCCAGTTGCTTCCTTTTTCGAAAGGAGAAGGAACAAAATTCCCAAAGTGCAACGTAGCTTTGCTGACTCAGCCGCTCACCTCACTTCCATTTCGACGGTCTGGATGGCTTTGTAATCTATCCTGTCGGAGGAAAAATGATAAGGGATCAATTATAAGGACAACCATAACTCTATTTTATAATTGTCATGAGTGACACCTATAAAGATAAGAGTAATGTTATAAGGTTTTCTAGAGTTTTTTTAAAGTTATCCCAAATGTGATGTGACTTTTAAAATTATCGTTGAATTTGAGATGTGATTTATTGACTTTTGATTTATTAGTAATTTTAAAAGTCATATCACATCTGGGATGACTCTAAGAAACCTTATAGCATTACTCGTAAAGATAATAAGTTTTTTATTCATCATTTCCACGTTGTTTTGTACAAGAGATGCCATCATCGAATTAGGATTTACATAGTTGTTTTTTTTTTTTTTTTAATAAATGCCATCCAAATAAAACCAACTTTCAGCTGGTTCTAATCCTTAGTACTCTAGAGCATATTGTACAATTAAAAAATAATAATAATAAATTTATAAGTATTTTAGTCAGAGGCTTTGAACAATCCAATAGACAGAACAGAAACATCACAGCAAAATTATGAAGCGAAAATAAGGTAGATGTTAGTTTATTTGATAAAACTAAGGTAGTTAGGTACACACACACACAAAATTCGCAAATTAAGTATATTCATATTGGCTTAATCTAAACTCGAATTATGACACTTTTAGAGAATGGTAATTAGATACTCCTATTTTAGTATAAGTGGTCTTAAACAAAAAGTCTAGTGAGGCTCTTGAATCAATAATAAGAAGAGTTCAATATAATTTTGCCAATTGAGAAATTTGGTTTAACATTAAGTCAAATTATTTTATCTCAATTAATGATTCTAATTTAGAAGACATGGTTAAAATAAGAATAAAAACTAAAATTATAGACATGAAATCAAGTCCCATGATCTATCAATTCATTGGTAGTCTATAGATCGATTACTAACATTTTCAGTCTTTGCATGCCTGTATTTCAAGCAGATATAATTATATATAATGTCACTCTTTTTTGTTCTATTAAGTCTTTTATCTTCTTGAATGTTATGTTGTATTACTTATAACCCTAATAAAACTCATATACCTGTATTTGCTTCAAATTAAGTTCATATCTTTTCGTTAACCTTTTTAAGCCGGAATTTGGTTATTTGGCAATTAGAGCATTCCCATCAAACTCTTTATATTTAACATTTCTCTAAATTTTTAACAAGATTTACAAAAAATATCAATTATCAAACTTTTTATCCAAAGTTAAATTTAACATTTGTTTTAACTCCTCTCTAAATATAAAGACACCAAAAGCAAAAGTTATTTATTTTTTAATATTATTTTGGTTGTTGGGGTGGCATTTTGTTAAATCTCTCACATGTAATTAAAGTGAGTGAGTTTCATGGTAATTATATTCAGGGTTAAATACTCTTTTGTCCCTAGTGTTTCAACACTTTTTTTTTTCTCTTAGGGCTTCATTTTTATCATATGAGGTACCTGTGATTTTTATAAAGACCAAGATGGTACATCTGTTAAAATTCTGTCCAAAACTTAATAAAACGTTATGTTAGCATCAATCAAATGTCGTCATGTGTCATATAATTAATTTAAAATATATATATTTAAAAAAAAAAGAAGAAGAAGCCATCCTTATCTATCCGGAAGTTGAAAAATATTTCAAGAGTTTGATTTTTTTTTTTTTTTTGACATGTCCACACAAGAGGGGGAGGGAGGATTCAAACTAGTGACCTCTGCTTCATGAGGTGTGGTCCCAGCCGATTGAGCTACCTCTTAATTTTATAAAGTGGCTACTTAAGTAAAAAAAAAAAAAAGAAAAAAAAAAAGAAAGAAAGTACATTTCAAAATAAAATTTAAAATTTTTTTAAAGAGTTTGATGAGAATGCTGGGAACTTCTTTTGGGACCAATAAATATATAGGTGACATAAGATACTAACGACATCCTATAATAATAATAATAATATAAAGAGAATTTATATATAAATACTTTGGGTAAGCACTCTAAAATTTTTTAATCATTTTTTTTTTTTTTTACAATTTACTCACTTGGTCAATCGAAATGACAATAAAATCAATGTCGTCAAAATTTTTACAATCGTTAGTTTGAGTCAAAACGCACCGTTTTATATCATTAAAATATTAATTTTTTAATTTAAATCTTAAAAAAAAAAAAAAACAAAACAAAACAAAGGATGGCCAAACCACCTCATAGAGGGTGGCTGGCCAAGGTGGTTCGGCCATCCCATTTTGCCTGGGGGTGGTTCCTAGACCGGCCGATCTAGGGGTAGCTCCTAAGGGGGCGAATCACCCCCTAAAGCCAAACCCTAAAAAACAATTATGAGGGTTTGGCCCTAGGAGGTGGCCGAACCACTCCCTTAAGCCATTAGGGTGGTTCGGCCAACCCTAGACCGGCCGGTCGGGGGGTGGCCAAACTACCCCAGGCAAAATGGGGTGGTTCGGCCACCCCTTGTGTGTGTGTGTGTGTGTTTTTTTTTAAGATTTAAATTTTAAAATTAAATTAAAAAAATTAATATTTTAATGAGGTAAAACAGTGCATTTTGACCCAGACTAACAGTTGTTAAAAAATTTTGACGGCATAGATTTTATTGTCATTTCGATTGATCTAGGGAGTAAATTGTAAAAAAAAAAAAAAAAAACTTAAGGATTAAAAATTTTTGGAGTGCTTACCCAATGTGTTTAGATATAAATTTCCTAAATCATATTAAAGTCTAAATTACGAAAATGTCCCGATCAAGTCTTAAAAAGTATCCTAACCGAGTCCCACAGGTGCCCCAATGCGACTTGCCTAGGGCATGCCCGGACCCCACCTAGACCCTATCTGGACCCCACCAGGATCAACCTTGGACCTTTACAAGACCCTACAAGGACATTTTTGTAATTTAGTGTTTAATATGATTTTGCGTACACTAGCAAAAAATGTTTATAGGAAGAAAACATTTTCCTTTTCTAAGAAATCATTTTCGGAAAATGTTTTCCGCCGAAAATATTTTCCTATGTCGGGTCCCAACGAGGTCCCGATCTAGTCCCAACAAAGTCCTAGGTAGGTCCCAACAGTTCCGAGCGATTCCCAACGAGGTCCGATCAGGTCTTAGCCAAGTCCTGGACGAGACCAAGCGAGATCTCACGCGAGTCCCAGCAAGGTCCCGGGCAAGTTCAGTTGGGGCCTAACCCGATCAAGTCTCAGGTATGTCCGATTGGGTCCCGGGCAGGTCCTGGATAGGTCTTGGCAGGGTCCGTCGATTTGAGAATGAGATGCTTAAACTCGAAAAATTGTTTACAGTTTTCAAAAACGAAAACTATTTTTCGAAAATTGAAAAAAAAAAAAAAAAGAATTTTCAGTCAAAGGAAAACTATTTTCTGTTAACTACTATTTTACGTCGCACCAAACACCCGAAAATACGAAGAACATTTTTCATAAATTATTTTACGGCGAAACAAACGGAGTCTAAGTATTAGAATGTTTATGTTATGCAGTTTAAAGTTTTAATAAAATGGGAAAGAGAAGTTATACTTTTATCAAACATTTAACAACTGCACACACACTCAACACACAGAAAAAAGCATCACATATTTCACACAAGGAGACTACCCTAGATTACAGAAGTGACAGCATTTTGCTGGAGCTGAAAAGGCAGACAATTGGACCTTAAAATTTTCATTTCAATTTGTGAATTACTGTCAAGTGTTCATGTAAGGGCTGTACAAAATGATTCTGTGCCTTATGATGAGAGTGAGCAATCTGTACCATATATTCTGTGAATTTTGAATCTGTACATTGGCGAACCAACTGTATAGGTCGAGGAGTAGCATTGAGAAAGAAGGTTGCTATACACTGCAGACAATATTTCTTGTGTAGGAAGAAGGCCTTGCAAGGTGGAGTTCTGAGTAGCATGTTGGTCCTCATCTACCTTGTGAAGGGTCTTTATCTTTTACAGGGCGAAAGACTCCACAGAAGTACTCTGCTTTATTCATAACAAATAAGGTCATTCTAAAAGCTGCCATTTAGCTGCAGTAAAATGATTTTATGTCCTAAAAAGGTAAGAGCCCCAAGTACAGGGGAAGCACAAACAAAAAGAGTGAAAATTAAAGCACACAACAAATAAAAGACACTCCTAAGAAAGATTGACCTAATTCTAATTCCACCTAATTTGGGCTATGGTTTACCAACAATCTTACTTTTTGAACCCAAAAAAAAAAAAAAACTAATTTTCTGATTATAAAAAGCGGTTTAGGTATATTGAGCTCACCAAACATACAAAGGCACTTTCTAAAATAATTTCATGGCTACGTTTCGTTCCTTCCCTTCTCAATGCAGTCAAGAAATGACAATTTTGCCAGTTCATAGCCCTAGCTTTCTCCTCAGTCAGGTTACGAAAATCTTTGCACTTAGAACACAACACTAGAATATATGATCCTAATTCCACCACAAAGTATTTTCCATACCAATCAGGACAATCTCTACCAAAACAAAATCACAAAACCTAGAAAGTTGTGCTAGGTATGTTCATCTATGGGAAAACTGAAGTGACAGCGAGAAAATATAAAAAACTGCAGGAAACCCAAATGCTGTGGAAGACAGAGAGCTCACTCTGTGAGTCAACATGCATCTGTTTTGACGTAAATATCAGCAACTCTGCACCACCAATACTGCTTCTCATCATTGAATTGTGGGCCTCCATCAGCTCAAACAGGCAGGCAGTGGTCTCTTTGGATCTATAAGTCAACAGAAGTCATGTTAAAAAACTGTGTACTTAAAAGATTGCCACTCATAAAAAAAAAGGAAGAAGAAAAAAAGATTGTCACTCAAAAATTTGATGCTAAAACAAACCTCTCAATATTATCATCAGGGAAAAAATATAAAGCTACGTCATTAAGATCAGGACCATTGTTCTGGAACAGCTCCTCCCAGAGTCGGCACCGAGGAAGCAACATAACTGAAGGACTAGAGGCATTCTTTGTGAAATGTCGTAACCTTTGCGATTGATGGTGCATTTAGATTGAGCCTGGAACCCACCGTAAAATTTACCAGGTTTACTCGTAAAAAGAAAGCCTCCCCTGAAGAAAGAAAAATCAATGAAAACTCTATAGAGCAGGAAAGCATTGGAAACTTCAATTACAAGATTAGATGCTAGATCAACATGTTGATAAAAAAGGGACAGGGAAGAAAGACACAAATCCCAAATCAAAGATCTCATCGAAACAGAAGAAAGCTAAGGTAACTATGCTTCAAAATGTTCTTTGCCGCGCAATTTATCTTTACTATCTGCTTGTATTTGCTGTCATATACATGCCCAGAATATGTCTTGACTAGATTGCAGTCATATACATGCCCAGAATGCTCCCACGAGGACCAAGAATTCCATTCCCTGTATCGGCAAGGCTAACTACTGCTAAAGAGGAGAGGATTTACAACTTGCGAGCTAGAGAGTAGAAACTGCAATCACAATGATTTTCCTTTTCATGAATGTTGAAAAGGAAAAAACTAAGTGAAAATGAAAGTGTAGGGAGTGATAAAACACAAGGGAAAGAAAGGAGGTTTCACAAAACTTTATAAATCACGAGCATACAAACCAGAGACTAAGCACATGGACAACACATAACTAATATCCTACAACCGGCCAAAACATAACCACTGTTTGATTACGCTGTTGAAACTCTTCTCTCAGGGAAGCCAGGTTTTGACTGCTGACACAAAGCCCTATATTTTTCTAAAAACAAACAGCAAGGGAAAGCAGAACACAAGAAGACATAGGAGAGATTCATTTTTTTTAATTACTTTTTCCTTTTTCGTAGATCCTGTTGAGCAGGATAAAAAGGAGGGGGGCAAGGTGCATTGTTTAGTAAACTCAACTCACAAGATGAACTTGTGCTTACACAAATTTCCACTGTGTAATGAGATGGTAGAAGCTCATAGCAAGCTTATAATCCATACCAAATCTCTTTAATATCAAAAATCACAGCAATTTTTTTTGGGTATTGTATCATGTTCGCTTCAGCCCATATTGGGCTTTCTTTTTTTATTCGGCTATGAGGTGTTGTTTAAAACTCAAGCCTGGCTTTTGTGATATTGTTTAAAACCCAAGCCCATTTCAGCCCACTGTTGGCTCTCATTTTTGGCCCATAGATGCCCTCTCTTGTATTGTTTTGCTATCTTTAAAAAAAAAAAAAATTCAAACTCAAGGTTTCAGATCTTCTGCCTTGAGTTTGAGGGAAGATATTAGAGTAATGACCCTAAAATTAGGGATTTGATTAAGATTGATGAAAATTAGATTAACATAATTTTAGGGATTTGATTATGATTTGATTACCCTAAATTGGGTGATTTAATTACTATTATATTTATGTGTAAGCTCTATAAATAGAGCATTCTGTATTGTGAACATTCATTCAATAAGAGCCTAATATAGCCCTTAGAGCTTTATCTGTGGATGTAGGTCATAGACCGAACCACGTTAAATTCTGTCTCTATTTTATTATTTCCGCAATTTATTTCTTTTTCTATTTTATTTAGGAATTTCTTCATATCATACCTATCCACCGTCAATATAGCACAGGAATCTTGGTTTCCACATATTTGATCCAAAAGTAGCATACCAAATGTCAATCTTAGAAAGCTCCAATCTCCAGGTGTTAGAAGCAATGGCGACTTCAACTGCATTAGTTTGCAGATGATCATTTGGTAGGAACAGAAGTGTTAGTTATTTTATTTAAAATAAGTAGTTGGCTATTTTCGGTGATCAAAACTTGGTAATTGCATTTATTTAGGTTCTCGCATCTCTTGGAAAATGGTGCAGCAGCTTCATGGAATCAGAGGTTGCATGGGAACAAGGACCGTCCGGACGGACACATGGACCATCCGGACGTGATGCAAATTAAGAACTCCAATACTAAAACCCGAGAGCACCGTTCGCTGACCGTTCGCAGTCCGTCCGAACGCCAAGAAACTCGAGAGCCTCATCTGAAGTCTCGTCTGCAAGCCCGTCCGAATGCGCCGCGCTAAAAGACTGGAGAAAGCGATGTTGCCCTAGAACCGTCCGGACGGCCAATACTTCCGTCCAGACGGTCTGTGTTAAAGATGCTATTCCCGGTGTTATTTGAGTAGCCCGTCCGGACGAGCCGACTTACCGTCCGGACGGCCCATAGCTTCTAGATTTATTTCACATTGTATTTGAGTTCTAATGTGTCTAGGAGTCCTTAGGTATTATATATAGATCTCTAAAAATCTGTATATGTTACGAATTCGGTATCTAGAATTCGCCTTTGTGTGCTAAGAGAGTCTTTGATATTGAGCGTTTAAGTTCTCTCTCTTGGAGTGTTTAGTTCTATGTTCATCATTATTCGTCGATTGTTGAAGTGAAGTCAACCGGAGTTCCGGTGAAAGGAAATCACGTAGAAGGATTGTGCCAGCTGTCTCTGGAAAGGGCTACTGCGGTAGAAGGCAAGTGGGTCGCTTGTCTTATACAAGATTATGTCAATAACAACGGTTCTGTGAGTATGAACATCTTGTAATCCTTTATTCTTTTACTGAGTTAGTTGATTTCCTGGGTTTGGCTACCCCGAAGAGGTTTTACAATTAGAGAAGTGCTCTAATTGGTTTCCTCTTTGTAACCAAAATCTGTGTGTTCTTTATTGCTTATTGCTTTACATATTTGGTTGAATTGTTTATTGCTTCACTGTCTCAATTTCGCATATATTGTGATAAACAAGTTTTTAGAGTCTGCATAGCATCTTTCAATTGGTATCAGAGCGGGTTCACTGTATTTGGATTTATTTCCCAAGTGTGATCCTAGACTCCTCTCAAAATGTCTTATACTGTTGCACCTAATTCTCTTCCCATTTTTGACGGATCAAACTATACGCTTTGGAAAATTCACATGAGGGCATATCTTAAATTTGTGGATGTTTGGCATATTGTTGAATCTGGATGGTCTATTCCGGATAAAACAATGGCTAAATGGACAACAGTTGAAAATCGTGCCTCCTATGCAAATGACAAAGCATTACATTCCATCTTCACAGCTATCTCCATAGAAGAATTCTCAAGAATTTCTCAATGTGTAATAGCTAAAGAAGCATGGGAAACCTTAGAAATAACTTATGAAGGAACCGAAGTTGTTAGAGCTTCAAAACTTCAGATGTTGGTTTCAAAGTTTGAAGAGATTAGGATGCAAGAGGATGAGACCTTTGATGAATTCTATTCTAAGCTCAGTTGTATTAGAAACAATACTATAAATCTTGGAAAGAAAATGTCTGATGCAAAAATAATCAAGAAAATATTGAGATCTTTACCTACTAGATTCTTACCTCAAATTGCTACCATAAACCAGAGAAATGACTTGGATACAATGAAAGTAGAGGAACTTGTAGGGTCAATTCAGACATTTGAGCTCTTGTTGCCTCAACCAAAAAACTCAAAAAATATTGCTCTTAAGACCAAAACTGCTGTTAAGGAGAAATCTGGAGGTTCAACAGATGAGGATTCAGGAGATGAGGAGGAAATTGCCATGATAGTTAGGAAATTTCGAAAATTTTTCAAATCTAAGAATGACAATTTTAAGGGTAGAAATTCAAGAAATCCTGTGAATTCTAGGCATGATGATAGAGATAACCTCCAAGATAGGAATACAGTTGATCAGAATGATAAATTTTCTAATGGTCCTAAGTGTCATGAATGTGGGGGTATTGGACACATCCGGGCAAATTGTTGAAATTTGAGAAACTCAAAAGGTAGGGCCTTTAATGTGACTCAAAGTGATGAGTCAGACGATGAAGAAAAAGCTGAAAATGTTGCTAATTATGTAGCTTTTGGGGTGTCTTATGAGAGTGAGCATGAGGCTAGTGAGTTTAACTCTCTAGATAGTGATTATGGTATTTGTGACAATGAATCAGAAGAGGAGGGTGATCTGCAAAATGCCTATAATGCTTTATTTTTGGAATACAATAATTTGAAGAAGTTGAATAAGCAAACCTTGCAGAAACTTAAAGAAGTTAATCTTGAAAAGGATAAACTGTCTAGTACCTTAAATGATTCACATGCTATTCATGATACTTTGAAATCTAAAAATGACAGTTTGATTGCCAAAGTGAAATCCTTAGAGAATGATCTTAATGATTCAAGAAATCATCTGAAAACGTTCTCTAATGAAAAGCTTAATCACATGTTGCATAATCAGAAACATTCATTTGATAGAACTGGATTGGGCTTTGATAAATCTGTTGTTTCTTCTACTAATGTTGTTTCTCCTTCAAAGTTGATTTTTGTGAAACCTGTTTGTAAAGAAGAAAATGTGGCTAAGAAGAAGGAAATGATTCCTCCAATTTCAAGAGGTGAGAAAGGTAAGGGAATTCTAACTGATTCCTATGTGCCTCGTTCTACACCAAGACGTGCTCATATGCCAAGGAACCAACCTTCTTAAAGGTTCATTCCTACGTGTCATCATTGTGGCAAGATTGGGCATATTCGCCCGAACTGTTTTCAGTTGAATAATCATGAGTCAAAAAGAGATTATTTTCGTTCTAGAAATAGTCATGATTATTCAACATGGTGAGGGGAGTTATCACCCAGTTAAATGACTTGGCTAAGAGTCACACTTCTGCTCCCAAAATGAAGAAAGTTTGGGTTAAGAAGGAAAATGCCACTCACCCCTTGAGGGGAGTGGTGGTGATCTCACCTTGGGTTAGGTGAGTCACTCACATGCCTAGGATTGGTTGTCTTGCATTTTTTGAATATCCTAGTACATGTTTGTTTTTCTCTTTTTATTTTTTTGTGTTTTTTTTTTATTTTTTTTTATTTTATTTTAGTTTGTGTGTACATTTTATTTTTGAAAAATTTCAACAAGACAAAAAATCTTCTAATTTGGTTTTTTTTTTTTTTTTTTTCCTTCTTTTGTCTGATGCACCTTGAGTGTCCATTATGTACTCTTGCTTCTTCCATGGATTTAATTCCTTGTGTCTTACAATATTTTCAATATGCCTGAGTTGTCATATTATTTCAATGGACAATTTTTTGTGGTTACCTAAAGCCTAAGCTTAATTTTTACGTTTTGCTCATGCTTTAAACTATTGTGCACATTTAAGCTTAAATTGAGTTTTTTTTTTTAAATATGAGTTGTGTGAGGTAACTATATGAGGGTTTTGACTAGTTGTATCTATCAATTTGACCATACGCTAGTTGAACCTAGGGCTTAAAAATTCCTGCATTTCTCAAAGCACAAAATGTTTAAAGACACCTTCTCATGAAGAAAAATTGTGAAACAAGAAATTAAAAGATTATATTCCAAAGGAATTAAGTTCACAGTGTCAAGCTTGCTTTGTTTCAAAAGAGGAATGCATTGGATGAGAGTGGCTAGGCCCTAGTATGATAAGGTTTGACTTTTGATGTGATTTACTTGTCAAAACTTTTATCGTAGTGATACCTTCTCCTCAACTTATAAATTGTTTTTGCTATTCAATGATGGGCTAACACACACGACACAAGCATGGGTTGAATGGATTATTTTGCATTGCTTGGATTAAACAAAAAATGTTCTTGGTTTCTATATGTCTCTTGTATATTTTAAATTTTTTTTAGATAATTTGGAATATTCACTGCTTGAAATCTTGAGTTTTGATGGATGCTTCTTGTGTGTTTTCTTGACTTTTGAGGGGGAAAATTTTTTGAAAGAGTTTCTTTGTTTGTGCATGTGTTATCATGTATTGCATTTGGGGTTGAATTTTTTTTTTTGTTTTACAAAAAAAAAAGTTTTTTTCTCTTTCTTACCGTCCGGATGGACCTGCCCAGCTACATACCCGAAGCACACTTTTTTTTCTCTCGCCAGTTTTGTGTTCTCCCTTCTCGGCAGAAAATTCTACCAAAATTTTCGGTTGTGGCTCTTGCTTATTTCTTTAAGCACTTTTCCATCTCTTACAACCTAAGGTATGATTTCTAAACTTCTATCTTATCTCATTCCATGTTTCTTAAAAGATTATTTCTTAGGTTTTGAAAGTTGGATTGGAAAATGATTTTTTTTTTCTTTGATCACGGTTCTTGATGATCATGTGGTTGTGTAAATTCAAGTTGTTTGTATGTATTTAGGCATGAGTTTTCAACTTCTTTGAATTAGTTTCACATGTCTACATTTCCATGCACTTTATCTGTTCGATAAAATGACTCAACAACATTCTTGAGCCATTTGCTTTGATTTTTCACTTGGATTGCTCTTGTTTAATGTCCCTGGTGTTTAAGTGGCGTTTGTGAAAATGATAGCCTGTTTCTTACTTGAGTATGCCATGCTTAATTTTCACAATCTTGCCTAATATGATGATACTTGTTATCATTGTTTTCTTACCCCATGCTATGTGTTTATATCTTTACATACTAACTTGGAGTTAAGAGTGTTGTGGGTACCATGGCTGAGTCTTCAAGGAAGCGTACAAGGGCACAACAACCATACAATGACCGATTCAAAACTAAAGGAATGATGAAGTTATACAATACCCAGTTCAAGGACAAGACAGTGTTGATGGAACAAAGTGTGGTGTGCATCAACTTCGTAAACGATTTTGTTTTCATTCCACAAATATTTGCCAACCGTGGGTGGATGTTTCTCATCCCAAATGAAACCACTCGGGCTTATGTAAGCATGGTTCGTGAGTTTTATGCGAACTTAGAAACAACTTATCAGCACTCATTCACTACATATGTGCGATCTCATGCTTTCACGGTGAATGGTGATCTCATCCGAGCTGTCACTGGTGTTCCCTTAGTGGAAGAATCAGAATATCCGTATATGCCTGATGTCTTTCCATCTAAAGATACTATGATGGAAGTCTTTGTGGGAGGTTGTGTTCCCTGCTGGCCAGTTCAGAATGCTTCCACACGCATTGCTGATTTCTCCGCTCCCATGAGGATCCTCAGTCGCATTGTGTCCTGCAACCTATGGCCTATCAGACATTATTCCGATTTTGGAGTGGATAGAGCTGCTTTCTTATATGCACTTGCCACTAAAGTGCCCATTGACTTTGCCTCTCATGCCATCCGGCTCATGCTTGCAGCTTTCGAAGATGGTAATCTTTCTCTTCCCTTTGGTGGTCTTATTTCTCACATTTTTGCACATCTAGGGATTGAACCAGAAGAAGGTGAGCCTGTTATCACCTCCATTGCATCATTCGATAAGAAGACCATTGCCAAATCATCCGGACAAGTTGATCGCCATGTTAGGAGACAAGCTATAACCAGAAATCCAGACATTGCAGGAGCATCCTTAAGTAGCACCACGCCCATCCCTCAAGATGCTGTGCCCATGATGCTTGAAAAATTTTCAGAATTATCCTCTCAAGTACAAGCTCTAGGAGAGAACATGGACAGTCTACACACCTCATTACAGGGAGAAATGGACAAGCTACGCACTTCACTCCAGGGAGAGATACAGAGTATCAAGGATTTTCTCAGACAGGGAGATTAGGAGTCGTTATGGACGACAACCCTTTGACCTTTGTGATAAAAAGGGGGAGTAGTAGTATGTTGTTGAGGGGGAGTATAAGCAGTTGCTGCGGGTAGACATTTTGCTCAGGGGGAGACATTTTATTTTTATGTATGTTGTTACTGTTGACTGTTGACTGTTGGGGCTATTATATTTTGTTAGGGAGATTATGCCTATTGCATGTGGCTTTATATTTTTATCACCGAAATGCCAAAGGGGGAGTTTGTTAGTTATTTTATTTAAAATAAGTAGTTGGCTATTTTCGGTGATCAAAACTTGGTAATCGCATTTATTTAGGTTCTCTCATCTCTTGGAAAATGGTGCAGCAGCTTCATGGAATCGGAGGTTGCATGGGAACAAGGACCGTCCGGACGTGATGCAAATTAAGAACTCCAATACTAAAACCCGAGAGCACCGTTCGCTGACCGTTCGCAGTCCGTCCGGACGCCAAGAAACCCGAGAGCCTCGTCTGCAAGCCCGTCCGAACGCGCCGCGCCAAAAGACTGGAGAAAGCGATGTTGCCCTAGAACCGTCCGGACAGCCAATACTTCCGTCCGGACGGTCCGTGTTAAAGATGCTATTCTCGGTGTTATTTGAGTAGCCCGTCCGGACGAGCCGACTTACCGTTTGGACGGCCCGTAGCTTCTAAGTTTATTTCACATTGTATTTGAGTTCTAATGTGTCTAGGAGTCCTTAGGTATTATATATAGATCTCTACAGATCTGTATATGTTACGAATTCGGTATCTAGAATTCGCCTTTGTGTGCCAAGAGAGTCTTTGATATTGAGCGTTTAAGTTCTCTCTCTTGGAGTGTTTAGTTCTATGTTCATCATTATTCGTCGATTGTTGAAGTGAAGTCAACCGGAGTTCCGGTGAAAGGAAATCACGTAGAAGGATTGTGCCAGCTGTCTCTGGAAATGGCTACTGCGGTAGAAGGCAAGTGGGTCGCTTGTTTTATACAAGATTGTGTCAATAACAACGGTTCTGTGAGTATAAACATCTTGTAATCCTTTATTCTTTTATTGAGTTAGTTGATTTCCTGGGTTTGGCTGCCCCAGAGAGGTTTTACAATTAGAGAAGTGCTCTAATTGGTTTCCTCTTTGTAACCAAAATCTGTGTGTTCTTTATTGCTTATTGCTTTACATATTTGGTTGAATTGTTTATTGCTTCACTGTCTCAATTCCGCATATATTGTGATAAACAAGTTTTTGGAGTCTGCATAGCGTCTTTCAAGAAGAACAAAATAACCATCTCAAATGAAATTTTCAATTCTGTTTACCCTGACTATCTTCATCAGCTTTCAGGTTCGACAGGGGTTGTATAAGACCCTGAAGAACCTCCTCAGGATTTTCTGATACCGCACCATTTTCATCCTCGGCTTCAGAATCAGAGCTCGAGCTCAGAATATTCTAAAAAGAGAACCAACTACTTTAGCAAGGTTTAACGGGTAAGAGGATGGACTCATATGCCAAAAATGTAAAGACAAATATATCACAAAAGAGAAGCAGCGAAAATGAAATATAAATTTTCAGTTCCTCCAGAAGCTAAATCCAGACATACATTACTTACACTAAGCACGCATGCACGCATACGCGAGAAAAAGAAGAGTTAAAAACCAGATTTATTACTGTTGATTTTGTATCTCAATTTTTTACCAACTCATTGATTAGTCAAACACTTCTTTTTTGGGACCCATTTATAGCCTATATGCGTGCTTGCTGACAATTAATACTAGGGATCTTGGGAAAAAAATATTACATTAATAATTTCAATAACAACCAGAGGAATAACATTATATTGATAGTTATATAAACTCTTGTGCTTACGGTTAAGGACTTATCAGGTATAATGGATGTAGTTCTGTATGATTCTCTCACAGGAAAAAGAATCTAAAAATGCATTTTGAATGTACTAACAATACATAAAGCACGTCCCTAAGAGGTAATTCAATCGATTGGGACTACGTTTAATGAAGCGGAGGTCACTAATTCGAATCATCCTCCTCCTCGTGTGAACATGTCAAAAAAAAAAAAAAACAATACATAAAGCACGCTTGTACACAAATTTATTGAACCAAGCAAAAATTTGTTTCTAAGGAGCTTAAAGATCTTTTTTTTTTCTTTTTTTCTTTTTTTTTTCTTTTCCTTCTTTTTGAAAATGCATCGGCCAATAAATTAATTAAACACCACTAGAATATAGATACATATCTTCTCTAAATCATTTGCACTTCTTTCCTCAGAAGCTGGGCCATACAGACGATTTAATAAATTACCATACTTTTCAGTCATATCCTCCCTCTAAAATTCAACACTTGCCAAGTAAACACTGTTAAATGAAAACAACCCTCTGCATCAAAGATATATTCTCTACCAATAGTTTTATGAGACAAAGACATGACATTATGTCCACAACTAACAAGAGAAGAAGCATACCGGAGCAGGAGCTGCTGTTTGACTAATTAACTTGGCTGGTAATTCATCTGCAAGTGTTGGCCAGAAGACACTTAATTCCCGGCGCACCTGCAAAACAGAAACAGAAGACACTTAATTCATGCCTCAGTCACCAAAAAAAAAAAAAAAATCCCTCAGATTCTAATGAATAGTAGAAATTAAGAGCAGCAAAATTCATACAGGAGACATTTTGATAACTTAGCAGAGAATTTAGAAACAAATAAGTACTCATTCCCATCCCACCCTCCCCCCTCCCCCCTTCCCCTATCACGCGCCACGTGGACTCTCAAATGGGTACGCTTCTGAAGATCCACTGATAGGTGTGTCTAGCAAGACTTCCATACATGCAAGAGCTGAATTTGCTATAGAGTCAAGATTGTATCCTCCTTCTAATGCCAATACAATCTTTCCTTGGGCAAAATTCATCAGCTGGGAAAAAAAAAAAACCAGGGAAATAGATGACAAACAAAAGATACACAGAAACACAAAACTTACAGAATTATGCTATGGTCTGTGTATGTGCTGAAAACTAATTTGAAAATGAAATTTATTGACAAAATTTGGGTGAATGGTGAATAATGAAATCTATATTAAGATCTCTATTCAACTAAACAGCAAAAGGAATCTCCATTCACCAAAGAAGGTAACGTTATCTTGAAAAATAAGATCAAATTGAATGCCAACCTTCTTCAACATAACTGAGTACCCATATGGCGTGACACGACAACCGCCTAATGGATCACCAACAGCTGTTCCAAGCAGTGAATTGGATCAAATTTATCATTAAAAAAGATACTATGTGCACTCAGCAAGTTGCCATGTGCCGGATATTCTAATGCAAAAGAAAAGTGAAAAAAGAATGGAAAGTACAGCATAGCAGATGCATACAAAAGCATAATTATCATAACAATTATGTTAAATTTACAAAATAATGTCTGTATACCAATAAGATAGAGTCCTATTCTTCTTAATTTTCAGAACAGAGCACTCATTAAAACCTCTTCTTCATCTTCTTCTTCATTAGCAAGAAATTGCATATTAAGCCAAAGTTTGGGTCAATAATCGCACTTAGCTTTGGAGTCTCACCATTACTTTTTTCAGATACATTTGGTTTTAATTGAACAGGCTATCTTCACATAATGTATCAAATGAAGCATTACATTAAGAGATTCAGAACATGAAATCCAGCACTCTCAGAAACTCAGAAGTTATATTTTACGAATGTATAAGGGACTGCAAGAAGAATACATGGCAAACTGGATGTGCCCCGCGGATGCAGCTGTATGTAAAGGAGTTTCAACAAATGAAATCTGGTTGATCCTATCCAAAACAGCTGGCTTCTTCTCTATCAATGCGTAGAGGGCATCAATGTCATCAATGTTTCCTTGCAAAGGAGCATCCCTCAAACTCTGATCCATTCTAGGAGAGAGGTGCTAGTCTGTCAGACACTTAAAAGGAAATGACTTTAAATGAGAAGATTTGGCGTCCTCATTGTATAGGATTGGATATCAGATCTGCACACGTCACTGAAGCAACAAGTTTAACGTTGTCTGCGCTTCATTTGTTTACATCTTGGAATCTTATGGCTGGGTTTGTCCACATTAGCTTTTGTTTGGTTCTTTTGAGTTTATTTGTGAGCAAAAACTTATTTGCTAATTATTAAATGCTATATAATTTATAAAGTCTGAATGAGATGATTGAAAAGAAAGATAGAATTCTTTTTTTCTTTCTCAGTACTGAAGGAGACTTCGGATACTTAACAGTGTATATTTATAAGGCGTTGGACTAAACATTCTTCTTAAATTTACCTTTGCCCATTAGACGAAATCTAACCTCCCATTTAATTTTCTACATATTAAATAAGCTATATCATGCACACCTACCATGAGAAAGAGTTTTTATTGATCATTTAATGGTGTGGGATGTAAATTCTGCACACGTTGTTACTATTGCCACTGGTGTATGATGTAAATCCTCGCAGACCATGAATTGCATGCATATATGGCTCTGGTGAATCTTTATTACAATTATTGCACTAATCTTTACAAATGTGTGGTTGATACATTTCAAGTACATATGTGAGCTCCCCTTTTTTTTTCTAAGCACATACATATGAGGTACCTGTACAAATGTGTGGTGTGTATATATATATATCCGGTTTTTTCTTAAAAAACTGTTATTAATTAGGGTAATTAATTTAAATAAAAAAAGTGTGAACCTTAGTATTAAAAAGGTAATTTACCCGAGTTTTTTTTGTTTTAGTTTAGTTTTTATTTTTATTTTTTAAATAAGCTTTNCCCTGAGGGCATTTTTGAACTTCTTGGTTGAAAACACGTGACACAGGTTTCCGTCCAAATTCATGCCCAAAAGTAACGGATGGGTTTTTTTTGTCACTGTGTTAAACTTTGAGGAAGTTAAGTGTCACGGTTTAAACATTAGAGGTCAAAGTGCAAATGGGTAAATAGTTCAGGAGAGTAAAATGTATTTTCTTCAATTTAATAATTGATTTGTAAGATGAGATAAATATATATATGTGTGTGTGTGAATCATTTCTCAAAAAATTAATTTTTTTTTAATATAACTGTTTTTTGTTTCCTTTGGACAAATAACAGAAAAGGGAGAAAAAGGAATATTAAAATAATTGCTTAGCTTGTACGTTAAAAAATAATAATAATAAGGAGAAAATACATTTTACCTCCTGAACTATCCGCTCATTTGCACTTTTAACTCCAATGTTTAAAAGTGACACTTTACCCCCCCACCAAACTTTCAAATTGTTGCAATTCGAACATTCTGACTTTTTATTTTCCAAAATGCCCCCATCCTAAGTTAAAATAATAATAATAAATAAAATAGTATTTTGGGAAAAAGAAGAAGTAAGAATTGTCAAATTGCAATAATTTGAAAATTTGAGGAGTCAAGTGTCACGTTTTAAACATTAGAGGTCAAATTACAAATGTGTAAATAGTTAAGAGGTAAAATATATTTTTCCCTAATAATAATAACTCAAGAAACCTTCATTATTTAAAGCTAACTATCTAATTTTCGAAAGCTAACTATCTAATTAATACAACACAAAAGGACATCACACCAATTAGAAAAAAAAAAAAATACATCACACCAATTATAATAATAAAAAAAAAGTATATCACACCAATTCTCAGAAAAAAAAATAATAAAAAAAATAAATACATGACACCTATTTCTCCTTTCCCCATGTACGTACTTGACGGGTTGATTTTTTATATTTATTTTTCCTATTCAAATCAGGGAAAAAGAGAAGAAGCATTACGAAGGCAGTCCATGATACGAATCGAACTTATAAGAAAACGAGAAAGTGGGACAACCACTTCCACGCTATAATATTAAAGGAAGAACAAATAGTCTTTGAAGATAAAAGATAAATTTCATATTATTTTTAATCATCTCATCTTATAAATTTTATAAATTAATAATTAAATATTTGAGAACTCTAAGACAAAGTAAAAATGAGAAATTATTGACATCAATTTATTCATATACTTAAATAGCCAAAGGAAAACCCAGAGAGTAAGGAAAGTAATTAGCACAGCCAAAGAAGACCATTTTACAAAAAGAGACATAGGAGGAGCATTTATTGAGAGAACCGAAAAGAAAAAGCAAGCAAAGAGGGATAGAAGGAGTGCGTGGAGCACGGATCCAAAAAAATTTGGACGGATGAGGAGGAAAAGCACAGCGTTTGTTAGGCAATACGCTAGAGTATTAAGAAATAGGAAGATATTAATTACTGGATCCGGGGATGGATTAACTTTACCGCTAGGGGCTGTGCAGTTGCACTGATTAGCTTCAGGAGGGCTGAGTGCTGTTTGGTAGGTGACGGTTAGTAGTAGTGCAACAACAACCAACAGCGCATTGAGCCTCTCATCTGTAATCATTGCTTGCCGACGAAGTATTCCTACGTACCACTTCTCAATCATTTGGATATGTCTACCTGTTAAACATTTGCAACGACGTCGTGATAGCAGATTTATGATCTCTTCATTGTCCACCTGTGCTTCTGCTTGGCGTTCTGCGATGTCAAGCGCCGTCTGAAGCTGTAAATTCCTGGCGTCTAAATCAACTGATCCCGTATCCAGTAACGACGACACTACCTGCAAGATGTAGACAAGTAGAGAAGCATATTTATTGATCCAAACACTCGTCCCAATTAAAAAGTAAAAATAAAAACCCAAATATATATATGGTGAAACAAAATTTTAGAACCCACAAAAATAAAATCAAATATCACACCAAAAGCTAGATTAACTATAATTTTGAAGACAATTTTTTGGAGATTGGATCCTTAAGAGTCACCCATTTGCATAGCATGATAGATCTCCATTATACCAACTCTATCCTCCTCTACTAGAAAACTTGAGCGGAAATTACTTGCCGCGGTTTGATTTCTGGATACTGCAACATGCAACAAAGTGTTGTCTTCCCCATCTTGCCAATATAGCAGTTTCTTTTCAATCAATGAGGCATCTTTAAACCAAGCCTGCTGAACCAAATCTAGCATATGCCAAAAAGCTGCGATCTGGTCATATTTTAAGGCTATATGCATGACATTCTCTCCTCGATTTGTCACATCTTCAAGAGATTTGGGACAGACTTTTTAAAAATTTTCCAAAAAATGGAGGTGTCCATTTTTAGCTGCATAATGCAAAGGAGTCACACCCTCCCTTGGACACGAACAAGGTTCTTGTCAACACTAAGTAGTTGGTTCACCAACAGGGCTTGGTTTCTTTGGAAAGAACGATGCAAATCAGTTACATTATTTTGATGAAAAGCATAGTGTTTTTGCAAAGCAATGTGAATGGGGGTTAAGCCATCTTTGTCAAGCTTTCTAGCAAATGATGGCTTTAACCTCATGATTTCCTGGGCAAATTGGATTTGCCTTGCGGATGCAGCTATATGTAAAGGAGTTTCAATAAATGAAATTTGGTCGATCCTATCCAAAATAGCTGTATCCTTCTCTATCAACGCGTAGAGGGCATCAATGTTTCCTTGCAAAGCAACATCCCTCAAACTCTGATCCATTCTAAGAGAGGTGATAGTTTGTCGAACAGTTGAAAGGAAATGACTTTAAATGAGAAGATCTGGCATCCTCTTTTATAGGATTGGATATTAGATCTGCACACGTCACTGAAGCAACGAGTTTATCTGTGCTTCATTTGTTTACATCTTGGGATCTTATGGCTGGGTTTGTCCACAAATTAGCTTTTGTTTGGTTCTTTTGAGTTTCTTTGTGAGCAAAAACTTATTTGCTAATTTATTAAATACTATATAATTTATAAAGTCTTAATGAGATGATTGAAAAAAAGATAGAATTCTTTTTTCTTTCCAATTACTAGAGACTTCGGATACTTAACAATTTATTTTTATAAGGCGATGGACTGAACATTCTTCAAAATGAGAAAAAGAATAAAAAAACCAAGGCCGGCCAGACCCAGCGCCGTGGTTCTGGCCAGACCGCCGTCGTGGGTCATGAAAGTAGTGTGGAAGTAGATATGTCAGAAATAAGGATCTGCCCACTAACTCTAAATATACAATTATTAATAATTGCACATTATCTATCTAAATAATGCATAGACCACTATATGTATAACTGTATAAGTGTATAACATGCATAGACCATGAGTCTATGCACGTTGAACGTTGAAGGTGGGTGTGTTGTACGTTGGGTGAGGTGAGTTTTATGGGTGAGGTGAGTTTTATAATAAAAAGAAAACTCGTGTGAAAGTAGATATGTCGGAGATAAGGATTTGCCCACTAACTCTAAATATACAATTATTAATAATTGCCCATTATCTATCTAAATAATCTATGCACGTTATTTAGATAGATAATGGGCAATTATTAATAATTGTATAGTTAGAGTTAGTGGGCAGATCTATAGTGGTCTATACACGTTATTTAGATAAATAATGGGCAATTATTAATAATTGTATATTTAGAGTTAGTGGGCAGATCCTTATCTCCGACATATCTACTTTCACATGACTCATGAGTTTTCTTTTTATTATAAAACTCACCTCACATTCAACGTGCAACACACCCGTCTCTAAATTCTCCATCTTCTTACTTTTCTTTCCCACTTTTCCCCCACTTTCCGACGGCACTACTATACTCCATTCACTATATTTCAAAGCTAGAACCCACCACAATATCCTTAATCATGATCAAGATTATCGTTATCATGGTTCTCATATTAAATGTCTCTCTTTTCTTAGACACCGCGTTTAAATGAGAAAGTGGTCCTTGAAAGATGGATGAGTTTATTTAATAAGAAATTAAATATGCTTAATCTCATCATTCATTATTGACACACTCAATCATACATCCTCATCCTTCATTATTTACACACTCAATCATACATCATCATAAAGTACTTAATATAATTGTCTTCACGCTGCATCTAAAATTTTTCACTGTGTCTCTAAGAGATAGTTCAATCGGCTGGAACCACACCTAATGAAGCAGAAATCACTAGTTCAAATATTTCTGCTCCTCTTGTGCGGACATGTAAAAAAAAAAAAAAAAATTCCTACCGCTTTCTCATTTTGTTTTTTTCTTCCCTCTCTTTTCTTCCCTTTTTGCAACTTCTCCCACTTCGTTTTCTTTTCTCCGCACACTCCCTCCTTCGATCCTCCCTTTTCTTTTCCTCTTATTTTTCTATTTTCCTCCTTTTTCTTGCTCCCTTTACGCCAATATACTCCCTCTTTCGTCTCCACTTTTTTTTTCTCCTTCTTATCCATCCAATCACTCCCACTAGGAAGGGTAGATCCTAGTGCAGCAGAAGCCACGGCTACTTTTGAGGGGGGTCATGTTCTGCCAACAGCTGGCGGGTTTTAGTTGTATTATGGTGGAGGGAGATGCGAAGGTTATCTTTGACGCGTTGAAAAATGGGAGAATGAATAGTACCAGATATGGCCATCTTGTGGAAGATATAAAAGTGGCACTCAGTTTTTTCCCTAGATGGGAGAGTGCCCATATAAACAGAGAGGCAAACAAGGCTGCACATACGTTAGTAAGGGATGCAATGACCCACGGGTTAGATAGAATTTGTAGTATTGAGACTCCTGTAAGCATTAGTCACTTTGCGACTACATCTAATCATCATATTAATCATCAAATCTCTTAACTCATCAAATACAATTATAATGATCACAAAATAATTACACAAGCTCCTTATATTATTTACAGAAAGATGTCCAACAGTAATAATAATAAAAAAAAAATGATACAACAAAAGAAATAGTAGTAATATAGAGTGGATGTCTACATTGAGCCACTCCAAGAAGATGATTTCTGCGCAGGAGAAAATTGTAGTTTGAGTACTATTATAGATAATGTTTAAATTTTTATTAAATAGAATTAATGCGTATGACTCCAACTTATTGTTCATCTCTATTTTATTTTATTTTTTTTCCTTATTTTCCCTCCAATCACTCTCACTTTCTTTTACTTTTTTTCCCTTTCTTTCTTTTTGTCTCACTCATAGCACACGCACGCTTCATTTAGTACAAAGGAGCAAGAAAGAAGACTTCTCACAAATGTTTGAAGGCCATCAAGTTAGAGCATTTCAAAGTGCTCTAAGTGAGAATAACTTATATGTGGAGGTTGCACAAAATCATCCTTTTGTGCCCCACAATGAGGGGTTGCCACCTTAGCATGGAACATAGTAATAAAATAAAACCAAACTACCTGATTATATCAGGTTTAATCAATTAAAAAAAATAAAAATAAAAATAAAAATGCTTTGTAGATCAACCACCACTGGTTGGCTGGCCACAACCCCCAGCCCATGGGGGTGGCCGCGCACCACCCCATAACTCGTTGGGGGTGGTTGGGCAGCCACCTCCATGGCCTAGGGGTGGCTGCACAACCACCCATCCTAATTTCCTAATTTTGTTTTTATTTTAAAAATTGTTTTTGTTTATTATTTGGTATGAATCAAATGTGGTTGTGTCTTTTATGTAAGTGTAAGTTTAATACAATGGGCTGAGTGTCACTTTCTGATTGGTGGCACAAAAGTCTCCTTTTGTGCAACAACCTCACCTAAGACGCTCTCTCGTTCCAAGCTCCAAGCTAGCATGTGAGTGAAGGACCACATCAAAGATTCAACATTACTACTATTTAAGAGCTATCAAACGAAGATCAATCAATTTTCATAACCCAATAATTCATAGCTTCATCTTCTCCTTTCACTAACTAAATTGTAAAGTAGCGTATTTTGAAACAAATTTTAAAGTAGTCATGCAAGATGAAGGCATATGTGTGCTATGTAAATTAACTATTTCTCGTATTTTTATTTGGTATATTATATTTGCTTAATTTATAATTTTACTTTTTTTTGTTTAGAAAATTAAATAAATATTTTCCCAATAATTTATATATTAAATCCATTTTATAATATAATATATACATATCAATTAAAATATTAATAATTATAGTAACACATAACATCAATAACCAAACATGTGCATTGCGCATGCCATCCCCACTAGTAAATATTAATTATAAGAATGAATATTGATTTGAGATTTTTATATCATAAGCCTGATTTTATGAGAGAGATAGAATGATTTAATTAGGCTAGCAGAATATTAGAGTATCAATTTAGAGTATGATTGATTATTAGAAGATATTAGACAGTCGATTATTTTAAGAGTGATGCAAAAAATCTGCATCCAAATCATAGACATTTTCCCCCACTTTTCTTCCTTTTCTTTTCTCCCCTTCCGCCGACACTCCCCGATCCCTTTTTCTTCTTTTTCTTCCCTTCCTCTCTTTTCCACGCATGCCTCCACGGCTCCACCCACCCTGGTCATTTCTTCTTTTTTCTCCTTCTTTCTTGAGTTAAGTACTTTATTCATGTCCCCAATAAGTAGCTCAATCGGTTGGGATCACACCTCATGAAACGGAAGTCACTAGTTCGAATCCCCCTCCCTCCTCTTGTGTGAACATGTCAAAAAAAAAAAAAAATACTCTATTCACCCCTATAATTTTACTACTTTATTTTTCAACTCTTAGAATTTACTTTTGATCACATAATGTCCTTATGGTTTGCCTAAAGACTGAAATGGTCCTTCCATCTATCTGCCGTTGATAGACTTAATAAAAATTCACCTCACTGACTTAAAAACCAATTACATTTTGACACGTGTCTAATTGCTAAATCATCTTGCTACGTAATTTTTTATTTTTTTTTTACAATTAAGAGATTAAAATACTGGAAAAATAGTGGACTTTTACAACTTAACCCTTGGGTTCTATCGTGAAAACAGTACCAAACCCATTCTTCCTCAACCCCATGCCGGTGAATCCTGCCTTCTTCCCCAACCCACCGCCAAGAGCCATCTTCCCCAAACCCATTCTCCGTTCAGACCCTAAGATCCCAAAGCCCATTCTGGGATTCAGTAACGGATTCTAAGGTGGGTGCTTTCAAGTTCTCTTTCTAGACAGACAATTAATGAGCAAACCAGAGAAATACTCTGGAATTTGGAGTATAACAATCCCTTTGTTGCCTCCATCATTCGGAGAGATGAACCATTGAACAATCGTGACATTGATTTTTTAATTGATAGGGAAGGTGGTATGTTTGTGGGTTATGGCTTTGAAACCGTAAAACATAATGGTTTGTTATTCTATTTCTCACCATTCAGAATGTACAACAGAAGTTTGATATAAATACAAAGAGAAGAAAGTGATGTGAAATTAAATGCAAACGATTACAGAACTACAGAAAAGGAAGAACTAATCTACTGCTGATAGAAACACCAAACGCAACCTCTCATTTCTTTGTAAACAAAATAGCAATTAAACAATGATATTCTGTAAATTTTGTGTCGTGTTGTTTTGATTGTGAAAGTGGTAGTGATTATGTAGTATGAATTGGTTGTTGGCGGTTTAGGAAGACTATGAAATTAAGTAAAAGTGTTAGCTGTATAAGCATTTGATAAAGAACACTCTAGACTAACGAAAGTGTAAATTAATTATAGTACCCCTCATAAGATATCAGCAAGAAAATTTATGGTTTCCCGAAAATCAGTTCAAAGATTATAATTCTCCTTGTGAGATATCAATACAAAAATGAGAAATGCTAGGATTACAAAAAAATTTACAAAAGAAAAAACTCTTACAAAGTGATGTGAAACAACATGATTGAGAAATAGATGGATTCAAATTTTGAGAAATCTAATCAAGCGATGCCATATCACTTTGTAAGAGGTTTTTTGGTAAAAAAATTTGTAAGCTTAGCGTTTCTCTAAAAATTATAGCTTCTGCTGTGAAATATTTGTACAATATGTTGTTATGATTGCCTTTTCTGGTATATCAATACAACAAATACGTTTAAATGTATAAAGTTTTAAGAAAAATTAAGTTGTCATGCATGATTAAGACTCCGTTTGTTTCGGTATAAAATGGTTTCCATCCAAAAATATTTTCCTAAAAATGATTTCTAGAAAACATTTTACGGCGTTTGACTTGTACGGAAAATCACTATATATATTAAAGTCTAAATTACAAAAATGTCCCGATCAAGTCTTAGAAGTATCCTAACCGAGTCCCGCAAGTGCCCCAATGCGACTTGCCTAAGGCCTGCCCGGACCCCACCTATACCCTATCGAGACCCCGCCAGGATCAACCTAGGACCTTTGTTGGACCCAACAGGGACATTTTCGTAATTTAATGTTTAATATTATTTTGTGTACTCTGCCGGAAAATGTTTTCTAGGAAGAAAACATTTTCCTTTTCTAAGAAATCATTTTAGGAAAATATTTTCCTATGTCGGGTCCTGATCAAGCCCCAACAGGGTCTTGGGTAGGTCCTAGCGGTTTCGTGCAAGTCCCAACGAGGTCTGGTCGGGTCTCAGGCAAGTCCTGGGCGAGTCTCGAGCAAATCTTGGCGAGTCAAAGCAAGGTCCCCAAGAGTCCCAGCAAGGTCACAAGCAAGTTCGGTCGATGCCCAAGTGGGTCTAGATCAAGTCACGCACAGGTCCTACGCAAGTCCCGTGCAGGTCCGATCGAGGTCCTAAGTAGGTCCTAGGCGAGGCCTTGGGCAGGTCCTAGATGGGTCTTGACAGGGTCCATCGATTTAAGAATGAGATGCTTAAAAACTCGAAAAATTATTTACGGTTTTCAAAAATGAAAATCATTTTTCAAAAATTAAAGAAATTTTCAGTCAAATAAAAACTATTTTCTGTTGATTATTATTTTACGTCGCACCGAACACCCGAAAATACGAAAAACATTTTACGTAAATTATTTTACGACGAAACAAACGGAACCTAAATATTACAATGTTTATGTTATGCAGTGTAAAGTTTTAATAAAATGGGAAAGAGAAGTTATACTTTTATCAAACATTTAACAATTGCACACACACTCAACACATAAAAAGCATCACATATTTCACACAAGGAGACTACCGTAGATTACAGAAGTGACAGCATTTTGCTGGAGCTGAAAAGGCAGACAATTGGACCTTAAAATTTTCATTTCAATTTGTGAATTACTGTTAAGTGTTCATGTAAGGGCTGTACAAAATGATTCTGTGCCGTATGATGAGAGTGAGCCATCTGTACCATATATTCTGTGAATTTTGAATCTGTACATTGGCGAACCAACTGTATAGGTCAAGGAGTAGTATTGAGAAAGAAGGTTGCTATACACAGCAGACAATATTTCTTGTGTAGGAAGGCCTTGCAAGGTGGAGTTCTGAGTAGCATGTTGGTCCTCATCTACCTTGTGAAGAGTCTTTATCTTTTGCAGGGCGAAAGACTCCACAGAAGTACTCTGCTTTATTCATAACAAATAAGGTCATTCTAAAAGCTGCCATTTAGCTGCAGTAAAATGATTTTATGTCCTAAAAAGGTAAGAGCCCCAAGTACAGGGGAAGCACAAACAAAAAGAGTGAAAATTAAACAAAAAGAGCACACAACAAATAAAAGACACTCCTAAGAAAGATTGACCTAATTCTAATTCCACCTAATTTGGGCAGTGGTTTACCAACAATCTTACTTTTTGAACAAACAAAAAAAAAAAAAAATTCTTATTTTCTGATTATAAAAAGCGGTTTAGGTATATTGAGCTCACCAAACATACAAAGGCACTATCTAAAATAATTTCATGGCTACGTTTCATTCCTTCCCTTCTCAATGCGGTCAAGAAATGACAATTTTGCCAGTTCATAGCCCTAGCTTTCTCCTCAGTCAGGTTACGAAAATCTTGGCACTTAGAACACAACACTAGAATATATATATGATCCTAATTCCGCCACAAAGTATTTCAATATCAATCAGGACAATCTCTACCAAAACAAAATCACAAAACCTAGAAAGTTGTGCTAGGTATGTTCATCTATGGGAAAACTGAAGTGACAGCGAGAAAATATAAAAAAACTGCAGGAAGCCCAAATGCTGTAGAAGACAGAGAGCTCACTCTGTGAGTCAACATGCATCTGTTTTGACGTAAATATCAGCAACTCTGCACCACCAATACTGCTTCTCATCATTGAATTGTGGGCCTCCATCAGCTCAAACAGGCAGGCAGTGGTCTCTTTGGATCTATAAGTCAACAGAACTCATGTTAAAAAACTGTGTACTTAAAAGATTGCCACTCAAAAAAAAAAAAAGGAAGAAGAAAAAAAGATTTTCACTCAAAAATTTGATGCTAAAACAAACCTCTCAATATTATCATCAGGGAAAAAAAATAAAGCTACGTCATTAAGATCAGGACCATTGCTCTGGAACAGCTCCTCCCAGAGTCGGCACCGAGGAAGCAACATAACTTGAAGGACTGAAGGCATTCTTTGTGAAATGTCGTAAGCTTTGTGATTGATGGTGCATTTAGATTGAGCCTGGAACCCACCGTAAAATTTACCAGGTTTACTAGTAAAAAGAAAGCCTCCCCTGAAGAAAGAAAAATCAATGAAAACTCTATAGAGCAGGAAAGCAATGGAAACTTCAATTACAAGATTAGATGCTCGCAGACACCTAAAGGAACTTAACATCTTTTGCACTGTATGAAGAATTCACTTAAATGCAACAATACATAAGAATAAATATCTGCCATGCACATGTTAAGAAACAATGAACAAGCCAAAATTAGGGACATAATCTGCTCTGTGCATAAGAGACAATCTACTAGACATCATTTATTTTACTTCCATGCATTCCTTNTGTACTTAAAAGATTGCCACTCAAAAAAAAAGGAAGAAGAAAAAAAGATTGTCACTCAAAAATTTGATGCTAAAACAAACCTCTCAATATTATCATCAGGGAAAAAATATAAAGCTACGTCGTTAAGATCAGGACCATTGTTCTGGAACAGCTCCTCCCAGAGTCGGCACTGAGGAAGCAACATAACTTGAAGGACTGGAGGCATTCTTTGTGAAATGTCGTAAGCTTTGCGATTGATGGTGCATTTAGATTGAGCCTGGAACCCACCGTAAAATTTACCAGGTTTACTAGTAAAAAGAAAGCCTCCCCTGAAGAAAGAAAAATCAATGAAAACTCTATAGAGCAGGAAAGCAGTGGAAACTTCAATTACAAGATTAGATGCTCGCAGACACCTAAAGGAACTTAACATCTTTTGCACTGTATGAAGAATTCACTTAAATGCAACAATACATAAGAATAAATATCTGCCATGCACATGTTAAGAAACAATGAACAAGCCAAAATTAGGGACATAATCTGCCCCGTGCATAAGAGACAATCTACTAGACATCATTTATTTTACTTCCATGCATTCCTTTCTGTAATGAATGTGTTAAATCACCAGTTATCCCAAAAGCTTAAGTTAATAGGAAAAGATAAATTTAATCATTTAATCAACACTTTAACAGTCCCCCTCACGTGTGGGCTCAAAACTCCTTTTTAACAGGTGAGGCTCAATACATGAAATATTTAATTTAAATGGAGGTGATTTGACGAAGTCAAGGTTCGATCCTAGGACCTTTGACTTTGATACTATGTTAAATCACTAATTAGCCTAAAAGCTTAAGCTGATAGAAATAGGTAAATTTAATCATTTAATCAACACTTCAACAAAATGAATGACTTTCAATTTCAGAAATAAAGGTTATAGACAAAATCATGAAAAGATTGGTTACAAACTTCCAAGTAATACGTAGAGCTGGTAGATTATCACAATTTAGCTTGAATTTAGGTAGCATATTCAGCAAGTCTCTTTCTTCAACATCATATTTCTTACATTCAGCATCATCTTGGAAGTTACCACCTATAGAAACACAGGAACAGCAATTAGTAAAGCAATCAGATTACCAAATAGTCATATTTCCAAGCTGTGATCCCAACTATAACACGATTTCAATATCATGACTTAGTTCGTTTGATGTGAAAGTTACAGAATATATTTTATTTTTTGGTAAATAGAATCATGCCATATCTAGATATCATGGATATAAGTATTTTAGTGTCAGCAATTTATGAATTAAATCATCAACTTTGATAAGACCTAAATTAATTATTTTAAGTTGGGAAATGTAACTAAATAAAGTGAAGCATTGTTCTGTCTTTTCACTGTTAAATTTGTATGTTTAAACTTCTAGATATATAATAAAAATGAAACAGAAGAGAAGCAAGACCCAGTGTTCATATCAGTAAGATTTATAAGCAAACAGTATCAATTATCTTGCCTGAACTGACAGTTTGTGTAGTATGCATCAGTGGTGAAAACGTGCATGATGATTTGTTAATATCATCCTGTGTCTTCAAAGTAGAAGTTCCATGTTCTTTAGCAATTAAGGAATCCATTGGTTGTTTTCCAGAAACATCCTCCTCCAAAGCCACAAAAGCTATTTTTTCTGAAAGAAAGATCATTAGGGCATCACTACGATATAAATGTCAAAAGATATATATTATAAAATTCTCAACTGATGCTTTACCTTTTGAGTTCACTTATATAAGAAATATTGCATCTAATAGACACATCCCAATAAAATCGAAGCAGTGTTTCCTAATTGATGAAAGACAGCTTTAACACAGCCAAAAAAAAAGTGCACACCCATCATTCTATTTTTTTTTTTTAAGTAAATGAATTTTATTAAAAAGAGAGAGGGCACAACTCAGGTACAGAGGTAATATACAAGAGACACCTAAATAGAAAAAGAAAAAAGACCAAGAAAATCATTAAAGCTAGTATAAGAAGCACTCCAACGGAGGCTCTCCAGTGGTATAGGGTTTTGAAGAAAAAGGCCTCTAGTTTCACCACCGTTCTCCTGCAATCCTCAAACCTAAAATAATTTATTTCTCGTGAAATTCACCACATTAAGCAAAATATGATCATCTTCCACACTACTACCCTTTGAGAAGAGCAACACTGCCCTCTCCAACAAGCGAAGAGACCCACCACCCACCTAGGCATAACCCACTTTAACCCATAAAGGCCGAAGATAGAACTCCATAATGCACAAGTAATCTCACAATGGAGAAGGTGATCTACAAATTCCCCATTCTTTTTGCACATAAAACACCAATCTACCACTATGAAATGTTTCCTCAAGTTATCCAAAATAAGGATCTTCCCTAAAGTGGCCAACCAAACAAAGATCGCAACTCTCAAGGGAACCTTAGTTCGCCAAATATTCCTTCAAGGGAAAGAGTCACTATCATCAGGAATAAGTACATTATAGAACGATCTAACATCAAACAAACAAACCACTTGGAGGGAGCCCAACACAACTTGTCATCACCACCCACATCTCAGTCTAACAAATTGAAAAACTTGGTAAATACATCCACCTACCAATCTTGGGCCACCATGATACAAATGTTCCACTAATGAGAATCACTAGAAAGCTATAGCCTATAAATGATCTACCGCAGATGCATCTTTAACAAATTTGAGGTCAGCTATAAATATAGCTAAACACTAATATGCAAAGAGCCCAACAACTCATATTAGTATATTAGTAAATTCATACGCATCAATAGGAATTCTGTTACCTTTACTGACAATAGGTGAAGAATGCCTTGATAGTGAAGGTGTATGTGATGCTTTGTCTGTAGCCTTCTCCATCTTTGTAGTAGAAGTTTCAACTTCTTTGGCAGCAATAAGGGCATTCATAAGTGGTTTCCCACAAACATCTTCCTTTGTGGCAGCTGCGGGAGCCATTTTTACTAACATAGAGATCATACAATTATTAAATTGTACCTAAAGATAAATTAACAAAAAAACGGTTAATAGCACAGACAACCGTCAAACTTGTATATCCTCATTGACAGCAGCTGGTACCACCACCTTCTCAGAGCCTAGTGGTAATAGTGCCAAGAGGACTTGTTCATAGCTAGGTTTGCGTAATGATGCTGCTATCTTCTTTATTGAGAGAGAGAGAGAGAGAGGATTTTATCATCCGCTTCATACAAGCCCATATCACATCACTCATTAGAATTCACTATTTATACCTTGAAACTTTATATATCATAATTAATTGAACCTCACAAAGTAAAATAATGCCATTTTCTTTTAGCCCGAGATTTACACCATAAAGACCATATTTTTAACAGTATTATTATATTTGAAGAAAAAAAAATTTGATTGCTAGCTGAACCAATAGATATGACAAATAATAATATATTTATGTTTTAAAAATAATTTTAAATCTTTCAATTGACATTTTATACTTGGTTAAAATGTAGGTGATTTTAGTTGAAGCTTTGTTTTTACTAAGAAAAACAACAATATATTGCCAAGGCAAGGCCACTTTGTATACCTATCCTGGAAGGGCAAACCTCGGACCCATGCTCCAAGGAATTGATTGCACCCATGGGGATTCCAACCTAAGACTTGACGGGGATGCCGCCAAGTCCAAGACCTTCACCACTTGGGCCAACCAGGAGAGTCAACTTGGAAGTTTTAACATGAGCCAGCAAGTCCTACATCAATATCTTCAATGTGTTCAAAGAGAACACATAACTCAAGTACGCAAATTAAATTGACCAATCAGATCTATCTCTTTCCACTCTAACCTATTTGACGGCAGCCTACATGCAAGTAAGTGGAACAGATACAATATCTTTCAGTTACTTCGATGTTTGAATAGTTTTTTTTTTTTTTTTTTTTTTTGAATAGTAAAAAAAATATTTAATTAGAAAAGAGAGAGCCTCAAGTATGCACATTGTATACAATTGATCCACCTAAAAAATCACTTGGTGTTTGAATAATGTAGTCAAAATTGTTTTGTTGATACAAAGCAGCCACATAAACTTTGTACAATAAACAAGGAGCAAATTTAGAAACCCCAAGCTTCAATTTGGTGGAAAGATTACGTTGTGGATCCTATGTTGCAGTTAAATTAAAAGTTCACTTCCTGAGATTTACTGTTCACGGCACAGTCGCGAGCATATCACATATCACTGTTGATATTTCTTTTTCTTTTTTAATTATTTGTGGGTCCAATAATAAGGCTTTAGGGTTCTTTTATTAATATTAAGTAATAATGTATGGTCCAAATTACTTTCTTTGAAGGGTAACAATTAACAATTGAGAGTTATTACAGTTAGGTCATTGGGAACCCTATATAAATTGCAATGACTATAAATTATAATCTAACATATTAAACAATTGTACAGCTGGTTTCAAGTTTTCTGCAAACCCTAGAGATTTAATGCTTTTTTCGAAGGAGTAATTCCTACTAGTGTGATGCTAGCAGTGATTATTTACTTTTCATTGTACGTTCTTTGGTTCCAGCAAAAGCAACCCCTAATTTGACAAACAAATTTTACCAATACCAACTTGTTACAAACCCTAACTATAATTTTCCTAAACCCTAGATTTCCTTTTTCCCTCTTGCCATCCTACAACATTTGTACTGCCCTGATGACAAAAAAGGAAGAATCAATTATATAAGACATTACACATTACTCACTTCATATTCTTCATTGAAACTTTGGACAATTCATTCAATATTTTCTTTTTGATAAATTGGAGATTTCATTCAATAATGCAAACGTTACAATCTTTAAGTTAAAAGGCAAAAACAACCAAAAATAGTAACATATCAAAGATGTTGTCTTGCCTGTATTGACAATAGGCAGACATTTTTTTNGTTTTAAAAATAATTTTAAATCTTTCAGTTGACATTTTATTTAAAAAGTAAAGTACTTGGTTAAAATGTAGGTGATTTTAGTTGAAGCTTTGTTTTTACTAAGAAAAACAACAATATATTGCCAAGGCAAGGCCACTTTGTATACTTATCCTGGAAGGGCAAACCTCGGACCCATGCTCCAAGGAATTGATTGCACCCATGGGGATTCCAACCTAAGACTTGATGGGGATGCCGCCAAGTCCAAGACCTTCACCACTTGGGCCAACCAGGAGAGTCAACTTGGAAGTTTTAACATGAGCCAGCAAGTCCTAGATCAATATCTTCAATGTGTTCAAAGAGAACACATAACTCAAGTACACAAATTATATTGACCAATCAGATCTATCTCTTTCCACTCTAACCTATTTGACGGCAGCCTACATGCAAGTATGTGGAACAGATACAATATCTTTCAGTTACTTTGATGTTTGAATAGTTTTTTTTTTTTTTTTTTTTTGAATAGTAAAAAAAATATTTAATTAGAAAAGAGAGAGCCTCAAGTATGCACATTGTATACAATTGATCCACCTAAAAAATCACTTGGTGTTTGAATACTGTAGTTAAAATTGTTTTGTTGATACAAAACAGCCACATAAACTTTGTACAATAAACAAGGAGCAAATTTAGAAACCCCAAGCTTCAATTTGGTGGAAAGATTACGTTGTGGCTCCTATGTTGCAGTTAAATTAAAGTTCACTTCCTGAGATTTACTGTTCACGGCACAGTGGCGAGCATATCACATATCAATGTTGATATTTCTTTTTCTTTTTTTGATATGTAATAAAGAGTTTTATTAAAACTTCCTGAGATTTACTGTTCACGGCACAGTGGCGAGCATATCACATATCACCGTTGATATTTCTTTTTCTTTTTTAATTATTTGTGGGTCCAATAATAAGGCTTTAGGGTTCTTTTATTAATATTAAGTAATAATATATGGTCCAAATTACTTTCTTTCAAGGGTAACAATTAACAATTGAGAGTTATTACAGTTAGGTCATTGGGAACCCTATATAAATTGCAATGACTATAAATTATAATCTAACATATTAAACAATTGTACAGCTGGTTTCAAGTTTTCTGCAAACCCTAGAGATTTAATGCTTTTTTCGAAGGAGTAATTCCTACTAGTGTGATGCTAGCAGTGATTATTTACTTTTCATTGTACGTTCTTTGGTTCCAGCAAAAGCAACCCCTAATTTGACAAAGAAATTTTACCAATACCAACTTGTTACAAACCCTAACTATAATTTTCCTAAACCCTAGATTTCCTTTTTCCCTCTTGCCATCCTACAACATTTGTACTGCCCTGATGACAAAAAAGGAAGAATCAATTATATAAGACATTACACATTACTCACTTTATATTCTTCATTGAAACTTTGGACAATTCATTCAATATTTTCTTTTTGATAAATTGGAGATTTCATTCAATAATGCAAACGTTACAATCTTTAAGTTAAAAGGCAAAAACAACCAAAAATAGTAACATATCAAAGATGTTGTCTTGCCTGTATTGACAATAGGCAGACATTTTTTTTATATTGAAGGTGCACATGATGCTTTATTTGCAGCTCTCTCCACATTAGTTTTAGGAGTTTCGACTACTTTAGCAGGAGCATTTGGATCCGAGGCAGGCAGAGTACATAAAAGCAATTACTTTCGTGAGATGAAAAGTTTCATACCTTTAATTAAGACAAGGGCATAAAATCTGTTACAGCCTCACAAAGTTTTGTGAATCTCAGCTGTTCTTCACATCCCTTTCAAAATCTTTTTTTAATTTCTAGGCTAAGAAGAGGGAACCATCCATAAATGAACTTCCATCAATGTCTGTGAGACATCCATTGATGCAAGTTCAGTTATGGATGGTTATATAAGTAAAACTGCAATAACTGACGTAAAACTTGAATACTAAAAAATAAAATAAAAATGATCACCTTTAAATTTCTTTAATGCTTGAGGTGCCTGTTGATTAATCATTGAAGGTACACCACCATGCCTAGGAGGCTTCATAAGTCCTGACGGTCCAAGACTAGAATTTTCTTTCGCCCTTAAAGTGGAGCACTTTGGGGTGGCGGTTCTGGATCCAACTAGTATCCTTTGAGACGATGCCATAGAATATGATGGACCAGGTTTCCAACCAAAATTAGTCTGTGAAGGGGTTCCTCTTTTCGTAGCTGCTGATGATAGCTTAATGGCTTCCTGAGCAGGAATGAACTTCACTTTGCCAGTTCCAGCAGGCTTTTGCCTTTTAGAATATGCCTGCCCCCCAGAACTGGGACCTGCTGTATGCATACCATCTCGGCAGCCTGTTTCAGAAGAATCCAATGTCATAGTTTTCATCATACCTTTCTTCAAACAAGCTTCAGGCAAAACGATATTGCTTGACAGACATGATTCACAAGTCCAATCTTTTGTGTTATCGTTGGAATAGACCCGCATGCAATATCTGAAAAAGGCAAAAATGAGAAATATAATCAGACGACGTTGTTGAGCCAACAAATGAGGAAAATAGAGTGACAGAAAATTGGACACGTGTTATAGACAGACAACAGAGAGAGAGAGATGGAAGATGAGAGGGGGTGGAGGGAGCTAAGAGTATTATCATACGTATGTTCACGAGCTGTATTGCATACAATGCAAGTAGCTAGGACTTTATCAAAACCAACATCACCACATATGTCACAAGGCTCATTCTGCAGGGTGGAAGAGTATCAATATGAATTCCAAATAAAAGTTACAATCAATGACAAATTTAACTAAATACAATCAAATTATTTAGTTCCTTTAATCTGTCCATCACTTCGTGTAAACACAAATGACAGTGCTGCTGTCAAAAATTCTGTGATCCACATAAATTTAGTATTCATCATCAGATGAACATATACAAATTGCAGAGGCAGGACCATTTCAATTCAAATTATTTGAGCATGAAACTTTAATGAAGAGTGAAGACAGAAGATACATGATGACAAATAACTTAAAACAAGTTAATAATTTTGATGGTAAAATAGCAAGGAAAAACAGCGTTGTATGTACTTCGAAACAGTGTGTCCTGCTATGGAAGAATCTGCACAATATCAGGTGTCCTTGTATAGTTATTTTCTACAAAAATGCTTACAGTTTGGACCCAGCATAGTGGGAATCAAGGCATAGTTCTTTAGTTTAGTGCCTTGAGAACTAAAAACAAGGTGGACTTCAATGAGTAAAGGCCACATAGGTCACCAGTTTCTGCAATTTTCTCCATGGAAAAATTAAGAATACCATGTTCCTAGAGATACTGAATAAAAGGGGGACAGCAGAAGGGGCATCAAGGCAGATTTCTTTAGTTTACTGCCTTGAGAACTAAAAACAAGGTGGACTTAAATGAACAACAGCCACTTAAGTCACCAGCTTCTGTAATTTGCTCTATGTAAGAATAAACAAGATGTTTCTAGAGATGCTATAAAAATAATAAGAATAACAAAAAAGAATAGGCAAAATGCACGATGGTGTTTCCATAGGACTAAGGCAGTGAAGGCAGCAATTTGGGGCAATTACAATCTTGTGAAGGTCGCATAAAAGTTGATTGATACGAAAGTGGAAGATGGAAGCGCATGTGGTGATCATGATCATGAAGATTCTGGTAACATAATAGAAATGTGTCGACACTGAGTAGAAATGGCATTTGATTATACAGATGATGCTTAAGGTTCTCCAATAAAATTTCACTTTTAGGAGAAAAACCTCAAGCTTGAGGATTGTGGTTATACAAAGAAGATGAAGGCAATAGAATATGCATTTGCAATAGGTAATACAGTGTTTATGTCCATGGTCTTACTATACCAGATCAAAGAGATAATATTTGTGTTCAAGATTACAATACGAAATAGAAGAACAACATCCATATGAGATTTACACTTTCTAGGACTGAATTTGAAGTCATCAGCAAATTTCATATAATGACAGAAAGCTAAAAATAATGGCCAGAGACTTTATCCTAGCCATATTTTTCCACAATTGGTCCTGGAATTTACCCATCCATCCGCTCCTTAGTAAGGACCATGCCTCCAACCAACATACCTATTAAAATCCAGAGTCATCTTACAAAACGCAAGGTGAGTTTCTCCACTTACCTGGGGTTAAATACATCTTGATTGTTGCTGGAAAATCTGGGAAACTAATTGAAACTCTAAATTCAAAGCAGCCAAATAACCGTCTAGTGTTTTTCAATGGTAAAGACAATGGAATTTTGACAACTTAAAAATTCTAGGAAACTGAAAAAAAAAAAAAAAAACCCTTACCAATCTTGATAACAAACAAACATATTCTACTTGATGAAAGAACCAATATATATGTTATCATTTTGCTCCTACTTCTCAAAGAAAGGAAAAAAAAACAAACAAACAAACAAATTCCACCATATCACGACCGTTCTCAACATGGTAAGTCCAATTAAAAACTCACCCCAAACTCAGTTATAGCTGCAAAACAAGAAGATCAACATGACACTAATACTGTTATTGTCTTTCACCATCCTAAATCAGACCAGATTTTACTTTTTCTCGAACGAAAAACTAGATCACTTGTATTATTGTAGATGATTGGTGCATAACTCCCCTTATAATCAATTGGATGGGAGGGGGGTCCTTCCAAAATTTTAAGGTCATATTCAGAAACATTAGTGGACTGAGCCTAAAAGCAAGGTCAATTCAAGAAACAAGCACCCCAAAGTTGTGTTGGATTTAAGTTGTATATTTATTTCCCTCTCCATCCAAACATGTGATTACCCCAACAACGGTATATGAAATTCAGCTTAACCAAACACCATCAAGAATAAGTAGGTCTAAATGGTCTACATAACACCTGAAACCAGAGTTATAGAGTGACCGAGTAAAAGATTACCACAAAGCATCTTTGAGAAGTACAAATGAATAAGAAATGAAGCTAAAATACTGACAAAAAACAAATATAATATTATCAGTTTCAAAAGTAATTGAAGTATGGCATGCAGGAACTCATAGTCTCTTAGTCAGATAAAAACTTAGAATGGTAAAACTGAAGAATAGAATATAAAAGGGGCACAAAACCGTGTGCCCTGAAGAAGGTACATGATGTAGGGTCTCAAACAAAGATTAAAATGAAAGAGGAATAATGCAAGGGCAAGAATAAAACCTATGCATTAAGTAGAATGCATTTTATAGACTAAATGGTATATCTTTCCCTCATACAATAAAAGTTACTCTTAAGGATAACAAACTGATATTCCCTAAGAGCTCACACGGACAGCAAGGTTATTTTTATTTTAACCACAAATCATTCAAAGTTTTATAGGAAACATTTAAATTCATGAAGAAAGAAATTGACAAATCAAAAGTTGTTTAAAAAATAGTGATTTAAAACGTATTTCCTGTAATAATCCTTATTTTTTATTTATTTGATTTAATTTAATATTTAGAGTGTTAAGTTAAATAAGGGAAAGGAGTGGAGAGTAAGGGAAAGCAAGGTGCATGAGTAATATTTAACCTATCAAGAGAAGATATCCTATCCCAGGAAGACTTAAGTATTTAACTAATTATATTACAAACTATTCTTAAATGTTGTTCCTGAAGCATTACATTGGAACTGAATCCCACTAAATAACATATTATAACAATAAATTTGTGTACATGAAAGGACCCATCACATGGGGCGACAGTTCCCTTCTTTATGCTTACATGTTATTTGTGATGAATACTTCAATTAAGAGAGTGTCACATAGGATCCTACCAATATGGACATGGCTTCTTAGTATCCATGCTACTTAAAAAAAAAAAATTTGGAGGAAAAAATAATTCTACAAAAAAAATTGAAATAATTAATTCCACATGTAAATAGAGTAAATACCGACGTAAATAAGTATCCGCTAACTTATAACAATTTGAAATACCATTACATGAAATAGAAACTAAAAACGAAAGGGCAAGGGTATAATTTGACCTGATTCCATTGCAAGTATGAAGCTGAAGTTTTCTGTGAAGTTTGTAAACTAGCTTTCTTTATACTAATTTCAAACAAAGGTGGATTGCCAAGGCAAACGCTTACTCATCTCTTTTTTCTTTTTTTCTGTTTTTCTTTTTTAATAAAGTGTAGTAGGGTCGGTCAGTTCATCAATATCAGCAGAAGTACTTTCGTCTCCTACACCTCCCAAGTTCTTATGATCATCTTTGTAATGAAAAGGCCCCAAAAGATTGCCTGGCTGCTTCAAATTTACGTTAGTTAGTGCCCCAGATCCCAGGACAAGTTCTGAATACTAAATAAATACTTGTATCTAGGAACAAAAGATGACTCTGATTCAACATGCAGAAAATCAGTTTAAAAAAAAAAAAAAAAGACAAAAGGAGATTAATAAAAATGAAATTTTTTCAACAAAGCAATGCGCAACACAAGAACTGAAGCAGAAGATATATATATGGAAGAAGTAAACAGTAATAAACGCCTCTACTAACAGTCGTAGCAAACTTCTCACAACAAACAAAGCTAGAAATTAAAGGCAAACAAAAGAAACGTAATAATCTGTATAAACTTTTACTAATTAGTTTCAAAAAGGTAAAAGAAACGCATTTTAGCAATTTTTCTAGTTTTCTTGAGAACATAGATAGATAACATATTAACATCACTCTCCTTTTTTTTCTGCGCCTTTTAAAGAAAGAGAAACTTCTGTAACAAAACCTACAACAGGTTGTATCCAAACAGAGATTAAAGTTTCCAGAATATAAAACCATATTCACCCATAACATTATAAAAGTAAAAAAATAAATAAATAAAAGAAAAAAGAAAATCTCAACAACACATTCTTGAAAAGAGAGAAGAAGAAAAAAAAATGCAAAGCCTACTTCACCCAATGGAAGTGGGGGTGCAAAGTACAAAAATGGAGACAATAGAGAGACAGGGACAAAAACAATGATAGATTAAGGGGCTTTTTTAATGGTTTGTTTACCGAGTTGCCGCGACTCCGAGGT
Organism: Carpinus fangiana; assembly: GCA_006937295.1. NCBI lineage: Eukaryota > Viridiplantae > Streptophyta > Magnoliopsida > Fagales > Betulaceae > Carpinus > Carpinus fangiana. Next base: position 6,409,287 of record CM017328.1, on the reverse strand, counting down.
GGTTTCTTTTTCATGGCTGCTGATATTCTTCTTTATGTCCTCGTCGTTTGGTCCCTTCTTCTTCTTCGTCTTCGTCTTGAAGAGTCCAAAAGTCTGCGTGTGGGGCAAGAAATGGGTCGGACTAAAGACAAACAAAAAAATAAAAAGAGAGGGAAGGAGAGAGAGTTGTATTGGTTGTGATGAGGGAGAGAATATATGGTGTGTGAGTCTTCTTGTTTGCTTATTCTGAGGATTCTCTCAGAAGAACCAAAATATATATATAAAAGGACAAAAATGCCATTCACTTGGGTTGACGTGTCTCAGGCGCTTCATGGTTCCGTACAGATTATTTATTTGATGGGACGTGTAACGTGTTGGGTGCATCAATACGGGTGCCACAGCGCAGGCACACGGTGGAATGGTGGCAGTCAACTTTTCCCCGTTTGTAGGGCCCGTTTGTTCTAAAATTTGATTTCTAAATGATGTTTCGCCGTTGACGGATGACACATTTCTTATAATAAAAAATCTCAAGCAAAATTTAAAATGTGTCACACTTCTCATTGAAAACCCGGTTGTGTTGTTACTGTTTGGGGTTATACTGTTCATTTTTTGTCTTTTTCTTAATAAATCTTAATAAACCATGGTTTCGTTTCTCTGCAAGTCTCATTCTCATCCGCCACTTATTCTCTTCATCCATGGTTTCGTTTCTCTGCAAGTCTCATTCTTATCCGCCACTCCTCTTTATCTTTTTCTCAATAGCATATCTCTTTCTCAGAGACGCGCAGACGAAGATGGCTAGGGACGAGTGGGTAAGGGCGGCGATGACAGACGACGCGGTGGTGGTGGAGCTGCTGGTGGGGCTCAAGCAGTCGCAAGCGGCGACAGCGTCGGCGTCGTCGTCCTCGCACTCGCCCAAGTCGTGGCCTAGAACGGTGGTTCCGCCAAGGTGGGGTCTGAGGCAGCCTAGGTCCAGGCCCAGATGCGACGCCGTTTCGCGGAAGAAGGAAGCTGATTTCACCAGATGCATCCCCACCACGCCCCTCTCCTGGAGCCGCGGCGTCTCTCCCTCCCCTACTATCGACGACCGAATTGATAATCTCGTCGTCTTCTTCGGAGGACAAAGTTGGAATTACAACCTCAAGGTCGGACAGTTTGGGTAATGGGTTTTCTTGAGACGAAGACCGATGCTCTCGGCGTTGGCGACGGAGACCGATCATCCACGGCTCCTAACAACGATGATCTTCCGCTTTGTGCTTGATGGGTGGCAAATTGGGTTTTCTTTCAGACTTGTCTTCAAAAACCTGAATATTGGGTTGAAAACCATTGTGGTAATTGGCCAAAATTTTTGAAATGATTGTTGTGATCTATGGGAATGGTGGGGTGTTCCGCCGGAGAAGGATGGGCATGGCAAAAAATAATATTGAAGAGGGAGAAAGCGTCTGATTGTGGTTGAGGGTAAAATTGTAATTTTATAAATTGATATGTGTTTTTCAAATGAGAACGGTCAAACATCTCATGCACTATAGTGCAACCGCAATACACAGTAAATCCACAACCGAGGGCGGAAACTTTTTTTTACGCGCCTTCCAAAAAAAGTAAATAATGTAAAAATTATGATAATAAAATTAATACTATTTATAATAATTTTTTGTTTAATGTAATGGTCTCAATCCACTCCTAACTTGTCATATATGATCTATTTAATGGTAAGAATTTAAAGTTAATGCATTTAATGGTGAACATGATCCTACAATATTTTAATTTTAAATAAAAACTTATCAAAATTAACTTTATATATATGGTTAGATACACTTATTTTAAACACTGAACATAAAATATATATTATTAATTTCATTTAAAATAGAGAAAAATCCTATGAACATCAATAGGACTACCTTTGCTTCCCATCTCGTACAACTTTCACAGTAATTCTAAATATTTTGATAAAATGATAATTTATAATACTTTTAAAAGATAAAAAATCATGCGTACAATACTACGGTAACTTTTATAACCTTTCGGTTTTAGGATGTATTTGACATTACGATTTTATAAACAAAAAATGTGATTTTAAATTAAATCGCATAAAATTAACTTCTTTTTTTAATTACGAATTGAAAAATGTAGAAAACATTTGTTTTCAATTCGTAGGAAAATATGTGCTTTTTTCAAGATGCACAATTTTAAAGGCTAAACTGTGATTTTGTCAAACGTTTAACTGCATTTTTAAAATTTGTGTTTTTAAATCGTACATTTTAAAATTGCATTCTTTGAAATCGCAACCCCAAATAGACTTTTAAAAAAAAAAAAAAAAAAATCTCCACTTTCGAGTTTTGATGCATATTATACATTGGATCTTGGATGTTTGCAAGGCATAGAGGCCTTTTGTGGTAATACCGTACCTAATGGACATACAAAGTGAGTTTTGATTTGGAGGTGATTTATGTGATAAAAAGTAGATAGTAATTTTTTGAACTTTTTATATAAGTGAAAATGTTTCTTTTGGAGTTGATTTTGTTATTTAAATAATAAAAAAATGATTAATGTAATATAAAAAATAAAAATATTAAGAAATTGATTTTTTTTTTTTTTTTAATATTAGGACTTGGGAAGTCGTTTGCCAAATAAGGACAGACATTATTGGAGTAAGGACAAAAACGTTTACCACCATTTGACAAAGCACTCCATAGCGTGTAGGAGTGTAGGTCCATATAATAATTATTATTATTATTTTCTGAGTAGGTCCCATATAATCAATAAAAACAGTTTTACGCAAGTTTATTTTATTTTTAAAAAATTACATCTTGTTTTTATTTTAAAAAATTGATGTGATATAAATGTAAAGGATATTTTGTATTTAGATTATTTGTGTGTGTGTGTATACATATATATAAACAAAAGACAAAAGAAAAATATTAACCAACCGAGCCATAAATTTCACAAGTGATTCTTTATTATTATTATTAATTTTTGGATGAATCAGTATCAAAATTTATAACAACTGTAAATACCTCTTTACAATTTCGCAAAACAAGCAAAAACCAAGATTTTGAAATAGACTTCAAAATCTCAAACTACACTGCAACTAACTAAACCAAAACAAAGACAAACCTTCGCCAAAATCCAGGAATCAATCCCCTAATGATAGTAACTGTCTTCCTACAAACAAAAGCTTTGAATACCTTCTTCGTGCGGCAGCAGCTGTGATCACTGACTCTTCTAGGGAGAGGTTGTTCTTGCTGTTACACAAACTTTTCTCTTCGAAAGCTCTTTTAGGAGAAGCTTCTGCTGCCCTCCTTGCCACCCGACTAGCAATTTCTTTAGGCTCTAGGAATTTTCAAGCAAGAGAATGCAGTCTCGGTTATTCTAGCTGTGAATCAATCTCATCTTTTTGCTACTTGGCAATTTACTTTTATTGTTTCTGATTTGATACTTGACCTCTCTTCCTTTCAAAGTTAAAATGTTTTAAAATTTTCTAGATGTGACAATCATTGTGCATATATTTTAGCAAAATAAGCCGTTACCCACCTAATATTTAGTAGCATTCTGTCATTCTCATAGAATTTCCCATTATTTCTTTCACCATGATCAAGAATAGGTTCAACAGTACACAATTTCACAACATTTTTCCAAATTCTCCTGCAACCCCACTTCAACAATTTATCACATGAAGTCGAGGCATATTGATTTTGTGATTCTTTTTTAAAGCGAACCCAATTGAAAACCAACTACTAGGCTTACTGGAACACAGATATTAAAATTTTATTATTTACTATAATAACTCTCCGGTTAGCATTTTTCTCCTGATAGCATCAGAACAGTTTCACATAACAAATAAAGAGTCACCTTGGAAGCAACAAAGGAGGTTGCCGGTGAACATCTTACTATAGCTGAACAAGCAGACAATAGTTCTTACAGAATCGTAATTTCAGTTTATGGACAACCTAATTTGTCCATGATGAAAAACAAAATGAAAGAAACTGGTATGAACTCTGTACCGTATGATGCAAGAAACTGAAGAAAGCAGTCTGTAGTGCAGCTTAACGCCGTGTCTCCAATTCTAACTTGATCTTTACATTGCCAGACCAACTGTACTATTCAAAGAGTTTGGGTTTGGGCTTAAGAGCTATATTTCCTATATTTACTATTCACAAATTAATCTTGAGAGACAGCCTTAAGAGTTATATTTCCTTCTTTACAGAAACCTTAGGTTCTCCCACTAACCAGAAGAGGTTTTTCCTTCGTCGTTATGGTATGTCATGAAGCATCTTTCGATTCAGTTCTTGCAATCTTCTCAAAGCCTGGAGGATAGCCAAGTTGGTCCACAGTGGGGAGCTCCAAAGCAAAGTCACCTCTAGTTTTGTCAATATCCCCAGAAGACAAAGCAGGGACATCTATCCTAGATGCATCTTTTGAAACAACAATATCAACTCTTCCTATGTTCTCCCCATCTACCATATCAATTTCCATATCAACCGCTTCACCGTTCTCCACGCTAGTGTGGTCATTGCTTACACATTCCAAAGGATATATGAATGGAGTATATTCCTCACCTACCTTGTCAAGAGTCTGATTGTTTTCAACTACGTGAAAGACTCCCCACAAGAAGCATTCTGCTATTTTCATAATAAATAGGTAAATCATAAAAGAAAGGTGCTATTTAACTGAAGTAATATGACATTATGTATTCCCAAATGCACAATCATGTTAAACCAGGGAAGTAAAGTAACTCGTGAGGAAAATTTAAACCAGAAAACCTAACAGTTGTCCTTAGTATATTCATCTATGGGAAAAGCTGAAGCAATAACAAAAAAGTATATGAAAATGTAAGAAAGAGTGGATGCCAGATAACTCACCCTGTGAGTCCATATGCAGCTGCTTTGATGTAAATATTAGCAACTCCACACCATCGATGCAGCTCCTCATCATTGAACTTTGGACCTCCATCAGCTCAATCAGGCAGGCAATGTTCCCTTTGGATCTAGAAATCAATAAAAGACATGTTTTAAAAAAGTTTATAACCAGCAAATCCCACTTGAATAAGAAAAAAGGAAGAAGAAGAAAAATATTTTTCACCCACAAATCAAAGTCCAAAACAGACCTCTCAATATTATCTGCAGGGAAAAAGTATAGAGCAATATCATTAAGATCAGGACAATTTTTCTGGAAGAGGTCTGCCCACATTTTGCACCGAGGAAGCAGCTGAACCTGAAGGACTGGAGGCATTCCTTTTGAAAACTCCAAGGCTTTACGACTGACAGTAAATGGAGGTTGAGCCTGGAATCCGCCATAAAATTTAACATGTGTAGCAGTAAAAAGAAAGCCTCCCCTGAAAAAAAAAAACAATGAAAACTTTTTAGAGCAGGAAAGCCATGGCAATTTCAATAACAAGATTTACATGCTCGGGTAAATATCTAAAGGAACGTAACAACTTTTGCACCTTATACCAATAAGGAAAGCATTCACATAAATGGTACAATATCATAAGATTAAGCATCTGCCCTGCACATATTATGAAACAATCTACCAGAAAAAGTTATTAATATAATCTGCCTGTGCGTACCAAGAAACAATCTACTAGACAGAATGGTGGAAATATTGAATTATGTGCATTCCTATAATGAATGAATGACTTCCAGAGTCATAAAAGAATAGGTTATATGCCAAATCATGAAGAGAATGGTTACCCACTTCCAAGTAACATGTAGAGACGGGAGATTATCAGAACATTGCTTGAATTTGGGTATCAGCAAGTCTTTTTCTTCAACATCAGAGTTCTTACATTCAGTTACAGCTTCAAAGTTACCACCTAAAAAAACAGACGAACAGCAATTAGTAAGAGCAATCGGATTACGAAATAAAATCCCAACTACAACACCGTTTTTAATATCATGTAATGATATTATGACAGTTTATTCAAATAAATCTTTTATTTATTTTTTTTAAAAAAATGGTAAGTAAAATCATATCTTGTCTAGATATCATGGTATATTCGTTTTAATGTCAGTACTTTTATCAATTTAATTGTAAAAATCTTCCTCCTTTTTTTTTTTTAACTAATGAAATGTAACTAAAATAAAGTGAAACAATTATTCAGTCTCTTAACTATTAAACCTATTTTTTAAAAAAATCTACATATTTAACAATAATGAACAGAAGACAGGCAAGACCCAATACTTCATATCAGTAAAATTTATAAGTAAGTGGTGCTAAGTCTCTTGCCTGAAGTGACAATTGGAGAAGTATGCATCAGTGGTGAAAATGAGCATGATCCTCTGTTTGTATTGTTCTCTATCTTCATTGTAGAAGTTTCATGTTCTTTAGCAATTGGGGGATCCATTGGTAGTTTTTCAGAAATATCCTCCCCCAAACCCACAAGAGCCATTTTTTCTGAAATAGAGATCATTAGGACTAAGATATAAAAGAAAATCTATATATTGAAAGATAAAATACCCAACCAGTGCATTACCTTTTGAGTTTACTTATGATAAAAATACTGAATTAATAAATGCCCCCACTTAAATTGAATCCGATGCTTTCTAATTGGTGAAAGATAGCTTTAGTAAGGCGAAAAAGAAATAAATATGTTGACTTCACTTCTAGGTTTGTTATTAGAAAACTTTTACGTCAGCAATGAAAGTTGCAAAATAATGATATGCAAAGAGGCCAACAGCTCCTAATAGTAAATTCATTGGCATCAATAGGGATTCCGTTACCTGAATTGACAATAGGTGAAGAATGTCTTGATGGTGAAGGTGTACGTGATGCTTTATTTATAGTATTCTGTGTCTTCATATTAGATGTTTCAACTTCTTTGGCAGGAATAAGGGCTCCCGTCAATGGTTTCTCCATAACAAGCTCCTCTGTAGCAGCTATAAGAGCCCCTTTCCCTGACATGGAGACCGTATAATCATTCAATTGCACTCATATGTAAATATCATTAATAGCACAGACAACCAGGCAAGAGCATCAAACTTGTACATACTCAAGATGGTAACTTGTACAGCCATTTCATAACCTGTTGGTGAAAGTTCTGGGAGGACTTTTTCATAGCTAGGTTTGCCTGGTGAGGCCGCTATTTTCTTTATTGAAATAAAAAAAGAAAAGGATTGTACCAACTGGTTCATACAATCCCAATTTGCATCACTCATTTGAATTACTACTCATACCTACAAAATTATATCATAATTAATTGAAACTCACAGTGAGTGACTAGGATAATGTAATGTACTTTTCTTCTAACCCTAGATAGAATGCCATAAACACCATATTTTCAACACTACTATTACATTTGAGAAGAAAAGGAAAAAAACAATGATTACTAACTGAACCCATACATATGACAAATAATAACATATTTATATCATAAAAATAATTTCAAACCTTTCAGTCAATTATAATCCAAAAAGTAACATACTCAATTCAAATGCAGGCAACTTTAGTTGAGGCTATCAAGTCTATACCAGGTTTGTTACCAAGAAAAGCAAAAAATAAAGTTTTTTGAGTTGACTCAAAAATTTCAAGTTGAGCCACCAAATCTAGACCAGCATCTACAATGCGTTGAGAGAGAGCACAAACCGTAAGTGCACAAATCATATTGACTCTTTAGCTTTTTCCCTTCCATCTATGTTAACCTATTTGAGGACAACCTTTATGTAAATATGTAGAACAGATACAAGATCTTTCAATCATTTTATTTTTTTTCTCTTTCGTTAAGTAACAGAAATTTTATTTGGAAGGGGAGAACCTCAAGTATGCATGTCATATACAATTGATACACCTACAGAATCACTTGATGTTTGAGTAATGTAAAGTCAATATAGTTTTTCCATTTCTTATTTATTGAAATCAGCCACTTAAACTTCATATGAGAAATGTCAAGGACAGATTTCGCAACCCCAAGCGTTGATTTGGTGGGATGATTATGCTATGGCTTCTACATGGCATTTAAATTTAAGTCTACTTGCTGAGGTTTACTGTTCACGACACTGTATCAAGATGTTGCATAGGGGTCTTTTATTTTTTTTGATAAATAAGTAAGCATATCATTAAAAGCGCAGAGGGGCGCAACCCAAGTACACAGGGAGTGTACAAAGACACCCCTTTAAAGAGAAAAGTAAGCACAAAAATCTACAAATTGAGACATCGAAGAAACGTGCGGAATGTTCAAAACACCCGCCCATTGGTATAACATTGTGAGAAACCTATTGCTAATCTCTGCCATTGTCAATTCTTTATCTTCGAAACACCGAAAATTCCTCCCCCTCCAAATAGTCCACATAANACCCCAAGCGTTGATTTGGTGGGATGATTATGCTGTGGCTTCTACATGGCATTTAAATTTAAGTCTACTTGCCGAGGTTTACTGTTCACGGCACTGTATCAAGATGTTGCATTGGGGTCTTTTATTATATCAAGTAAAATGTATGGTCAAAATAAACTTCTTTCAAGGGTCATGATTAAGTGCTTTTACAATTAGGCTAGGTTATTGGAAACCCTATATATATATATACACACACACAATGACTCAATTAATTATAATTCTCTTATCAAAATTTTACAACCGGCTCTCTCAAACCCTAGAAGATCTACTGCTTTTTTGGAAGGAGTAATTCCTAAGAGAATATGTTGCGATTCTAAGTGTCCTACATCGGTTAAATGCAATCTTAACCATGTGTTATAAGCTCTTGGGCACTCTACCATTCCAAGCCAATTTTCAAGGGTAAGTTTTACCTGAGGTTTGTATCATTTGGTATCATAGCCGCCGCCACGTTGAGTATGAGATCGAACGTAGTTCATAGAGTATGGGATCAAATGGGTTGCGACTTTGCGGCTGAGTCCTGAAGGGGGCAACCTATAGGCTAGATAAAAATGTCTTGGTATTATGTTTAAGCATAATGGTAAGTTATTGAATACTAATAAGTGAGTAGAGCTGACAAAACAGAAACAGTTACCATCGAATCAGAGTCAATATAATGGGTCGTCGGCTGCAAAATGTGATAGTATATTACAATCCAAAGTGTCCCACATTGGTAAAGTGAAATCTTAACCATATGTATATAAGCTCTTGAGCACTCCTCATAAGCTGGTTTTCAAAGATAATTCCTACCTGAGATTTGTATTAGAGTACTAATGCGATGCTAGACGTGATTCTTTGCTTTTTCATCGTATGTTCTTTGGTTCTCACAAAGATAACTAGATCTATAAACCCTTAATTTTCCCAACCAATTTCACCGGTACCTAATTTGTTACAAACACTAACTCTAATTTTTGTAACCCTTGATTTTCCTTTTGCCATCCTATGTCATTTTTTCTTCCATCAAAGACAAATATAAAAGCATTTATAACTAAGACAACATACATTCGTCGCTTCGTATTCTTCATTGAAACTTTTTGGACTATCAATTCAACATTTTCTATTTTAATGAGTCAGACATTTCATTCAATAACAAAAAAGTGACAATCTTCAGTTAAAGGCAAAAACAACTTAAAATAAGAACACAAAAAGTTTTCTTGCCTGTGCTAACAACAGTCAAACATTTTTTTGCTGGTGAAGATGCACATGATGCTTTATTTATAGCCTTCTCCACATTAGTTTCAAAATTTTTAACTACTTTAGCAGATGGAAAGGCAGCTGCCAGTTGTTCCTTGCGACCATATTCCTTTGTGAAAGTGACCGGAGCCTTTGGTTCTGACACAAAACATAAAAGCAACTGCATGCTTAAGATGAATAGTCGTGCATATACACCTTTAATCAACACAAGCACAAAAAATCTGTTACACCCTTGTGAGATTTTGAGAATTTCAACTGTTTCTTTCCATCCCTTTCAAAAACCATTTTCAGTTTTCGGGCTAAGATGTAGGAACTATCCCCAACTGAACTTGCATCAACCATATATTAACCTACAACAACTACTGTCAAAGTAGAATCTTCAAAAAATAAAAGAAGTATGGAGAGAGATAAGGTTGCAGAAGTGCTTCTAGATTTCATGGAATGGAATAAGGCAGAATTATCACCTTCTAATTTTTTTAGTGCTTGAGGTGTCCGTTGATTAGGCATTGAACGCACACCACCATGACTAGGAAACTTCACAAGTCCTGAAGGTCGAACACTATGATATAATTTCAACCTTAAAAGATTTCCTTTTTCAGTGGCTCCCGATGATAGCCTAATGACTTCCTCAGTAGGAATGAACTTCACTTTGCCTGTTTCAACGGGCTTTTGCCTTCTAGGATAAGCCTGCCTCCGTGAACTGGGACCTGATGTATGCATACTTTCATTGCAGACGACATCAGGGGGATCCAATGGCATGGTTCTTACAATGTCTTTCTTCCTACCAGCTTCCGGTGTAACTAAGTTGTTTGACAAACATGATTCACAAATCCAGTCTTCTGGGATCCATCTGAGATTAACACACATGCAATAACTGAAAATGGAAAAAATGGAAACATGTTGAGAAAAAGATGACCATAATTCTAATCTTCATATTATATTCATCAAACAAAAAATTTAGATTAAGGAATCATAGGAGTTTGGCGTAGGCAAGAAGGAACTTGTAACAACAATGTTATAAGATCTAGTGAGGAAAAGAAAAGAGGGAAAAAAAATGTGGAAGAAGATACCATACACATCCAATCTATTCCATCTAGGTGACCTTACAAAATTTAGAAGTATAACATAGAATGATTATGATGGTTCAAGAGCAGAAAAGAACAAGTACAAGGGATCTGTCCGACCACGTTTGGTTTCTAACACACTGGATTTGGGCCATGAAAGAACCAGCAGAATTAGGTCTCCTCGCTTTCAAGGACAAGGGAAACAATATACCTAAAAAAATTATGCATTTCATTTTTCTTTGACTGATCATAATTAGAAGACACTATTCTAGCAAAAATGAGGGAAATAAAGGTCACATTCCTCACACACACACACACACACAAGGCTAAGGGGGAGAGAGAGAGAGAGAGAGAGAGAGAGAGGGCTAAGGGTATTATCATACACATGTTCATGAGCTATACTGCATTTACTGCAAGTAGCAATCAATTCTTCAAATCCAACATCACCACATATGTCACAAGGCTCATTCTGCAAGGTGGAAGAGTATCGCATATGAATTTCAAATAAAAGTTACTAATCAATGACAAATTTAATTAAATTCAATCAAATTATGTAGTTCCTTTAGTCAGGCCATCACTTAGAGTAAACACAAATGACAGTGCTGAAATGATGAGATCCACATAAACTTGGTATTCATGCGCCCAGACAAACTGCAGACAGGACCATTTCAATTCAAATTGTTTGAGCATGAAACTTTAATGCAGAGTGAAGACAGAAGATACATGATGAAATATAACTTGAAACAAGTTAATAATTGTGACGGTAAAATAGCAAGGAATAACTGTGATGTATGTACTTAGAAACAGCTTGTACTTGTATGGAAGAATCTGCACAATATCAAGTGTCCTTGTATAGTTATATCCTAGAAAAGTGCTTACGGTTTGGACCCAGCACAGTGGGAGTCAAGGCAGAGAGTTCTTTAGTTTAGTGCCTTGAGAACTAAAATCAAGGTGGACTTCAGTGAACAAAGACCACTTAGGTCACCAGCTTCTGTAATTTTGTCCATGGAAGAATTAAGAATACCATGTTAGATGCTAAATACAAGGTGGGCAGCACAAGGGGAGTCAAGGCAGAGTTCTTTAGTTCACTTCCTTGAGAACTAAAAACAAGGTGGACTTAAATGAACAAAGGCCACTTAGGTCACCAACTTCTGCAATTTGCTCTATGTAAGAATTAACAAGATGTTTCTAGAGATGCTACAAAAAAAAAAAAAAAAAAAAGGAATACCAAAAAGAATAGGCAAAATGCAGAATGGTGTTTCCATAGGACTAAGGCAGTGAAGGCAGTGATTTGAGGCAATTACAATCTTGTGAAGGTAGCATAACTGTTAATTGATACGAAAATGGAAGATGGAAGCACTTGTTATTGGTGATCATGATCATGAGGGTTCTGGTAACAATAATACAACTGTGTCAACACTCAGTAGAAATGGCAATTGATTATGCAGATGGTGCTTAAGTTTCTGAAATAAATTTTTATTTTTAGGAGGAAAATATCAATATTGAGGATTGTAGTTATATGACGGAGATGAAAGAGATAGAATATGCATTTGCAATAGGTAATACAGTTTTTATGTCCATGGTCTTAATAAGTGAACAGTGTTTCCTGTTCAAGATTACGCTACAATATAGAAGAAGAACAACATGCATATGAGATTCACACTTTCCAGGACTGAATTTGAAGTTAACGGAAAATTTCATATAATAGCAGAAAGCTAAAAAGAGTGGCCAGAGACTTTTATCCTAGCCATATCTTTCACAATTAGTCCTGGAATTTACCCATCCATCTGTTCTTTACTAAGCACCCCTATTAAAATCTAGAGTCATCTTACTTGAAGCAGGGTAAGTTTCTCCAGTTACCCAGGGTTAATATTCCTTGATTGGATCTGGAAAACCAGGCAGCTAATTGATGCTCTAAATTCAAAGCATCCAAACAAAAGTCCAGTGTTTTTCAATGGTAAAGACCGAACTTTTGAAAAATTAAAAATTCTAGGGGGAAGAAGAACCTACCAATCTTGATAACAAACAAACATATTCTAATTAATTAAAGAACCAATATATGTTATCATTTTGCTCCAAATTCTCAAAGAAAACAAAAAAAAAAATCACAACCGTGCCCAACATGGTAAGTCCAACTTTCTTCACCTAAAACTTAGTTATAGCTGCAAAACAAGAAGATCAACATGACACTAATACTGTTATTGGTTATGACGATTCTGGATCAGACCAGATTTCACAGTTTCTCAAACTAGATCCCTAGTCTTATTCTAGATGATTGGAGCATAAATATTCCAATTAGGTGGGAGGGTTGTCCTTCCTAAATTTTAAGGTCATAATTGGAACATTAGTGGACTGAACCTAAAACCAAGGTCAATCCAAGCAACAAGCACCCCAGAGTTGGGTTGGATTTAAGTTGTATAATTCTTTCCCTTGCCATCCAAACATGTGATTAGCCCAACAACGGTAAATAAAATTCAGTTTAACCAAACACCATACAGAATAAGTAGGTCTAAATGGTCTATACAAGACATGAAACCAGAGTTATAGACTGACCCAGTAAAAGATTACTACAAAGCACCTTTGTGAAGCATACATGAATAAGAAATGAAGCAAAAATACAAAGAAAAAAAAAACGTAATATCATCCGTTTCTGAAGTAATTGAAGTGTGGCTTGCAGGAACTCATACAGTCTCTTAGTCAAATAAAAACTTAAAATGGTAAAACTGAAGAATGGAATATAGAAAGGGCATAGAACTGTGTGCCCTGAAGAAGGTACATGATGTAGGGTCTCAAAAAAATATTAAAATGCAAGGGGAATAATGCAACAACATGACATCAAATACATAAGCACCTTTGTTTTAAAACCTGTAAGGCTAAAAGAAAAAGTATCATTACCAAACAGGACAAATATCAGAAGTACATCGAATGCATAACTCCTCGTATACAGGATTCTATAAAGCTGAAGATAACCGATACATTTAGGAACCACTTACAAATGATCATGCAAGTATAGGAAATAAAAAGGGGAAGACACAAAAATTGCACACTAATTAGAATGCATTTTATAGTTAAATGGCATATCTTTCCTTCATAAGGAGTGGAGGGTAAGGTCAAGGTTCAATCCCATACAAGGTGCATGAGTAATATTTTACCTATCAAGAGAAGATATTCCATCCCAGTAAGACTTAAGTATTTAACTTTATGTGACAAACTATTCTTAAATGTTGTTCATTGAGGCATTACATTGGAATTGAATCCCACTAAATAACATACTATAATAATAAATTTCTGTGCATTAAAGGACCCATCACAAGGGGCATGACAGTTCCCTTCTTTATGCTTACATGTTATTTGTGATGAATACTTCAATGAAGTGTCACATAGGATCCTACCTATCAAGTATAACACGCATCTTGCCCAATATGAGCATGACTTCTTAGCATCCATGCTACTTAAAAACTTTTCTTTCCTTCTTTTTTTTTTTTTTTTGGGGGGGGGGGGGATACTACCAAAAAAAAATTGAAATAATTGGTTCCACTTGTAAATAAAGTAAATACCGAAGTCAATAAGTATCCGCTAACTCAAGACAATTTGAAATACCATTACATGAAATAGAAACTGAAAAAGGAAGTGCAAGGGTTTAATTTGAACTGCTTCCATTGCAAGTATGAAGCTGAAGCTTTCTGTGAAGTTTGTAAACTAGCTTTCTTTATATTAATGTCAAATAAAGGTGGATTACCGAGGCAAACGCGTACTCTTTTTTTTTTTATACAGTGTAATATTAGCAGAAGTACTTTCGTCTCCTCAACTTCCCAAGTTCTTATGATCATCTTTGTAATGAAAAGGCAGCTGCTTCAAATTTTACGTTAGTTAGGCCCCAGATTCCAGGACAAGTTGTAAATAATAGTATCTAGGAACAAAAGATGACTTTGATTCAACATGCAGAAAATCAGAAAATAAATAAATAAATATTTATTTATTTATTTATACCAACAAAAAAAAAAAAGACAAAAGGAGATTAATAAAGATCATTATTTATTTATTTATACCAAAAAAAAAAAAAAAAGACAAAAGGAGATTAATAAAGATCAAATTTTTCAACAAAGCAATGCGCAACACAAGAACTGAAGCAGGAAAAAAACAAACAAACAAACAAACAAATTAATACACAATATGGAAGAAGTAGACGCATCTACGCCTCTACTAACAGACATAGCAAACTTCTCACAACAAACAAAGCTAAAAATTAAAGGCAAACAAAAGAAACGTAATAATCTGTATGAACTTTTATGAATTAGTTTTAAAAAGTCAAAAAGACAAAAAGAAAAGCATTTTAGCAAATTTTCTTGTTTTCTTGTGAAGATGGATAACATCACTCTCCTTTTAAAGAAAGAGAAGCTTGTGTAAGCAAAACCTACAACAAGTTTTATCCAAACAGAGAAGGAATACAGAGATTTTCCAGAATATCAAACCATATTCACCCATAACCATAACATTAAAAAAGTAAAAAATGAAAAACAAAGAATAAAAGAAAAAAGAAAGATCTCAACAACACATTCTTGAAAAGAGAAAAGAAAAAAAAATGTAAAACCCACTTCACCCAATATACACAGTCCAACGAAAGTGGGGTGCCAAGTCCAAAAATGGAGACGAGAGAGAGAGAGACAAAAACAATGATAGACTAAGGTTTTCAGGGCCTTTTTATGCTTTATTTTACCGAGTTGGTGCAACTCCGAGGTGACTCCATTTGATGCCGATGTTCTTCTCTATGTCCTCGTGGTTTGGTCCATTCTTCTTCTTCTTCTTCTTCTTGGAGAATCAAAAAAAGTCTGCTTGTGGGTCAAGGCAGGGGACGGACCCAAAAGACCAAAAAGAGAGGGAGAGTGTTTGTGCAGAGAAAAGAGTGGAATTCCACTGTTGGGATCGACTGGTTGGCAGGGAGTTTTGTTTTTTTTAGAGGAAAAATGGAATATGAACTGACGTTGACATAAATTAGAAAGTAATTTTGATTTTTTTTTATAATATAAAATAATAATAAAAATATTTATTAATATAAAAAAAATGAGGTTGATTTTTTTTTTTTTTTTTTTTAATGACTCTCAGGGCCAGGGTGAAACGGTGGCACTTGACTTTCTGTTTTTTTTTTTTTTTGAGGGATGACTTTCTGGTATTAGTTTGCTTAATAATGTTCAAAATTATAATTTTATTTTATTACTGCCCTGTTTTTATTCATGTAGTAGTGTCAATTAATTTTTAAAACAAATTACAAGAAAATTTATAAAAAAATTACAAAAAATGAACTAATACCGCCACATCAACAATTGAGAGAACAGTACAAGAGTTTTTTTTGTTTAACACGCCCACAAGAACATCAAGAGAGTTGTTTCTAATATTATTTTAAGAAAAATTATAGCATTTATTCATTTTTAACCATCTTTATAATATTTTTTTTCTAAGAGCATCTCAAACCACATTAACTACAAATTTATTTTTTTTTTAATGCAAACTCCAACCGATTATTTATTTTACTTTCTACTCTCTTTAATTATTATTTTTCAATGTACTAAAGGGAGAGAGAAACCAATAAAAAATAAATAAAAGTAAAAGTAAACCATTGCCCTGAATATTACATTAGTTCAGTGTATTACGGTTAACTTTCATATGTAAAAAGTGAAAGTTCACTATATCAAACATTTTACTTTGAAGCATTTGTAGGAGAGCCAAAAGAACTATGTTTGTTATAATTTTTGTTATGTCTTTTGTTTCCAACAAGTGCATTAAACTTTCAATGTACATAGATATCCTTGCTGTATGATTAATGCTATACAGAATGGTTTTTTCAACCAAAAAATAATATTTATGCACCAAATGTTACAGAGGATCACATCACATTGGCGTTAGGAAGAATGAGGGTGATGTATAGTATTACTCATTGCAACATGTGTGAGAGTTGTCGACCTTACAAGTTAAATGAGCTCGTTTGCTAATGCTTTTTTAGAATGTATTTTTTACTATTTTTTATTGTGATGTAATATAAAAGTAAAATTAATTTTAAAATGTTTTATAAGTTGAATTGTTTGTTAATACTTAAAAAATAAATAAATAAATAAAAAGCAAGAAGCAATTCTAAAACCACATTAAAAATAAATAAATAAATAAAAACCCCAACTGAGGATTTTAAATGGACGATCAGGGAGGACCCATGATTAATTGAAAACAACATGAAGAATTTAGTCATGATAAGGTGGAGCCAGCAAATTTGATGGGAGGGCCAAGCATAAATGAGAAATGTATTAATATAAAGGGGTTAAAAAAAAAAAAATTAACAAAAAAAAAAATCTTTCAAAACATGATATAATTTTTTTATTTTAAATTTAAGTAAACGTCATGATTCAATTTCTCAAAATTTCTTCTTATTTTCTTACATAGTACAACAGTGGTTGGGTGCAATTTGCGGGTGTGGGCTAATCAAGGCCTTCTAGAAGTCTTACTACAAAAAGTAAGGGGATGGGGCCAATGAGCTTGCTATTGGGTACAAGAAGAGTGTTGGATTTGGGGTCTTTTGCCTTGTAGGGCCATTCTGCCTTAAAAGTTTTGATGGTAAGGGCCAAAATTTTGAACGACTTTTAGGGCCAATAGTCCAAACATGCTAATTATACCATGTAAAAATATTTGTAAACAAAATTGGGGGCCGTGGCTCCTACCGGCCACCCCTAATTCCGTCTCTAGGCGGAGTCTCTACCTCCCCTAGTGATTGAGTTCATCAGAGAGAGAGAGAGAGGACCACTTCTGCCTTCTTCTTCCAAACCTCGCCCCTTGCTTTTATATCCTATGAGGGCAGAATTACGATTTCGTGGGTGGAGGACAAAACTAAAATAAAAAATAAAAAATTAGAGAAGTATTTGTTTACAAAATTTGGGAAACTCATTGAAGCTTCTGCCAATGCTTATATAGGTAGTTCCGCTTGTGCCTCTCTGGCACCACACACAAGAAGAGGGAAATTGAGATATTCGAACTAGTGACATTCATTTTATGAAATATTGTCTACATCTAATTGAACTATTTATTGATGACAATTATAAGTCAACTTAAAGATAAATAATATATATATTTATGTTGAATAATGATAAAGTCACAACATAAAACTAACACATACTCAACTTCTGTTTTACTTATTATTATTTTAAAAAAAAAAAAGAACAATGAATGTTTCAATTTTTGTTTTAAAAAATGACATGTAAGAGAGAAGTAGGGTATTTGTTGATTTTATGCTGTGGTTATATTGTATCTCATTTATGTGATTCTTAGAAGGAAAAAAAAAAAGTCTATGATAGTTTTCCTAACATTTGAAAACCATAAAAATTATCTCAAGATTTTTTTCAATATATCTTTTCCTCTTTAAAAAAAAATAATAATAATAATAGTGCACCTTTGTTTCTCATTCACTATTTAAAAAATTAAAAATTAAATAAGGAAAAATGACACTTACACCATTCAACCTATCACGCAATTTGTAATGGGGGTTTGTTAGGGGTTTTTTTCTTAGTATTCTCTTGGCGTTCTCTCAGTATTGTGTAGAATATGATTTAAGAAAAAATAAAATCGTTGTATCATTTTTTTGCCAACAAATTAATTTTTATGAGTTAATATTTAGGTTCTAATGCTTTAAAACTTGTTTTTAGATTCAAAACTAAAACCTAAGGGTGGAAGATTAACCCTTTAGGAATGGTATCATCCAAAATGGATTTGATCATTCTAAATTTAGTGTTAATGCCTCAATGTTGGTGTTAATGCCCAAAAATAGAGGTGGCGGAGGCCACTACAATTTTATTTTTTCTTAAATCATGTTCTACATAAGACTGAGAGAACGCTAGGAGAACACTAAGGAGAGAACCTCTAGCATTTTCCTTTGTAATGTCACTCAATCTTTCAATTTGATTAATATATCGAGCGTACCTATGTTTCTAATTCACTCTTTTTCTTTTAATTAATAATAATAATAAAGTATAAAAAAAGGAAAATTGACACTTATCCTTTCAATCTATCACGCAATTTGCAATGTCTCTCAACCTTTCAATTTGATTAATATACCCTACTGATCTATCATTGGAGGTTGCAATGTCCCCATTTTGCGACCCAAAATAAATAATAATAATAATCATCATCATCATCTACATAAAATACAAAAATAAACAAATAAATATGAAAATGCATAATTTTGATTTTTTTTCCTTTTTTTTTTTTTTTGTTGTCCTTTGTTTTATGGGGTATTTTTACCATTCGGAGGGGGAGAGAAAGGGACACGATAGATCAGTAAGGTATATTGGCCAAATTTTGTTGTTAAAAAAAAAAGGAGACATTACAAATTGCATAGTAGATCAAGGGGGATAAGTATAATTTTTCCTAAATTTATCAATCATTCAAAAATTTCCTAGCAAATTGATTAGTAGATTTTACCAGTATCATCGACTCTCATTATAATGCCACCGGGGTTTTATTCAAGGCCATGATCCCGCAGAATGTCACCATAATATTCTTGAACTTATTTTAACAAGTAAACAACTTGAAGAGTTGTAACTATACCCGAATCATATAATAATTAATGCACCATAAGGAACACACGGATGCACAAAACACACAAATACGAGTAATTTAACACAAAACTCAAACAACAATAAAACAAGCACACATTAATTAACACAAGAATTTGTTGACGAAATGAAACCCTTTAAACACATAAAATGTAAAACTAATCCAAGGCAGCCAAACCCATAAAATTGTTAAGATATATAGAGCAAATGGAGATACTGCTGTCATCCAAGATTACGAAGGATCAGCCAACTTAGCAAGCATTGATCATGGAGAGACAACTAATACAATGAATATCCATCCTACATCTGCAACTTATATATAATAAAGGAAAATAATGCAGGAAAGGAAAATATCACCACATTCAACCATGACAGGGAAAGATGCCCAATCTCACATGGAAAGATCTCATCATGACATTCATAGCTGCATCAATTACCATATGATATTTCCCTCTGTAATCAATGATTCCATATTATATGGAATCTGTCTCACTGCACACACTGGCCTCTCATTTCCCCCATATTGTATATTAGTTACCTACCATAAATCACCGGCTCCACTTGTATATATTGGAGCATTCTCTACTGTGTTAATAAATCAAGAAACTTTCCTCTTTTGTGTAACTCTTTACAAAAATCATTCACTATAAATGATACAATGTAGATACAAAGTATACTGGAAATGCTAGATGTTCTTCTAGTGTTTTCCTGGTATTCTCCTAACTGTGATGTAACTTTTAAAATCACCGTTAAATTTGAAATTATCATTATTGACTTTTAATCTATTGATGATTTTAAAAGCTACATCATAGTTGGAAGAACACCGGGAGAGCACTAGAAGAACAACTAGCATTTCCCCAAAGTATACTAATTACGACCCTTGTTAGATGCTCATACTCTATATGCAGACAAACTCCCTGCTTGTCGCCCTATCTCTCCAATAAGCCCAAGCTTTTCACTAACCAATCTTCTTCATGTTTCACCAAGGCGACATTTTTTAACGTAAAACGTTTTCAGCGAAAATGTTTTCTCAAAATCAGTTTTCGTTGGTGAGGTGGTGTTGGTTTTCGTTGAAAGAGGGGGGTTGAAGAGAGGGGCTATGAGCGAAAAAGAGACGAAGATGTTTTACACCTTAAAAAACATGTAAACCATTTCACTGAAAATAAGGGAGTGTTTTACGGTTCGACCAAATTTTTTGTTGTTGACGAAGTTGAAAATGTATTACGAATTAAGAAGAATGTCTCATGTTGAAACAAATATAGAGCCTTTCACCGTTTTTAGTTTCTATGAAGTTCACGTTTGAAGGATGTGGTATATCCTTTCTTATCCCCCAAGAAGTAACAACCAATTTTCTTGACATGAGGTATCTTAGGTTATGTTTGTTTCGACGTAAAATGTTTATGATGAAAAATATTTTCAGAAAAATAATTTTAGCCAAAAATATTTTTGGTATTTAACTTGAACATAAAATACAAGGGCCGCAACAACTCCTTTCCTTGTTTGAAAATTCCCTTTCATGCTTGAGCATAAGTACTCATTTTAAAAGTGAAAAACTTTTGTTTCTTGTAACTTTTTTTCCTATTTATTTAGAAAAAGAAAAAGTGAACAACTCTTATTGCAATCGTACAAATTATATTAAAAACATTTATGGGATAAAATATGTTAAGATATTAAGGGATAATTACTTATCTTAATACTACTTTTAAGAAAGTTGGCTGAAACTGCTAAAACTTAAAGAATAAGATAGGATGTATCTAAGAGCTTATTACACATGGACTGACATGGTAGGAGCCCCTTCTCTTTTGGCAGCTTTACTCATCTATTAGTATTCAATAACTTAACATTATGCTTATACACAATACCAAAACATTTTTATCCAACCTATAGGTCATGTCTCTGTGACTCGAACTCGTGATGTGGTCTTGTTTTGATACCAAATAATACAAATCTAAAGTAAAACTCATCCTTAAAAATATAAGGTGTCCAATAACTTATATACACATGATTAAGATTATACTTGACCAATGTGAGACACTTAAAGATTGTAATATCCTTTATACCAGGGTAGAACTAGACATTTAAGTGTAGGGGGCACACAAAAACAAAAAACAAAAATTGGGGTATATTAAGCCAATTGGTAGTCCATGGGCTTGGAATTCATGCAGTTGCCATTTGCTTTGAGATTGGTGTTATCATGGAACATATTCTCCTCAAATGATTTATAATTAATGAAAGAAATTCAAGTAGTAGAAGTGTCAGAATGCGTTCGCTCATAATTAGGATAGAATGGAATACAGATCTGACAATTTATCCCCACATGCCTCAGTCTCATAATTCATTACATAAGAAGCCAAATGAATTTTGTCTCCACAAATGAGAGAAAGTGAGAAACATCAAGCAATTCTAAGACTAGATTTGCTAAAAGCAATACACGTTTAATGATTAGTTGGCGTATATGTTTTAGAGCTTCAAGTCATATCACATTCTGGCATCTACTTTGAGTTGTGTATAATTTTATATTTCAGTTGTTCTAAGATGTTTTGAACTAAACCCAATCCAACCATTCTGGCAGTTCAAGAGAGTTCTCCACTAATTGGGAACATGAGGTGCCCAATTCTCATTAAATTAATAAAATGGGTACCTTTTAGATCTAGATGTACAAAAAGATGAGGGAAAAAAAAGGGAGAGAGAGAGAGAGAGAGAGAGAGATTGCCATAGTCCCATCAGCAACACCACAATACCACCAAAAGGAATCAAAAGCCCACCTTTTATACCAAGTAGGAGGGAGAAGAAAAAAACAAAACCTAGCAAGATTGTCTTTGGACGAACACCTACAAAACAACAGGAGAATCACATGGATAACCACATCTGGATATTGAAATCCAGCATCATCTCTGACCACCCTACCCCAACACCATCACAGTCACTACTTTTTCTTCTCTTCAACCCCACCAAAGCATCAAGGCTGCAAACAACAGGGTCATAGAGAAAGAGAAGAAGGTAGTGTCTACCAGTCTAAGCCCACCATGACTCTCATCTGTGTTGATGCCAGCTCCTGTCGGCCCCACACCACTGCCAATCCCTCCCAGCACTCCATTGGAAGGTGTTGCTGTGTACGGACTGGTGGTTGTGGGTGTAACAGTTGTAGGTGTGGTGGTGGTTGATGGGGTTGTGGTTGAGGGTGTGGTGGTGGATGGCGTTGTCGGTGTCGTTGTCACGGGAGTTGTGCTGGTGCCGGCAGTGCTGTGTTAAGAAAAACAAAGCAAGATTCACGAAGTCAACCTCAAGAGCCAGAAATCCAGAAGCAAGCACATCTTCAAAACTTCAACAAAAACATAGGTTGAATTGAAAGACTGTTTGAAGAATGTCAAAGACAGAAGTCAAATAAGTATTCAATGCTCATTAGCCCAAAATACTGAACAAAATCGACAAGGCAAGTTTGAAATATGAACTAGTTTAAGCTTGTCAAATTACTGGATGTTGGAAGATTAACTAATTGGACCTTTTCACAAATGAATTCACTTTAAAGAGGATTAAAGCACATTCTATTTAATTTCTATAAGAATATGGAACTTGTATTTAATCAACCAAAAACCACCAGTTCACCTGGTACATTTCCTTCAATGCACCGAGTTTTCCATAACAAATAATAAGAAATATTGTTATGAAAATTGGGGTTATGTCACATAACTAGGTACTTTTTGTTGGTAAATGCATGAAACATCAAATAAGAGGTTCTCTTTTCATGAAACTAGTTAGTATATTGGTTTGAACTCAACTAAAACACAATTATAGACATCATGTTTTTTACAAGAAGTTTGAGAATAGGCTGTCAAAAAAAAAGGAAAAAAAAACAATTGAGAATAGGTAACTTCATGGTTATGCTAATAGTGTTTTAAGTGACTTTTACCTCTTTTTGCTTCAAATATACACCAAATATTTGGCAAGGTTAAATGCAGTCTTTAATCCCACGTAAGGGGCCAGATCTGTTTAAGAGGTGGTAGATGAATCTAAAATTGCACCTTAAGCGAGGTTTCTCTAACCAACCAAAAGAAGCATACAATTAACCCTATTAGCATATTTTCTCCACAATGACATTATTTTTCAAAGATCAATAAATACCCAACAAGTGATGGACCCCATTTAAAGAGAACTGTACTACAAGTTAGCATGATTGATTTTAGAAACATTATTTTTCTTGCAGTTTAAGATCACTATTTGAATCTATTACAATGAAGAATTAATCTACCAATCTTACCCAATCTGCACAATATCTAAAGGAAGAGCTCAAGGCAAATAGCCTAAATAGGTAATAGATCATAATCTTCTCCTGGAAAGCCTTAAGGTTAACTCAAATACACACACTTCGGATGAATTTGAATCCATACTGAAAAAGGGTCAAGGAGAATGAGTACAAGGAGTCCCCCATTAATTATGGCGGAGTGGGACAAGACATGCACAATCCACGAGACATGTCAAAATTTCAAAAAAGTTGGCTCAAATCTCAAGAATTTAAATTTGCCCATCCCGAGCCTATGGAGAAGCACTATAATCACACAAAATAATTGCCCTGCTATCATATAGAGGCAGTAGCACTGTTTTTAAGAGTTTGCAGAAAACAGGGCTAAGAGCCGGACACAACTAATCAACTGCTTTTGATGGCCACAACTTTTGACTCGGGAGGCCTCTAAATGTTATGGCATCGTAGCTTTTTACCAAGAGGCCGAAAGGGAATTGACACAGTTGGGTTAATAAAAGACAATAATGTATATGTTGTCTTTGTCAAAGATGTTACTCTTTACACTGTTGGATTCTCGTAAGATTAAAGTTAAAGGCATTGGATCCCAATCATAGTGGCATCTTTTTGAGGGAGGGAAAAGAAATACCACCAATAAATGAGCATCCAGTCAGGAACATCATCATGCACATAATAGAATATTATAGTGAAAAAGTCAAAAATAAATACAAATCAATAAAAGTATTTAGAATGGACAGAGCCTCAGAGGAGTAAAGGAAAAGGAGGGGTCTGGATTAAATGCTAAAAACACCATTTAAGAGGGTATAGAGCGTCTAAAAAAGAGAAAAAATAAATAAATAAAGGAATGATGGAGACTTTGAATTCTTAACAAAAGCTATCAATATTTTTTAAAAAAGGAGATGCTTATTCCACCAAGGAATCTCGATAAGGTAGCACAGCCTAAAAAAAAAAAAAAAAATTTAGCTCAGCTTTTGATGAGATAATTTTCTATTTATCCTGAATTCTAGGGTTTTGGTTCCCGCTGATTAGCTAGCCTAACTTTACTTGAAAATCAATTATAAACAACAATGCCAATAATATTCGGCCTGATTCACTTTCTATCTAAGGCAACTTCTCTGCCAGACCAACACACGCACGTATTTAAAATGGCTTTCCACAAATTTCCAAATGCAGAAAAATTTTGTTCATCCAAATGTAACTCATCCTCTTGCGAGTAGTTTAATCAGTTAAAACTTACATAAAGCGAAAATTACTAATTCGAATTATCATTTTCCTTATTCCCCCTTGCGCAAAGATGTAAGGAAAAAAAAAAAAAACTCAACCTTCTTGCAATTGATGATACCAACGAGACAATGAGCCCCATTCCAACCCACTGCAATTTAAACTATGCTACTAAATTTGGCTTCATCCTAGGAAGACATGTTGTCGGTGTCCTTTTTATTTCACTGTCAAAAAAAATTGATGCATTTAACGGTAACGATATATATATATATATATGATATGATGTTGACAAAAGATGAAGCGCTTATTCGTCGGGATTTAAAATTAATCGGTTGTAACTTCATCCTTTTCATTTTATAGTCAAAATTTTGAAGTTGATATGATGTTAACATTGAAAAAATTTAAATAACGTCGCAACTCATGATGATCTTTTACAAAAAAAAGGACCCACCACCACATCCCAAACAAGAAAGAAAAAGTATTGGGATGAAATTAAAAACCATATACTACTCTTATGTTGAGTTCATGAGAAATAATCAGAAGATAGGAGGAAGGACATATTTACCTGGCGCTGGAAGGGAAAGCACAACCAGAAACACCTGTAAATTATCAACAGAAAGAAAATAAGAAGAGGGATTTTCAAAATCTTTTTTTTTTCCTTCTAAATTATTCGTATAAACTGTGAAAAATAATTGAGGACAACTTACTAGGGTCAGATGTAGAAATAGCTGCGGTGCCAGCAAAATCACAGGAGCCTTGAGCTTGACCCTTCTTCTGAAAATAGCTGTTGACTGCATAAGAGCAATGAGCCCTAACACTGTTGGGGTTGTAACAAGGTCCATTTTGATGGATAGGGTTGCAGTCAGCCCCAGCTCCACATGCATAGTCCAGTGACTTCTGTAGGACTGCGTCACTCAGTCCCTCCTTGCAAACACACCATGTAGCACCTAATCAACACAATCCAACACAACCCAACACAACCCAAAAGTAGATCAGCCTCCTGAGGGAGAGTAACAAAAAAATCGAACAAATGAGAGAAATGGAGCTCATCTGGGTTCAGAAATATACTTTTACATTACAAAAAATAATAAAATAAAATAAAATAACCGAAAATGGGAGGGTAGATTTAGAGAGAAGAAGAGGATTTATTTATTATTTATTTTTTAAAAAAAAAAAAGTTTGAAAGAAGCCCCCCATCAAAACCATTTTTGTTCACAAAATGAAAGGAGAAAAAGCTGATATAGAAATAAAATCTGTAGCTGGTGACTAGTAATGTATGCAATCTACACAAATATGAGGAATACAATAATACTTTATAATAAAAATATGAAATCTACATAGAGAAAAGGAAAGGAAGATGCTGCGAGCTTACTTGAATGGCCAGTCATGGCCAAGAAGAGCACTAGAAAAGCTAGAAGAGCCATGTTTAGTTAGAAGATGCCTCAATGGTGCTTGCTCCGTTTAGGGAAGAAGAAAGCCCGTCTGCAAATGCAGTAGTCTCTGAGTTAGTGAGTGAGAGAGAGAGAGAGAGAGAGAGAGAGAGGGAGGGAGGGAGAGGGGAGATGGTGTGGGTGTGTTGGCAAGAAGTGGGCGAGGGGAGAATATCTAGACAAAATATAGTACAAACATGTAAGTGTGATGTAGACGCATGGAGGGGTGGGATGACAGTGGCGCCTGCTGTGTGTTTGGTGTCGGCTTGTGACTTGTGAGTGCTTTTTTTTGGTTCTTTCTCTCTTTCTTTGCTCTCTCTACGTATTTCGACCGTTTGTTTTTCCCACCTTCTTTACCGTTTATCGAGGTCGAAAAACAGTTCAATGGAGGGGCCACGTGCGAGCTTAGAGCCTGTCTCTGTAAAATTGTGGTTCACAGTGACTTCACACTCCACAGTTCACAGTAAAAGTGAACAAATAGAAAAACTCTTGAAACTAGTCACTGGTCAGGAGTGTGCTTGGATGAAAGAAGAAATTTTCTCCTCGATTTTTTTTTTTAAAAAAATTAAAGTAAATTTAAAATTTTATAAAAAAAATTATGGGTATAATAATATTTTATCACTTTTAAAATTTAAAAGTTAACGAATCGATAAATTGTATTAAATTAAAAGTTTAATTTTTTTTACATGTCTACATAAAAGGAAAAGAGAAATTTGAACTAATAACTTCCGTTTCATTATATATAATTCCAGTCGATTGAGCTACTTCTGAAAACAAATTAAAAGTTAATAAAGTAAAATTGAAAGTTTTTAAAATTTATAATTAAAGATCTTCTTGCCTATGTGATTTAACAATTTTATTTTTTACTCCCTAAAGTTTAATTTTTATCACAAGAAACATCTCATGTTTACATAAAAACAAAAATAGTACCTTCATCTAAATTAAATTATACTGTACATTTGAGATTGAGCATGTGCCATGTGGGTTGGGATTTGCATATAGACCCCTGGGGTTGTTTGTTAATATTATTTGATTTTTACTGCTATCCAAATACAAAAAAACTACAAAACAAATGTTTTAACTTTGCAATACTATTTTTCACTTTTCTATATCAATCATTATTCTAAATCAAAACATGTAATTTTGTTTTTCTTGCTTTGCTAGCTGGTTCGGTATGAGGGTTCATAACAACATATATAATTAATGACTTCATTAGGTAGACAAATGAATGCGCCGTGCATACACTTTTTGTGATTCACCCAAAAGACATGCTTTGTGTTTGTGGACTATGAACGTTTTACTTTTGTTTGATCAAAAAAGCCAATGGGATCCTCTTCATTTTTTAAAGAAAATAAATATTATCCATTTTATAGTCTGAGTTTAAAATTGATGTATCTATTCATAATATATTAAAAAAAAACTTGAATCCAAACAATCTGCAAAACACACATTTTACAGCATTCAATAGGGTACTACCACGTATACAAAATACAAACTAAAAAAATTATAACACATCCACCTGATTTTGAACCAATTTTATTCAAAGACACATATCAAAGCCAACCAGCCACCGCCTATAGAGACCAAAGCCATCGCCACCTGTCATTACCCAACGCCATCGGCCTCTGCCCAATATTGCCGATCACTGCCCCACGTCATCGGACACTACCAAACATCGCCGGCCTTTGCCCATTCCAGCCACTACCCAAAATTGCCGGACGACTTCCTACACTACCCATTCCGGCTACTGCCCAAAATCGCCAGATGCCTTCCTCCATTGCCCAACCATTACTTTGTATGGTTTATTTCATTGCCCATGATCTTTTTTTTTTTTTTTTTTTTTTTTTTCCTTTATTCTGTTGGTGTTTACTAGAATTTGTTTTTCTTCTAAAGCCTCTCACAGGCATTTCATCAAACTGATGACATGCTCTTTCAACTTGGCCGTGTCCTAAAGCATGGCATACAATTCCAAAAAAAATACAATTCCAATATATATAATTCCAAAAAATGATTAGAAATACAATTCCAATAAATATAATTCCAAAACATTTCAAGGAAAAAATCAAATTGGGGCTGTAATGAAAGTTTATCCAAAACTTTCGTGAGATTTGATGTTCTCTAAAAGTTGTAGATGATTTCAACGGTGCACTTCAACTGGTTGGGCAATGGACGAAGACGCTAAAAAAAGCCGTAGACGACGACATTGGGCAGTGGACAGAGATGGTGGGCAGTGGACGGCGACGTTGGGCTGGATGGTGACTTTGAGCTAGCTAGAGACGGGCTAGCCAGCAACGCTAGGCAGTGAAGTTGAAGTTGGCTGCAATGAAGTTCTCGAGAGACAAACGAAATTGAGTTGGGAGAGTTAATTTGTTTGATTTTTGGAAGGATCTGGTGTTACTGAGTTTATTTGGGTTTGTGTACTTATATGATATGGCAGATTTTAATTGGATGCTGTAAAATGTGTCTTTTGCATATTGTTCGGACCTAAGGGGCCCTCTATATTAAATCAATGTTAATATGTCATTCTCCATCCCATCTTTCTCTCATCTTTATACAGTGAATTAATGAATTTACAATTAAATTTATGGAATTCAAAGGTGGGTCTCATGTTGACCCACATGATCTTAAATATACAAACTAAATGTATAATGATGTTGACATTTAAATGCATAAATTTTATGTTCTATTTGTTTCAACGTAAATATTTTTAGCATAAAACATTTTTATTGAAAAATGATTACTATAAAATATTTTTCGGTGTTTGGCGCGTATGAAAAATAACATTTTTTTTTATTTAATCATATTAAACTTTAAATTAAGAAATGTCCCAACCGGGTCCTGGCGAGGTGCCAACTTGGTCCCAATTGAGTTCTAGTGGTGTCTTAACTTAGTCCCGATCGAGTCTTGACGATGTCCTAATTAGTTCCCAATGGAGTCTCGATTGGTTCCTAGCAGGTCCGAATCGTGTCCTAGCGTTGTCTCGGTCGGGTCCAATTGAGTCATGGCAATGTACTAACTGGGTCTTGTTAGTGTCCTGATTGGGTCCTGGGAATCATGATCGAGTCTTGGAAGTGTCCTGGTTGGGTATTTATTGGGTCCTAACTGGGTCTTGATGGGGGTCCCAGCTGGGTCTTGGTCGGGTCCCGATCAAAGTCCTGGTGGGGGTTTCGATCAAGTCTTCGGTGGGGTCCCAACAATATTTCGGTCGGGTCTTGGTGACGTCATGATTAAGTATGTTAATTTGAGAATGAGATGCTAAAATTCAAAAAATGGTTCACGATTTTAAAAATAAACAATTTTCTGGAAATTAAAGAGGCTTTTTTTTCATTTAAACCAAAAATATTTTTTATTTACTATTATTTTTTATCACACCGAACACTCAAAAATACAAAAAAATATTATTTAAAAATCGAAATAAATGAATCCTTAATCATAACCACGAAATAAAAAATATCAATTTCATTTAAAATGAAAATGATCATTGTCCCAAAACTTATCATTACTGCATCCTAAAAAAAAAAAAAAAAAATATCATTACTGCAAACAGAGAAAAACAGCAATAAATGCAGGGAAGCAGTCCAAAATGCTCACACAGAGATAGTTTGTGCATTATTCTCACAAGAGAAAACAAATTTCATTCTCACAATACTATCCTCCGGCCTAAAATCTGGCGTGGATGATTCCCCCTGGGCCTGTGTGCCAAAGCCTAGTCGCTTCCCAGTCCTTAACGATTTGATCCACCACTATATGGATCATAACCTTGAATCTTGATAACATCCCCCCGATGTGCTTCCACGGAATAATATTACAACTACCTCTTATGTTATTCTTATATTTATCTAAAGATAATGTAACTCTTAAAATTA
Organism: Carpinus fangiana; assembly: GCA_006937295.1. Taxonomy (NCBI): domain Eukaryota; kingdom Viridiplantae; phylum Streptophyta; class Magnoliopsida; order Fagales; family Betulaceae; genus Carpinus; species Carpinus fangiana. The sequence goes on along the minus strand of CM017328.1, from coordinate 6,379,325 downwards.
CCATTGGATTTGTGATTAATTATTATTAGATTTTGATCAAATGGTAATTTTAAAAGACACCTTATTTTTTGAACGAGACAAAAGTGATACGAGAGGAACTAATAGAATTACTCACTTCCACTGCAATTCATTCTACACAAATCAACATCAACGAATAGGCAGTGTTTTGGGAAGGGGCTTGAAAAAGGGAATAGGCCGGTACTGTAGCAGATTTAATTGATGTGAAAAAAAGGAAGAATGTTTTATATGAAAATGTCAAAAAATTTGTTTTGTAACGATTTGATCCACCACTATATGGATCATAACCTTGAATCTTGATAACATCCCCCGATGTGCTTCAACGGAGTAATATTACAAATTCCTCTTGTGTCACTCTTATGCTTCTCTAAAGATGATGTGACTCTTAAAATTATTATTGAATTTATGATTGATCATTATTAAATTTTGATCAAATGATAATTTTAAAGGACACTTCATTTTTTGAAAGACACAAAAATGACATAAGATGGACTAATATAATTACTCACTTCCACTGTAATTCGTTCTACACAAATCAACATCAACGAATAGACAGTGTTTGGGAAAGGGCTTGAAAAAGGGAGTGAGCCGATATTGTAGTAAATTTAATTGATGTGAGAAAAAAAAGTATGAATGTTTTGTATGAAAAAGTAAAAAAAATTTATTTTATAGTGATTTTTTTATTTGAATAATAATAAAAAGTGATTGATGTGATGTAAAAAGTAAGAATGTTTAAATTGATTTTGACAAATTTTCTCTTTGGACTTTGGATCTAGCCCTTCTCCAAACATAGCCATAATTCTAGAAGTCCCTATTACGTTTATTAAAGAATAATGTGTCTTTTAAAATTATTATTTGATTAAAATTTAATAAATTACACGAAGAATTAATATTAATGGTGATTTTATGAGGTACATTTTTCATTACACGGATACAACAGTGACTTAGTCACGAATAACGTATGAAATCTTCTTTCCTACCCAGCCCAAACCCATCCAGTGCATCAATGGGAATGCATTTGAAACGTCATGTCGTATACGCTTATAATGTGGTTTTATTAGCCTATGAAAGAAAATAGTATCGGACCACCAACTTCTTCTTCAAGCTCTCGCTCCGGTCTGTAGCCTGGCACTCTCTACCCGCCACAATTCTCTGAGAAGAAGCGTTTCTAGGGTTTCAGATTAACCTTCACACACGATTTTCTTCGACAGGAAACATTTTTAGGGTTTCAGAAGAAGCTTCACACAAAATTGGCAAGAATGTTGCTTCAGCTTCCTCGCTTGACCGGCTCTCTGAGAGACCCCTTCGACGTCGACCAGGCCTATCTCCAACGCAAAATCATCCTCCAAAATCATAATAGGCCCCGAAAGTAACCATTTATCCCGGTTCATTTATCTTCTATTCTATGTTTGGTTGCTGAGAAATCATAGGGAACTATGGGAAAGCAGAATCTGAATTTTAAAACTTTCAATGATTAGTATAACGTACTAACAGCGTGGTGTCAATACAATTGTCTGTTCTATTAATTATTGAAAGTTTTAAGAATCTGGGAAACAAAGGTTTCTCATCTGAAGTGGGATTACCGTGTTTTTCTTCTGAAAATTTAATCAATTCAAGAAACAGCGTTCAGTTTTTTTTTTTTGTTTAATTTTCCTTTGGTTTCTTAGCAACCAGATGTAGACGTAATCCTTTATAGGGTTTATGATGTTTGTGCTAGGTTCATTGGAAGCACTTCTTGTTTCCAAATTGCTTTACTTTCTGTTCAATACAATGGAAATAATGATTTAAATTTTTGAACTGTATTATTTAGTTCTGCGAGCTCACTTGATGAGTCAGAGCTTGCGCGGAAGATTGTACCCCGGTGGGAAGAAGGTACTCTAATGTTGTAATTGCTTACTGTATTTTAACTATGCACTCTACACATGCGCGCGTGCGCGCACACACGCACACTTATTTCATGGGATTTGTTTATTATAATGTTTCGGTGTTATTGGGATTTTGAGGTGCAGCTTCGGCTGAAGTTCGACAAGCATACAAGCAATTTATTGCGGCAGTAGTGGAGTTGATCGATGGAGAAGTGCCCTCGGAAGAGTTTCGCGTGGTGGCAGTCACTGTTTATCGTCTTTTTGGGAGGCCAGGGGAGGAGGACAATTTTGATAGAAATGTTGCCGAGAAGAAGTAAGTATTTGATTTCCCAATGTTTTACGTTCTTTTTGTTAAGATGCACAATAAAATCACAGTAGGACTTGACTATTTGGCACGTTGCATCTCTCTCTCTCTCTTGTAAATAAGTAATTGAAATTCATTAAAAGCGAAGAGGGTGCAACCATAGTGCACAAAGAAGTATACAAGAGAACTCTTAATGTATAAAAAAAGAAGAACAAAAGGGCAACCTATTGTACGGCAATTTCCATGTGTAAAAGGATTGGAACAACATCTTTGACTCTCTCCAAACAGCACCACATTAAACACGAAGGAGCCAACCTCCACACTACCAAAGCAGTATGATGTCCTACTTGTCCTCACTAAAAAGCGAACTTCATAATTCTCTTGTAACTCACAATGAAGAAGGAGGTGATTAATAGATTCGCCACTTTTTCTTACACATATACCAATCCACCATAATAATATTTGTTTTTTGCAAATGATCTAAAGTTAAAATTTCTCCTAAAGCTGCCGTCCACACTAAGAACGTTACTCTCGAAGGAATCTTAACTTTCCAAATACTCTTCTAAGGAAAATGGGAACTTACTGGAGTAGATAACACATGATATTAAGACTTCACTCCAAACAATTTCCTTTTAGAAGGAATCCAACAAATTTTATCATCATCTCCTTACCTTACTTTTTGAGAATACAACTCAGAGAAAGCAGAGACCACTTCCACCTTCCAATCATGCATATGTCTTGTAAAGAATATTCCAATGAATATTTCCATTCCGGAATTGCATATGATGCCACTCACGCATTACTAGAACATGCAATACTGAATAATTATGGATAAGAAGATTTCAAAGGCTGCTCCTCACACCATAAATCATGCCACCACATCTTCGACTTCATACTTAACAAATTTAGAAAAACCTTCCCACCCTTTCCTAATACATTTCCACATCCCCACACCATAAGGTCCCACAACCTTTTTTAATTGTTATATTCATAATCTATATTAGTGAAGGATTTGCATAATCTAAGATGAAAATTGGCAATGCATTTATTGATATGGAGCCCAAAAGTTGAAATTCAAAAAACCATGTATATACACTGTGGTGCTTGATTAGAGCCCCTCCTCTTGAGTTTTCTACCGTGGATAGAGGGCTTATATATGGGTTTTTGGTGGGATCGAGAAATCACGAGGAGATGGTAGTGTTCGTTAATCTTTTGTGAGCGTAGTGTAGAGCAATTTTGAAATTTGAGATAGTTGTTCTTATGTTTTTGAAGTAGTGGTGTTGGGGTTGAAGATAAATTTGTCTAAGTTAGAAATTGTTCTCGTAGGCGATGTGGAGGGTTTGGCTAGCATTCTTGGGTGTGTTGTGACTTCGTTGTTGATGAAGTATTTGGGTCTTCCCTTGGGTGCTTATTATAATGCTTCCATCATTTGGAGTGGCATTATTGAGAAGATGGGGCATAGGTTGGTGAGTTGGAAGAGGCTTTATTTATGAAAGGGAGGTAGGTTAACTTTGATAAAAAGTACCATTTCTAATTTACTGATGTATTATTTGTCTTTTTTTTTTTTTTTTCTTCCTATTCCGGTAGGAATGGCTAATCGATTGGAAAAACTTTAAAAGGACTGGGGGGTATTGGTGATGAGTATAAGTTTCATATGGTGAAGTAGTTGAATGTATGTACTTCAATAATTTTATGGGGTTTAGGGGCGAACAATATGATTCAGTTTAACTGAGCCCTTTTGGGTAAGTGGTTGGGGAGGTTTGCTATGGAGAGGGAGGCTTTGTGGAGAAAGATGGTGGACATTAAATATGATAGTATGAGGAGAGGTTGGTGGTGGGGGTCCTATGATGTGGGAGTGTGGAAATGTATAAGGAGGGAGTGGGGCAGTTTTGCTAATCATGTGAGATACAAGGTTGGAGATGGATTTAAAGTGCTGTTTTGGCATGATGTTTGGTGTGGGGAGCAACCTGTGAAGGTCTCATTTCCCTAATTGTTCACTACTGCTTGTGGTAAGGATGCATGGGTGGCAGATAATATATAGCTCCATAATGGAAACATTCATTGTAATCTTATATTTATTAGACTTGTGCATGATTGAGAGGTGGAAGTGGTTTATGGGTTCTTTGAGTTGCTCTATTCTCAAAGAGTAAGGCATGGAGGTGAGTAAGGATACAATTTGTTGGATTCCATCTAGAAGGAAATTATTTGAAGTGAAGTCTTACTATTAGGTTATCTAATCATGTAAGGTTCAATTTTCCTTGGAAGAGTATTTGGAAAGTTAAGGTGCCCTTGATAGTGGCGTTCGTTGTGTAGACAGCAATGTTAGAGAAAATCTTAACTTTGGATAATTTACGAATGATGATTGTTATTGTGGTATTGTATGTGTAAAAAATGTGGGGAGTCTATAGATCATCTACTCCTTCATTGTGAGCTTGCAACAAAGTTATGGAGTGCTCTTCTTCAGTTGTTTGGTATTACTTGGGTTATACCTTGAAGGGTGAGGGATTTGTTGGGAAGTTGGAGGGGACAATTTGTTTTTTGATGAGTCAGTAGAAGTTGGAGGGGACAATTGGAAAACCGTAATACTTTGAACATATGAAGGCTGGCTCCTTTGTATTTAATGTGGTGTCTTTGGAGAGAGCAGAACGTAAAGAGCTTTGAAGATTGTGAGAATGGATTGCTAGAGATGAAGAAGATGATGCTACAATCCTTGTGTATATGGAGAGTAGGATGGAATAATTTGCATGTTTCAATTTTTATGTGTTTTTGGAATTATGTTCTTGTTTTTCTATAATTTAGGAGTTCTCTTGCTCTTCTGCACTTTTAATGAATATATATTACTTATAAAATAAAAATGTAAGTGATTGAAGTTTTAGTAATACTGATTTGCAGGTCAGAATTGCAAAAACTTCTTGGTCATGTGGTTTCTGATGCAAATCTGCAGAGAGTTGCCTCTCTAGCTCAAAAACTGTTTGGGTTGACGCCTAGTGATCATGGGCCTCCCCTTGTTTCTGAGGGGCATGTAAATGGGAGTGGTAATGATTTAGAATTTGGCGCTGACCTTGTTTTTCAATCACCAGCTCGGTTTCTGGTGAATGTTTCTTTGGAGGATGGAGAATTATTGGGTGAGGAAAGCACTGCACCTTCTTCTTCGTTCCATGAAGTCTGGTATGAGCATAATGAGACTCGGCATTATCCTTCTGCCGCTGATGGGGGAAATATTAATTTGAGTTGGTTAAGAGATGCATGTGATCGGATAGTTAGGGAAAGTTCTTCACAGCTTTCCAGGGATGAATTGGCAATGACAATTTGTCGTGTGCTTGATTCAGACAAGCCTGGTGAGGAGGTATCACTAATTATTCTTATTTTGGTTTTGTTACTGTAGCTTTTGAGTGTGCATGTCATGACAACTAAGTTCTTGGTAATTTTAAATATTTTTATTTTATATCTTTATGAAGATTGCTGGTGATTTATTGGATCTTGTTGGGGATAGTGCATTCGAGACTGTTCAAGAGCTTATGTCGGTAAGGATATGAACCATTCTTATGGTTTCATGAATTTAAGGATATGAACCATTCTTATGTTTTCTACTTTGGATGGCTTAATGTTGCAGAATTCTAATCTGGAATTTTCTGATTATGGTTTTGAAATTTCCGTTCCTTTTCTCAGCATCGGAAGGAACTTGTTGATGCTATCCATCATGGGTTTCTGGTACTGAAATCTGAAAAAACAGCTACAAATGCTCAATCACGTATGCCAAGTTATGGTACTCAGGTACCATCTGGTTTTTGTATGAAAAGAAAATTTTGTTATTCACTTATAATTCATTAAAGATTAAATTTGTCATCAAGTCTTCTCTTCCTACTTCTGTTTCAGGTTACGGTTCAAACAGAGTCTGAAAGGCAAATTGATAAACTTCGGCGCAAGGAGGAAAAACGACATAGACGAGGAACTGAATTTGGGACTGAGAGTGACTTGTCCGCGGCAGATTTTTCTTCTTTGCTTCAAGCAAGTGAAAGGAAAAGTCCATTTGATGATCTGATTGGATCTGGCCCAGGGTCCCAGTCCCTAGGAGTTACTGCTCTTCCTCAAGGAACCGTCAGGAAGCATTATAAGGGGTATGAGGAGGTCATTATCCCCCCAACACCGACTGCACAAATGAAACCTGGAGAGAAACTGGTACCTCTCTTTTGTTGTTATATACGTTCATATTCATTGTAGTAAATTATGAATCTCATTTTATTGACTGATCTCTCACTCTTTGTTCTGAAAATTGATAACTTTGAGACACATCAATTGATCAGTGAGCAAGATGATGGGGAAAATAAAAGTGACTTAAGGTGAAACAGAATTTATGATCTTATGTGGCTAATGAGCGTTTTGTGTAGCAAATTTCTGAGAGTTGGAACAGGACCTGTTTGGGATATGTTGCTATTATTGTGTCTTTAAATAATACTGCAAAATGATGTTTGATGTTAAACAATGCCGTCTAATACCAATATCTATTGGGGCTCCCCCATTACCCTTTTAATGCTGTTGGCATGGTGCCCTGTGTGTGTGTGTGTGTGTGTGTGTGTGTGTGTATTTGTGTCTTTTGGACATTTCGAGATTCTGGATTTCTAGTGGAAGTGGTTGCAAGCACATCCGTGTTTGAGTTAATGTAATGAGATGTGATGGGAAAAGTTTTGTCCTTGATTTGTGACATTGATAATTGTTGGTATGTCAACATTTATGCTTGCCATTATGGACAGGTCAGATATTATGATAAAACACCCATCAGTTCCTGTGCTGTACTAATTTATAGCTTCTCTGTTTATGCTCGTCTTTAGTACCAGACGTGTATAATCTTTCCTTTTGAAATGGTTTGCAAAATACTTGTTGAGGGAGGCATTAATCAGAGGATACATGGGAAAGTATGAATCACATGTATTTATCAGACCTACCGGTAAAAAAAAAACCATGTATTTATCAGACCTGGACCTCTGGATTAAAACTTCTTGAAGCAGGGCCATACCTTGTAGAAAGCCCCTTCTGGATCTAAATAGGATCACTGTGTTGGCCGATTCTCATAAGTTCGGAATGTTTTTTTTTTTTTTTTTTTTGAAAAGTCAATAGAATATATAAAGAGCGCAGAGGGGCGCAACCCTTGGTACACAGGAAGTATACAAAGGGGGACTAGGGGGGAGGGGAGAAAAGAGAAAGAAAATCAGAAAAACTAATCACTTGTGGGGCCAACCACCCCTCAGTCCAAGTGAAAAGAGTAAAGAAAAACAAATGGAGGAGCTCCTCAATGGATCTCGCTTTGTCCTCAAAGCACCTATCATTGCGCTCCCTCCATATGCACCACATAATGCAATGAGGGACCATTTTCCAAACAACCGCACTCCTTGCACGGCCACCCGTCCACCAACTTGCAAAAAGGTCTTTGACAGTGCTAGGCATGACCCAACAAAGGCCAAACCTGGAAAAAAAGGCGTTCCACAAGACCCTTGCCACCCCACAATGAAGTAGGAGATGATCAACCGACTCCCCATCCGATTCACAAAGCCAACATCTGTTCACCACCACCATCCCCCTCCTCCTAAGGTTATCCAAAGTAAGAATCTTACTTCGGACAGCTGTCCACACAAAAAACACCACTCTAGGAGGAGCCTTTGATCCCCAAATACTCTTCCAAGGAAAGGAGCTGGTCCCGTGGGCCGAGAGGGCTCGATAGAAAGACTTAACCTCAAAGACCCCCCTACGTGAGGGCACCCACCATAACTTATCTTTCCCATCCTCCCTCAATTTACAAGAATACGAACACCGGTAAAAAGCAGCCAAAACCTCCACCTCCCAATCATGAATCAACCTTGTAAACTGGATGTTCCATTGAATAACACCATTAGATCGCTCGACATTGTCCGCTATAGATGCTTCCTTGAAACTAGCAATATTGAACAACCCGGGGAATGTTGACCAACACCAAGCTATAGCATTCGGTTCCCTTTTACTTTGAGTAGTATATTTAAATTTTCTCTATGAAATGCATATTCTGTGGTAAAGGATTGGGGCCCTTTACTAAGAAGCGTGGTCCAAAGCAAAAGTTGTTATGCAATTTCTGCATTTTGTGATCAAAATGTTAAGAAACCATCTGGTGCCATTTTCCAGAGCACAAAAATATTATCCAATCTAACTTGCTTTACCTTATGCAAATTTCCCCTTGTTAGTCTTTGATCTTAGCTTGGGACAAGGGTTTAGATAGTGCTTTCTTTTGGAAAATTTGTGCCTTGCAATGATTATATGAGCATATATCTTTGCAGCATAGAGATTCTGACAATGGATTTAACTTGCTGTATATTTTCTGTCTTTGCTGGTTTATATTACCAATTGGGTCAGTATTGCTTGCTTTATTAATACTTTTAGGAGTTGTTTGTTCATGTTAATCCTTCTCTTACTTCATTTTTCTGTTAAACTATCAAATTTTGTCAGATTGAGATAAAGGAGTTAGATGACTTTGCACAAGCCGCTTTTCAAGGGTACAAATCTCTGAACCGTATTCAGAGCAGGATATTTCAAACAGTTTATTATACGAATGAGAATATACTAGTGAGTGATCAACTTTTAGTTATGGATACGCTGTAGCAGTGAAAATGTTGCTTTTAATATTTTTGAAGCATTTTTAATGTACTTGCAGGTTTGTGCTCCGACAGGAGCTGGCAAAACAAATATTGCTATGATTTCTATTCTACATGAGGTGTGCGATCAGTTAGCTGTACCTTAGTTTCTCTGCTGTTTTGGGATTCTGGATTTACTTTTTATTTATGCACTTTGGGGTGGAAGTCAGACAATTTGGTTTAATAAAAATGTGAATCCCTTAGGTAAATTGTGTAGTCAACTTTCCCATGTGGGAGAGGTTATATAAATGTTGTGAGCTGGAGAGATTATTCCATCCAATGTTGTATAGACATCCCTTTTCATTTTTTAATTTTTCCTTGATACACCGACATCCCTTTTATTATGTCGTGAGCTGGAGAGATTATTCCATCCAATGTTGTATAGGCATCCTTTTTAATTTTTTAATTTTTCCTTGATACACCAACATCCCTTTTGTTATGTCAAACGCATATGTAAAGTATATGCTCTCTCTTGCTGAATGTCTTTTTAATCATACAAGAAGTTAATGAAGATTTTAGCTGTTAAAGATAGTTTTATCTTATTGGTGATGCTAATGATATTCATGGTTTCTCTTCGGTTGTGAATACGTAAGATGCTTTTGAACTCGAATTTAACCTTATTTTCCACTTAAATGGAGAAAATGATACGACAGTGCCTGTTATAATCTCTGAAATTCAGATATATGAGTGAGTGATATGTTTCTTGGCAGATTGGACAGCACTTCAAGGACGGTTACTTGCATAAAGATGAGTTTAAGATAGTTTATGTTGCTCCTATGAAGGTACAACCAATCCACCGATTATTTTGTCCCCCTCGCCCTCCCCTTTTATTTATTTTTTAAAATTTATTTTGTATATAATTAATTTAGATATTTTTTGAGGGGTGGGAGGGAGGTGGCATGAAAAATGGTTATCAACAGCTTATTTTTTGGCCATGTCCTTTCTAGGCATTAGCTGCAGAGGTAACATCAGCATTTAGCCATCGTTTATCTCCCTTGAACATGACCGTGAGAGAACTTACTGGAGACATGCAACTTTCTAAGAAAGAACTTGAAGAAACTCAGGTTGCTTTTCTATCAAATTAGCCACGCCTAGGTTTCCATGGCAACATGCATAGAGGAATTAGTGGTTTACTTTCTTATTGCTTGTCAATCAGATGATAGTGACGACACCTGAAAAATGGGATGTCATTACAAGGAAGAGCAGTGACATGTCACTTTCAATGCTGGTGAAACTCTTAATTATTGATGAAGTACATCTCTTGAATGACGATAGAGGCCCTGTAATAGAGGCACTTGTTGCTCGGACTCTCCGTCAGGTAAAGATTTAGTTGATCATCATTTCTTCTTATGTTTAAAGTTATCACTTTTATCAATATAAGTGATGCAATAATCCAAAGCTTCTGATGGTTTTATCTGTTTTTACTTATAAAAAAAATCAATATAAGTAAGATGAATCTGTTCAATTGAAATCTATGCTTGTGATGGTTGGGTGAGTTGTATCAGTCATCCTCACTCTTAGTCTTCAGCTTTATATGCCTGTTTGACATTAATGTATAATTTTCATGCGCTCATTTCACCTGTCTCTTTTACCAGCTTAGAGAATTTAGATTGTTATGTATGTTATTTTAATACTCTGATCAAGCATTAAATCCTTCTTTCTTTTTGTTTTTTGGTTTTTTTAGCAGACCATACAATGTCATTAGTTTTTCCCTCTTAGTTGTGAATTTCATATAAATTTTTCACACAGCTGGTCCTGAGCCTGTGGGGAGTACGAAGGTTTTGATAGGTAGACAGCTGTTGTGAATTGCATAATATATAAACTTTTTTGAATTCATCAAAAAAGTAGACAGCTGTTTTTTTTTTTTGATAAGTAGACAGCTGTTGTTAATTGCATAATATTTTTTTTTGAATTCATAAAAAAAATAACTCTTAGAATGTCAATTGACCAGTTATCATAATGAAAAGAATAATTTAGAGGTGGTTTCTATGAAATTAGAGCGTAATGGGCCAACTGAGGATTGCTTCCAGATTGTTGTGGTAGCTGAATGTTGAGTAGATTAAAGTAAAAATTGTATCAGAAGGCTATTTACTAGAAATATTTTGTGGCATAGAATCCTAAAAATGCATGTGGAATGAGTGTGGCCTCAAGGGAGATTTTCAGTGAGGTTAGAGGTGGAGAAGCTAGAGGCAATATTTATATTGGAATGATGAGGGAACAAATTTGTAAATGCTGATTTCCTCCTTAGAGAAACATGATGAGTGTATATATATATATACATATATATGCAGTATGGGGTTTTTGGGTTCTCGCAGGTGCCTTCTCTTGTTTTTGATTCTTTGTTTGTTTTTGTTTTGTTTCTTTTCTGTTTCTGTTTTTTGTTTTTGTTTATGTTTTTTGTTTTGTTTTGTTTTTGTTTTTGTTTTGTTTTGTTTTGTTTTTTTTTTTCCTTCTTTTTGTGTCATTTTTGTAACTTCTTGTATGCTTAGGGGTGCCAATGATTTTTATAAAACTTATTTGATTACCTATCATATATATATATATATTTATATTTGCATTATGGTGCGAATAGAACCTGTTTTTCGCTATTCGTAACACTGGCTAACTTTATTATAGATTATTGAATCTTGTCGGGGGAAGTGCATTCGAGAAAATTTTACGCAATGGATTGTGGTACCAAAATAATATTTGTTGGATACCCAAGAAACCTTTGTTTTGTCATTGAGTTTTTGTTTTTTGTTTTTTGTGTGTGTAAGTAATTGAGGTATCATTAAAAGTGTAAGGCGCCTCAGGTACGCAGAAAGTATACAAGAGAAACTACCTAGCTAGTAGATGCAAAAAGAACAAGAAAAGCATGATAACTAATTACCAAAGGAGAAGCAAAATATATATATTTTTTTGATAAGTTACAATATGCTAGAAAATAAAGTCTTAAATCTCCTATAAAGTCTTCTCACGATTTTTAAAACTTCTATCATTCATTTCTCTTCATAGACACCACAAAAGGCATGAAGGTACGATCTTCCACGTAGTAACACTCCTTGTATTGCTGGTAGTCCAGCAATGGTGAAGGCCTTGGTCTTGAGGGTTTGCTCCCTTCAAGGTCCAAGGTTCAACACCTCATGGGTGCAAACTGCTCATTGGGGCCATCGGATTGGGGTTCGCCCCTTGATTTAACCGAGGTGCACTTGCGGGAAACTCTTTGCTGAGGGCCTGTGCACCCCCGGGATTAGTCGGAGCGAAGCTCCGGACACCCAGTGCCAATAAAAAAAAAGTATACAAATCAACTACTCATTTAGGCATAACCCATGATAGCCCAAATCGACTAAAGAAAACATTCTAAATAGCACAAGCAACCTCACAATGAAGAAGAAGATGGTCCACGGACTCCCCATTTCTTTTATGTATACAACACCTATCAACCACAATGACGTGTCGTTGATTGTCCATGACTCCATGACAAGGATTTTTCCTAAGGCCGCCGACCAACCAAAAAAGACCACTTTCAAGGGAGCCTTAGTCTGCCAAATATTCTTCTAAAGGAAATGAAAACCATCTTGACAACCCATGACAATGTATAAGGATTTAACACCAAACAACCATCTTTTGGAAAGAAACCACCACAACTTGTCCTCCCTTTCTTGTCTCATTCTTGCTAAATACAACACCCTAAAGAATGAGGCAAAGGCATCCACTTCCCAATTGTGAGCCGCTCTAGCAAAGCTCACGTTCCACTTAATGACACGAAAAGAATTTTCCACGTGAGCCGTATTAGAAGCATCCTTTGCGCAAGTGATACCAAATAAAACCGGAAAGCTTCCTTAAGGGCTGTATCCTCACACCCTTTGTAGTGAATAGTCATTTTGCAGTATCGCACATATGTGGATAGCACGTCTCTCTTGTCAATGGATAGCACAGCTGTCCAAACTTGCTGCCCAAACTACTTGCTGTCCACACTTACAGCTGTCCAAACTTGTTGCCCAAACTACTTGCTGTCCACACCTACAGCTGTCCAAACTTGCTGCCCAAACTACTTGCTGTCCACACTTACAGCTGTCCAAACTTGCTGCCCAAACTTCTCTTATTTTAGCCACGATTGTTTCCTTATTTTTCCATCTATTATTATGTACAATTAGCATATATTTTCCTTTCCATGTATNAAAGCTCACGTTCCACTTAATGACACGAAAAGAATTTTCCACGTGAGCCGTATTAGAAGCATCCTTTGCGCAAGTGATACCAAATAAAACCGGAAAGGCTTCCTTAAGGGCTGTATCCTCACACCCTTTGTAGTGAATAGTCATTTTGCAGTATCGCACATATGTGGATAGCACGTCTCTCTATCATGATTAATGATATCATAGTCCGCATAGTTCCATCATATTGCTTGGGAGCATTGCTGCCCAATGTGGGTTCATTTGATGAGAATGTCAAGAATTTGAGTGAGGATGATTATGGTACTATGAGGATTTGGATTGTGATGGCATTGCATGGTGGTTTGTTGTGTCTTATAAAAGGAGTGTACTAATTTGTTTTACCGATAAAAAAAAAAGGAGTGTACTAGGTCAATCGGGGCTATATAAGTGAGGGGAGCTCCTAATAGTCACTTGTCTTTTTAGGGCATGGTATAGGTCAAGTTAGCACGTCTTGGACTTGTGAGACTTAAAGTATGCAAATCTTTATGTTGGTGTTACCTAAATGTTTGCTTGTAGCATAGCACTTTAGCATTGATTAATTGTAACCAATGGATATAATTGATTATTATTCTTGTTACTGCCGTCTAATCTTTTTCTTTTTACAGGTGGAGTCAACACAAACAATGATACGTATTGTGGGGCTTTCGGCTACTCTACCGAATTATTTGGAGGTTTTTTGGCCTTATAATTGTTGCTTATAATTTCCTTCTAATTAGCCTCCAGATGTCAAATTTGAAGCCTCTTTTGTGCTTAACTCATTAATGTGGGTTGTATCTTTTTCACGAACACCCAGGTGGCACAATTTCTGAGAGTGAATCCAGAGGCTGGACTCTTCTTCTTTGATTCTAGCTATCGTCCTGTGCCTCTTGCTCAACAGTATATTGGAATCAGTGAGCAGAACTTTGCAGCTCGTAACGAATTGTTGAATGACATATGCTATAAAAAGGTTTCTGCTATACATATTGGCTCATGTGTAATTTGTTGGAATGGTAAATTATTGGTCTGATACTTTTTGTGCCAGGTTGTTGATTCATTAAGGCAAGGTCATCAGGCAATGGTGTTTGTTCATTCACGGAAGGACACAGCAAAAACAGCACAGAAATTGGTAAATCCTACTTCTCATTTGAATATCAATTTGGATGTGTAGTTTGCCCTGAAGTCCTTGTGTGCAAGCTTTGACTAAAAGGTCTTTATCATCAAAATTTACCAGCTTGTTATTTAAGTAACCTTTAGATGGTTGTCAAAGCAGAATCAGCTATAGCAATAATCAATTATGCACCTTTTCAAGTTTAACTCATAATGACTGTTCTGTTAATATATGCAAATAATCTTATTATACTTGTCTGTATTTTTGTCTGCAAAAAGCTGATATTAATGTGATGTCACTTCCCCCCCCCAACCCAAAAAAAAGAAAAAGAGTCCTTCCATTCTCCAACCAATGATTTATATAAGAATATTTTGTGCATGTATGTATGTATTGTGAAACGACATCTTGTTAAATCTGTGAAATGGAATGTGTATGGGTGTTATGTGCATCTATAATCAGGCAGTCTTATTTGAATCTTATCATTGCATGCTTTGCTTTCACTATTATAATATGGCACATTGAACAGGTTGAACTTGGCCGAAAATATGATGATTTGGAGCTCTTAAAGAATGATACGCATCCACAGTTTAACTTAACCAAGGCAAGGAACTGATGGTTCATTTTCTCTGGTTCTTAGGACCATTTCTCTTACTCTATTGTTATTCATAGATATCCCTTTCTGCTTTTCAGAGGGACGTAGTTAAGTCCAGAAACAAAGATCTTGTTGAACTTTTTGAATATGGGATTGGTGTTCATCATGCTGGGATGTTACGTACTGATAGAGGTCTGACTGAGCGGCTTTTCTCTGATGGACTCTTGAAGGTAGAGCTCATTCAATTTTACACTTAGCTCACTACTTTTGGATTTTTTTCCTGACATTTTTCTGAATTAATGTAATGTGCTGCTTTAGGTACTAGTTTGTACAGCAACTTTGGCATGGGGCGTAAATCTTCCTGCTCACACTGTTGTGATTAAGGTTTGTTCAATTTTTTTAAATTTTTAATATATATATTTTTTATTGTATGTGTTCTGTAGTTTAGTCGTAGCATTAATGCAGATTAAGTTATTGAATTTTACAATCCCATAGTCAAAGACAAAGTGGATAATACACTTTTAGGGATAAAACTTTATTTTATATTATCCTTATAATCAATTGTTTCGCCTCTAATTCTCTCTTTTTTATGCTAGGTCAAACTTATCTTCTTCTTTGACCTTTGACATGCTTAGAATATCTTTTACTCTGTAGAAAAGTAGGGAAGTGTTCTTAACCCTCTGCTGAAAAGTTTGAACACATACCGCAACATAACTATATATTTATATATATATATTTTGAGTCAGCTTGTGTAAAACTTTGATTCTCCATTTGTTGAAAACAAATGTGTGATTCTGTCTAGCAGGGTGCTGAAACTGAAATTTGCATGTAGTAAACAAATGCATGACGGTTGACATGTTTAGAATATCTTTTACTCTGTAGAAGAGTTGGGTAGTGTTTTTAACCCTCCTCTGCCAAAAAGTTTGAATGCATACTGCAACATAAATAATTTTTTTTATTTATTGACTCAGTTTGTGTAAAACTTTGACTTCGAGGATCAAGGGAGGATGTTGGATGAGCTTAAGTCCTTTGTTTATTTATTTTTTATTCTTTTTATACTTGGACAGCTGCATTTTTAGCTCATTTGATGATTAGTTTTAATAATTTTCTTGCTCTTTTTTTCTCCTTTTATATAGACGTTTCTTGTATATACTTCCTGTGTACCTCGGTTGCGCTTTGCCGCTTTTAATGATATTCGATTAGTTTTATAAAAAAAAAACAAGCGAGGATATCTCTCACATGACGAGACCTGACCCACGCTAAACCGAATAACCCAAAAATAGCGTTCTATAAGGCACTAACTATCTCTCATCGGAGTAAGAGGTGGTCATTGGGTTTTCCACTCTTCTTACACGTGCAAAGCCACTATACCAAAATGATTTTCCACTTCCTTAAGTTGTTCAAAGTAAGAATCTTACTTTAAGCGGCTGGCCAAGTGAAGAAAGTCACTCTCAAAGGGGCCTTGGTCCTCCAAATACACTCCAAGGGAGTGCTGTCATGGGGGATTAAGACATTATAGAACGATCTTACATCAAATTAACCTCTCTTGGAGGATACCAACAAAACTTGTCTACACCGTCCTGTTTCAAATTTATGATACTTATAAATATTAGCCTTTGTAGCCTGATAAGTATCTTATAGCTTTCGTTTGATGGTCCTCTTACATTTTTGTGTACCTGGTGTAATTCTCAGGGGACACAATTATATGATCCGAAGGCTGGTGGTTGGCGAGATCTCGGCATGCTAGATGTTATGCAGGTAAGACATAAAATTTCCCCTGAGAAATACATCTTAAAACAAGTTGATTTACTGTATAGCCATTTTGACTGTTCACATTGCTATCTCTGTTTTAGATCTTTGGACGAGCTGGTAGACCTCAGTTTGACAAAAGTGGTGAAGGCATCATAATCACATCTCATGAAAAACTAGCCTACTATTTGCGGTTGCTGACAAGTCAACTTCCTATTGAAAGTCAGGTACTAATACGTCGCTTGAATATTTTGGGAGCTCAAAAAATTTATTGGAGATTTATATTTTATATTAGGGGCTTCGTGTCTCTTAGGGGATGGTGGGGGGATTGTGGGTTGTAGTTTTGGTTTACCGTTTGGTTGTGGTTACTAGGTGGGTTTTTGGGTTTCTTCCTTTGGCTTTTTGTTTGGTTGTGGTTTAGATGGGTTTTTGGGTGGGGTCTTCTTGGGTTTTGTATTTGGGTTTTATTTGGGCTACCTATGTATACGCTCTTGTGTACTTAGAGGCGCTTGGCCTTTTTTTTTTGATATATATAACATTATTTATCAAAAAAAAAAAGAGTTTTGTGTTTGTAATGTCTGTATCACTTATGGAAGAATTGACTCTTAAACCATAACTCAAGATCCAAATTAAATTCATAAGACTTCTTGGATGTTTAAAACTTGATGCATTTAGTTATTGAAAAGAAGATAATGTATAAAACAATTAGGACGCCTTTATGCAAACATTTGGACCCTGTTTAACTTGGATTTTCAGAACCTTCTCCCTTATCATGTGTAACATATTGTGACTATATGGACACCTTTTATATCTTCTGGCTGTTACTACACACACACACATATGTTTTAATAATGATCCTTCTATAATCTGTACATTTTTGGTCAACGGCTTCAAAAACATTAACAAACAACCTAAAAACAAAACTTTTCTAGAAACATAAAAACAGTTTTCATCGTTATGTCATCAAAACACATTTTCAAATAGAAAACAGAAAACACCTCCCATACTCATTAAGAAACGTAACCTAAGAAAAAAAAAAGGTCATAAAAAAGTAATTAAGCAGTTAAATTTTGCGTAAAAAATTCATATCTAACTTCTGTTACATTGAGTTCTAACAAGTTTGCATTTTAAGCAAAAGAATATAGGAAAAGAATGTCATGTTTGCACAGGAATTAAAAAGAGACAGATAATCCATTTGGTGCTTTATGGTTTTAAGTTAAATTATATGTGAAGTTGCTACTCATATGTACATCTTTGCTGCAAGTTTTTTCTTTTTTGCATCATTCTATAAATCCTCCATTATATTGTTAATTATTGGTTTGCCTTATGTTTTGTGATTTTTTTCTTCATGTTTGCAGTTCATTAGCTCCTTGAAGGATAATTTAAATGCGGAAGTAGCATTGGGTACGGTCACCAATGTTAAGGAAGCTTGTGCGTGGCTTGGATATACATATCTTTTTATAAGGATGAGGTTGAATCCCTTGGCATATGGTATTGGATGGGATGAGGTACTGTGCGTTCTGTTCATACCAATGTATTTTCTGATGCACATGCGATGTTGGGATCTTACATAACCTAGCTCCTGATAATGTCTGGTTTGACTAGTAGACATAGAGACGTCAACGTGGTTGAATATTTTTTTTTCTGTTTTCTTCCCCTAGTTTTATTGGGCTTTTGACTTTTTCTTAATCCCTATCTGTTATCATCCATTTGAATAAATTCCTTCCTCGTATGTAAATTCTGACAATATGTACTCTCAAATCCATAAAAACGTCCAGTGAGTGTGATCTTGGAATATTAACATAAAACATTACATAGAAAGATGGTAACATATAACAAGCCTAAACGCAAATTCAAATAAGATTGAACCAGAATGAATGAAATAATCTACAAGATTTAGTCCTAGGAAGGAGAACTGCTAATAATCAGTCCAGTGGGAGGAATATGTCCTCCACAATTAGATATTCATCAATAGTTTGTCTTTCCAGCTTTTTAGCTCTCCTGTGGGCATGCTCTCTCCTCATTGGTGGAACATCTAAATAATGCATTTACTATGAAACTTAGATAGGAAGACATGTCTGTCATTTTACCTTCCCGTCACACTTGTTGAACACATTCTTCAATAATGGCATGAACTTGATTCTAAAATGTTGCTTTTAATGAATAGTTGTTCGACTGCAGGGGCACTTACACATATTGTCGTTTACTTGTTTTTGGCAGGTTATTGCAGATCCTTCTTTAAGTTCCAAGCAAAGAGCTCTTGTAACAGATGCTGCACGGGCACTTGACAAAGCAAAAATGATGCGGTTTGATGAGAAAAGCGGCAATTTTTACTGTACTGAGCTTGGTCGCATTGCAAGCCACTTTTATATTCAATACTCTAGTGTTGAAACTTACAACGAAATGTTGAGACGCCACATGAATGATAGCGAGGTTATTAAATAGAACCTATTGCATTTTGTGATATGTTTCTTTCTGTCACTTGATTTTTAGTTCTTTTGGGTTACTTTGCTGTATGTTATTTAATTATTCTTTATACAAAACATTGATTCCAGCACAATTATCTAGAGTACGAGGGCCAATTACCAATTTTGTGTGTGATCAGTCTTCTTTTGTTTTGTTTTAATTCTCTAGATGCCGAGCCCTATGATATGCTTATCTGTAGTTTCTTATCTTTTTTTTTTTTTTTNTGATATATTTAACATTTTGTTTATGTGTTGGTTCTAATTTGTTGTTTCTGTAGGTAATTGACATGGTTGCTCACTCTTCTGAATTTGAAAATATTGCTGTTCGAGAAGAGGAACAGAATGAGCTAGAGATGTTGGTGCGTACATCATGCCCATTAGAAATTAAGGGTGGTCCTTCAAATAAACATGGAAAAATTTCCATTCTCATTCAGGTTTAAATTCTTTTTCATATTTTATTTTTGGGCAGTTGATACCATTTGCTAGTTGCAAAGTGAGAAAAAAAAAGGAGATAGTTAATGACCAACGTGTCGGTTTTTTTACTTGCAGTTGTACATATCTCGAGGTTGGATTGACACCTTCTCACTGGTTTCTGATGCTGCATATATAAGTGCGAGCTTAGCTCGTATTATGAGGGCTTTATTTGAAATTTGTTTGCGAAGAGGCTGGTGTGAGATGTCTTTGTTTATGTTAGAATATTGCAAGGCTGTCGATCGGCAAATTTGGCCTCATCAACATCCCCTTCGACAATTTGACAAGGATATTTCAGCAGATGTTTGTCTGAAATACTTTTATCCTACTTTCTTCTCAAACTATTCATTTATTGCCTTGTTTAGTAATCTATCTTGGTTGGTCCAGATATATCGGAAGCTTGAAGAACGAGGGGCTGACTTAGATCGCCTGCAGGAGATGGAGGAAAAGGACATTGGAGCACTGATTCGTTATGCCCATGGAGGAAAGGTATACTCATTTCATAAACTGGTACTTTAAAATTTTAAAGGTATTGGATTCTTGTAAGAATCAGATCCTAGTTAACCCTCTCTCTTTCTTTTCTTTGGGTGATGGCAGTTGGTTAGGCAATATTTAGGATATTTCCCGTGGATCCAGTTATCAGCAACTGTAAGTCCAATCACCAGGACCGTTTTGAAGGTAATTTTATGTTGACTTCTTCAAAATTAGAACTTTCATCTAATCATGTGAATTTAAATTCAAGTATCCTTTTTTATGCAATCAATTGTACTTTCAGGTGGATCTGCTCATAACGCCAGACTTTACATGGAAAGATCGTTTTCATGGTGCTGCGGAGCGTTGGTGGATTCTAGTTGAGGTGTTGACTTGACAAGTATTTTCTTGTTTTAATTTTTAGTATGAGCACCTAGTTAACTAGCTGATAAATTATCTTGAAGAATCACTATGCTCAAAAGGTTGAAGTAATATTTGTGGGAAAATACTTGTTGACTAGTTTAGTATACAATTATGACTCTTATGTGCACATGAAAGTACCTTTAATCCAATGGACTACTTTTGTGAAACTTTAAAATTGATGAGGACAGATTCTCAATAACCTCTGCCATCTCTAACTTTTATTATAGTGGCTAATGTTATGAGACAAAACTGGTTGTATAACATTAATTGTAGAAAATGTGTCACTTTGCAGGGTTTTCTGAATTGGTCATATCAGTCTTAACTCATTTCTTTATTAGTTACACTAAGGGTAATTTCAAACTTTTGGTGGAAAATATGTTCTTACTAGGTTTTACTTTCATCATTCCCTGTGGGTCAAAAAGCTGCTTACATGTTCTACTTGGTAATAGTTAGGCATCCATATTTTACAATATCTGCATTGGATGCCTGATCAATCTTTTAAACAGGATTCGGAGAATGACCATATCTACTACTCAGAACTTTTCACTCTGACAAAGCGGATGGCTAGAGGGCAACCTCAGAAGCTTTCCTTCACTGTACCAATATTTGAACCACATCCACCCCAGTACTACATTCGTGCTGTTTCTGATTCTTGGTTGCATGCAGAGGCTTTCTACACCATTTCATTCCACAATCTAGCACTGCCAGAGGTATTTATATCTTATTTTTTGAATTTAGGTTACAGTCAAATTATAACAGTTATGGAAACTTGCTCCTGCCAGAGCTATGTCTCATATAAAGACTGCTTTATTCAGGCTGGTACTTCACACACAGAACTTCTAGATTTAAAACCTCTCCCTTTGACTTCACTGGGAAACAGTACTTATGAAGCCTTGTACAAGTTTTCACATTTTAATCCAATACAAACACAGGTTTGGTTCAGAAATGATACTGCAAGTTTTCTTTCTTTTTCTCTTTTTTAAGTGCTTTATGGTTTCTGATAATTTACAATTTGAATTTGTAATTTGATGCTTGTGCTGGAATTTGGGCAGACTTTTCATGTCCTGTATCACTCAGATAACAATGTTCTCTTAGGAGCTCCCACTGGAAGTGGGAAAACCATATCTGCTGAGCTTGCCATGCTTCGCCTTTTTAATACTCAGCCAGATATGAAGGTATATGTTTTCAATTTCTCCATGCATTATAGAAGAGGACCACCTCTGTAAATCTTAATTTTTCTTTTATTTCCTCTTGTTTTTTTCTTTCTTCTTTTGCGTCTCTCTTATATATTTTCTATGTACTGGCAATATGCCCTTTTGAATGAAATTTAATACTATCAGCAAAACAAATTCTCAGCCTGATATGAAGGTATGTGTTTAATTTTCCTCGTGCAGTATAAAGGAGGATTAGCATATAAGAACACTAGGATAGAGACAAACACAAAATAAGAAAGGACAAGGGTTTGTTTCAGTGTATTGCACTGCTTGCTGTTCGCTGGCTGGGAAATTATTATTATTATTATTGTTGTTGTAAGCTAATATCATTAAATGCGAAAAGCGTAACGCAAGTACAATTGAAGTATATAATAGAAATACCTACATGAGAAAAAAGAACTAGGAAATCTGAAAACTAAGTACCAAAGGAGCTACAAACGTAGCTGTCTAAATATGAATATTATTAAAGAAAAAGGACTTAAGCTCCACCAATGTCCTCTCACGGTCCTTGAAATTTCTATTATTTATTTTCCTTGAAAGACACCACAAAATGATAGGCAAAGCAGTATTGCAAGATATACTCTTCTAGAACTATGTCAAAACATATGAATGCTTAGTTATTGGGTGTAAGTTTAGGAAACATAACAAAGATGTTTTGATATATAACAAAGATGTTTTGATATATGCATTAGATGCATTCTTACCTTACCAATGGTTGCCGAATTTGTTGAACTAGTAACCAATAACTTCTTAACCTCAAGGGGTTGGCCCAAGTGGTGGAGGCCTTGGTCTTAAGGTTTGCTCTCTTCAAGGTCCAAGGTTCAACACCTCATGGGTGCAAACAATCTCTTGGGGCCACACCCTTTGGTGAAAAGCTAGTGATTTAACTAGTTCCATGTAGGGAAACTTCCGAAGGTGCGGTGCACGGGACTGGGGTTTACTCTGTAGGGGTGGGTCAAAAGGGTTCTGCCTTGGAGAGGTTCCCCGATATCAAAAAAAAAAAAAAAAACTTCCTGTATTCAGTTCATGTTGATATAGTACTATTAGGTAGTCATAAACCAAATTATATCATTAAAAAAAAAAAAAAAACTGCATACTAGGTACCTTGTTATACAAGTGCAAATGGCTTCATAATATCTGTGTTTCAGTCTAATAACATCTGTTAGATGCTTCATTTCATAATGCAAAGTATTCTTAAATTGGTTTATAAATGCAGGTTATTTATATAGCTCCATTGAAGGCCATTGTTCGGGAACGAATGAATGATTGGAAAAAGCGTCTTGTCTCTCAGCTTGGGAAGGAGATGGTGACGATATTTATTTTATAGTCATTAATAAAATTTAACATATGGTACTAGTATTGACAAGAATTTCTTATCAGGTTGAAATGACTGGAGATTACACTCCAGATTTGATGGCCCTCTTGTCAGCTGATATCATAATATCTACTCCTGAGAAGTGGGATGGTATCAGTCGTAATTGGCATAATCGAAGCTATGTCATGAAGGTGCATCTATTTGTTGTTATTTTTTCTAATGGGATTAGTTTTTCTTTCATTCATTATCTAAACTTTTTAAGTATTGCAATACTGAATTGGTAGGCCATTTGCATACTTCTCCTAGCTAGGTTTTAATGTGTAGTATTTAATCAATAGGTTGGACTTATGATTTTGGATGAGATTCACTTATTGGGAGCTGATCGTGGTCCTATCCTTGAGGTACTATTTACAAACTGCTGTAACGTTTTACTGAGGATTGTTAGTTATGATATAATCTGAATTCTGTGAATTTTATTCTTTTTGTGGTGTCTTGTTGATGGTTATAATGAAGAACTAATTCTTTATTGTCTTGAATAATCCTTGTTTTCTCAAATGTAACACATTGCCTTTTATAAGGCAAAGTCAATTTAGGATGGTGTTATTGGAAAGATAGAGCGGTGGTTGGCTAGTTAAAAAAAAAATTGTACTTGTCTTAGGGTGGTAGGGTTACTCTTATCAAGAGCACCCTTTCCAATTTGTCTACATATTTCATTTCCCTCTTTCCTTTCCCTGAGGGTGTTGCAAACCATATTGAGAAGCTTCAACAAGATTTCTTATGGGGTGGGTTAGACGAAGAGTTGAAATTTCACATGGTAAGCTAGTCTAAGGTTTGTTCTTTGATATCTTTGGAAGGGTTGGGGGTTCGGAATTTGCTGATGTTTAATTGTGCTTTCTTAGGAAAATGGCTATGGCTCTACATGCATGAGAGAGAGGCTTGATGGAGAGTTGTGGTGGACTCTCAATTTGGCAGTTCGTGGGATGGGTGGTGTTTTAATGAGCCTCTTGGGGCATATGGGAGGGGATTATGGAAGAATATTGAGAGGAATTGTGGGAACTTTTCAAGTTATACTAGATTTGAGCTGGAAGATGGCTCTAAGGTCAGATTTTGGCATGATCGGTGGTGTGGGGACAAGGCCTTAAAGGAAGCATTTCCAGATTTATATGGTATAATTTGTGCAAAGGATGCTGTTGTAGTGGATCCCTTGGAGCTTTTTGGTGGCTCCAATAAGTTGAATGTAAGCTTTGTTAGAGTGTCTCATGATTGAGAGGTGGATGTCTTTGCTTCATTCTTCAATTTGTTGTATTCAGTTAGAGGGAGACGGGAAGGTGAAGATAAGTTGTTTTGCAGGGCTCCCTCCAAAAGAGGTTCGATGTTAGGTCTTTCTACAGTGTCCTGGTTTGTAATGATGGCTTTCTTTTCCCTTGTAAGAGAATTTGACGGATTAAGGTTCCTTTGTGGGCATCTTTTTTTTGCTTGGTTGGCAGCCCTAAGGAAAATCCTTATCATAATAATCTTAGGTAGGTCTGTGAAAGATCTTCTTAATTGTGAGGTTGCTTGTGCCTTAAGGATTTTGGACTTGTGGTTATGGAGGTTGGTGATGGGCTTTCGGTTTTGGCAAGCCAGGACTACTATGGCAGCTGCCTCCGTGTTTGGGTGTTTTGGACTGTTGTTGTAGGATGGTGATGAGTTTTGGGCTGTGGGTGTGGGGCAGTGAAGGCTGACTGGCTGTAGGTATGGTAGTTGGTGGTGGGCTTTGGTTTTTGGGCGATTTAGGGAGGAGGTGCAATGGCCAGCAGCGGGTTTGGGTCTTTTGGACTGTGGATGTGGGGTGGTGATGGGTTGCAGGCTGTGGTATGAGACAGTAATGTGTAGCTGATAAGTTGTGGTTTTGTGAATTTTGAAGGGTGGCAGGGGCTGTTTTTTTTTTTTTTTTTTTCCCCCTAGGTTTTTTTGGGTTTTCAGTTTGTATTTTTTGGCATTTTGGTGGAGATGTACAGCGGTTGTTTTGAGTGAGTGTTGTGTTGGTAGTGTGGGTGTTTGGACATGGGGTGGTGATGTGCAGGTTCTTCTTTCAGCCCATGTTTAATGTGGCCTTTCATTGGAGCAGTCTGGGTTTTTGGGTGTTTAGCGCTGTTCAGTGGAGCACATAACCATGCTTAATGTGCCTTTCAGAAACCGTTAAATATTGTAAAATTATCGAAACGTCATTGTTTTATACATTTAATTATATAATGGCTAGCATTTGATGAATCCAGATGGAAGGGCTACACTGACTGCAAAACCAAAGTTTAGAGTGTTAATTGCTCAAATTCAGACTTTGGGGACCAAATTCGTAGTAACACAAAAGTTTGAGGGACTAAAATGTATTTTAGCCTAAAAGAAATCTCTTCACTCAAAATATCCAAAGCCTCTGCTATATTAGATTCCTGTTAATGTGATGAGTTGCTAGATTTTGTATTTTAGAGGTTCACATTCACATCTGTGGCAAATAAATTTCTCTTCTGCTTTTCATTAGGTGTACAGAAAAATTTTGCTGGGGAAAGGGCAAGAGGATTATCCAACTTTCTTAATGGACTGGACAAAAATATATGGCAGAAAATAGAAAATAAAATTTTCAGTTTATTTGAATAGATCTTTTGTTTTCTTTCTTGTTTCATTAATCTAAAAATTTCTTCTTATAAATTTAATTATCTTGAAATTTGAACTATGGAACTAAATGTTGCCAGGTTATTGTTTCAAGGATGAGATACATATCATCACAAACAGATCGTGCAGTACGGTTTGTAGGCCTGTCTACAGCTTTAGCAAATGCAGGGTATGTTAGTGCATTTAAAATTTCTTTGAATCTTCAGAATGCTCATGCTTGTTCTGCATGATCAAACTTCCATGCCTATTCTATCAATCTTGAAAAAAAATTCAGGGCTCAAGGTCATTATATGTTATTACTCAATTTAAGATTTTAATTTTTGTCCATGTGTTTCATTTCTCGAGTAATTGGTCTCAGCAGAGGATAGTTTTTGTTTTGGTCCATTTTTGTGTAACTATAATATTATCTCATAAAAGAATTATTTTGAATAAAATGAATTTCATGATATCATTTTATTAGTTTAATGTGTATACAAAAAGTTTACTCAGCTACTTTCGAAGAATTGCATGTTTCTGCACCCACTATGCTCAATGCTTTTACTTTGTAATTTTCTTATGCAATTCTTTTAATGTAGTGATTTAGCTGATTGGTTGGGTGTTGGTGAGATCGGACTCTTCAATTTCAAGCCAAGTGTGAGGCCTGTTCCTCTTGAAGTTCATATTCAGGCAAGATGATGCCATGCTTCACCTGGATTATAGTTCTTTGTTTTGCTACTGTCTCTGATATTTCTTGTTCTGTTGTTCAAGTATATTGAGTATTCTCTGATTTATCTCTGTCCTACAAAGCGTGTTGTTTGATATAATCAATTTTTTTAAGAGAAAAAAATTAATGCATCAACACTTCATTCGTCATTTATCATCTTCTAGAGTTCTCATCTTTCAAAAGTAATGCTTTGACTTTTGAAATGGACGTTTTTGGGACAAAAAGAAAAAGAAAAAGTGGAGTAGGACACTCATTCTGGGATGGTGGGAGTATTTGACTTTTTATCTTGTTTTCGCGTAAACGGGGTATCTAGCAAGTAATGGGCCTTTATTTTCCCTTCAAAGTTAACACGTGGATATGGACAGTACTTATTGGATTTGGAACTATAGAATTAATATTGGGTGTAGTATCTATTCTTTCTTATGAAGTCAACATGAGATTTTGTGTGTGTATATATATATATTAATTTTTTGGATAAATAAGTAATTCACTGAAAAACGCAAAGGGGCACAACCCTAGTACACATGATTTAATTTTCATTCTTAATTAAATGACAAACATATTAGGCATATTTTTTGCAAAATTTTATTTTCAAGTCTTCATTAGCTAAAGATGTTTCTGGAAAGTAGGTTGACTCTTTTTTTTTTTTTTTGATAAATAAGTAAGGATATCATTAAAAAAGTGCAGAGGGGCGCAACCTTAATACACAGGAAGTATACAAAGATGCCCATCCCTTCAAAGAGAAAAAGAACACACTTCTACAAATTGTTGCATATTAGAAACTTGAGGAATGTTCAAAACCCATGCCCAAAAAAATAACAATTGAAGGAATCAATTGCTAAGCTCCACCATTGTCATTTCCTTATCTTCAAAACACTGAGCATTCCTCTCCCTCCAAATAGTCCACATAAGGCGCAAAGGGGCCATTATCCACACCCCCATTGCCATTTTATTACCTCTTTGACCTTTCCAGCATGCTAGGAGATCAATAACCCTCCCATTCATTACCCACTTCACACCAAAAAGAGAAAAAAGCACACTCCAAAGAGTACGAGCCACCTCACAATGAAGGAGAAGATGATTGATGGACTCACCACTCCTCTTGCACATACAACACCACTCCAGCACAATCATACCTCTCTTGCGAAGATTATCCAAAGTGAGAATCTTACCAAGAGAAGCCGTCCACACAAAAAAATAAACTCGGCACGGTACTTTAACCTTCCAAATGCCCTTCCACGGGAAAGAAGAACACCCCGCCTCATACCTATCCAAAGAAATGGAAAGCACACCAAAGAAGGAGCTAACCTCAAATAACTTCCTCTTGGAAGGACTCCAACAAATCCAATCCACCCCCCCCACATGGCACCGGGTCTCATACAATTTACCGGAAAAATCCATCACCACCTCCACCTCCCAATCCTGAGCTTCTCGGATAAAATGAACATTCCAATGAACTTCCTCATTCAAAATCTGCATATTATCACTCATCCAAGCCTCTTTGTTTCTTGCAATACGATACAACTCAGGGTAAGACACCTTCAACGGTTGATCACCACACCAATTATCATGCCAAAAACTAATTTGGGAGCCATCACCAACCTTAAATTTAAGGAACTTCGAGAAACACTCCCATCCTTTCCTAATATGCTTCCAAACCCCTACACCATAAGACCTCATAACCTGATTAGTACACCACCCCCTAGCCATGCTTCCATATTTTACCTCAACTACCTTCCTCCAAAGAGCATCCCTCTCCGTAGCAAAGCGCCATAACCATTTCCCCAATAAGGCTTGATTGAACCTGCACAGATTTCTAATCCCCAACCCACCATTCTGCAAAGGAGAACAAACTATCGACCATTTAACTAAGTGAAACTTATTCTCCTCATTGATACCGCCCCATAAAAAATTCCTTTGCAGCCTTTCTAATCTGTTTGCCACACTTGAAGGAATAGGCAAAAGGAATAACAAATAAGTTGGAATGTTAGAGAGAGTGCTTTTAATGAACGTTAGCCTACCCCCCTTCGATAAGAGGCACCTTTTCCACCCCGCCAACCTCCTCTCCGTTGTCTCTAACACACCATTCCAAATTGTTGTCACCTTGCAATGCGCCCCCAAAGGAAGCCCCAAATACTTCATATGTAAACCCACCACCCGACAACCAAAAACGCTGGCCAATAATCCAATATCCTGCACCTCCCCAATCGGAACAACTTTGATAAATTTATCTTTAACCCAGAAGCAGCTTCAAAACAGAAGAAAAGACAGCGTAGGTTGTGAAGTTGCTCCACATCCACATCACAGAAAATCAACGTATCATCCGCAAACAACAAATGCGATATGCTCAAACCAGAATTGTGCGCAGGACCCACAGAAAAACCAGCTAACAGCCTCCTAGCTTCCGATTCCATCAACATCTACTCAAAGCCTCCATGATGATAACAAACAGCAAAGGAGAAAGCGGATCCCATTGGTGAATTCCCCTAAAACTACTGAAAAATCCTGCTGGTTCACCATTCACCAACACAGAATAGCGCACCGAAGAGATACAAAACCCAATCCAATCTCTCCACTTCTCCCCAAAACCACATTTTTGCAAAATGTGCAATAAGAATTCCCAATTTACATGATCATAAGCCTTCTCAAGGTCCAACTTTAATAACAAACCAGGAATCCCGGACTGAAGACGACTATCAATGCACTCGTTCCCAATAAGAACCGAATCCATAATTTGCCTCTCCTTAACAAAAGCATTTTGAGTTTCCGATATGATCTTACCCAACACCATTTTCAATCTATTCGCCAAAACTTTAGCGATAAGTTTGTACACCACCCCCACCAAACTAATCGGCCTAAAGTCCTTAAGGTCCACCGCCCCCACTTTCTTAGGGATGAGTGCAATAAAAGACGCGTTAAGGCTTTTCTGAAAACTTGCCCTGCTGTAAAACTCACCAAACACAGCCATGATATCTTCTTTTAAAACCCCCCAGCAGGCCTTAATAAAACCCATAGAGAAGCCATCCGGGCCCGGAGCCTCGTCACTCTTCATATGTCTAACCACCTCCCACACCTCACTCTCCTCAAATTCCCTTCCCAGCCACCTACAATCCTCCTCACCAATGGAATGCATAGGTAAGCCTTCAGGAACAGGCCTCCAACCACTGCTCTCAGTGAATTACTTGGAATAAAAATTTATCATATGCTCCTTGATCTCAATGGGATTAGAGGATAATGAGCCATTAACCATAAGGGACTCAATGGAACTGACTCTACGGTTGGAGTTTGCCACCCTATGAAAGAACTTTGTGTATTGTCGCCCTCCTTCAATCATAAAGCACGCGACTTTTGTCTCCAACTAATCTCTTCACATAGAAGATTCCTTTCCAGCTCCATAGACAGCAACATTTTCTTCCTCTTTTCCTCCTCATCCAAACCCCTCTCTTCCTGAAGACTGTCCAGCTCCCTAATTTCTTCAAGAAGAGCCTTTTTCCTCTTGCCAACATGCCCGAAGATCTCATTATTCCACCTGCATAAGTCACCGTTAAGAGCTCTCAATTTACGGGCCAACACACAACTAGGGTCACCATCAAACTGATAAGATTGCCACCAAAGATTCACTTGCTCCACAAACCCCTCAAATTTCAACCACATATTCTCAAACTTGAAGTAACCTCCAACCCTATTTGGCACACCACACTCTAAAATAATGGGGAAATGATCCGACATCACTTGGGTTAATCTCCTTAGAGCCACATTAGCAAATCTCTCTTCCCACCCCGAGGACAAAAGAAATCTATCAATTCTGGACCAGGAAGTACCATTAGACCATGTAAACTGACCCCCCATTAAAGGAGTGTCCATAAACCCATGATCAAAAATAAAACGGGAGAATTCCTCCATAGACGGTGCATATCTATGATTACCAAGTCTCTCACTCGGGAACCGAGTAGCATTAAAGTCTCCTCCAATACACCAAGGTACCACCCACCTTTCCATATATCCACTTAATTCATCCCAAAGCACCGATCTATCATTATCCACGTTCGGCCCATACACACCAGCAAAAGCCCACTTGAAGTCATCATTAACACTTCTAAAAGAACAAGCAATCGCGTAACTTGCCTCCCAAGCCTCCACCTTCTCAACTACGCTTCTATCCCACATAAGCAAGATACCCCCAGAAGCACCATGAGACCCAAGAGCACACCAATCCACCTGAACACAGCCCCACAGACTCTGCACCAGCTCCCTAGTCACATTCTGCACCTTGGTTTCCTGGAAACACACAACATCTACCTTCCATTCCCTTAGCAAGCTTTTGATCTTCATTCTCTTCTCTACCAAATTCAACCCCCTCACATTCCACGAAAAAATCTTAGGCATCATTTAAACAGACGGCTGCCCCACCCCTTACTCTTCTCTTTTATTGCTGTCCCCTGACTACATGCCCCTGTTTTCCATCATAGTTGACTGACTCATTTTTTTTAATGAAGCGAGTCATATTTTTACTACAAAAAGTATGCCTGCTTCACTGTTTCCATATTTTACACTTGAAACTTAAAGCATTTCCTATGATTAGAATTGTTGATCAAATTCTATGGTTTTGAGGTATCGAATAACCTTGCAAGTACAAATAGTTCTTAAAATACAGTATAGAAAATGACCTGCCTCGTTACCTGATTCACTGCCACAGTGCCACCATTTGCCATTTATTTATTAGAATGGATGAGTAAGAGGCATATAGGAGCCTATACACTTCTCTTGCCTCTAATGTCAAACCATCATGAGGTTATCTGGAAATTAATTCAACTGTAACTGCTATTACAAAAATGAGAATCTTTTGCTCTGGATTTATTCATGTGCTTGAACTGCAATGCTAGTCTTGATGGACCCTAAATTATTTTGTGACCAATCCTTTGTTCATGGTGACTTTTTCTGGTTGATGTAAATGTCAATTGAGGGCTTATATATCTGCATGTTACAATTTTAATATGTCAGTTTCTATGAACAGGGGTATCCTGGAAAGTACTACTGCCCAAGGATGAATAGCATGAATAAACCAGCATATGCTGCAATATGCACCCATTCACCTACAAAACCTGTTCTTATATTCGTTTCATCTCGTCGTCAGACAAGGCTAACTGCTCTGGACCTCATTCAGGTGAGATCCCTTTCATGCCTTGAATGTGAATTATTTATTTGTGAGTACCATTTAATGGTTCTATTTTTGTATAAATAAAGTTTGCAGCTTCGGATGAACATCCAATTCAGTTTCTTAGTATGCCAGAAGAAGCACTTCAGATGGTTCTTTCTCAGGTCACTGATCAGAACCTAAGGCACACCTTGCAATTTGGCATTGGGTTACATCACGCAGGTCTGAATGACAAGGATAGATCTCTGGTTGAGGAACTTTTTGCAAACAACAAGATTCAGGCACTACTCTATCATCTGAATATTATTTCATTTCTTTCCTGGTAAAAAAAAAATGAATGCGTTCTAATTTCATGTTGACGAGGTACATCATTCAATTATAGGTATTGGTTTGTACCAGCACATTGGCATGGGGTGTGAACCTTCCAGCTCATCTGGTTATTATCAAGGTGAGTAAAAATTAAATGTGGTGTTTGTTTATATGATTTGTTGTTATAAGTAATTATTTCATATATACAAATTTGACTGGCAGTAATTATGGCAGTGGATTTTTTTTAATTTTTTATTTTTGTAAGCTTGAGCTTTCTTATTTTTCATATTTCTCATGTAAAAAGTATTGCGAGCATTAAAAAGTGACATAAAAATTCTTTTGAGATAAATACCTAAGAATTTGGTCTGCGTATCTGTTTACAAATTAAGCTCCCTTTGCTCTTTGTGAGCCAGTCCAAGCACCTATCAATTGGCTCAAAAAGATTCCTTCTCAAATCAAGTGCACTTATTTTCTAACCCTGCATGTATTGGGATAGATTTTAGCGGTCATCTACATTGTGCTTGTTCTAAACTTTCGTTGGCCATCCTTCAAAAACCAAAATGAGCTGAACCAGTTGCTGTTGGCCGGTTTCGGTTCATCTGGTTGGCTGACTTGAGTTTTGGGTTATCAGGTTCAGCTGGTTACTGCTACGCACCCCCAACACCATACACAACTCAAATTGGGGCCCTCTACCATCACCCACAAACCCGAAAGGTATTCATCCTCATGTGGCCCAAATGCCCAAATCCGATGTACCCACGGTAATAATATCCCCAAATTACACAATTATATTGCTATTGGCCACCCACCAGTACCAATGCACCTAAAAGACAATACACCTACCACTGGCATCAGCGCTACTCAAAAACAGCAAAATGACCCACCCATGACCAATCAATACTCCAAAAAAAGAAAAAAAGAAATACAAAGAAAAAGAAATTCATCTTAGAGAGGGAAACTCCCAGATCACCAACTAAGGCCCCTAAATGACTACTCAGGCCCTTTTCCCTTTTTGGCTGGTTATGGGCGAGGAGGGATTTGGACCCTGGATACCATGGTTTGTTGCCACCATGCTTGAATCCTTTGAGCTGCAGGCTCTATCCCATCTCCACTAGATCTGTTCCCAGAAGTATTAATGGGGAGAACCCGGAGATGTTGGTGACAATCCGGGATGGATAGGACATTAATATTTGGATTAAATATACAAAATACCACTAGCCACTTATAAAAACATGAGTCTTATGTCAGTAATTTAGGAGTTGGGGGTGAATAAGTGGGCCTTTGACTATTTATTTTCATGCAAGATGCAAGATAAGTGAGACCTCCACTTAAATGTTTAATTCTTCAATGTGTTTTCTGTTGTTAATTGCGTTGGCAAGACAACTGCCTGTCAAATTCTTGGTTTTCTGGTAGATCCATTGTAAGATCCTTTTTCTTTTTCTCCATCCCATGGATGCCATATGTTTGAAACTAATTTTCTATTGCAGGGAACAGAATATTATGATGGAAAGGCAAAGAGATATGTTGATTTTCCAATCACAGATATAATGCAAATGATGGGCCGAGCTGGCCGCCCACAATTTGATCAACATGGGAAAGCAGTCATTCTTGTTCATGAACCCAAAAAAAGCTTCTATAAAAAGGTTAGACTCAATATAGTAACAGAGTTGTCACTTAAATGGTCCTTTTTTTTGGCAAACTAGAGTAACCCTGGTGTTTCCATATGCAGTTTTTGTACGAACCATTTCCAGTTGAGAGTAGTCTGAGAGAGCAGTTGCATGTTCACATCAATGCGGAGATAGTTTCTGGCACTATTTGCCATAAGGAGGATGCAGTGCATTACCTTACCTGGACCTACTTATTCCGTAGACTGGTATAGTTTTGCCAACAAGATGGAATAAATGTTTTGTAGCTTTAGATGTAGAGGTTCATATTGTTCATTACTAGAAAATAATCAAAGTTTGTAAATGATACTGTTGAATATCTGAAAGGTGCAATATACCCATTAGATCCAATCCCCCCACCCCCCTTTCTCACAAAGTGGCAGTTATGAAATGAGTAATCCTCTTTCATATAATAGATTTGCAACATGATTGATTAAATATGTAAAGAAACTAACATATTGTGCAGATCATAAGTTTCTACCTTCTTTTTTTTTTTGGTTGCAGACGGTTAATCCTGCTTATTATGGCCTGGAGAGTACAGGTCCTGAAATTATTAGTTCATATTTATCTAGGTAACAACTTCATTTCCAGATCTCATGGATTTTCTTGTTAGAATGTGCCCTTTTCTCTGAATGTGCTACGTTGGATAATTTTTTGCAGGTTAGTGCAAAACACATTTGAGGACCTGGAAGACAGTGGATGTATTAAGATGAGTGATGACAGTGTGGAGCCCATGATGTTGGGTTCAATTGCATCCCAGTATTACCTCAGCTACATGACTGTATCTATGTTTGGTTCGAATATAGGTTCAGACACATCACTTGAAGTAGGTTGTGTTTCCAGTGATTTTATTTTTACTATTATTAATCATGAACCTTAGAAAGATTCTACATTGCAGGTGTTTCTGCATATACTCTCTGCTGCTTCTGAGTATGATGAACTTCCTGTGCGGCATAATGAGGTAATTCTGACTTTGAGTAGCCCCTACTTGCTTCCTAACTGTCGTTTTTATATGAATTTAGATTAACAGGCTTGAAAGGAATAGATTATGCATAATCTTATCCGAGTCTTTCCCATATTATTTGGTAACAGATTTACATGCTGCATTCAGATTTGACAAATTTTTGAGAGGACATCGTGTGTTCTTTGTTGAGAATTATATATTTGTATTTCCAAAAATGATACCATAATTTGTTCTAATGTTAGAGGGAATATGTGTCCTTAAGGAATAGTTCAATCGGCTAGACACTATGCCCCATGAAGCGGAAGTCATTAGATC
The DNA here is from genome assembly GCA_006937295.1 of Carpinus fangiana. NCBI lineage: Eukaryota > Viridiplantae > Streptophyta > Magnoliopsida > Fagales > Betulaceae > Carpinus > Carpinus fangiana. The sequence continues at coordinate 6,344,740 of CM017328.1, read as the reverse complement.
GAATTCCCCTCCCCTCTTTCCCTCTCCTTGAGTGAACATGTCAAAAAATTTAAAAAAAATAAAAAATGTTAGAGTGAATATGTGATGGGTGGCTCTATGTTAGAATTTTAGAAAGAGATGCACAGATAGACTGTCAGTGTGGAATAGTTTGTGAAATATGTAGAGAATTGAGAGTTTTCTTGCTTCTCTTTTGAAGAAACTATACAGATGATCTAAATGTCAAAGATATATATATTTTGATATGTAATTCAAATTTAGTAGAAGTGTAGAGGCAACTATAGTACACAGGAAATATACAAGATAATTCCTAGAGTATAGAAAAAGGGAATTTGAGCTCACACATGAGTGAGAATGTTAAGGTATTGATTAAATAATTAAATTTATCCATTCTAATCAGCATAACTTTTAGGGCATTTTAGATTTGTATGGGGTGGCGCTTTTTTAAGAGGCATTTTAGATTTGACCCTGGGGTTGGCTCCAGGATTAGTTTTTGGGAGGATGTTTGGTGTGGGGAAAGTTCTCTCAAAGACACTTTTCCGGGTCTATTTAACATTGCTAGTGTCAAGGAAGCGTCTATTGCAGATAATGCGGAGCGCTCTAACGGTGTTGTCCAGTGGAACATTGTGTTCACTCATTTGATTCATGATTGGGAGGTGGAGACTCTGGCTTCGTTTTATAGATGCTTATATTCTTTTCAGTTTAGAGGGTAGCTAGAGGACAAGTTGTGGTGGATTCCATCAAGCAAAGGCTGCTTTGAGGTGAGTACGTTCTATCAGGTTCTCTCTCCGTCTGGGTCCATTTCTTTTCCTTGGAAAGGCATTTGGAGGACCAAGTCCCCGCCCAGAGTGGCATTTTTTGCTTGGACGGCTGCTAGGAGTAAGATTCCTACCATTGACAACCTCCGAAGGAGAGGTATGATCGTGACTAATAGATGTTGGTTATGCGAGTCGGATGGAGAGTTAGTGGACCATCTCCTCCTCCATTGCGGAGTGGCGAATGCCCTATGGAACGCCATCTTTAGCCGGTTTGGGTTTTGTTGGGTTATGCCTGGTTCGGTTAGGGAGCTATTTGCTTGTTGGTGGACGGGAGGTCGTTCGAGGAGTGCTGTGGTTTGGAAAATGGCACCCTTGTGTCTGATGTGGTGTATTTGGAAGGAACGTAATGCTAGATGCTTTGAAGACACGGCATGGTCTTTTGAGGAAATTCTTCATGACTTCCTGTTTACTCTTTACACTTGGGCTGCGGGCTGGCTTGCCCCGCTTATTATTAGTTTTCATGATTTTCTTTCTCGCTTTTCTTCTCCCCCTTAGGTTCTCCCTTGTATACTCCCTGTATACTTAGGGTTGCGCCCCTCTGCGCTCTTTTATATATTTATTTTGACTTATCAAAAAAAAACTTTTAGGGCAAGTGGTGATTTAACATTGTTCATCATAAGTTCATCATTTTGAAAATATTCATGAGCTTTTGCTATTGTTTCTTGAATTTTCAACACTTCAATTCTAACATTCATGTTATCCATTGCCTGCATGGGTGCAACTTAGTTTTCTTTTTAGTGATACATATAAGATGTTTTATTTGAATCTGTATCATCTCTTCTTTGTGATAGGAAAATTATAATGAAGCATTGTCCAAGAAAGTTCAATATGCGGTGGATAAGAATCGCCTAGATGATCCACATGTCAAAGCAAATCTACTATTTCAGGTAATAGCTGTTGACATCAATTTTTGCATGCCTGTCTTTCTATCTTTCTTTTTAACTTCCTCTTTTTCTAGTTGTTTTACTTGTTTACCATACATGTTTTTGGGATTCAGGCACATTTTTCTCAATTAGAATTACCAATCAGCGACTATATCACAGACTTAAAGTCAGTGTTAGATCAAAGTATACGAATCATCCAGGCCATGATAGATATATGTGCAAACAGCGGATGGCTTTCAAGCTCAATAACTTGCATGCATCTTTTGCAAATGGTCGTGCAGGTATCGTCTTTATCATTCACATATCTGACTGTTTTAAATAAATGAAGGATTTAATCATCTGCATGATCCGTATCGTCTTTATCAGCCACATATCTGACTGTTTTAAATAAATGAAGGATTTAATCATCTGCATGGATCATGCAGATCATATAATCACATGACGATCTTCTCTCATTGTTGTGGCCATGGTTGAACATTCATAGATCTTGTTACTTCCTGTCTCTGTAGTGTGTTTTTTACACCTGTTTTTATTGTGATGAAAGCTCCTGTTTCTGTATTTTTGTTTTCTTTCAATAATAATTTTCCTATGTGAATATTTTTCTTAAAGGGCTTAATCATAGTCAAATAGAAGTACCTACTCAAGGTGGGAGTTTTAACCAAAAGCAGAATAGAAATAGATCTTGATTTTAAAAGAATACCCTTGAACATTTTTTGGCCTTTAGAGTTTGATTACCCGCTGTAATAATCATACCTGTTTTTGAATGATTGGCATAAGAGATATGAAGCTTCTCAACACTGACTCTTGTTTAGTTCATATTCGTAGATTTCTTTGGTCTGGTTAACAGTTCGAAGGATTTAGGTTTATCAATCATTGGATCACCTTAAAAATGAGAAAAGAGATGAACAGGGATGGACTGCTTCGAAGGGGCTGACCTCCAAAAGAGTAGAAGGGCAAATACTTTTCTGCCTTTTTAGTGAAAGATAACAATGTTAAGTACTATAAGTTACAAATGTCTTCCTGATTGTCTATGGACATACTACATTGGCCTTCCAGCTGAATTACGTGAATCTTTGTGTCTTATACAATTGGCTTATTTTTTTATTTCTTAACTACTTCTTTGTGATCCAAAATTATTAATTTGTCACAACAAATATAAGTTATAAATTGTTAGTTCTATAGCATTGAATTCCTTAGTCATTCAAGTTTTCCCATAAAAGTAGAAATTCCAAAATTTAACCATGTCACCAGAAAGCAGAAGACACATTTGCATGGGTTTAGTATATTACGGGTGAATGTACCCTAATTGTTTTGAAGTTATATATCAAATTTGCATAAATTCCAACTCTTGAGATTTTAGCTAGTTCTCTATCTCTTGCTCGTTAGAAATATCACTTTTTCCCTCCATGCCTCTGATATCTTTTCAATTGTTTTCAGGGTTTATGGTTTGACAAGGATTCCAGCTTGTGGATGTTACCATCCATGAATGATGATCTTGCAAGTTTGTTAAACAAAAGAGGAATTTTCACTGTTCAGCAACTGTTGGATCTTCCTAAGGCAAATTTGCAGACTGTAATTGGAAACTTTCCTGCTCCAAGATTATATCAGGTGTGGAGTTCCCTCTAAAATGGTTTGTGTTTCTTTAGCTTCTAACAATTTTGTCTTTGAATCTATGCACAGGGGTCTGTTTTTTCAAAAATGTATATTTTCTCTAGCTCACATTCTTCATTTGTCAATTGATTTCTGTAGTTACTAATCTCTTTATTTCATTTTACCAGGATTTGCAGAATTTTCCCCGTGTTCAAGTGAGGTTAAAACTTCAGAGAAGGGACATTGATGGTGGAAAGGCTTCCACTTTGAACATCAGATTGGAGAAGGTCAATTCCAAGTGGAACACATCAAGAGCTTTTGCCCCCCGATTTCCTAAGGTAATTAATTCACCTCATTATAGATTATTAGTAGTGAGTAAGACAAACTAAGCTTGGCATTGTTTTAACAGGTAAAAAATGAAGCATGGTGGTTGCTTCTTGGTAACACCTTCACCTCCGAACTATATGCTCTGAAGAGAGTTTCTTTCTCTGATCGCTTGATCACCCACATGGAGTTACCATCAAATCTGACGAGTCTCCAGGTCAAATTTGATTGCCTCTTTCTAAATCAGTCCTCCACCCTCATTTATTCTCTCTCTATTTAGTTTCTTGCTTTCTGAAGATTCTTTTTCCATGCTAAAGCTGGGGGTGGCAACCGGTCTGCTTTGGGATGCGAAAGCCCGATTGAAATCCAAAGCTGCTGATTAGAATGTTTAATCCTGAAACCTGTCTCATATCTGATTGGGGTTAGAATATAAATCGTAAACCTGTCCCATCCAGTAACAAAAAAGAAACTTGAAACCAGTAACATAAACCTAATCTGCCAATCAAACAATAAGTCAGAGGGGCGAGAGAGAGAAAAGAGAAATCTGGGATGAAATGATGTTTTATGGCAACCAATGGGCAGAGCTCTGAGATAGAAAAATAACTTTACCATTTTACAACAAAGTTATGGACTTCTAACAAATTATAGCAGGTAGCTGACACTCAGCAACCAAAACTCATCCCAAACCTGATCTGGTTTTAAAAAGTTTCAACAAGTTATACCATGAAGATCCAAACCCACTCTAATAGGGACAGGACTGATAGGGTACCCCAAAATTCGGGTTCTATTGCCATCCCTATTCATGAAAGGGGTGTTTCATACTTTTTTCATACTCTCATACAAGTGAAGGAATGATCAGTTAACAGGAAATGAATGTTGGGTTATGTTAAGGGAGCAAGAAAATGTGTACATGGGTGTACTTCAATGCACTTAAGAGGAACATCACATCTAGTGAAGCTCTTATGAAAAGTTCACACACACACACACACACGCACACACACATATATATTTTCTGACTTGATGTAGTTTTAGATTGTTAATATTGTATTTGTATGTTGAATTGAAGTTGAAAGGAACTAATTACTGATGCTGTGTGCGCAATGATGCTCTTCTGATTCATTAGCATCTGTTTTCCAGGGGATCAAATTGATTTTAGTGTCAGATTGTTATCTTGGTTTCGAACAAGAGCATCCCATCGAACACCTTACCGAATATCAGAAGTAGACGACGGAATGTGAATAGTTGATTTTTTGGATCCAAGATGTTCAGGAATCAGAGTTTGCTAGCCAGTGCTCATTCTGTGCAGGTTTTTTTTTTTGTTTTTTTTTGTTTTTTTGTTTTTTTTGACATGTCCACACAAGGGTAGGGGGTGTAGGGATTCGAACTTGTGACATCCGCTTCATAAGGCGTAGTTCACAGCCGATTGAGCTACCACTTGGGGGCCTGTGCAGGTTTTTCTGAAATACATTATTTCATGTCCTTTCCAAAGCAACACAAAGCGGTGCCTTGCTGATTGAAACTCCAAAGAGATCTGGCGTGCAGCACATTTTTTCCATTAGCTGACAAGCTTTTAACATTTCTTGATGGTTAGATGCTTCTCTTATGTATATTTAAGATAGCGTCATAAATGGATAGAGAAAAAAAGAAAGTATCATAAATATAGAGATGTTTATGTTACTTAAAGTTCGATGCATTTATTTATTTTGGCAATGCCTTAGCCTTCATTAGCAATTATCTAAGACTAGATACTTTAAAACATGGTGTTTATTTGAAAGTAATCTTTTAGGGCTATTGAGAATCTAAGGGCTGATAGGTTCATGGAATAGGGCCCCCGAAATGGGATGGCTATTCCATGAAAACCAACTATTTTTTTATTCGGTAGGGGCTTATTCCTATTCTCTTACAGAGGGGAATACATATTCTTATAAAAATAAGAGGAATAACTATTCCTAATGAAAAAGACCTTTTTTTTTTTTTTTTGAAAGAAAAAAAAAATACACTCTTCATATCATTTCATTGTCAATTTCCCTCTCAAACTACCAATTGTGTCACTATTTCCCATAAAATACCAAAACAAAGTCAATGTATTTAAAAGGCCAACAAAAAGACAAAATTAATTGCATAAAAGTTTCAATAAGACAAAATTATCCTTATAAATTAAAAAATTTAACAAAGGAGAAAACAAATTAAAATGACCTCTTGGTTTTTCATTTTAGTTCTTTTAATTTTTTTAAAAAGAAATTTCATTTTTAGAAATACAAAAATTAAAAGTAAAATTAATTGTCTAAAAAATTAAGAAACTGGGACAATGACAATGTGATGGTTGTTTGAGGGGGATATGCGTACCTTTTTAAAAAAATAAAAAATAAAAAACAGCATGCTTTTTCAAATTTCTTTTATACTTCAAATATATATATATATAACATTGAATATGTGGGTCTAGTAGAACTTGATGGTGGCTGCACCACTCCCAAGGTGCTTTAGGGATGGTGCGACCACCCCTGGTGCATTTGAGGGTGGCCAAGATCACCCTTGATGCTCATCTTGGGCGGAGTTGTACATACAAGCGAATATTAACCGCAACTAACCGTTATTCACATATGCGAATGTAGTTAGTAAAAATTATGAAGTGCATATGCAGATTGCGATCTTAGGTCATGCGGATGGAAAAACATACTTTTTTCATTTTTGTCAACGCGCCTAGGCCTAGAAATTGAATTTTAACTATGGTTCAGATCTAGTTAAAAAAACTTGACCTCCATTTAGAAGACACGTGGAATCTTAATATTCATTTATTGTGCGCTATTATGGCATGTTGTGGTCATGGAGGCTCTAATTGTATCTAAACTCTTACTCTTCTTTGAGAACTCTCTCAACATAGAGGCAACATTGGGCTAATGAATGAATAACGCCGTTCTCTCCTCGACGACCTCTTTGTCGCACTGAGTGGACACCTTCAAACCCTTCAACTTAATTTGATGGCATATGGCCAGCTTTTGGTGGAAACATATTCAGATATGTGTGAAGTGGTTCTCCCGAAACGCTACTCGGGTTTCGAGGGAATTGGCTTTATGTCGAAAGCAGGTATTCTCCTTATCGTCATAGGATCACAAATTAGGATCCTCTCAATTTCATTTCAATTAGAGAATATTCAGTTAGTTATAGTGGGAGAGTATTTTTGTCTGTTAAAAAGTAAAAAGACAAAAATACCCCTTTACTATAACTAATTGAATATTAATGAACTGGAGAGTATTTTGTTCCGAGGCTGGCCGGGCAAATCGAATTGAACTTTACTACTAAGTAAAGGATCTAGAAAGAAGGAGTTGCAAGATCTAGAAGGCTTTACTAGGTAATTGATATTATGAACTTTTTTATTTTGATTTTTATCTTTCGTAATTAACTTCATTTTTATTTTTTCTAAGGATCTAGAAGGATGAAGGAGTAGCAGGATCTAGAAGGAATGATAGGCATGCGCATGGATATAGGTATATAAATTTAACCAAATTCTCATACAAGGCCGGCTCATTGCCCAAGGAAATTAGGCAATGGCCTAAGGCCCCAAGTAATGATATAATTAACTTTCTTAAAAAAAAAGAAAAAAAGAAAAAGAAAAAAACCCTGCTTTCAAGAGGAGATATTGCTTGTCGTGAGCAAGAAAAGCAACTTCCAAGTTCCCCATCTGAAGTTACCCAAAAATGTTTACTTTCTCTTGTTTTCCTGAGTTTTCTCATCATCAACCGAATGGAGGGTCCTGATCTTTTAACTATCGTTCATCCAGTAAATAAAACAAGTGGGTTAGAGTTAAATTACAGATTCAGACAGAAACCCAGAACTAGACTCTCCATTTCAGCAACCAAAGCTCAAATTTTGATCGATGTTTCACAAAAAGAATTGGGTTACCAAAAAATTCCTAAATTCATAGAGAGACCCAAAAATCAGTCTAGAAATTCCATTTCCAGTTGCTTAAAAGAAGGTGTTTTCTCTTACAATGAAATGGATCAGTGTAAAACAAACCAATGATTCCACGTGTGTGTGTGTGTTTGAGTAAAAGATACAATGCTAATTATCATTTACTCTTGCTTGATTTTCAATTTGACTTAAAATTACTGAAATAACTTTATCTATTTCCCAAAGCAATAGGCATAAAATGTTAATTTTTGTTAAGGAAGATATCACAAATTATGGTATATGTTAAACTAACAATAGAGTAAAAATTTGGGACCTTCAACGCAGATTTTGAGGAATTAGCTAGGCTTTAGATTTATTGTGCAAGATCAAGTGCACATAAAAGTACCTGTAGCTGACCCCATGTTGCTTACTTTAGATAGAGCCTTGATCAGCTTTCCATTGTCTGCATTCAAATTTTTGGTAGTGACTGCCAGATTAGAAATCAGTCAAAATTTATAAATTAAGACCTTGCCAACACTAACTTTTCAGCATATCCGTAAGGAGAGCAATAATGAGCAGAATATGTTAAAGGGTGAAAAATTGGAAAATTACGGACTTAAATGCATTTAAGAGAACATTTAAACTATTAGGTAAATTTTACAACAAAAAGATTCCTATTCTAAAAAGAAGAGGTATTGCTACAGAAAAGTGGAGTTAAAAAGGTGTGACTAGTCAGTACGATGCAATTGAATTGAAAGTGTGTTTGATGAGCATATATCATAAAGAATATAAATGGCTTGAGTATGCCCTCGACTTTGTAGTTCATTCATCTTTCATAGAAATGGTTTGAGTATGCCTTCAACTTTGTAGTTCATTCATCTTTCTCAACTTCCAATAAATGGAGTGCCAATAACCGACATGGTATTCGGTAAAAATAGAAAAAGATAAAATAAGACATGAAATGCTCAGCAGGGGAAGACCATGAAAAACTCCAATCCCAATGCCTAACCTGCAAAGGTATGCAACCGAAGAGACAAAGCCGAGGAAATTTCAACAAGATAACTTAGCATTATCCATCTGATCCATAGGAATGCAGTGTGATCCCTACTGATGGGCTCAAGCAGGCAGTCAAACACACGCAGGCTTTATGACCTTGTAATTAAAACTTGAAAAGCTTACCTGAATTTTGAAATTCAGCTACAAAAGGGGAAAAAAAGGGTACCAGAATCAGCAAGAAGCTTGAAAATTGGAATTCCAACTACTAACGCCTAAAAATCCTAATCACTCACCTCAAGTTAGAAATATAAGCAGCAAAACCATCTGAGCAACACAAGAATTCGGCCCCCAAAAGCTACAGGCAATCAAGTCGGGGATCATTGGCATAGTAATTCCACCTGCTTTGCTTATGAGTTATGACACAACAAGTGCCATAATGAAGCCCATTAATCAACTCAAAAATGAAGCGGCTCCTTGCTCTGTTGATCCAATGTACACAATGTATTGTGTATAAGGCTTCTTTGCAGATGAGTGGAGTCCCCAGCCACAAAAACATTCTTCCTCCTCTCCACTTCAATCCAGCTGCATCCTGCTGGCTTTTTCAGATCTCTAGTCCTCATAAGTTTTCTTATTTGTACTACCCCATCCCATCTCGCATCTGCTGCATACAGGTTTGACATCACTACATAGTTCCCAATATTGTTAGCTTCAATTTCGAAAAGGCGATCTGCAACGAGACAGCCCAATTCCACCTCATTATGGACCCGACAGGCCCCCAACAATGTTCCCCACACATTTGCGTTAGCTTCAATGGGCATCCTAGTCACAAAAGAATATGCATCATTTACCCTGCCACCTCGAGCAAGGAGATCCACCACACATGCATACTGTTCCATTGTTGGCTTGAACCCATGGACCTTCTCTATTGAATAGAATATCTTCAACCCTTCATTTACAAGGCCAGAATGACTACAAGCAGACAAAACAGCAGTGATGATAACATGATCTAGCTTTACACCCAACTCAAGCATATGAGAGAAAACCATTAGTGCTTCCTCTCCCATACCATGCATGGCAAACCCACTGACCATAGCTGTGAACATAACCAGATCCTTATGGGGGCTGGAATGAAAAAGCTTATAAGCAGACTCTATAGTACCACATTTTGCATACACATCTAACAAAGCTCCCTTCAGGCGGCAATCCTTAAAACTAGCTCTAACTGCATATCCATGACACTGCTTCACCAGCTGGACTGAGGCCATTTGAGCACATACCGGAAGGAAGCTCATAATTGTCACCTCATCGGGCTTCATTCCTTGAGCTTGTAACTCCTGAAACAAGTTGAGAGCTTCACCAGGAGAATCATTCTCCGCATAAACTCGAACCATTAGACTCCAGGTGGTGAGATCTGTTTCAGACATCCCGTTAAAAATCTTATGTGCATCATCATGTGATCCATGACTCACATAACCTGATATCATTGAGTTACACGTGACCAAATTCCTTTTCTCTGATAATGTCTGAAAAATCTTGAACGCATACTCCATATTTCCACACTTGGCATATGCATCAAGCAATGCATTTCCAATAGTAGGTTTAATATCACCTTGTAACAAACCGTCCTTAATTGAATAACTATGAGTTTCTTTAACCCTATCAACTCTCGACACAGTAACACAAAAATGAATTATGGTCAAGATGGTAATAGTGTCAGGTCTAATTCCCTCACTAAGCATCCATTTTAATAGGCCCAGAAACTCAATATTATAACCACTCTGTACAAAAGCATCTAGCATAGAGTTCCATGATATCAAATCTTTCTGAGAAATCATCAAAAATGTCTGAAATGCTGCTTCTATTCTGACGCATTTTCCATAGAAACTAACTAGGGCATTGCCAACAGTTGTATCCTCACATAGGTGAGGATGTCGTAGAATATATCCATGCATCTCTTTCCCCACTTGCAACTCTTGTAAGAATGCACAAGCTGGCAGAATACTAACAAAAGTTACAGAATCTGGCCCAATTAGCTCCAGAGAGAGTAACTCATGAAACAGCTCCACAGCTTTCAACCAGTCACCATTTGATGCATATCCTGCAATAATTGCATTCCATGAAACCAAATCTCTTGATATCATACTCCGAAACAAGGACTCTGCTTCTTCCATCCGTCCAACTCTTAAGTAGAAGCTCACCAAAGCATTGTAGACAGAAACATCTGCCACCAATTCAGTCCGCCGCTGCACATAACAGTGTATCTCTCTCCCAAAGCAGTAGGGAACATTCTCACTTAAAGAAAAACAAACAGGAAGAATACTTGCAATGGTCGCATAATTTGGTTCTATTGGTCCTTTAAGCATCCATCTGAACAATCCAAAAGCATCACTCATTAACTTATTCTCAGCAAACCCTGCAATAATTGCATTCCAAGAAACAACATCTTTGTGACTAATGCTATTAAACACAGCATATGCATCATTGAGTACCAGCCCGCATTTTGCATACATTGATGCCAACGCATTCCCAACAAGGGTATCTGTTTCCAGTCCAGACTTAATCACATAAGAGTGCACACTCTTCCCTGCATCTATATCTAGTAAGCGAGCACACACGGGAAGAACAATAGCAACAGAGATGGAGTTAGGTTTAGCCTTGCCGCCAATGTGCATTGCATAAAACAACCTCATCACCTCAGGATCATATATTCGGGATCCAGAAAATCCGGACAGGACAATGTTCCAAGAGACAGGATCAGAGCTGCCAATCTGACCAAACAGTTTCTGGCAATCATCAAGTGCACTACCTTTGGCATACATGTTAAGCAGAGCTTTAGATACAGAGTGACAAGTGAGATGGCCCTCCTTCACAACATTACCATGCAGAGCCTTCCCCAGTTTGATGGCCGAGGAGGCAGCGCAGGATTTAAGAATGGCTGCCAAGACTTGGTGATCAGGTCTAAAGCCCCATAAAGATCGTATATTTTCAAGGAAAAGGGACAAAGCTTCCTTATGCCTGGCGTCAACACAACAGCTCTTGATTATGGTGCTCCATGTTTTATAATCCATGTGAAGCATTTCTACAAGAAGCTCTCATCCAGTTCTGGAATCACACCCTTTGACAAATATCAAATGTTGAAATGGTTGTTTGCACCAAAAACCAACTTCTCCTTAACAATATTAACCACTTGCAGCTGATTTAACAGAACCATACTGTTAAGAACCCTATAATTATATTATTTTTATTAAATAATTAGTCCTTTCCTTACTAGGTTAGGATTTCTTTTTCTAAAAGCAATGTACATGCCTTTAGGCTTATTACCCAAAAACAATTTCAATCAATTGCTATAAGCAATCTGTGGAGGCTAGACCCCCTCGAAGTGGTCGTATCTTTCTCTATTTTTCCTTTGTTTTCTCTGATTTTGGGCTATAAAAACTAAGGTTCCTACCATCTGGTATCAGAGCGTTGCTTTCTTGGGATATTTCACTGTGCAATGCCGTGCGTGGTGTGATTGTGCGGCAGTGGGTTGCTCAGCCGTTACCTGTAGTGCTGCGCGTGGTAGTCGGCGTATTCCCGGTGTTTGAGCGGGACTGTGTGGCAGTGTTGCTCCGGTGATTGTTGGTGACGGGTCGAACGGTTTTTTTCACCTTGTAGCGCTGTTCCAGTGGTAGGCTGAGCGGGGTGTTCTCTCCGGTAGCGGCGAAGACCGGTGCAACGGTGAGCGGACGTGGGAGGCAGCGTCAGCGTGTGCGTGCTGATGCGATGAGGCTGCCTGGGCTGTGCGTTGGGTTAGTTTGTGGAAGAAGAGTGCTGTTTGGTTGCAGCACTTGGTAGAAATCCCTATTCCAGTGCACGGATAGACTTATTCCAGTGCATGGATTTTCTTATTCTAGTATAGTGTTGGAAGTTCTGCCCTTTGATCCTTTTGGAATTGTGATTTCAAGAAGTCTAATTTTAAAAATTACGTTTTTAAAATATAAAAATCGCTAATTTTTAAAATCTCAAAGCGTTCGACAAACACCTTAAAAAGCATATTTTTTTATCATATATATTTTTGTTAGAATATATTGTGATATTCTAACAAAATATCACAATATATTGGAAACATCGATCTTTTGCGTAGCAAATTAAGTTCAAAAACTAAACATGTTTCTTACATATAGAAGCAAGAAATTACTTCCATTATGCCTACCAAAAAGTGCTGATATCTATACTTCAGCGTGAACCCATTGGAAATTACTGTCGTGACCATTAGAAGCCTAGTTATCGGTAAGTTGCAGATTTTGTTATCCAGCAGCAGCAGCAGCAGCAACATCCAAGTGACAGAGAAGAGTTATATATATATATATATATGCTAGTAGTTCTACTTGATCTGAGGTGAGTTTCGCATGCGGAAGATGAGCTTGTTCAACATGATCTTCATATATTAGCACCATCAAATTGCGTATCTTGGGTCTCTTGCTCGTTTTGGGCATCTTCAAGGCCTGCAACGTGCAAAACGCCTGCATGATCTCTTTGGTTGCATGACCACCTTCAGGCTCGGAATCAGACAATCTCTGAGCAGCTTCTTTATTCTTCTTCTTCATGGAAGATACCCTTTGTAGTTCCTCATTGAAGTCCTCCCACAACATGTCCACTTTCTCCTCGGACGTCTGATCTGGGCTTGCTGCAGCATCAGCACCCATCTCTGATCTCTTCATCCTTCTTTCTAAGTAGGAAAAGCTTTTCCTAGAAAAACCTCCCCCTTTACCATTATTATCTTCATCAAGATTATAATCCGGATAAACTAGAGAAGCAACACGCCATGGAGATGGCGGATTAATTGGGAAGTGATGAGGAATGGTGTTGGACGTGACTTTTGGGAAACTAAACTCTCCAGTAAACATAGTTTTCTTGGCTTGTCTTTGAACTTTCAATCTTCATATATATATATAATATATATATGCAGAAGGGAAAATGATGAAGTGGCTGGCCAGCCCAAAAAAGGCTATATTATTAGGAGCATCCTCATTTGCTTGACACTTTGTCAATTGTGTTTCTTCTGATGCTTTCATAGTTTCATTGGTTGGAGTTATGTGTGTGTGTGTCTTAGTGTCTATATATATATATATATATATAACTCCGCTATCGTTGCTTCATGACAATCGTACATGGCTAGGTCATTACACAGTTTCTTTATCTCAATGGGAAAGGTTTTTTTTTTCTAAATGGGAAAGGTTACTTTGCCTTTTTTGGTTTGTTTGGTTTTTTTATTTTATTATTATTAATGGGAAATTAAGGTTACTTACAATATAAGAAATTATGCAATGAAACGTAACTCGCATCCTTCGGAATCTTAATCTGATCACAAACTCGAGATAAGGTATTTAAATCAATCTTTTGGGTGTTAAACTATACCAAGTGTTTATTATAAATTTCTTATAATTTTTTCATTTAAGATATAATTTTAAATTACCAAGGATGAGATCGAGGTGATTCAGCCACCCAAATGAAAGGGGGGAGGAGGGAAGCCACGACTCTCACCCTTGTGGGCACCCACAACCCCTGGCAACCCCCAAGGGGTTCTTTTTTTTATTATTTTTAATAAAAGTAATAAAAAATTAATTTTTTAATGTGATGTGGTACTAACAGGGATGTAGCAGTTGGTTAGAATTCAATGGAAGGACCCATTTCGAAATTGTGAGAAACTTATTTATGCAGTTAAAACTGAGATATCTTGAGGTGTTATTTAAAATGATGCTTTAACTTAAGCTCCCTAAACTAATAATCATTTTCAAAATAGCCCCATAAATATAGTTAATGGTCAAAGTGAGGGCATTTGGGGAAGATTTTGATTAAATTGGTCACAGCTAATGGAGAGGTTGTTTGACACAAAATGATAGTTTGATCATGTATTCAGGTGTCATACATCACATAGCTTGTGAGAAGACTACCCTTATCAAAGGATGTCAAAAAAAGGGACAAGATGAAGTTATCATTCGTTTTTTCAAGGTGGACATCGCTTTTAAACGATGTCAATGGCTGTAATTCCTGTAATAATTGGCTACTATCAGAATCTGGGAAGTCAATGGGCAGAATTTGATTGTAAGAAAGTAAATTTTTTTTTTTAGCATACCTGATCACGAACATTCGAATTTATTTTAATAACAGTAAACTAATTACAAATTAGGTAAAATAGTAGGCCGATTTTGTATTTTTTTTTCCTTGAGAGAACATATATAATTGCTGACACTTTTTATATATAAATAAAAAACCAGTAAATTCATCGAAGATTTATATTTTGATAACATGGGCAAATGACTACCAAAGAAAAAAGAAAAAAGAAATAAAATAACATACCAAAATGTGTAACTATGCTCAGATTTACCATATAAGTTATATAACACAAAATCCAGTAAATATATAAAACAACTGGGTTAGAGTTAAATTTCGGGTTCAGAAAGAAACCCAGAACTCGACCCTCCATTTTTAGCAATCAAAGCTCAAATTTTGATGTTTGTTTCACAAAAATAATTGGGTCGCAAAAAAATTCCTAAAATTCAGAGAGAGACCCAGAAAACAGAGTGTAGAAATTCCATTTTCTGTTCTTCCATTAAAACAAACCAACAAATCTGCTTCTGTGTGCGCAATATAAACAAAGATATATATGTATATATATACATATAAAGAGAGATAGACAAAATGGTTTTGAAGAAGAAGAAGAAGAAGAAGAAGAAGAAAGAAGAAGCAACCAATTACCAGTAAACGGGCGGGGACATTAAAGTTGGATGAGATGGACAGGAAGGCGTTGCATGGATGGTGATGTGGCCATGGAGGAGTCAGAAGGGTCAACTCAGATGAAGCAAGGGCAGGCCACCCATGTCGGGGCATTAGTTGTTCCTTCCCAAAAAGAGACAAGTTTTTATCAGAATCTCAACAAGCAAAGGCATTTTAGTTTTTCCACGGTTATCTTCAAGGACTGTGATACCTTTTATATCAAACAAACATGTGATGTGGCAAAGCCAACGGCTGCAATGCCTTTTGAGGTTACTTTTTCTTTGTCCTAACTGTCTTGTAAAGTGTAGGCCAGAAAACCTTAGCTGCATTTAGTTTCTTTGTCTCTCTCTCCTCCCCCCTCTACTTCTCTCACTTATTGTCTCCTTTTTTCTTTCTTCTTGCACATGATGTTCTGACACCAGAGTTTTCCACTTGTTGCAGCAGCACAGCTTCATAATCACTTCTTCAGGTGATGTTTAAAACTTTTTCATATTATTGCCTCCATTCCTTCTCTCTTCCTTCATGTTTGCTAAATTGATTAATTACATATATGTTGACACATCACACATGCATTAACTGAGAAGCAAACATGAATCCTGTGACAGATTTTCCACTTGTTTTGTTCTTATTTCCATAGCTATATATGATTGAAGCTGGTTGCATTTTTTTTGAACGTCAGATTTTGATAATGTTTTACCTATCTTGTTCTTATGATCTTTATTAGTGAGTGCTGACCTTGTTTTTGCAAGAAGAGAAAGAATCACTTCACTGATCAAATGAAGTTACTCATAGCTCTTTGTTTTCTTCTAGGTCTCAAAGTAAGAAAAACCAGACTGCATGCGTACATCAGTCTTAAAGGAACAACAATTTCAGTTGTGTTATGCTTCCTCACATTACGGAGCCAGGGGACAAATAGAGAATATAATAAAATAAGGAGTCAAAGTGTGAATAAAAAATACATTATGTTTGAAGATTAAATAAATATATAAAAAAATAATGCATTCGGCGATAGAGGAAAATAAATAAAAGAAAATATATAAAATAATTATTCTTAATATATATATATATATTTCTTTTTTAACTAAAACACCTATTAAAATGGAATCCGTTCTTTTAGATCCAAAAAATCGAAATTCTCTGATTGGTTGTTTAGACTTCTAAAAAAAAATTGGTTGCCAAATCATCTACGAATTGATAGGGTCCACTTTCCTCTTCTCATCTCTTCAATTGGTATTGTAGTTGAAAATTTCATGTTGTGTTAGGAAAGAATTTAACATTTTCACAACAATGAGTGGAAGAACTTCACTTGAAAGACTTTCACTCATTGTTATATTCTAATTTGTTAGGGAGATTGGCACATTGGAGAGTCGTTTTCGTAAACCCATATAATATAGTATGTTGAAACACTGAACAATCAAAAAACTTAAACTAATGGGTTTGGGTCCGACAATACTATATGAACCATTCACACTTCTTACATATTTCTAATGTGGGACTCTATCATTGTTTACACTCACACATTATACTCAATAATCTGCCTCTTATATGTGAATCCATCACCACAATGCTACACTCCCTCTCAAATAGAAGCTTTCTATCATTCTTATAGGCCATCTCTAAGATAACTTGTAGGCAATGTGGGTATGTGGGTTTGTCCGCGCCACGTAGCTTTATCCCTATTCCATGGATTTTCGTTATGCATGTGCCATTAACCTTTTTGCTCCTCCATGTACCATCATTCATATTCATAGCTTGCACCTTTCTTCCTACTCCAAGAACCAATATTGTTCTACTCATGCCGTGAACCTTTGTCCTTCACTACAAGAATGGTCATCCATGCTTGCACATTTGCACATTTTTGTCCATACTCTAGTGACCTTTGTATGTGCCTACTTCACTCCACCATATCACACACTACCATTTGTAAAGCCAAGGAAAAAATATTACCCACATCTGCGCTTTCACCCTAAAACAACTAGTCAACTTTGAACTTTTCTAAAATTCATTACAAAGTCTGTTTCATTTAGTAACTAGGCAACGTTGGACTTAGTACTCATTACTATCTTTATAAATCACCTACTTTATATGAGCTACTCCTCATCTTTCTAATATGAAACCGGGGTTCTACAAACTCCCTTCTCTTAAACCTCTAACGTCCTTGTCAGTGCCACATCATGCAGTGCTCCAGCACCACATGACATGTCGTTACTACATGACTCTAATATTATATGTAATGACCTAGGAAAAGCGTTAGCCACATCTACATTATCACTCTAAAAGGACTAGTTAATTTTGAACTTTCCTAAAATTATTTATAAAACCTAGTTTCACATTGCCTAATTATAAAACTTAGCGCTCATGACTATCTTTATAAACTATCTAGTTTATGTGGACTACTTGATGCTGGATTGAACTAGGATTGTTCTGACAGCGTATAATAGCAGCAGAAACTAAGAATTGAAGATTGAAAAGGGAAATCAGGAAGAGAGAAAATAACAAATAGGGAAGAGAAAGTCCCTAATTGCCACAAACATGCAAACAGATAAATAACTCTTAAAGACTTAAATTTAATTGATAATATAAACTGAGTTGAAAAATAACAAAGACAAGATGCCTTTATATAGGCTACGTATCTCCTAAATTAACAAGGACAAGGAAAACAATTCTTAATAGGAAAGGAAAAACCTAATCCTTATTGAAAAAGGAAAACTAAAGCATAAATAATAAATATAATTTTATTATTATTATTATTCTCTTGCATTAGTCTCCCCGGGTTGGAAAGAACTCGCCATCGAGTTCATGTCGTCTTTGTCCGCATCAATAAAACATGGAGTCAAATGCTTCACATTGAACACGTCTGAGATCTTTAAATGACTTGGAAGACGTAGCCGGTATGCATTGTCATTTATCTTCTACAGAATCTCACAAGGCCCAATCTTCCTCTCTCGTAGCTTGTTATACTCACCGATAAGAAAACAATCACGTGTGAGTACAACCCAAACTAAATCACCAACCTCAAAAGTTACCTTGCGTCTATAGCTGTCGGATTGGGCTTTGTACTTGACATTGCTATCTTTTATCGCTTTCTTGACCTGGTCGTGAACTCCTCGGAGATAATACGTCATCTCATTAGCCTTAATACTCAATCAACCAATACGGGGAATAGGTGCTAGGTCAAGCACTCTCGATGGGTTTTGCCCATACACGATCTCAAAAGGGCTCAACTGAGTCATTTTATTCTTGGACCGATTGTAAGTAAACTCTGCCTGTGACAAAGCCACGTCCCACTGCTTTGGCTTATTTCCAGCTAAACTCCTTAAAAGATTTCCCAAGCTTCGGTTTACCACCTTAGTTTGACCATCTGTTTAGGGGTGTAGGCACTGCTAAAATTAAGCTTGGTCCCCATCTTTTTCCATAGACTCTTCCAAAAATGGCTCATAAATTTTGTATCTCGGTCCGATGTAATAGATCTTGGAACTCCGTGCAAGCGAATAATCTCCCTAAAATACAGGTGAGCAATTCAGGCGGCATCCATCGTCTTCCAGCAAGCTACAAAATGAGCCATCTTAGAAAATCGATCAACCACCACAAGAATAGAATCCATGCTCCATTGAGTGCGAGGTAACCCCAAAACAAAATTCATACTGATGTCAAGCCATGGGCCATCAGGCACTGGTAATGGGGCGTATAGACCCGCATTTGTGAGGGTCTCCTTAGACCTTTGACAAATAAAACATCATTCTACGTAATGTGTCACATCACTAGTGAACTTGGGCCAATAATAGTCTAATGAGACCAAGGCCAAGGTTTTGTCTTGCCCAAAGTGACCTTCTGCATGCAACTCTCGTATTATTTACTCCCTCAACGAGCTATCCGGAATGCATAGCTGTAAACCACGAAATAGATAACCATTAAGAGTAACATAATCATTGCGCTTACCTATAGAAACCTTAGCAAATATCTTCCTGAATGAAGGATCTTCCGTATATAATTCTTGGAAAGTGTCAAAACCCACAACTTTGGTATGCATAGTAGTAAGGAGTGCAACCCTCCTACTCAGAGCATCAGCAACTCGATTCAAATTCCCGGATTGGTGTCGTAAAGAAAAAGTGAACTCTTGAAGGTAAGCAACCCATTTGGCATGTTTGGGACTAAGCTTCTGTTGACCATTGATATACTTGAGGGCCTCATGATTAGTGATAAGGATGAACTCCTTTTGCACCAGGTAATGACGCCAATGTTTCAAAGATTGTACATTGGTATAAAACTTCAAGTCATAGGTGGAATAGTTCTTCTTGGACCCTGACAACTTTTCACTGAAAAAGGCAATCGGACGTCCTTCTTGGCTTAGGACACCACCAATGCCAACGCCAGATGCATCACAATTAACTTAAAAAATTTCTCAAAGTCTAGAAGAGCAAGAACAGGTACTTCCGTCATTTTCTTTTTCACCAATTGAAAGCTTGCATCGGCTTCGTCAGTCCACTGGAAAGCCTGACCCTTTAAGGACTCTGTGATTGGTGCAATCAACAAACTAAAATTTTGGATGAACCATCGATAGAATGATGCCAATCCATGGAAACTCCGGACATCATGTAGACTCTTGGGTGTTGGCCATTCTAGAATTGCTGTCACCTTAGACTGATCTGCATGAACACCATCAACAGACACAACATATCCGAGGAAAGTCATAGTGGTAGTATGAAATGAACACTTCTTCTGATTGAGATATAGACACTCTTTTCGTAATGTATCAAGAACCTCCCTAAGGTGTTTTAGGTGTGTCTCCTACAAGGAGCTGTAGATGAGAATATCGTCAAAGTACACTACAACGAACTTCCCCATGTAAGGTCGCAACACCAGATGCATGAATCTCATAAATGTGTTGGGAGCATTGGGTAATCCAAATGGCATAACCATCCATTCGTACAACCCATGATGTGTTTTGAACACCGTTTTCCATTCATCTCCAGGCCTGATTCAGTGATTCTGATCTGGTTATACCCGCTTCTAAGGTCAATTTTGGAAAAAACTTTAGAACTTGTTAATTGATCTAGCATGTCATCTAAGCGAGGAATTGGGAATCTATACTTCACCGTGATTCGATTGATAGCTTGACTGTTGACACACATACGCCACGACCCATCCTTCTTCAAAACTAAGAGAGCAGGAACTGCATATAGACTCATGGTCTCTTAGATGTAACCTCTTTCTAGCAACTCTGTCACTTGGCGTTGCAGTTATTCAAATTTATTTCGAGCTAAGGCGATAAGCTGGTCGATTTGGCAAGCTTGACCCCGACACGAGGTCAATATGATGTTGTATATCTCTCATGGGTGGTAAACCAGGGGGTAGATTCTCTAGCATTAAATCAGCAAACTCTGTAAGCACCTCTTGTAACTTTACTGACATTTCATCATCTATGTTGGCTCCTTCTTCACATGGCATCAAGGCAACTACAACTCCCTCTTATTTTGCTTCCTCCAGGAATCGAGACATTGATAGGAGATTAGTGCCCTTTTCAATCACTAGTGCATGGGTGACTACTTCTTGTTGAGGTGCTAACACCACCCTCTTTCCCCTGATGCTCAAGGTATAGGTATTTTGTCGCCCATCATAGATAACACTTCGATCATACTACCAAGGCCTGCCTAATAATAAATGACATGTATCCATAGACACTATATCGCACCATGCATTATCAAAATATTTTTTTCCAATTGAAAAAGAGACCAAACACCTCTTATCTACTGTTACCTCACTCCCTTTTTTCAACCATGACAATTTGTATGGTTTTGGATGGCGATCAATCTTCAACTGAAGCTTCTTAATGGCTTCCTCTGACACCACATTCTCATAACTACCATTGTCAATAATAAGCTTACAAACCTGCTCAGCGATTGTGCATATGGTATGAAAAATATTGGATCTTAACCAGTCTTCTTCATAATCATCTTTTGGAGTAAGCAAGCTTTTTCTGACAACAAGAGTCTCGTTCCCATCTCCATACAAAATATCCCAGTCATTACCTTCATAAAAAATAGGATCTTCAATGTCGACTTGCTCTTCTATTGTCTCATCTTTAATCAAGAGATTCTTACCCGTTCTGCTAGCTGATTTTCAGTAATCTGTCGATCGATGACCGAGCTCTCCACATCTGAAACAACAGATGTTGGAATTGGAACTCTGACCTTATGTAGATTGAGGATTAGGACGAGGCTCTTAAGGATGGGTTCCTCGTGTATTTTGATCTCTTCTTCGTGTAGATCTGGTATTATTCTTGGCCTGTTGCTTTTCTACAGTCAAGGCACGTTGGTAGGCTTAAAAAATCGTCCAAATTGAGTGGAGACTAAGGACGTCTTGTGGGGACTGTCGCAAACCGCCTAGGTATTGCGCCACTAACTACTCCTTAATCTCTGACAAGTCGTTTCGAGTAACCAACTGATAGAACTCTTCAGTGTAATCATCAACACATCTTGCACCTTGTCTCAGTGTATGAAGCCGCTGAAATAATGTATGCGTGTATCCGAAGGGTAAAAAGTGTCCCTTCATCTTCTCCCAATCACAAATCTTTGGCTTGCCTTGTCTATCTCGCAATCGCTTTAGCTGTTCCCACCAAGTAGATGCGCGACCCTTTAGTTTGATGGCAACAAGCTTCACCTTCATACGATCTGAAACCTCCTTATATTCAAAGATCCTCTCTACCTCATGTAGCCAATCAATGAAGCCTTTGGCTTGTAAAGTGCTTGAAAATTCTGGAAGTTAAACTTTGAAGCCTAAGTCTCCATGCTGCCAATCCCAAACACGCTGTTCCCGACCCAGAACAGGATTGTGATATAGGTTCTCAAAATTGGATTCTAAATCGCGATCATCCATCTCGTGATCCCTTTCGAAGTTTTGCGCCTCTAGACACTGGGTTAACTCTGCAACCTGCCTCTCCAAATCTTCAATCGTCACACCTCGTACATTGCGTTCATGGTAGGGGACTTCCTTATTCGGAACCTGCCCACACCGACCACGACCATGACCACCAGCCATTAAAAACTGATGAAAAATTCACCCCAAGAAGACGCTTGCTCTGATACCAACTGACACAAAACAGAACTAGGATTGTTATGACAGCATATAATAGCAGCAGAAACTAAGAATTTAAGATAGAAAAGGGAACTCAGGAAGAGAGAAAATAACAAATAGGGAAGAGAGAGTCCCTAATTTTCTCAAATAAGCAAACAGAGAAATAACTTTGATAGACTTAAATTTAATTGATAATATAAATTGAGTTGAAAAATAACAAAGACTAGATGCCTTTATATAGGTTAGGTATCTCCTTAATTAACAAGGAAAAGGAAAAAGCAAATCTAATTGGAAAAGAAAAATAATTCCTAATAGGAAAAGGAAAACAATTCCTAATAGGAAAGGAAAAACCTAATCCTTATTGAAAAAGGAAAACTAAAGCCTAAATAATAAATATAATTTATTATTATTATTCTCCTGCATCACTACTCCTCATTTTTCCAATGTGAGACTAGAATGTTACATCATTGGCTCTAATACCACTGATAGGGAGATTGATATCTTAGGGAGTCTTTTCAGTGAACCCATAATATAGCATATTGAGATACTACACAACCCAAAAGTTTAAACCCAACAATGTTATATTATCCACTCACTTCTTACATTTTTCTAATGTAAAACTCTATCTTTTTTTCAACTCACACATTATACCCAACATAATTTTATGATGATATGTGCCATTGGTGCGTAACACTACGTGGACCATCATGTTCCCAAGCCACATTGCAAGTAAATTTCAAAAGCCATGTAGCAAGGATTAGACTTCTCACCAAATTTGCTCTACACAAGATCCAGCTAGCATACATAGTTACTCGTCCTCTCTGCCCAAAACCAGCTATTATATATGCACATCTTTTGCTTCTCTTTCTATTTCTCTAACTCTAAATGAAATCATCAAAGGCGGATGTCTCTTTCCATTTCTCTCAAAATGAAAGCGTGAGTGAAGTGGGAGTGGAGAAGAGAAGAAATGCAGGGGCAGGCCTTTAAAGGAACCTCCCTTCCCTCCACCACTGTAAGGGGCTAAAATTGCTAATTGATAGGGCCAAAATTTCTAATGTGTAGGGGCCATATAAGCTGAAAATCAATTTACGCCTTGTTAATTTATTTTTGGAGAAACTTCACTTACCCCTCACAAAGTTACACGGTTTTTGCAGACAACTCCTCAATGTTCAAAATCTCTCACTTTGGTGTA
>CM017328.1:6063392-6320960 GCA_006937295.1 Carpinus fangiana | reverse complement strand
TTGTTTGACACAAAATGATAGTTTGATCATGTATTCAGGTGTCATACATCACATAGCTTGTGAGAAGACTACCCTTATCAAAGGATGTCAAAAAAAGGGACAAGATGAAGTTATCATTCGTTTTTTCAAGGTGGACATTGCTTTTAAACGATGTCAATGGCTGTAATTCCTGTAATAATTGGCTACTATCAGAATCTGGGAAGTCAATGGGCAGAATTTGATTGTAAGAAAGTAATTTTTTTTTTCCTGGCATACTTGATCATGAACATTCGAATTTATTTTAATAACAGTGAACTAAGTACAAATTAGGTAAATTAGTAGGCCGATTTTGTATTTTTTTTCCTTGAGAGAACATATATAATTGCTGACACTTCATATATATAAATCAAAAACCAGTAAATTCATCGAAGATTTATATTTTGATAACATAGGCAAATGACTACCAAAAAAAAAAAAGAAAAAAAATAAAATAACATACCAAAATGTGTAACTATGCTCAGATTTACCATATAACACAAAATCCAGAAAATAAAACAACTGGGTTAGAGTTAAATTTCGGGTTCAGAAAGAAACCCAGAACTCGACCCTCCATTTTTAGCAATCAAAGCTCAAATTTTGATGTTTGTTTCACAAAAATAATTGGGTTGCCAAAAAATTCCTAAAATTCAGAGAGAGACCCAGAAAACAGAGTGTAGAAATTCCATTTCCTGTTCTTCCATTAAAACTAATTAAGGTTGTTTTCTCATTCAATGAAATTGATCGGTGTCAAACAAACCAACAAATCTGCTTGTGTGCGCGTAATATAAACAAAGATATATATACATGCATACATATATACATACATACATACATATATATATATATATATATATATATAAAGAGAGATAGGCAAAATGGTTTTGAAGAAGAAGAAGCAACCAATTACCAGTAAACGGGCGGGGACATTAAAGTTGGATGAGATGGACAGGAAGGCCTTGCATGCATGGTGATGTGGCCATGGAGGACTCAGAAGGGTCAACTCAGATGAAGCAAGGGCAGGCCACCCATGTCGGGGCATTAGTTGTTCCTTCCCAAAAAGAGACAAGTTTTTATCAGAATCTCAACAAGCAAAGGCATTTTAGTTTTTCCACGGTTATCTTCAAGGACTGCGATACCTTTTATAATAAACAAACATGTTATGTGGCAAAGCCAACGGCTGCAATGCCTTTTGAGGTTACTTTTTCTTTGTCCTAACTGTCTTGTACAGTGTAGGCCAGAAAACCTTAGCTGCATTTAGTTTCTTTGTCTCTCTCCCCTCCCCCCTCTACTTCTCTAACTTATTGTCTCCTTTTTTTCTTTCTTCTTGCACATGATGTTCTGACACCAGAGTTTTCCACTTGTTGCAGCAGCACAGCTTCAGGTGATGTCTAAAACTTTTCATATTATTCTCTCCATTCCTTCTCTCTTCCTTCATGTTTGATAAATTGATTAATTACATATATATTGACACATGCATTAACTGAGAAGCAAACATGAATCCTATGACAGATTTTCCACTTGTTTTGTTCTTATTTCCATAGCTATGATTAAAGCTGGTTGCATTTTTTTTGAACGTCAGATTTTGATAATCTTTTACCTATCTTGTTCTTATGATCTTTATTAGTGAGTGCTGACCTTGTTTTTGCAAGAAGAGAAAGAATCACTTCACTGATCAAATGAAGTTACTCATAGCTCTTTGTTTTCTTCTAGGTCTCAAAGTAAGAAAAACCAGACTGCATGCGTACATCAGTCTTAAAGGAACAACAATTTCAGTTGTGTTATGCTTCCTCACATTACGGAGCCAGGGGACAAATAGAGAATATAATAAAATAAGGAGTCAAAAGTGTGAATAAAAAATACATTATGTTTGAAGATTAAATAAATATATAAAAAAATAATGCATTCGGCGATAGAAGAAAATAAATAAAAGAAAATATATAAAATAGTTATTCTTAATATATATATTTATTTTTTAACTAAAACACCAATTAAAATGGAATCCGTTCTTTTAGATCCAAAAAATCGAAATTCTCTGATTGGTTGTTTAGACTTCTAAAAAAAAATTGGTTGCCAAATCATCTACGAATTGATAGGGTCCACTTTCCTTTTCTCATCTCTTCGATTGGTATTGTAGTTGAAAATTTCATGTTGTGTTAGGAAAGAATTTAACATTTTCACAACAATGAGTTGAAGAACTTCAGTTGAAAGACTTTCACTCATTGTTATATTCTAATTTGTTAGGGAGATTGATATATTGGAGAGTCTTTTTCGTAATCCCATATAATATAGTATGTTGAAACACCGAACAATCAAAAAGCTTAAACTAATGGGTTTGGATCCGATAATACTATATATATTAACCATTCATACTTCTTACATATTTCTAATGTGGGACTCTATCATTTTTTACACTCACACATTATACTCAACAATCTGCCTCTTATCTAAGAATCCATCACCACAATGCTACACTCCCTCTCAAATAGAAGCTTTCTATCATTCTTATAGGCCATCTCTAAGATAACTTGTAGGCAATGTGGGTATGTGGGTTTGTCCGCGCCACGTAGCTTTATCCCTATTCCATGGATTTTCGTTATGCATGTGCCATTAACCTTTTTGCTCCTCCATGTATCATCATTCATATTCATAGCATGCACCTTTCTTCCTACTCCAAGAACCAATATTGTTCTACTCATGCCGTGAACCTTTGTCCTTCACTACAATAACGCTCATCCACGCTTGCACATTTGCACATTTTTGTCCATACTCTAGTGACCTTTGTATATGCCTGCTTCACTCCACCATATCACACACTACCATTTGTAAAGCCAAGGAAAACATATTACCCACATCTGCGCTTTTACTCTAAAATGACTAGTCAACTTAGAACTTTTCTAAAATTCATTATAAAGTCTGTTTCATTTAGTAATTAGGCAACGTTGGACTTAGAACTCATTACTATCTTTATAAACCACCTACTTGATATGAGCTACTCCTCATCTTTCTAATATGAAACTAGGGTTCTACAAACTCTCCTCTCTTAAACCTCTAACGTCCTTGTCAGAGCCACATTATGCGGTGCTCCAGCACCACAAGACCTGTCGTTACTACATGACCTGTCGTTACTACATGACTCTGATATCATATGTAATGACCTAGGAAAAGCGCTAGCCATATCTATATTATCACTCTAAAAGGACTAGTTAATTTTGAACTTTCCTAAAATTATTTATAAAACCTAGTTTCACATTGCCTAATTATAAAACTTAGCGCTCATCACTATCTTTATAAACTATTCAGTCTATGTGGGCTACTTGAAGCCGGACAGAACTAGGATTGTTCTGACAGCGTATAATAGTAGCATAAACTAAGAATTGAAGATAGAAAAGGGAACTCAGGAAGAGAGAAAATAACAAATAGGGAAGAGAAAGTCCCTAATTGCCACAAATAAGCAAACAAATAAATAACTCTAAAAAACTTAAATTTAATTGATAATATAAACTGAGTTGAAAAATAACAAAGACTAGATGCCTTTATATAGGCTAGGTATCTCCTAAATTAACAAGGAAAAGGAAAACAATTCTTAATAGGAAAGGAAAAACCTAATCCTTATTGAAAAGGGAAAACTAAAGCATAAATAATAAATATAATTTTTTTTTTTTTTTTATTATTATTATTATTATTCTCCTGCATTAGTCTCCCTGGGTTGGAAAGAACTCGCCATCGAGTTCATGTCGTCTTTGTCCGCATCAACAAAACATGGAGTCAAATGCTTCACATTGAACAGGTCTGAGATCTTTAAATGACTTGGAAGATGTAGCCGGTATACATTGTCATTTATCTTCTGCAAAATCTCACAAGGCCCAATCTTCCTGTCTCGTAGCTTGTTATACTCACCGACAAGAAAACGATCACGTGTGAGTACAGCCCAAACTAAATCACCAACCTCAAAAGTTACCTTGCGTCTATAGCTGTCGGATTGGGCTTTGTACTTGACATTACTATCTTCTATCGCTTTCTTGACCTAGTCGTGAACTCCTCGAAGATAATCCGTCATCTCATCAGCCTTAATACTCAATCGACCAATACGGGGAATAGGTGCTAGGTCAAGCACTCCCGATGGGTTTTGCCCATACACGATCTCAAAAGGGCTCAACTGAGTCGTTCTGTTCTTGGACCGATTGTAAGCAAAATCTACCTGTGAGAAAGCCACGTCCCACTGCTTTGGCTTATTTCCAGCTAAACTCCTTAAAAGATTTCCCAAGCTTCTGTTTACCACCTCAGTTTGACCATCTGTTTGGGGGTGGTAGGCACTGCTAAAATTAAGCTTGGTCCCCATCTTTTCCCACAGACTCTTCCAAAAATGGCTCATAAATTTTGTATCTCGGTCCGATGTAATAGATCTTGGAACTCCGTGCAAGCGAACAATCTCCCTAAAATACAGGTGAGCAATTCCGGGCGGCATCCATCGTCTTCCAGCAAGCTACAAAATGAGCCATCTTGGAAAATCAATCAACCACCATGAGAATAGAATCCATGCTCCTTTGAGTGCGAGGTAACCCCAAAACAAAATTCCTGCTGATGTCAAGCCATAGGCCATCAGGCATTGGTAATGGGGTGTATAGACCCGCATTTGTGAGGGTCCCCTTAGACCTTTGACAAATAAAACATCGTTCCACGTAACGTGTCACATCACTAGTGAGCTTGGGCCAATAATAGTATGATGAAACCAAGGCCAAGGTTTTGTCTTGCCCAAAGTGACCTTCTGCATGCAACTCTCATATTATTTACTCCCTCAACGAACTATTCGGAATGCATAGCTGTAAACCACGGAATAGATAACCATTAAGAGTAACATAATCATTGCGCTTACCTACAGAAAGCTCAGCAAATATCTTCCCGAATGAAGGATCTTCCGTATATAATTCTCGGAAAGTGTCAAAACCCACACTTTGGTATGCATAGTAGTAAGGAGTGCAACCCTCCTACTTAGAGCATCAGCAACTCGATTCAAATTCCCGGATTGGTGCTGTAAAGAAAAAGTGAACTCTTGAAGGTAAGCAACCCATTTGGCATGTTTGCGACTAAGCTTTTGTTGACCATTGATATACTTGATGGCCTCATGATTAGTGATAAGGATGAACTCCTTTTGCACCAGGTAATGACGCCAATGTTTCAAAGATTGTACAATGGTATAAAACTCCAAGTCATAGGTGGAATAGTTCTTTTTGGACCCCGACAACTTTTCACTGAAAAAGGCAATCGGACGTCCTTCTTGGCTTAGGACACCACCAATGCCAACGCCAGATGCATCACAATTAACTTAAAAAATCTTCTCAAAGTCTAGAAAAGCGAGAACAGGTGCTTCCGTCATTTTCTTTTTCACCAATTAAAAGTTTGCATCGGCTTCTTCAGTCCACTGGAAAGCCCAACCCTTTAAGCACTCCGTGATTGGTGCAATCAACGAACTAAAATTTTGGATGAACTGTCGATAGAATGATGCCAATCCATGGAAACTCCGGACATCATGTAGACTCTTGGGTGTTGGCCATTCTAGAATTGTTGTCACCTTAGACTGATCTGCATGAACACCATCAACAGACACAACATATCCGAGGAAAGTGATAGTGGTAGTAAGAAATGAACACTTCTTCCGATTGACATATAGACATTCTTTTCGTAATGTATCAAGAACCTCCCTAAGGTGTTTTAGCTGTGTCTCCTACGAGGAGCTGTAGATGAGAATATCGTTAAAGTACACTACAACGAACTTCCCCATGTAAGGTTGCAACACTTGATGCATGAATCTCATAAATGTATTGGGAGCGTTGGATAGCCCAAATGGCATAACCATCCATTCGTACAACCCATGATGTGTTTTGAACACTGTTTTCCATTCATCTCCAGGCCTAATTTTGATCTGGTGATACCCACTTCTAAGGTCAATTTTGGAAAAAACTTTAGAACCTGCTAATTGATCTAGCATGTCATCTAAGCAAGGAATTGGGAATCTATGCTTTACCGTGATTCGATTGATGGCTCGGTTGTTGACACACATACGCCACAACCCATCCTTCTTTGAAACTAAGAGAGCATGAACTGCACATAGGCTCATGCTCTCTTAAATGTAACCTCTTTCTAGCAACTCTGTCACTTGATGTTGCAGTTCTTCAAATTCCTTCGGGCTAAGGCGATAAGCTGGTTGATTTGGCAAGCTTGACCCCGACACGAGGTCAATATGATGTTGTATATCTCTCATGGGTGGTAAACCAGTGGGTGGATTCTCTGGCATTAAATCAGCAAACTCTGTAAGCACCTCTTGTAATTTTACTGACACTTCATCATCTATGTTGGCTCCTTCTTCACATGGCATCAAGGCGACTACAACTCCCTCTTCTTCTACTTCCTCTAGGAATTGAGACTTTGATAGGAGATTAGTGCCCTTTTCAATCACTGGTGCATGAGTGACTACTTCTCGTTGAGGTGCTAACACCACCCTCTTTCCCCTAATGCTCAAGGTATAGGTATTTTGTCGCCTATCATAGATAACACTTCGATCATACTACCAAGGCTTGCCTAATAATAAATGGCATGCATCCATAGACACTACATCGTACCATGCATTATCAAAATATTTTTTTCCAATTGAAAAAGAGACCAAACACCTCTTATCTACTGTTACCTCACTCCCTTTTTTCAACCATGACAATTTGTATGGTTTTGAATGGTGATCAATCTTCAACTGAAGCTTCTTAATGGCTTCCTCTGACACCACATTCTCACAACTGCCATTGTCAATAATAAGCTTACAAACTTGCTCTACAATTGTGCATGTAGTATGAAAAATATTGGATCTTAACCAGTCTTCTTCATAATCATCTTTTAGAGTAAGCAAGCTTTTTATGACAATAAGAGTCTCGTTCCCATCTCCATACAAAATATCCCCGTCATTACCTTCATCAAAAATAGGATCTCCAATGTTGACTTGCTCTTCTATTGTCTCATCCTCAATCAAGAGATTCTTACCCGTTTTGCTAGCTGATTTTTGGCAATCTGTCTATCGATGACCGAGCTCTCCATATCTGAAACAACGGATGTTGGAATTGGAACTTTGACCTTACGTAGATTGAGGATTAGGACGAGGCTCTTAAGGATGGGTTCCTCGTGTATTTTGATATCCTCTTCATGTAGATCTAGTATTATTCTTGGCCTGTTGCTTTTCTACAGTCAAGGCACGCTGGTAGGCTTCAGAAATCGTCCAAATTGAGTGGAGACTAAGGACGTCTTGTAGGGACTGTCGCAAACCGCCTAGGTATTGCGCCACCAACTGCTCCTCAATCTCTGACAAGTCGTTTTTAGTAACCAACTGATAGAACTCTTTAGTGTAATCATCAACACATCTTGCACCTTGTCTCAGTGTATGAAGCCGCTGAAATAATGTTTGCGTGTATCCGACGGGTAAAAAGTGTCCCTTCATCTTCTCCCAATCACAAATCTTTGGCTTGCCTTGTCTCTCTTGCGATCGCTTTAGTTGCTCCCACCAAGCAGATGCGCGACCCTTTAGTTTGATGGCAACAAGCTTCACCTTCATACGATCTAAAACCTTCTTATATTCAAAGATCCTCTCTACCTCATGTAGCCAATCAATGAAGCCTTCGGCTTGTAAAGTGCCTGAAAATTCTGGAAGCTAAACTTTGAAGCCTAAATCTCCATGCCGCCAATCCCGAACATATTGTTCCCGACCCAGAACAGGATTGTGATATAGGTTCTCAAAATTGGATTCTAAATTGCGATCATCCATCTCGTGATCCATCTCGAAGTTTTGGGCCTCTAGACATTGGGTTAACTCCACAACCTGCCTCTCCAAATCTTCAATCGTCACACCTTGTACATTGTGTTCATGGTAGGGGACTTCCTCATTTGGAACCTGCCCACGCCGACCATGACCACCAACCATTAAAAACTGATGAAAAATTCACCCCAAGAAGACGCTTGCTCTAATAGTAACTGACGCCGGACAGAACTAGGATTGTTCTGACAGCGTATAATAGCAGCAGAAACTAAGAATTTAAGGTAGAAAATGGAACTCAGGAAAAGAGAAAATAACAAATAGGGAAGAGAAAGTCCCTAATTGCCCCAAATAAGCAAACAGAGAAATAACTCTGAAAAACTTAAATTTAATTTATAATATAAACTGAGTTGAAAAATAACAAAGACTATATGCCTTTATATAGGTTAGGTATCTCCTTAATTAACAAGGAAAAGGAAAAAACAAATCTAACTGGAAAAGAAAAATAATTCCTAATAGGAAAATGAAAACAATTCCTAATAGGAAAGGAAAAACCAAATCCTTATTGAAAAAGGAAAACTAAAGCATAAATAATAAATATAATTGATTATTATTATTATTATTATTCTCCTGCATCACTACTCCTCATTTTTCCAATGTGAGACTAGAATGTTACATCATTGACTCTAATACCACTGATAGGGAGATTGATATCTTAGGGAGTCTTTTCAGTCAACCCATAATATAGCATATTGAGACACTACACAACCCAAAAGTTTAAGCCCAACAATGTTATATTATCCACTCACTTCTTACATTTTTCTAATGTAAAACTCTATCTTTTTTTACACTCACACATTATACCCAACATAATTTTATGATGATACGTGCCATTGGTGCGTAACACTACATGGACCATCATGTTTCCCAAGCCACATTGCAAGTAAATTTCAAAAGCCATGTAGCAAGGATTAGACTTCTCACCAAATTTGCTCTACACAAGATCCAGCTAGCATACATAGTTACTCGTCCTCTCTGCCCAAAACCAGCTATTATATATGCACATCTTTTGCTTCTCTTTCTATTTCTCTAACTCTAAATGAAATCATCAAAGGCGGATGTCTCTTTCCATTTCTCTCAAAATGAAAGCGTGAGTGAAGTGGGAGTGGAGAAGAGAAGAAATGCAGGGGCAGGCCTTTAAAGGAACCTCCCTTCCCTCCACCACTGTAAGGGGCTAAAATTGCTAATTGATAGGGCCAAAATTTCTAATGTGTAGGGGCCATATAAGCTGAAAATCAATTTACGCCTTGTTAATTTATTTTTGGAGAAACTTCACTTACCCCTCACAAAGTTACACGGTTTTTGCAGACAACTCCTCATTGTTCAAAATCTCTCACTTTGGTGTATCAAACTTTCGTTTCATTTCAAATACCCCTACCGTTAAATATTGTAGTTAAATTTAATGAAAAAATAAGAAAATTGACTAAGGGTATTTTAGTAATTTCACACATTTTGAAGGGGGAAAGTAGAAGGAAATCAAAGTTCGATACACCAAAGTGAGAGATTTTGAACAATAGGGGTATCTGCGAAAAACGCGTAAGTTCGTGGGTTAAGTGAAGTTTTCCTTTTATTTTATTTTATTTTTTCAAACGGGGGCTTGGCCTATACCAGCCACCCCGCTTCGCTGCGGCTCACTAGGCTAGCTAGTTATGCTCTCTAACTAAAAACATTTTGCTGGCAACATTTTTTGAAAAACAAAGTGTTTATCTCACGCATGACTTCCAACATGCCACGAGTTATTGTTCGTCTTAAAGTTAATTAGGGTTAATGGGGTTGTTTAGCTTCTAAAATGCTCTCTCTAACTACTCTTCAATAGACTAAATTAGACAACTCAAGTCATTCACAAGCATACCTAATAAGATTTAATAATCTAATTTACAAATATTTCCACCATGTTGTAGTTGCTATAATCTTAAGACGTCAAACTCGATCATGTTTATCTAAAAGATGTTTTCTCTACTGTAGATCAGAGTCTGAATAAGCGGTGAAAAGCTTGTCAAATGAAATAAACATCCATGGAGAAGCCGGGGAGCCATGACACGGCCGGCTGTAAGCCGTTGACCACATTTGTACAAACAGATACAAATACTTTCCGAGAGGTCGTACAACGGCTAACTGGCCCATCAGAAGGTAACGCAGAACAAGAAGGGGCATCAATGAAGGTTATGGGTCTAAAGAGAGCAACACCAAAACTCCATGAGAGAAGGCAATACTCTAGGCCTAGACTTGAGATAGTTAAACCCCCTATCCAATTTAAACCTGGCACATCAACCGACAAGCACCCTAGTTTTTCCCCAACCTCATCTGGGAACTCTGGTTTCCTCCCAAGCCCTGTGACCCCTTCTACAATTTTCTCAAGGCTATGCATTCTAGAAGACGAAAAGAAAGGAGAATCAGGAATACTTGAATTGAATAGTCAAGAAGAAGAGAAAGCCATCAAAGAGAGGAGATTTTATTTGCACCCATCACCCCGGTCCAGGCCAGGATACTCTGAGCCACAGCTGCTTACCTTGTTCCCTCTAACATCTACGAAAACAACTGAGAAACTGTGATTTTGAAAATGTAGTTGCTCTTGTAACAAATGTGTTTTTGCATGTTCCAAACTACTACATACCATGTCACCATATAGAGAATATAGTTCTTCGGAAAAGCATAACTTTCCCCTTCTACAATTATCTTTAAATCTTGCTTGATTTTCGATTTGACTTAAAATTTCATTAATAGGCATTTCATCTTACTCTTGCTTGCTTGACTTTTTTTCCCCTAAGAAATAGGCAAAAAAATGATAATTTTTTGTCAAGAAAAATATCACTAATTTTGGTAAATCCAAATGGAGGGGTGCGAAATTTTAAGGGTATACAAGTCTTTTTACCATATCTACCGTCTCATTTATCCCCAATATCTAACGGAAGGGGAGAAATTTGAACGAAATGAAAGTTCAATACACCGAAATGAAAAACTTTAAAAATTGGAAAGGTGTGCTAAGTGAAGTTACTCCATTTTTTTTTTTTTTTCCTCCTTTAGGTAGACCCTTAAACATTAGTTTCCTTCTCCTTAATTTTTATTTTTTTAATTTTTTATTTTTGTCTCCCTTCACTCAAATTTCTAGTTCCACCCCTTTATATATTGGAATCCAAATTAAAGTGTACTTACGCAGAAAAAAATTCTACTAATTAACTTCGAGTTAGAATTAATATATAACATATATGCAAAACAACAAAGCCATCCCATATTTTGAAGTAAAAGTTGGAAAGTAGAAAATCAAGTTTTGTAAAACCCGCCAAATTATTAATTATGGCAATTAATTTGTAGTGTCACTTGTAGTACTTCCACAATAATTAACTGGAAGTATACGTACTACCTTCAACGTACATCGTAACAAAATATGTTAGAAAGCGGAAAATATTGATTATGAGCTTAAGAACTAATTAGTAACCTTAATAATATCTTAATTCTATCATCAATACAAACTGAAACCTCCAAGTATTAGACAATTACAAATGTACAATACCCTCTGCAAGTACAACTATACGCAAATGGTATGCATAAAGTTTCCTCTACAAGCCCATCGTTCGATCAATATCTCCAGCATTGTGAACAACTCTAATCTGACCTTCTTTGACACACAACTCCAATATTTCCACCACGTTCGGACATATGACCTCCCTGTCTGAACATTGCTTCCAGTGATGCCTTCCTGACCTAGCCATGTTAACATGTACTCCTTGACCTAGCTCATGTTCAGACATCATCTTCAGTATTGGGAGCATGTCTAGGACACACATGCTTCTCAAACAGTAGCAAATCTAATTTAGTACTTGAAAGGGCCTCAAAACTTGTGAAAAAAAAAAAAAAAAAACATTACTCTTAAAGAAGTCTTGAATTGGAAGGGCTAATGGCCCCTACATGCTTTGAATTCAATTGCAATTTTAGATGCTTTTTTTTGCTTTTGTTCTTGTTTTATTTTTTGTTTTATTATTATTATTTTTTTGTACCATGTTGCTCATATATCAATTTTGGCACATATTTATAAACTTTTAAAGATATACTTTTTTTTAGCGATATAAATATTGGTGATAAATTACTTCATTTTTGTTTTAAATTGTGTTTATAATATTTTTAGTTCGGCCTCTTCAATAATAAACTTAAAAAATGCCAACAAGAACTGTTTTTTTTGTAGTGTTAGATACCAGCTGCAATACTTGTCGTCTTAAATTAAGATCAACATCATCTTTACATTAAACTTAAGTATAACAACTACCAACGTTGCAATAAACATAAAATCTAATTTTGGACTCAAAACGAGCCAACCGATAAACCTAACAAGATCAACATGAAGGCGTTGCATGGAGATGTGGTCTAGAGGACTCGCCAACCACTACCACTGTACGTACTAGGGTCAACTCACCTCAAGCAAGGGCATGCCACCCATATCGGGGCATTAGTTATTCATTCCCTAAAACTGAGAAGCTGTTTTCAGAATCTCAACAAGCAAAGGCATTTCCACGGTTATCTTGAAGGGTTAGTGTGATATTAGTTTTTGCCCTTTTATAACAAACAACATGAGATCTGGCAAAACCAACGGCTGCAATGGCTTTTGAGGTCACATTTTCTGTCCTAACTGGCTTGTAAAGCGTAGGCCAGAAAACCTCAGCTGCATTTTGTTCTCTATTTACTCTCTCCTCCCATATACTTCTCTCGATCACTTATTATTTCCTTTTCTTTCTTCTTGCTCATGTTCTCTTTCTTCTACCTAATTTTCATCTGAATGCCACCAGAAGTTTCGACTTGTTGAAGCCCAGTTCTTGAGGTGATGTTTGAAACTTCTTTCATGTTATTCTCTCCATTCCATCTTTTCTTCCTTCATGTTTGATTAACTGGAATCACATTATTTTGCATAAACAACATACTGACATGCATGCATTAACTGAAAAGCAAACATGAATCATAGTATCCTGTGTTGTGGACTATGATTAGATTTTCCACTTGTTTATGTTCTTACTTCCATTTCCATATGTTCCTACTTATGATTAATTAAAGTTGGTTGCATTTTGTTTAACACCCATATTTTGATAATCTTTTACCTATCTTGTTCTTGTTCTTTTTTAGTTCTATACTTCTACCGATAGTGCACGTACATTAATTAGGTGAGTGTTGAATTTACAACCTCAAACTTGACCTTGTTTTAGTAAGGCTAGAGAATCACTTGAACTAGAGTTCACTAACGAATGAAGTTCCTCGTAACTCTTTGTTTTCTTATGGGTCTCAACTCTCAACTAAGAAAAATCCAAATGTGCACATTAGTCTGTATTGTATTGTTAAAGTATTAATTAAGGCTCAATTTGTTTCAGCTAAAATCATTTATGAAAAATATTTTATGTATTTTTTCGGTGTTTGATGTGAAGAAAAATAATAGTCAATGTAAAATATTTTTAGTTTAATCGAAAAACTTCTTTTATTTTTGTAAAATGGTTTCCTTTTTTTAAAACCATAAACCATTTTCCGAGTTTAGGTTTCTTATTCTCAAATCAATGATCCCAGCCAAAACTTCGTCGGGACTTCACTGGGCCATCGCTGAGATCTGATTGTGACCCAATGGACCTCGTTGGGACCTAACTGAGCCATCGTCGGGACTTTTCTCTTGCATGTCAGTCACATTCACAAGTCATTCTCTTTTTATTGCTTATGTACTTAATCTTAATTGGTTTGGCTCAACTAATTGAAACATGCAATGAAACTTATGAGAGAGGTTGCACAGGCCTCATTGTTTGGGTAGGTTCCCAGTCAGCTCGAGCTCCATTTGCTCAGGCGGGCAAGGCACCTGCCTGAGTAGATGAGGCCCGAGTAGCCTCTCAGATGTGGTTGGCCATTGACATGCAATGGACAGCTTCATTGCACTATATCCCTATTGCTAATATCATATAGCATGTCAATGACATTCACCCTTCATCACCATGAATGCAACTAGGCTGGTTATACTCTCTAACTGGAAAAAAAAAATAATGCATACAGTATTTTTTGAAATATATATATATGTATGTATATGTATGTATGTATGTATGTATGTATATCATGCACATATGACTTCCAACATGCAACAGGTTGAAATTGTTCATCTTAAAGTTAAAGATAATGCATGTGCTGGTTTGACTTTAAAAATGCTCTCTTTAGCTGCTCTTGACTAGACTGCTCTTGACTAGACTAAAGTTAGGCAAGTGAAGTCATTCATAAACATACCTAATAAGATTTAGTAGTCTAATTTATAAATATGTCCACCATGATGTATTTTCCATCATTTAAAGATGTCAAACTCCTATCTATCTAAAATATGTTTTCTAAATGAAAACACATCCTAGTTTATAAGTGGGTCTCTATTGCAGGTAAGAGCCTGATCATAAGTATTAAGTGGCAATTAAAAAGCTTGTCAAATGAAGTAAACATCCATGGAGAAGCCGGGTAGCCATGGCACAGCTGGTTGTAAACCCTTAACAACATTTGTACAAACAAATACAAACACATTCCGAGAGGTCGTACAGAGGCTAACCGGCCCATCAGAAGGTAATGCAGCAACAGAAGGGGCAACAACGAAGGTCGTGGGTGTAAAGAGAGCAACACCAAGACTCCATGAGAGAAGGCAATACTCAAGGCCTAGACTTGAGATAGTTAAACCCCCTGTCCAGTTTAGACCTGGCACATCAACCAACCAGCACCCTTGCTTCTCCCCCACCACATCAGGGAACTCTGGTTTTCTTCCAAGCCCCGTGACCCCTTCTACAATTTTCTCAAGGCTATGCATCTTCGAAGATGAAAAGAAAGGAGAATCAGGAATACTTGAATTGAATAGTAAAGAAGAAGAGAAAGCCATAAAAGAGAGAAGATTTTATTTGCATCCATCACCCCGGTCTAGACCAGGATACACTGAGCCAGAGTTGCTTACCTTGTTCCCTCTAACATCTCCAAAAACCAAGTGAGAAACCATGATTTTGAGAATGCTTTTTTTTTTTTTTTTTCAAGGAACATATGAAAAGGCCCCCTTTTTGTTTAATTTTTTAATAATTTTAATTTCTTTTTTCAAATGGTAATTTTTTAATAATTTCAAGAGTATTTTGGGTTGAAAAATAAAAAATGTCAAATTAATTAATCGTAGTTTAGGGCCCGATGTAACTTTTTATAGTTTGGAGGCATAAATAAAAATACTGTCATAAATTAGGAGGTTAAAGTATATTTTTCCCTCTTTTTTTTCTTTTCTTTCAAAATTAATTATCTTTTACTCTTGCTTGATTTTCTATTTGACTTAAAATTACCTAAATCGTCGATCATGTCATCTTATATATTCTTGCTTGCTTGATTATTTTCCCCAAAGCAATAGGCATAAAATGTTAATTTTTGAAAAATATCATAAATTTGGTAAAATATATTATTTAATCTAACAATAGAGTAAAATTTTTGATCCTCCAATGTAAACTTTGATGAATTTGCTAACCTAGCTTAAGATTTATCATCAAGTGCATAAATTTTGATGAATTTGTAGCATTCCTCCTTAAATAATGTCAATGACCCAATCATAATTAAAATAATATGTAGTCGAATTAAAGCCATAAAATAATTGTCATTTTAATTTCTTACCTTTTATCCTTGAGTAATCAATTTAATCCATTGATTATTCTTGTACTTGTGAAGTCTCATTTCACCATATACATAATAATTTTGGTAACTCTTACCAGAAATTAAGAATAACCAATTTCGTTAAATATACCTCAATGTAATATTTCATAGCGCTTTGATTATATCAAAGAATTATAAATTTCATCTTGAGGAGTGGTTTTTACAGTAAAAAAATATCTCTCCTAAATGTATCAAAGTGATTCATACTTTACATTTGAGTTCATTACCTTCTCAAAATCAAGAGTGAATGCTATAAGTAATCATGAGTTTCACATTATGCTTTTGACAGTGTTATAAAAGACTAACAACTTACGCGTCCCATTCAATGCATCGTAACCACGCCAACACATCAATCCGAAGTATACACTTCACATGATCAAGATAGATTATCATGATTGATGTGTTATAGTCTTGTCAAATGGAATGCACAATTTCATTACCGACTACAAACTATAGTTTATAAATTACATGATTTATGACTTAGATCTTCTATGTGATAATCTCATTGCTCAGTACTCACACATAAGTTATATTCACTATACTTATAGACCTTACATGTACATAATAAATACGGAAAAATCTGCATATCCTCCCCAAACTATCATTAAATTAACAATATCACCCTCCTCCCCAAACGAAAAAAAAAAAGAAGAAGAAGAAGAAGAAGAAGAAGAAGAAGAAGAAAGCTGTCTACATACTATCACCCAATTTATAATGTCCTCCAAATTACCAAAACATTGTCAATATCCCCCAATGACAACAAGAAGACCAAGGAGAAGAGCGTTTGGATTAAAGTGTGGTATGTTATTCCAAATTGGGATCACAATTCGTTTATGAACATTAGCCTGTCTAAACATCTTGTTTTGCTAGAACCTAGCAAAAGACAGAAATGAATGGTCAAGATTTTAAAAATTGTCTAGTAGACTTTATTTTTAAAATCCCAGCCATTTATTTTTATTCAACAGCCACAAATCCATCATGTGTCCCACTCAATGTAAAATAATAAAATATTGTTTAAATTTTAAAAATAAAAATAAAATAAATGAAATTCCAATTCCCCTTGGATTCGGATCCGGCTGATGATTCTCGTTTGAATTATTTTTGCTTTTACTGTTTGCTTTTACTTTCCAGCTGTAAACTTTGTATCTTTAAGACTTTAACTTTTAAGCAAGTTGGTGTGTTGTGCTTTAGCATCTTTTCTTTGTCTATTTTTAAGGATTGTATTACCAATGTAGGTACCAGTAGAGATTGGTATCAGAGCGGCTCTGGTTTTTTTCTTTTATCTCTGTTATGTCGTCTCAATATCATCTGATCACTAAGAAACAGGAACAAGGAGTTAAAAAAGCTGAAACTTTCTGCCCTTACGAGTTACGAGCCTCAGCATAGTCTCCAGCATCATGAACACGTTTTTTCTGGTTGTTCTTTGAATGATATTGGTAGTATCTGTAATCACATTGTTGATCATTGTTATTATCTTGGTACAGAATTAGGTGTTAGGGATCTAGACCCTAGGAGACCTACAATTCTCGAAGAGATCCATCTCCTTCACGATAGGATTCGCTCTCTTACTAGTCTTGGATCTGATCTCGAAGATGTAACCAAAAAGGTCACTGAAATCGTCCAGCGTCAAACTTCTCTTGAAGCAATTTTGATTGCAGAATCTCAAAAGAATCAGCAGAAGGTCACTGAAATCGTCCAGCGTCAAACTTCTCTTGAAGCAATGTTGATTGCAGAATCTCAAAAGAATCAGCAGAAGGTCACTGAAATCGTCCAGCGTCAAACTTCTCTTGAAGTAATATTGATTGCAGAATCTCAAAAGAATCAGCAGATTCTTAAGCAGATCTTGACCAACCAAGAAAAGCATTCAGAGAAACTTAAGTTTATAGAATCAATGAATGCTTTTTTATTTTATTATTTTTATTTTATTTTTTATTTTTTGTGAGTAATGCTTTTTTATTTTTTAGTAATTTATCAATGAATGCAAGGCAGTAGAATTACGTGCGGAATCAGTCCGCATGAGTAATGCTATTCAGAAGCATTTTGTGCGGAACCTGTCCGCATGCTTCTAACGTATCATGGGAAAATTTATTGCCTTCGGAAAGTTGTTTTTTTAATTTCCTTTCATTTGTGTTACTGCTGCTATTTAAAAAATAAAAATAAAAAATTGTTACTGCGGCTACATTCCTCATATTTGATGAGATCTCGAAAAAAGTACAGCTGCTATACGGTCATGACAAAAATGTGGGGTTTTTTGCCCACCATTCATAAGTTGACACCTCTAACATTTTTAAAAAAATGCACAAATTTAAAATGAAATCAAAACACCCAATCAACAAATCAACCAACCAAATAAATGACCCACCGCCACCTCCGACGACTTTTCCAACGAACCAAAAAAAAAAAAAAAAAAGATAGATCCGGCCACTGGGGGTGGCCACGATCCACCCCAACGGCCAGGGGGAGAGATCCGGCCACCCTCAGTGGCCATATTTGTCTCTCCGGTGAACCCAAAAAAAAAAAAAAGAGATAGATCCAGCCGTGATCCACCCCCAGTGGCCTAGGGGTGGCCGCAATCCACCCCAACGGCCAGGGGGAGAGAGATCCGGCCACCTCCAGTGGCCATTTTTGTCTTTCCGGCGAACCAAAAAAAAGTTCGGCCAACCTAAAAAATCGTTTCTAATGCCTCAAAAATCGATTCTAATGCAACAAAACTCGTTTCTAATGCCTCAAAACTAAAACCTAGAGGGGAAGGTTAACCATTTTTGGAATTTTATCATCCTAAAAACCAAAAAAACAAAAAACAAAATCAGACCCACCGGAAGGAAAAAAAAAAGAAAAAAGAAAACCAAACCCACGGCTGGCGAGACCCAGCCGTGGGTCTCGGTGGCCAGTCGTCGACTTGCTTTGAGGTGGGTCGCCGCAAGGTGTCTGGGTTCAGAGCGACGGCGAGACATGGGACTAGTCGCGGGCGAGATCCTTCCAGCAAGACCCAGCGGAGACCCTAAATCACCGAAAGGAAAAAAAAAAAACAAACAAACAAACAAAAAAACAAAACAAAACAAAAAACAAGCCGTGGGTCTGCGGGGGTCTCGCAGACCCACGGCTAGCGAGACCCAGCGGAGGGTCTCGGTGGCCGGCCTGGATGGTCTGCTCTGCACCGTGGGTTTCTTCCTTCTTCCTTCTTCTTCTCTTTTCTCTCTTCTTTAGTCGAAAAACAACCGCTGTAGGGTGTAAATTTTTTTTTGTGCATTTTTTTCCCTTTATGTGAGGTGTCAGCTTATGAGTGGTGGACAAAAAACCCAGCCTTTTTGCCACAACCAAACTAAAGTTATTCTCTCTCGAAAAAGGTGTACATAAGTGAGAAAGTTTTTTGCTCTTTTTTTTTTTGGTCATTGTTGTTGAAGTTTTTGATGAAATTTCCACGAGAAATAGCTTGGTTTTAAAATATAAACTCATATGATCAATTCAACTATTTGTTTCATCTTAATTTATTTCACAAATGATAGAATTGATCATTTGAGTTTATATTTTGACCCCAAGAATTTTCTATATTTTATTTAGCAAGTTTTTTGAGCTATATTTTGAGATATTTGAGTGATATTAGCCAACTTTTTCTCTTTCTTGGACTCCATAGGAAGGATGATTCAATGAAACACAGCCTTCCAATGATGGGCTTATTCAAAATGTGCTCAAATTACAAAGAAAGAATATTATATCTTCTAACAAGAAGAGGAAATCAGTTCTCAATGATGATGATTATGTTTGATTTTTTGTACAAACAGTTACAAGAGTTTATTGGTTTTATTTTGTAATTTATGAACCTTATTGTGTTGAAGTCGTTGGTTGTGTTTTGGTCTTGAACGATGATGTATTTTGTATAGAACAATTATGAATATTGGTGGCATTTCATTGGCTTTTATGCTAGTAAGAAATATTGAATATGTAAATGAAATTCTCAAATATGTGTATGAAATTTTTCTTTCTTCTACCTCTAAATGACTCATAGATTACAAACAGAGATCAAATACTAAACAAATAAGAAGAGCTTATTACAGTAAAACATTATTGTATCTTATTTACAAAGGAGATGTTAATTGTCCACAAGTAATGTGCTGTCAATTACAGATTTTACAGACAAAATTTTAGCCTAATTTCTTTAGAGTGTGAGTTGCCTTCCTTGTGTTGCAGTCCTTTGCAAGGCTGATTTAATTTGGATGTGATTTGATCCTTGGGTGGCAGCATCGTATTTTTAGGATCCTTAGGTTGCAAATGACAATGTAAAATTATAGTAAA
Source organism: Carpinus fangiana (assembly GCA_006937295.1). Taxonomy (NCBI): domain Eukaryota; kingdom Viridiplantae; phylum Streptophyta; class Magnoliopsida; order Fagales; family Betulaceae; genus Carpinus; species Carpinus fangiana. The sequence goes on along the minus strand of CM017328.1, from coordinate 6,301,135 downwards.
TTGCACCTGAAAACATCGTTTGTCCTGCTAATTGAAGAACAATAATCTTTATGATCTACTTAATTGCAGAAATGATCTGTTTAATCTATAGGAAGAATAATCTAATTTAAGGTCAATTACTTCTAACATATTGACAATAAACATAGGAAGCATAATATAATTTAAGGTCAATTACCTCTAACATATTGACAAAGAAGTTACATATTTTGTGACACTAGCACATGGCCAACCATGAAAAACTCAAAAGCATTCCAAGCATATTGCTTTGATTAAATCAAATAATTATAAATTCCATCTTGAGGAGGGGTTTTTATGGTAAAAAAAATATCTCCTAAATGTATCAGAGTGATCCATACTTTACATTTGAATCCATTGCCCTCTCAAAATCGAGAGTGAATGCTATAACTAATCATGAGTTTCACATTATGCTTTTGATAGTGTTATAAAAAATTAACAACTCACGTGGCCCATTCAATGTATCATAATTAACCATGCCAACACATCAATCCGAAGTATCTCATTCACATGATCAAGATAGATCATCATGATTGGTGTGTTATAGTCTCATCAAATGGAATGCACAATTTCATTACCGACTACAAACTATAGTTTATAAATTACATGGTTTATGACTTAGATCTTCTGTGTGATAATCTCATTGCCCAGTGCTTACACATAAGTCATATTCACTATAACTTATAGACCTTACATGTACATAATAAATAGGGGAAAATTCGCATATCCTCTTCAAACTACCATGTTGTCTATATACCACTCAATTGATAATGTCTCTCAAACTATCAAAACATTGTCAATGTCCCCCAGTGACAACAAGAAGACTAAGGAGAAGAGCGTTTGGATTAAAGTGTGGTCTGTTATTCCAGATTGGGATCCTAATTCGTTTATGAACATATGCCCGTCTAAACATCTTGTTTTGCTGGAACCTAGCAAAAGATGGACTTAAGATCTGTGTCACGGAAATAGTTATTTCCAATCCCCTGGAATTCGCAAAGGACTGGAGAGAGTATACCTCTAATCGTCTTCTTTATCATTTGTCTGGAGAGCTCTATGCTTCAAACCAATTCTTGGACAAACTGATCATAGGATTATTGTCTATGGTCATAGGCTTGTGCTACCAACGCATTTAGCTGGAAGTGTCGGCAACCACCATAAGGATGTTCGTCGATGGATCCAGAAAGATGACGATGGATCACCTAACTGACCCAAGGATGGACACTATTTACTTCTTAGAGCACTCCTTGCAACCTCACTAAAACTATTTTTTGATTTTGGTGAGGCAATTTATAGCTTAAATCTCCACTTTTCGGGCTCACTATTTTAACCAAAAAAAACTGTAAAATGAACAGTACTCACCAAATATAAAAAGTACTGTTTACTTACATATTGATTAAACAACTCATTTCTCTCTTCCTTTTTGTTTTTCGTTTCTTTTTTTAAAGAGAAACTTCACTTATCCCATGAACTTACGCACATTTTGCAAACACCCCGCAATATTTAAAGTTTCTTACTTTGGTGTATTAAAATTTTGTTTCGTTTCAAACATCTCTTACCATTAAATATTGCAGTCAAATTAAACTAAAAAATGAGTAAAATGAGTAAGGGTATTTTAGTAATTTAACACCCCTCAATTAGGATTTAACAGAAAATCCTAACGGAATGAGAAAAGTGGAAGGAAATCAAACTTCGATACACCAAAGTAAGAGAGTTTGAATATTATGAGAGTGTTTGCAAAAGGCGCGTAAGTTCATAGGGGTAAGTGAAATTTTTCCATTTTTTTAGGAATAAATAAAATTTTGAAAAATAATATTTAAATAGAATAGTAAAAATTAATTGTTAAAATAATGGAGCTAAAAAAGTGAATAGAAAAAATATCCAAAAATTTGGTGAGGCTCTGTGGACAGGGACGGATCCAAAAAGTTGAATGGAGAGAGACCAAGATATATAAATTTTTTTGCGGCAGTCATGACCTATAATTTTATTTTTTTTTAACACCTAAAATTTTTTTTTTGGGGGGAATTGGGGAGAGGCCATGGCCATCCCGTCCCCTGGCCCTATGGATCCGTCCCTGTCTACGGATACTGTGATGCATGGAACGACCATGATATTTTGGCTTGTCCTGTGCTTGACTATGAGAGAGGTCTCCATAAAGATGACGACTATGGGTACCAATACCACAGAAAAGGAATCTCTATTTTAAATTTCTTTTATTTTTTTATTTAGTGTATTTTGAAGGGTATTATATTTAATGCACTATTATTATTAAAAATTTTATACAACACTACTTTTCAAAATGCTTTTACTTTTAGGGTTAAATACAAATAAGGTACCTATAGTTTACACCGGCCAAAATCAAAGTGCTATTTGAGTTTTCAAAAATATCACAAATTGTACTTGTGATTTGCAAATAAACATATTTGGTACCTCTATTAAGATTACATTATATTTTTTAATGAAACGCCATGTCCTCCGTATACGTGGGCGCCATGTGGCGTGGTACTTGAGTTTTTGGGTGACACGTCATATTTTTTTTTTAAAAAAAAAAAATCAGACAAGTTGTTTCTGCAAATTTGGCTTATGGGTTTCCTTTGAAAGATTTGTTTGTTTTGAATTCGGAGCAGAACCAGTTGAATTGCTTCTTGACAGGAATTGTAATGAGCGGATTAAGCTTCGGCTTCTTGTATTATCACAGTTGAGGCTGCTACTTCTCTTGAATTGCCAGAAAGATTTTGATGGAGGCTTTTCTTCCACGTCAAAACTGCCAAACAAGAACACCTTTAGCCTCTTCTTTTCTGTATTTACAGCACAAGAAGGCAGAGAACAGGAAGAAATAGGCTTAGATCCGGCTACCCCCTATGGGATGGTTCCGCCACCCTAACTATCTGTTTTTTTTTTTTCTTTATTTTTTGGTTTTTTTTTTCTTAAAAAAAAGGTTTTTTTTAAAAGAAAATAGAACATGGTATCCAAAAACTCAGGTATCATGTCATGTAGTGCCCACATGTAAAAGTGATATGATATTCCGTTAAAAAATCTAACAAAATCTTAACAGAAGTACTAAATATGTTTATTTACGAATCACAAGTACCATTTATAAAATTTTTGAAAACCATGTAACCTTTATTTTGCTGCAAATCAGAGGTACATTTTATTTGTATTTAACCCATACTTTGAAGTTTGCTTTTACTTTTACTTTTACTTTCCTTTTGCTTTTACTTTCCAGCTGTAAACTTTATCTTTTTTTCTTCTTTTTTTTGTTTGGTAAGTTTAAACTTTATCTTTAAGCACATGGTGCGTTATGCTTTAGCGTCTGTTCTTTGTCTATATTAAGGATTATATTACTATTACCTAATGTACGTACAAGTAGTGATTGGTATCAGAGCGGCTCTGGTTTTTTTCTCTTCTCTCTGTTATGTCGTCTCAATATCATCTGATCACTAAGAAACAGGAACAAGGAGGTAAATATCCTGGAACTAAGGGTTTTTGCCCTTACTCTGAGGAGAGTCTCCCGCATCGTTCACACTTTGATCCTGGTTGTACTTTGAATGATATTGGTAGTGTCTGTAATAACATTGTTGATCATTGTTATTATCTTGGTACAGAATTAGGTGTTAGGGGTCTAGACCCTAGGAGACCTACAATTCTCGAAGAGATCTATCTCCTTCACGATGAGATAAGCTCTCTTACTCGTCTTGGATCCGATCTCGAAGATGTAACCAAAAAGATCACTGAAATCGTCCAGCGTCAAACTTCTCTTGAAGCAATATTGATTGCAGAATCTCAAAAGAATCAGCAGAAGGTCACTGAAATCGTTCAGCGTCAAATTTCTCTTGAAGCAATATTGATTGCAAAATCTCAAAAGAATCAACAGATTTCATCCAAAAAAAAAAAGAATCGGCAGATTCTTAAGCAGATCTTGACCAACCAAGAAAAGCAAAAAAAAAAGAATCGGCAGATACTTAAGCAGATCTTGACCAACCAAGAAAAGCATTCAGAGAAACTTCAGTTTATAGAATCAATGAAAGCTTTTTTATTTTATTTTATTTTGTTTTGTTTATTTTTGTTTATTTTTTATTTTTTGTGAGTAATGCTTTTTTATTTTTTTGTAATTACTAATTTATCAATGAATGCTAGGCAGTAGGCAGTAGAATTACATGCGGAATCAGTCCGCATGAGTAATGCTGTTCAGAAGCATTTTGTGCGGAACCTGTCCGCATGCTTCTGACGTATCATCGGAAAATTTATTGCCTTCGGAAAGTTGTTTTTTTAATTTCCTTTCATTTGTGCTACTGCTGCTATTTAAAAAATAAATAAATAAATTGTTACTGCTGCTACATTCTTCATGTTAGATGAGATCTCCTGAAAAAGGTGTATAACAGTGAGAAAGATTTTTGCTCTTTTTTCCTTCTTTTTTTTTTTCTGTCATTGGTGTTGAAGTTTTTGATGAAATTTCCATGAGAAAGAGCTTGGTTTTAAAATAGAAACTCATATGATCAATTCAACTATTTGTTTCATCTTAATTTATTTCACAAATAATAGAATTGATCATTTGAGTTTATATTTTGACCCCAAGAATTTTGTATATTTTATTTAGCAAGTTTTTTGGACTATATTTTGAGATATTTGAGTGATATTAGTCAACTTTCTCTCTTTCTTGGACTCCATAGGAAGGATGATTCAATGGAACACAGCCTTCCAATGTTGGGCGAATTCAAAATGTGCTCAAAGTACAAAGAATGAATATTATATCTTCTACCAAGAAGAGGAAATCAATTCTCAATGATGATGATGATGTTTGATTTATTTGTACAAACAGTTACAGGAGTTGATTGGTTGTATTTTGTAATTTATGAACCTTATTGTGTTGAAGTTGGTTTTGTTTTGGTCTTGAACGATGATGTATTTTGTATAGAACAATTACAAATATTGGTGGCATTGGCTTTTATGCTTGTAAGAAATATTGAATATGTAAAATGAAATTCTCATATATGTACTCTTCAAATGTGTATGAAATTTTTCTTTCTTCTGCTTCTAAATGACTCATAGATTAAAAACAGTGGTCAAATACTAAACAAATTAGACTAGAATTTTATCGTAAAATTCTAGTCTAATTTATTTGCAGTGTGTGAGTTGCCTTCCTTGTGTTGCAGTCCTTTGTAAGGCTGATTTAATTTGGATGTGATTTGATCCTTGGGTGGCAGTATCGTATCTTTAGGATCCTTGGGTTGCATATGACAATGCAAAATTATAGTAAATTGCACTTGAAAACATCGTTTGTCCTGCTAATTAAAGAACAATAATCTTTATGTTCTATTTAATTGCAGAAATGGTCTATTTAATCTATGGGAAGAATAATCTAATTTAAGGTCAATTACCTCTAACATATTGACAAGGAAGTTACATATTTTGTGACACTAGCACACGGCCAACCATGAAAAACTCAAAAGCATTCCAAACATGTTCTCTTCAAAAAGAGGACCGACCTTAGGCAGACTGTCAAAACCCAACCCCTGCTCAGCCAAAATAGAAAGCCAGAAAAAAAATAAAATAAAATAAAAAAATCCCCCGAAACAATAGTAAGCCAAAAACCAAGTGAAAAGCCAAAAACAGAGCAACCCAACATTTGAACTCCATTCAGCCAAACCATAGAAAAAAGAAAACCCAATTTGGTTATAATTACAAAAGCGGAAAGAAAAACATCAAGCCCAGAAGGGTTTTTTTTTTTTTTTTTTAAAAGACCAAATACTCCGACCAGAGATTAAGAATAACCAATTTTGTTAAATATATCTCGATGCAGGGGCGGACCCACGTGTATACTTGGGGGACCATGGACCTTCCAAAAAATTTTAAAACCCTTACAAAGTATTTGTTTTGGGGAAAATGCATTTTTAACCTATGAAGTTTCAATGTTAACCTCAAAGTTTAAAAATTTGCAATCCACCCCCATGAAGTTTCAAAATTTGGCAATTTTAACATTTCCGTTAGTTTTTCCGTCAAATTGGACGGAAAAGTATGAAATGACAAAAATGCCCTCAGTCTTATTTTTCTAGGGTTCCATCCATTTTAACGGAAAAAACTAACCGGAGATTAAAATTGCCAAATTTTGAAACTTCATGGGGGTGGATTGCAAATTTTTAAATTTTGGAGTTAACATTGAAAAAGCACTGAAACTTCATGGGTTAAAAATGTATTTTCCCCATTTGTTTTTTATATTATATCCTTATATTGGACCTGCAAAAATTATAAACTAACACCCCAAGATTCTCGATGGAATATGAAATCATATCGCTTTGATTAAATCAAAGAATTATAAATTCTATCTTGATGAGTGGTTTTTACGGTAAAAAATATATTTCCTAAATGTATAAAAGTGATCCACACTTTATATTTGAGTTCATGACCCTCTCAAAAACGGGGAGTTAATGCGGTAAGTAATCATGAGTTTCACATTATGCTTTTGACAGTGTTATAAAAAACTAATAACTCACATGGCCTATTCAATGCATCGTAACTGCGCCAACACATCAATCCGAAATATCCACTTCATATGATCAAGATAGATCATCATGATTGGTGTGTTATAGTCTTGTCAAATGGAATGCCCAATTTCATTACCGACTACAAACTATAGTTTATAAATTACATGGTTTATGACTTAGATCTTCTCTGTAATAATCTCATTGCTCACACATAATTATAAGTCACATTCAATATAACATATAGACCTTACATGTAAATAATAAATAGGAAAAAATCTGCATGCATTTCTCAAACTACCATTAAATTGATAATATCCCCCTTCCCCTCCCCTCCCCAAAAAAAAAAAAAAAATGTTAGTGTCCCCACAATGAAAAAAAACACCCTTAATAATTAAAAAAAAATATATGTGTGGATTTTTTTCTTTCTAATTTATTAGAGTATTTTTGTCTTATTGAAAAAAAAGTATAGTCATTTTTGTCTTCTAACTGACCTTGGGAGACATTGTCAATTTTCTCACAGTTTTGGGAAAACATTATCCCATTTGAAAGTTTAAGAAAATATTATCAATTTAATGGTAATTTAAGAGAATATGTGAATTTTTTTCCTAATAAATAACAATCATTAAAAGCATAAATGTAAATAGTTATATGATCAATGTTCATTAAATAAACCAGTAAATAAACAACTTTATTTAAGAAAAACTAAAATGTCATTAAAGTAATTGGAGTTTTATGGCATTATCCTAACAAAAACAGAGCTTTAGTATGTTTTTTTTTTCTCTTTTTATTTTTGGGTATTTGTGATGGAGGGTTGGGAAAAGGAAAGAAAGTACATAGCAAGAGGGGGTAGGGGCAAGGATTCCCTCCAGTCCATTTGGTACTATTTATAATGGTAAAAATGTTTTTTTTTTTAACAATTCTTTTAGACAATTTTGCTTTTCAAATAAAATTAACTGGATCCCCGGTTCAAATGAAAACCATGTGGCTCTTTGATTTTTCTGCAAACAGGTACATTATTTGTATTTAACCCATACTTTGAAGTTTACTTTTACTTTTACTTTCCTTTTGCTTTTACTTTTACCATCATTGATTCATTATGTTTGCTTTTACTTTCCAGCTGTAAACTTTATCTTTTTCTTTTTCTTTTTCTTTGGTAAGTTTAAACTTTATCTTTAAGAACATAGTGTGTACTCCATTCTTTAGCATCTTTTCTTTGTCTATATAAGGATTGTATAACTATTACCTAATGTACGTACAAGTAGTGATTGGTATCAGAGCAGCTCTGGTTTTTTTCTTTTATCTCTGTTATGTCGTCTCAATATCATCTGATCACTAAGAAACAGGAACAAGCAGCTAAAATACCTGGAACTAAGGGTTTCTGCCCTTCCTCTCAGCACAGTCTCCTGCATCATTCACACTTTGATCCTGGTTGTTCTTTGAATGATATTGGTGGTGTCTGTAATACCATTATTGATCATTGTTATTATCTTGGTACAGAATTAGGTGTTAGGGGTCTAGACCCTAGGAGACCTACAATTCTCGAAGAGATCTATCTCCTTCACGATGAGATTAGCTCTCTTACTCGTCTTGGATCTGATCTCGAAGATGTAACCAAAAAGGTCACTGAAATCGCCCAGCGTCAAACTTCTCTTGAAGCAATATTGATTGCAGAATCTCAAAAGATTCAGCAGATTCTTAAGCAGATCTTGACCAATCAAGAAAAGCATTCAGAGAAACTTCAGTTTATAGAATCAATGAATGCTTTTTTACTTTTTAGTAATTTACCAATGAATGCTAGGCAGTAGCATTACGTGCGGAATCAGTCCGCATGAGTAACGCTATTCAGAAGCATTTTGTGCGGAACCTGTCCGCATGCTTCAGACGTGTCGTTGGTTAACCCATTGATTTTAAAAAAAAAAAAAAAACTTGAAAGCACGCGTGAATGAGAGTTTCATTTTCATTTTCCCTCTCCTCCTCACTCGTCACATGCCGCTCTCTCTCTCCCCCCAACATTCCGCCTCCGCCTACCAACCACTGCCGGCACCGAGCGCCACCCGCACACCACCATCGGCGACGCCCACCCACGGAATCAGCTCAAAATCCAGCAACGTCGCCCACCAAACTCCACCCGCGGACCGCCACTGGCAACGCCCACCATGCAAGAACCGGCCGGCCGAACGCCACCCACGGCACCAGATCAAAGGCATGTTTTGCCAAGATCCATTTTTTGCAACTGATTTGGTGAGTGAAATTTTGAAATGGGATTTGTGTTGAGTTCTGTGATTTAATACGGTTGAGTTCTGTGACAAAATGAGTTATGTCAATATTCTTAATTTATGAACACTGTTAATTTGATTCTCTGTCAATAAAATCAAATTAATTTTATTGAATATTGTTTGACTGGTTGAGTTTTAAGGCTCATTACTTGTTTATGCTCTTGTTTAATCAATGAATGGATTGGGTGTTTGGATAAAATAATAGTGTTTTCAATCCAGGATTTTGGGAGTTCGGATGCAATTTTTTTTTTTCCTTTGTATGTGTGGCTGGTTTTGTTTGTTAACCTACCCATGTGTTTGATGAACTCTTTGTGAGAAAATGTATTGCTTTCGGAAAGTTGTTTTTTTAATTTCCTTTCATTTGTGTTACTGCTGCTATTTAAAATAAAAAATAAAAAAATAAAAATTTGTGTTACTACTGTTACATTCCTCATGTTTGATGAGATCTCCAGAATTTTTTTTTTTTTTCGTCATTGGTGTTGAAATTTCCATGAGAAAGAGCTTGGTTTTAAACTATAAACTCATATGATCAATTCAACTATTTGTTTCATCTTAATTTATTTCACAAATAATAGAATTGATCATTTGAGTTTATATCTTGACCCCAAGAATTTTCTATATTTTATTTAGCAAATTTTTTTTATAATTGGGTGGCGCCCTCTTTAAATTTACACTTTTTGATATAAATTATTCTGACTTATCAAAAAAGAGTTTTTTGAGCTATATTTTGAGATATTTAAGTGATATTAGCCAACTTTCTCTCTTTCTTGGACTCCATAGGAAGGATGATTCAATGGAACACAGCCTTCCAATGATGGGCAAATTCAAAATGTGCTCAAAGTACAAAGAATGAATATTATGTCTTCTAACAAGAAGAGGAAATCAGTTCTCAATGATGATGATTATGTTTGATTTTTTGTACAAATAGTTACAGGAGTTGATTGGTTGTATTTTGTAATTTATGAACCTTATTGTGTTGAAGTTGGTTGTGTTTTGGTCTTGAACGATGATGTATTTTGTATAGAACAATTACGAATATTGGTGGCATTTCATTGGCTTTTATGCTTGTAAGAAATATTGAATATGTAAATGAAATTCTCATATATGTACTCTTCAAATGTGTATGAAAATTTTCTTTCTTCTCCTTCTAAATGACTCAGATTATAAACAGTGGTCAAATACTAAACAAATTAGACTAGAATTTTACAGACAAAATTTTAGTCTAATTTATTTGCAGTGTGTGAGTTGCCTTCCTTGTGTTGCAGTCCTTTGTAAGGCTGATTTAATTTGGATGTGATTTGATCCTTGGGTTGCAAATGACAATGCAAAATTATAGTAAATTGCACCTGAAAACATAGTTTGTCCTGCTAATTGAAGAACAATAATCTTTATGATCTATTTAATTGCAGAAATGGTCTATTTAATCTATAGGAAGAATAATCTAATTTAAGGTCAATTACCTCCAACATATTGACAAAGAAGTTACATGTTTCGTGACACTAGCACACGGCCAACCATGAAAAACTCGAAAGCATTCCAAACATGTTCTCTTCAAATAGAGGACCGACCTTAGGCAGACTATCAAAACCCAACCCCTACTCGGCCAAAACAGAAAGCCAAAAAAAAAAAACACCAATAGTGAGCCAAAAACCAGAAAATCAAAAACCAAGTGAAAAGCCAAAAACAGAGCAACCCAACATTTGAACTCCACTCAGCCAAACCATAGAAAAAAGAAAACCGAATTTGGTTAGAACTGCAAAATCGGAAAGAAAAAACATCAAGCCCAAAAGGTTTTTTTTTTTTTTTTTTTTGAAGACCAAATATCCATTTGGGAGAAGCTCAGCAAGTTCACAGTTCACTCACAACACCACATTCGGTGGGTACCAGAAAATAAGCCAAGAAATTTTTTCAAGAAACATACACATTCTCAACCAACCAACACGTGTAAATATTGTAGTTAGTTGGAACTAAAGTTTTTAAACAGTTGCCTTAACTGAGTGAAAGGAAGTGGTAGTTTTTGGCATTTGGTAGAATTTGTAGGAGATCAACCCTCTCGAATTGGCCATTCCATAAAATAAAGAAGAAGTTTCTTTCTCATTATTTCCTTATTTCCATTTTATTCTTTGTTCTAGACTAGTGTTATGTTACAAGTGGTACAATTGTTTTCTATTCATGAAAACTAGATCCACTATAGCGCAAGATTCTGACTTGGTGCAATTCAGGAATGAGATTAGGCAGATTCAGGCTGATTTGATAGCCCGTGATGAGCATTACAGATCTATTCATGAAGAGATAAGAAGGAAGCAGGACGAACAATATGCTGCTTTAATGAAAAATATCCAGGATTGGCAAAAACATGTATCTTTTGGTTCTCCCCCACCACATCATGGAACTCTGGTTTTCTTCCAAGCCCCGTGGCCGTGATCCCATCTACAATTTTCTCAAGGCTATGCATCTTGGAAGATGAAAAGAAAGGAGAATCAGGAATACCTGAATTGAATAGTCAAGAAGAAGAGAAAGCCATAAAAGAGAGAAGATTTTATTTGCATCCGTCACCCCGGTCTAGACCAGGATACTCTGAGCCACGGTTGCTTACCTTGTTCCCTCTAACATCTCCAAAAACGAGTGAGAAACCATGATTTTGAGAATGCACCTACTCCTGTAAAATAATTGTCATTTTAATTCACTACTTTTATCCTCGAGTAATCAATTTAATCCATTGATTATTCTCGTACTTGTGAAATCTCATTTCACTAGATACATAATAATTTTAGTAACTCTTACTAAAATACTCCAACTAGAGATTAAGAATAATCAATTTTGTTTTTATTTTTATTTTTTACTAGAGATTATTCTCGTAGTTGTTAGTTTTTTTTTTGATTAAGAATAATCAATTTTGTTAAATATACCTCAATGGAATATTTATCGCTTTGATTAAATCAAATAATTATAATTTCCATCTTGAGGAGTGGTTTTTATGGTAAAAAAAATCTCTCTCCTAAATGTATCAGAGTAATCCATACTTTACATTTAAGTTCATGACCCTCTCAAAATCGAGAGTGAATGCTATAAGCAATCATGAATTTCACATTTATGTTTTTGATAGTGTTATAAAAAACTAACAATCTTCAAAAGAAAAAAAAACTAACAACTCACGCAGCCCATTCAATTTATCGTAATTAACCACACCAACACATCAATCCGAAGTATCCCATTCACATGATCAAGATAGATCATCATGATTGGTGTGTTATAGTCTTGCCAAATGGAATGCACAATTTCATTACCGACTATAAACTATAGTTCATAAATTACATGGTTTATGACTTAGATCTTCTGTGTGATAATCTCATTGCTCAGTGCTTACACATAAGTCATATTCACTATAACTTATAGACCTTACATGTACATAATAAATAGGGAAAAATCCGCATATCCTTTTCAAACTACCATGTTGTCTACATACCCCCTAAACTATCACTCAATTGATAATGTCTCTTAAACTACCAAAATATTGCCAATGTCCCCTATGCAATGACAACAAGAAGACCAAGGAGAAGAGCGTTTGGATTAAGGTGTGGTCTGTTATTCAACATTGGGATCCTAATTCGTTTATGAACATCAGCCCGTCTAAACATCTTGTTTTGCTGGAACCTAGCAAAAGATGGACTTAAAATCTGTGTCACGGAAATATTTATCTTAACATTTTCAATCCCCTGGAATTCGCAAAGGACTGGAGAGAGTATACCTCCAATCGTCTTTATCATTTGTCTAGAGAGCTCTATGCTTCGATCAAACCAATTCTTGGACAAACTGATCATAGGATTATTGTCTATGGTCATAGGCTTGTGCTACCAACACATTTAGCTGAAAGCCTCAGCAACCACCATAAGGATGTTCACCGATGGATCCAGAAAGATGACGATGGATCATCCAACTGACCCAAGGATGGACGCTATTTACTTCTTAGAGTACTCCTTGCAGCCTCACTAAAACTATTTTTTGATTATTTTGATGAGGCAATTTAATAAAAGAAGCTTAAATCTCCACTTTTCGGACTCACTATTTTAACCAAAAAAAAAAATTGTGAAATGAACAGTACTCACCAAATATAAAAAGTACTGTTCACTCACCTATTGATTAAACAACTCATTTCTCTCTTCCTTTTTATTTTTCGTTTCTTTTTTTTTAGGAGAAACTTCACTTACCCCATGAACTTATATATGCACATTTTGCAAACACCCTGCAATATTCAAAGTCTCTTACTTTGATGTATTAAACTTTCGTTTCGTTTCAAACACCTCCTACCATTAAATATTGAAGTAAAATTAAATGGAAAAACGAGTAAAATGAGTAAGGGTATTTTAGTAATTTAACACCAATCGATTAGGATTTAACAGAAAATCCTAACGAAAGGGGAAAAGTCAAAAGAAATCAAACTTCGATATACCAAAGTGAGAGAGTTTGAATATTAGGAGAGTGTTTGCAAAATACACGTAAGTTTATGAAGGTAAGTGAAGTTTTCCCGTCCCCAAGAGGTACCTCAATCGACTGGAACTACGCCTAATGAAGCGGATGTCTCTAGTTCGAATCTCCCTCCCTCATCTTGTGTGGACATGTAAAAAAAAAAAAAAGGTGAAGTTTTCCCTTTTTTTAAGAATAAATAAAATTTTGAAAAATAATATTTAAATAGAATAATAAAAATTAATTATTAAAATAATGAAGCTAAAAAAGTGAATAGAGAAAATATCCAAAAATTTGGTGAGGCTCTGTGGACATTGGCGGATCCAGAAAGTTGGATAGAGAAGGACCAAGATATATAAATTTTTTTAGGACAGGGCCATAAAAAAAAAATTTAAAACCTATATATATATTTTTTAAAACCTAAAATTTTTTTTCGGGGGGAATTGGGGAGAAAGGCCATGGCCATCCCTGTCCCTTGCCCTATGGATCCGTCCCTGTCTGCGGATACTATGATGCATGGAACGACCATGATATTTTGGCTTGTCCGGTGCTTGATTATGAGAGAGGTCTCCATAAAGATGACGACAATGGGTACCAATACCGCGGAAAAGGATTTTCTATTTTAAATTTCTTCTATTTTTTTTATTTTTTAGTGTATCTCGAAGGGTATTGCATTTAATGTAATATCATTATTAAAAATTTTAGACAACACTACTTTTTAAAATACTTTTACTTTTAGGGTCAAATACAAGTAAGGTACCTATGATTTGCATCAAAATCAAAAGCTATCTGAGTTTTCAAAAATATCACAAATGATACTCTTGGGTTGCAAATAAACATAATTGGTACCTCTATTAATATTTCGTTATATTTTTTAAGAATAATGATACAGGCACAACTTAAGTCCAACTTTAGTCCAACTTCTCTAATAAATTTTTTTAAAACAACTGATGTGGAGGAGAGAGAAAACCTTAAATTAGAGAGAGAAAGTGAAATTTGGCTTAGAAGTTGGGCCAAAGTTGGACTTAAGTTGTGCCTATATCACACCTCATTTTTTAATGAAACACCACGTCCCCCTTATACGTGAGCGCCACGTGGCGTGGTACTTGGATTTTTGGATGACACATCATATTAAAAAAAAAAAAAAAAAACCTGACGGTTGTTTCTGCAAATTCGATCGGCTTCTGGGTTTCCTTAGAAAGATTTGTTTGTTTTGAATTCGGAGCAGAACCAGTTGAATTGCTTCTTGACAAGAACTGTAATGAGCGGATTAAGCTTCGGCTTCTTGCATTATCACAGTTGAGGCTGCTACTTCTCTTGAATTGTCATAAAGATTTTGATGGAGGCTTTTCTTCCACGTCAAAACTGCCGAACAAGAACTCTTTGAGCCTCTTCTTTTCTATATTTACAGCACAAGAAGGCAGAGAACAAGAAGAAACAGGCTTAGATCCGAGAACTTCATTTGGGTTTGTGACATTTTGCTTGATTTCTTTAGGCGGATCTTGCCGTTGGAGAAAAGCTCGTCAGCCGGAGACAGCTCTTGCACAAAGCTATTGCCAATGCAAAAAACAAAGTCTACCCCATATAGCCAAATCCTGAAAAAAATAAATAAATAAATAACTAAAAATAAAAAATTGAGGTTTGGCCAAGAGGGTGGCTGAACCATTCCTTGGGCCACCCCATATGGGGTGGTTCATCCACCCTACCTATCTATGTTTTTTTTTTTTTTTAAAAANAACCATAGAAAAAAGAAAACCCAATTTGGTTAGAACTACAAAATGGGAAAGAAAAAACATCAAAGCCCAAAGGGTTTTTTTTTTTTTTTTTAAGACCAAATACTTCGACCAGAGATTAAGAATAACTAATTTTGTTAAATATATCTCGATGGAATATGAAATCATATCGCTTTGATTAAATCAAAGAATTATAAATTCTATCTTGATGAGTGGTTTTTACTCTAAATATATATATATATATATATATTTCCTAAATGTATGAAAGTGATCCACACTTTACATTTGAGTTCATGACCCTCTCAAAAACGAGAGTTATTGACAAGGGGTGGATGGGATATGGAGTAGTGGTGAAGGATGAACATGGCCTGGTGGTTGCAGCTCAGTGTATAACTGTTCGGGGTAGTCTCGATCCGACTTTAGCTGAAGCTAGGGCGGCTTTGAAGGCGATCCATTTCTGCAGATCATTGGGTCTTCAACGAGTTCTCTTCGAAGGCGATATGAAGATTGTGGTCGATGGGGTCAACTCGAAGGAGGATGATTGGAGTCGAAAGGGACTGTTGATGGATGATATTAGACTGGAGCTCCAAAATATTCCTTATTGGCGAATGAACTTTGTCCGTAGGGATGGAAACAAAGCTGCTCATGTTTTGTCAAAGGTGGCTACGAAAGAATTTGTAAACCAGCAGTGGATGTTTGTTACTCGTGAGTGTATCTCTGAGATTGTTAGGATGGAGCGTATTGCGTTATCCTTGTGAGAGTAATTTTACCATTTCTAGCTTTGAAGAATCTAATGGGGGTAACAGTTTTTGCAGCTTTGAGGTGGCGCTTACCGTTTGTCTATAATCTGTTAGGGAGAAGTTTTTTTTTTTTTTTAATTGAAATAGGGAAAAGGTTATAAGGGAGGATCTTTTTCACCCATGTTCCGAATGGACGAGAGAATGGAAGATCCTATGGGAATGCTTCCAAACACTAGGTGGGAAGCGGCCCATTTAGCCAAAACAATGTGCTCTAAAGTTAGCACTCCTAAAAACTTTCGCAGCCTTCCAGCTGTAGAAAGAATGCAAATACAGGGAAATATCTAAAACAACATTAGAAAAATTCCAACCCTCAAACAACTGGGGTTGTTGAATAGCAAGGACAACATTAAGGGCATCCCCTTCAAGGATTAGAGAGTATACACTGCAAGAAGCAGCAGTATGAACCGCTAAGAGGGCCACTTGAGTTTCACCTAAGGCAATGGCAGCTCCATTGATGTTACCATTTGAATCACTTACCACCATGGCAGCCACTGCAAAATCTGAAGACAAAGCCACATCAAAATTTACCTTGGTGGTACCTGGCAAAGGAGGAGACCAAATGGAGGACAAAGTTGAATTAGTCCAAGCTTTACAATGATCCGCCGTTGTAGAAGCAATTTGAATGAGGGAGCGCGAAGGGGAAGGAGTAAGAGCTTGACGGACAAGTTGGTTCCTAGAGAACCATATATGATTCAAAGTGATGGCTGCATGAAGTTGGAATTTGCGTACTTCCTGGATGGGAATAGCAAGCTTCAAGTGAGGCCTCAAAATAGCAACAATCCAATTTGCAAAAGGTTGCTCACAAAAAGCATCAGTAATAAGAGGCCAAGGAGAGCTCCTCCATAAAATCTTAGCAAAAGAACACTCAAGCATAATGTGAGAAAGAGATTCTTAAGGGCCTTTGCAGAAAGGGCAACACCAAGGATCCAGATCAATTGAATTAACGAATCTGGCCAAAGAAGCACACACGGGAAGGATATTCCACGCCATCTTCCAAAGAAGATGTTTTAATCGATGTTGCAGTTTCAACCACCATAGACAAGACCAATCTTCAGGAGAGAGTGGAGAAGAACGAGAAGCCAAATCCTGAGAAGTTAACTCATGAGCTGACCTAACAGAAAATAGCCCATTCGAAGAAACTACCCAAGTCCACCTATCGCTGGAAACTTCATGAGATAAGTGAATGTTTTGAATGTGTTGAGCTGGATTAGAGTTGGATTATGGGTTTTTTTATTTCTTATGAGATGTACCGAAAGGAGTCTCCTCTTTTTATGGTTGAGTAATAAAAGTATTTACTATTTTTCTCAAAAAAAACAAAAAAACAAAACAAAACAAAAGCCAAAACGAAAGTTAATGCGGTAAGTAATCATGAGTTTTACATTATGCTTTTGACAGTGTTAAAAAAAACTAATAACTCACGTGGCCCATTCAATGCATCATAACTACGCCAATACATCAATCCGAAGTATCAACTTCACATGATCAAGATAGATCATCATGATTGGTGTGTTATTGTCTTGTCAAATGGAATGCACAATTTCATTACCGACTACAAACTATAGTTTATAAATTACATGGTTTATGACTTAGATCTTTGTAATAATCTCATTGCTCACACATAATTATAAGTCACATTCAATATAACATATAGACCTTACATGTATATAATAAATAGGAAAAAATCAGCATACATTCCTCAAACTACCATTAAATTGACAATATCCCCCTTCCCCTTCCCCTTCACCCACCCAAAGAAAAAAAAAAGTGTGAATTTTTCTTCTTTCTAATTTATTAGAGTATTTTTATATTATTCAAAAAAAAATTATAATCATTTTTGTCTTCTAATTGACCTTGGGAGACATTGTCAATTTTCTTGCATTTTTGGGAAAACATTATCCCAATTAAAAGTATAAGAAAATATTATCAATTTAGTAGTAGTTTAAGAGAGCATGTGAATTTTGTCCTAATAAATAACAATCATTAAAAGCATAAATGTAAATAGTTATATGATCAATGTTCATTAAATAAATCAGTAAATAAACAACTTTATTTAATAAAAACTAAAATGTCATTAAAGTAATTGGAGTTTAATGGCATTATCCCTAACAAAAACACAGCTTCAGTGTTTTTTTTTTTTTTTTTTTTTTCTCTTT
The DNA here is from genome assembly GCA_006937295.1 of Carpinus fangiana. Taxonomy (NCBI): domain Eukaryota; kingdom Viridiplantae; phylum Streptophyta; class Magnoliopsida; order Fagales; family Betulaceae; genus Carpinus; species Carpinus fangiana. Next base: position 6,283,215 of record CM017328.1, on the reverse strand, counting down.
TTATTTCTGGGTATTTGAGATGGAGGGTTCGGAAAAGGAAAGAAAGTACATAGCAAGTGGGGTAGGGGCAAGGATCCCCTCCAGTCCATTTGGTACTATTTATAATGGTAAAAATGTGTTTTCACAATTTTTTTAGACAATTTGCTCTTCAAATAAAATTTACTGGATCCCTTCGGTTGAAATGAAAAAGAGAGTAAGCAAGTGGGGTAAATGACGCACAGAATCCAAGAGGGCTTCCTTTACATTTATTTACACAGTAAACAACAAAAGGTATTCCCTAGCACAAATTGTCATTGTATTAAACCCAATCGGCATCGAAGAACCCAGCATCTTTCATCTCGGAGTAATATGCATTTTCCAAAAGAAAATCGTTCTCCTGTAAACGTTAAAATTAGAGCTTTGTGTTATATATCGTCACCATGCGCACAATGTAACAAAGAAGATAATGTATGTGGTAGAGAAATCACCTGGAAAAAATCAGCTAGAAAAGTTATATACAGAAAAGGTAGATAAAATGAGTGATAGCAGACAACTGTGAGATTGTACAACCTGCAGTAGATCAATGTCAAAATGCAGTACATAATTTTTTTTAACTTCATTTTGACAAACATGGAATTTAGAGTTACCAAATCCCAAGGCCAGCGCCGACCCCGGCAAGCCCACAGGCAAATACTGCTACTGCATTAACCACAAACATTATCACGATGTAGTTGTAGAATGCTGGTCTGGCTGCAAAAGATAAAGAGGCAACTGCATGTTAAACTACATCAAATCCTGCAAGAATAACAATAACAACAAAAATGTGAGATGTACTCACGAGGCAGCTTGTCTCTCCATTTTGAGAAATGCACAAACAATATGAAGCCATAGACTGCAGTAACCAATAGTTTGTGGATGATCCACAAACCCCACTTCACCTTATTTGAATTTTCAACACCGTCGATGAACAGTGGCACCCAAACCCAAATACATAAATCACCTGAAAATGGAAGTGTTCACAATGAAAAAGCTGATGATCACACCAATAGATGTATAAGATGAGGTACAAGTAAATATATAAATCGAGACTGGTTTTTCCATTTGGGGTTTATGCTTATTAAGTTTCATCAACTAATTTCCTTTCTCCTTAGTTAGCCAAAAAGAAAAAAAAGCTTCTTTCAACTTTTGCAGACAATGGAAGCGGGTTATCACCCAGAGTAATTCTAGAAGTTTGTTCTTTTTACACTCTAAAAATGAGGTGGCTTTTAAAATCACCATTTGATTAAAATTTAATAATAATTAATCATAAGCCCAATGACGATTTTAAGAGAAACATTATCCTTGGAGAGACACAAGAGAAACTTGTACGATTACTCCTAAAACCCAACAACTTGTCTTATTTTTCTATCTCTTGTGCATGTCTTTATCCAGATTCTGCAAATTAAAAACATAACTATTGATCCGATTTGTCACAACTTGTCTTATTAAAAACATAATTATATCATTATATATAGGCATCATTTATATAAGATATTCACTTGTTTGCCTTTATTATCCGATTTGTCACAATCAAATTTACCACCACCACCATCAATATTCTATTTTATTTTTAAAAAATATTTTTTATTAGAAATTGAAGAAAGTATAATGGAATAGCATTTGGGAAGAAGAACCAGTTATTCCTCAGTCTAAGGAATTAATAGTCATTTCTTCATGGGCCATGAGAATTGTTGTTCCAAGTGTTAGAGTATATGTATACTTTAACACAAATTCTATTTTATTCCACTTTATTTATATTTTTTTTTTTTGACATGTCCACACAAGAGAAAGGGGAGGGGGGATTCGAGCTTGTGACCTCTGCTTCATTAGACGTGGTCTACAACCGATTGAGTTACCCTTTGGGGACTATTCCACTTTATTCTATTCTTAATATAAATGATTTTTTTAATAAAATCGGTCATGCCTTAATTAAGAGCGTGTAACCTTGAACTACGTAGTTCTTCAAGCATAGTGTCTATATATATAGAGACTTAATTAATCTTACCAAAATAATTATAAGGGAAAAATATAAAAAAGCCTCTCAAACTACCGGTCATTTACAATTTAGCCCCCTAGTGTTCAAAAAGTAATAAAGTAGCCCCCAAACTACCAAAATGTAACAAAAAGACTACTTATTTTTTTATATTCCTATAATACCCCTATTCTTTTTATATTTTTCGGGGGGAATTGGGGAGAGAGGCCATGGCCATCCCTGTCCCCTGCCCTATGGATCCATCCCTGTCTGCGGATACTATGATGCACGGAACGACCATGATATTTTGGCTTGTCCGGTGCTTGATTATGAGAGAGGTCTCCATAAAGATGACGACAATGGGTACCAATACCGCAGAAAATGATTTTCTATTTTAAATTTCTTCTATTTTTTAATTTTTTAGTGTATCTCGATGGGTATTACATTTAATGTAATATCATTATTAAAAATTTTAGACAACACTACTTTTTAAAATACTTTTACTTTTAGGTTAAATACAAATAAGGTACTTATGATTTGCACCAAAATCAAAAGCTATCTGAGTTTTCAAAAATATCACAAATGATACTCGTGGGTTGCAAATAAACATAATTGGTACCTCTATTAATATTTCGTTATATTTTTTAATGAAACACCACGTCCCCCTTATACGTGGGCGCCACGTGGCGTGGTACTTGGGTTTTTGGATGACACGTCATATTAAAAAAAAAAAAAAAAACACCAACGGCTGTTTCTGCAAATTCGATCGGCTTCTGGGTTTCCTTTGAAAGATTTGTTTGTTTTTGAATTCGGAGCAGAACCAGTTGAATTGCTTCTTGACAAGAACTGTAATGAGCGGATTAAGCTTCGGCTTCTTGCATTATCACAGTTGAGGCTGCTACTTCTCTTGAATTGTCATAAAGATTTTGATGGAGGCTTTTCTTCCACGTCAAAACTGCCGAACAAGAACTCTTTGAGCCTCTTCTTTTCTATATTTACAGCACAAGAAGGCAGAGAACAAGAAGAAACAGGCTTAGATCCGAGAACTTCATTTGGGTTTGTGACATTTTGCTTGATTTCTTTAGGCGGATCTTGCCGTTGGAGAAAAGCTCGTCAGCCGGAGACAGCTCTTGCACAAAGCTATTGCCAATGCAAAAAACAAAGTCTACCCCATATAGCCAAATCCTGAAAAAAATAAATAAATAAATAACTAAAAATAAAAAATTGAGGTTTGGCCAAGAGGGTGGCTGAACCATTCCTTGGGCCACCCCATATGGGGTGGTTCATCCACCCTACCTATCTATGTTTTTTTTTTTTTTTAAAAAAAAAATGGTCTTTTTTTTAAAAAAAAATAATGTGGTATCAAAAAACTCAGGTACTAGGCCGTGTGGCATCCACGTGTAAGAGTGACGTAGCATTCCGTTAAAAACAATCTAACAAAATCTTAACAAAAATACTATAAGTGTGTTTATTAACAAATTACATGTACCATTTATAAAATTTTTGTAAACCCATGTAACTCTTTATTTTGCTGCAAATCAGAAGTACATTATTTGTATTTACTTTGAAGTTTGCTTTTACTTTTACTTTCCTTTTGCTTTTACTTTTACCATAATTATGTTTGCTTTTACTTTCCAGCTGTAAACTTTATCTTCTTTTATTTTTTATTTTTTTTGGTAAGTTTAAACTTTATCTTTAAGCGCATAGTGTGTTATGCTTTAGCATCTTTTCTTTGTCTATATAAAGGATTGTATTGCCTAATGTACGTACAAGTAGTGATTGGTATCAGAGCGGCTCTGGTTTTTTTCTTTTCTCTCTGCTATGTCGTCTCAATATCATCTGATCACTAAGAAAGAGGAACAAAAAGGTAAAAATGCTGGAACTAAGGGTTACTGCCCTAGCTTTCAAGATAAATTCCCGCATTCTACACACGTTGATCCTGGTTGTTCTTTGAATGATATTGGCAGTGTCTGTAATGTCATTAGTGATGGTTGTTATTATCTCGGTAAAGAATTAGGTGTTAGAGCTCTAGACCCTAGGAGACCTACAATTCTCGAAGAGATCTATCTCCTTTACGATAAGATAAGCTCTCTTGGATCTGATCTCGAAGATGTAACCAAAAAGGTCACTGAAATCGTCCAGCGTCAAGCTTCTCTTGAAGCAATTTTGATTGCAGAATCTCAAAAGAATCAGCAGATTTCATCCGAAAGAAAAAAGAATCGGCAGATTCTTAAGCAGATCTTGACCAACCAAGAAAAGCAACAAAAAAAGAATTGGCAGATTCTTAAGCAGATCTTGACCAACCAAGAAAAGCAAAAAAAAAAGAATCGGCAGATTCTTAAGCAGATCTTGCCCAACCAAGAAAAGCATTCAGAGAAACTTCAGTTTATAGAATCAATGAATTCTTTTTTATTTTATTTTATTTTGTTTATTTTATTTTATTTTTTATTTGTTGTGAGTAATGCTTTTTTATTTTTTAGTAATCACTAGTTTATCAATGAATGCTAGGCCGTAGACAGTAGCATTACGTGCGGAATCAGTCCGCATGAGTAATGCTATTCAGAAGCATTTTGTGCCGAATCCGTAATTAAAAAAAAAAAAAAAAAAACCCTTAATCAGCTTGAAATCTGGCCCACCAAACTCCACCAGCAAACCGCCACCGACAACGCCCACCATTCGAGGACCGGCCGGCCGAACGCCACCCACGGCACCAGATCAAAGGCTTGTTTTGTCAAGATCTATTTTTTGCAACTGATTTGGTGAGTGGTTGAGTTCTGTCAATATTCTTAATTTATGAACACTGTTAATTTGATGAATATTGTTTGACTAGTTGAATTTTAAGGCTCATTATTCTTGTTTATTTTCTTGTTTAATCAATGAATGGTTTGGGTGTTTGGATGAAATAACAGGATTTTGGGAGTTTGGATGCAATTTTTTTTTTTTTTTTTTTTTCTTTGTATGTGTGGCTGGTTTTGTTTGTTAACCTACCTATGTGTTTGATGAACTCTTTTGTGAGAAAATTTATTGCCTTCAGAAAGTTTTTTTTTTTTTTTTTTTTAATTTCCTTTCATTTGTGTTACTGCTGCTATTTAAAAAAAAAAAAAAATTGTGTTATTGCTACTACATTCCCCATGTTTGATGATATCTCCAAAAAAAAAGGGTGTGCAACAATGAGAAAGTTTTTTGCCTTTTTTTTTGTCATTGGTGTTGAAGTTTTTGATGAAATTTCCATGAGAAAGAGCTTGGTTTTAAAATATAAACTCATATGATCAATTCAACTATTTGTTTCATCTTAATTTATTTCACAAATAATAGAATTGATCATTTGAGTTTATATTTTGACCCTAACAATTTTTTATATTTTATTTAGCAAGTTTTTTGGACTGTATTTTGAGATATTTAAGTGATATTAGCTAACTTTCTCTCTTTTTTGAACTCCATAAGAAGGATGATTCAATGGAACACAGCCTTCCAATGATGGGTGAATTCAAAATGTGCTCAAAGTACAAAGAATGAATATTATATCTTCTAACAAGAAGAGGAATTCAATTCTCAATGATGATGATTATGTTTGATTTTTTGTACAAACAGTTACAGGAGTTGATTAGTTGTATTCTGTAATTATGAACCTCATTGTGTTGAAGTTGGTTGTGTTTTGGTCTTGAATGATGATGTATTCTGTATGGAACAATTATGAATATTGGTGGCATTTCATTGGCTTTTATGCTTGTAAGAAATATTGAATATGTAAATGAAATTCTCAGATATGTACTCTTCAAATGTGTATGAAATTTTTCTTTCTTCTACTTCTAAATGACTCATAGATTATAAACAGAGGTCAAATACTAAACAAATTAGACTAGAATTTTGTTAACAAAATTCTAGTCTAATCTCTTTGCAGAGTGTGATTTGCCTTCCTTATGTTGCAGTTCTTTGTAAGGTTAATTTAATTTGGATGTGATTTGATCCTTAGGTGGCAACATTGTATCTTCAAGATCCTTGGGTTGCAAATGACAATGCAAATTATGCACCTGATAATATCGTTTGTCCTGCTAATTGAAGAACAATAATCTTTATGATATATTTAATTGCAAAAATGATCTATTTAATCTATAGGAAGAATAATCTAATTTAAGGTCAATTACCTCTAACATATTGACGAAGAAGTTACATATTTTGTGACACTAGCACACGGCCAACCATGAAAAACTTAAAAGCATTCCAAACATGTTCTCTTCAAAAAGAAGACCTTAGGCAAACTGTCAAAACCCAACCCCTGCTCGGCAAAAAAAAAAAAAAAACTTACCAAAACAAGAGTAAGCCAAAAACCAGAAAATAAAAAACCAAGTGAAAAGCCAAAAACAGAGCAACCCAACATTTGAACTCCATTCAGCCAAACCATAGAAAAAGGAAAACCTAATTTGGTTAGAACTACAAAATCGGAAAGAAAAACATCAATGCCCAAAAGGTTTTTTTTTTATTTTTTATTTTTTTTAAGACCAAATATCCATTCGTGAGAAGCTTAGCAAAGTTCACAGTTCACTCACAACACCACATTTAGTGGGTACTAGAAAATAAGCCAAGAAATTTTTTCAAGAAACATACACATTCTCAGTCAACAACCAAAAATCAAAGGGACTAATATGTAGTCGAATTAAAGCCATAAAATAATTGACATTTTAATTCATTACCTTTTATCCTTGAGTAATCAATTTAATCCATCGACTATTCTGTACTTGTGAAATCTCATTTCACTATATACATAATAATTTTAGTAACTCTTACTAAAATACTCTGACTAAAGAATCAAAGAATTATAAATTCCATCTTGAGGAGTGATTTTTACGGTAAAAAAAAAAATCTTTCCTAAATGTATGAAAGTGATCCACACTTTACATTTGAGTTCATGGCCCTCTAAAAAATTGGAGTTAATGCGGTAAGTAATCATGAGTTTCACATTATGCTTTTGACAATGTTATAAAAAACTAACAACTCACGCAACCCATTCAATGCATCATAATTACACCAATACATCAATCCGAAGTATCCACTTCACATGATCAAGATAGATCATCATGATTGGTGTGTTATAGTCTTGTCAAATGGAATGCACAATTTTCTTTCCGACTACAAACTATAGTTTATAAATTACATGGTTTATGACTTATATCTTCTTTGTAATAATCTCATTGCTCACACATAATTATAAGTCACATTCAATATAACATATAGACCTTACATATATATAATAAATAGGAAAAAATCAGCATGCATTCCTCAAATTACCATTAAATTGACAATATCCCCCTTCACCTCCCCCACCCACCACCCAAAAAAAAAAAAATTGCTAGTGTCCCCACAATGAAGAAAACACCCTTAATAATTAAAACAAAACAAAAACAAAACAGAAGTGTGGATTTTTTTTCTTTCTAATTTATTAGAGTATTTTGGTCTAATTCAAAAAAAAAATTATGATCAAACTGACCTTGGGAGATATTGTCAATTTTCTTGCAGTTTTGGGAAAACATTATCCCAATTGAAAGTTTAAGAAAATATTATCAATTTAATGGTAGTTTAAGAGAGCATGTGAATTTTTTCCTAATAAATAACAATCGTTAAAAGCATAAATGTAAATAGTTATATGATTGATGTTCATTAAATAAATCAGTAAATAAACAACTTTATTTAATAAAAACTAAAATTTCATTAAAGTAATTGGAGTTTTATGGCATTATCCCTAACAAAAACACAGCTTCAGTATTTTTTTTTATTTTTTTTTTCTTTTTGTTTTTGGGTATTTGAGATGGATGGTTCGGAAAAGGAAAGAAAGTACATAGCAAGTGGGGTAGGGGCAAGGATCCCCTCCAGTCCATTTGGTACTATTTATAATGGTAAAAATGTTTTTTCACAATTTTTTTAGACAATTTTGCTCTTCAAATAAAATAAACTGGATCCCTCCTGTTCAAATGAACAAGAGAGGAGGCAAGTGGGGTAAATGATGTACAGAATCCAAGAGGGCTTCCTATACATTTATTTACACAGTAAACAACAAAAGGTATTCCCTAGCACAGATTGTCATTGTATTAATCCCAATCGGCATCGAAGAACCCAGCATCTTTCATCTCGGAGTAATATGCATTTTCCAAAAGAAAATCGTTCTCCTGTAAACATTAAAATTAGAGCTTTGTGTTATATATCGTCACCATGCGCACAATGTAACAAAGAAGATAATGTATGTGGTAGAGAAATCACCTGGAAAAAATCAGCTAGAAAAGTTATATACAGAAAAGGTAGATAAAATGAGTGATAGCAGACAACTGTGAGATTGTACAACCTGCAGTAGATCAATGTCAAAATGCAGTACATAATTTTTTTTTTAACTTCATTTTGACAAACATGGAATTTAGATGTAGATAACTTTTCTTGTAGATATATGGAATTTTGATAAACTTCCATGTTAAAATGAAGTTTATCAAAAGTTAAAAAATAATCTACTAACATTTCTGTATATAAATCTTATAAACTTCATTTATACAAGATTTAGTACATGGAATTTTGATAAACTTCATTTTAACTTCATTTTGGCTGCAAAAGATAAAGAGGTAACTGCATGTTAAACTACATCAAATCCTGCAAGAATAACAATAACAACAAAAATTTGAGATGTACTCACGAGGCAGCTTGTCTCTCCATTTTGAGAAATGCACAAACAATATGAAGCCATAGACTGCAGTAACCAATAGTTTGTGGATGATCCACAAACCCCACTTCACCTTATTTGAATTTTCAACACCGTCGATGAACAGTGGCACCCAAACCCAAATACATAAATCACCTGAAAATGGAAGTGTTCACAATGAAAAAGCTGATGATCACACCAATAGATGTATAAGATGAGGTACAAGTAAATATATAAATCGAGACTGGTTTTTCCATTTGGGGTTTATGCTTATTAAGTTTCATCAACTAATTTCCTTTCTCCTTAGTTAGCCAAAAAGAAAAAAAAGCTTCTTTCAACTTTTGCAGACAATGGAAGCGGGTTATCACCCAGAGTAATTCTAGAAGTTTGTTCTTTTTACACTCTAAAAATGAGGTGGCTTTTAAAATCACCATTTGATTAAAATTTAATAATAATTAATCATAAGCCCAATGACGATTTTAAGAGAAACATTATCCTTGGAGAGACACAAGAGAAACTTGTACGATTACTCCTAAAACCCAACAACTTGTCTTATTTTTCTATCTCTTGTGCATGTCTTTATCCAGATTCTGCAAATTAAAAACATAACTATTGATCCGATTTGTCACAACTTGTCTTATTAAAAACATAATTATATCATTATATATAGGCATCATTTATATAAGATATTCACTTGTTTGCCTTTTTTATCCGATTTGTCACAATCAAATTTACCACCACCACCATCAATATTCTATTTTATTTTTAAAAAATATTTTTTATTAGAAATTGAAGAAAGTATAATGGAATAGCATTTGGGAAGAAGAACTAGTTATTCCTCAGTTTAAGGAATTAATAGTCATTTCTTCATGGACCATGAGAATTGTTGTTCCAAGTGTTAGAGTATATGTATACTTTAACACAAATTCTATTTTATTCCACTTTATTCTATTCTTAATATAAATTATTTTTTTTAATAAAATCGATCATGCCTTAATTAAGAGCGTGTAACCTTGAACTACGTAGTTCTTCAAGCATAGTGTCTATATATATAGAGACTTAATTAATCTTACCAAAATAATTATAAACCACAAATAGTTTTATAGTAATTATCTGTTAATAAATTTTTTAAAAAATAAGTTGAAGACTACAAACTCAAATCAAAGGCGCTCTATAGTTTATACAATTTTTTGTATTTATTAGCCTATCTATATATAGTTTTTGATGCCTAAGTGATCGAATATAAAAATATATGACATCAAAATTCAATTTATTCTCAAATCGATGATCCCAACCAAACTTCTTCGGGACTTCACCGGGCTACCGTTGAGACCCAATTGTGACCCGACATAAACCATTGCCAGGACTTTTCTCTAACACTGCCAGTCAAATTCACTAACACTGCCAGTCGATTTAGGGACTTTTCTCTAGCATGTCAGTCACATTCACAAGTCACTCTCTTTTTATTGCTTATAATGTAGTTAATCTTAATTGGTTTGGGTCAACTAATTGAAACATGCAATGAAGCTTATGAGAGAGCTTGCACAGGCCTCAATTGTTTGGATAGGTTCCCAGTCAGCTCGAGCCCCATTTACTCAGGCAGCCGGGCAAGGCACCTGCCTGAGTAGATGAGGCCTGAGTAGCCTCTCAGATGTGGTTGGCCATTGACATGCAATGGACATGCAGCTTCATTGCATTATATCCCTATTGCTAATATCATATAGCATGTCAATGACATTCACCCTTCATCACCATGAATGCAACTAGCTAGGTTGGTTATACTCTCTAACTGGGAAAAAAAACAAAACAAAACAAAAATTCTTACAGTATTTTTTGAAATATATATATATCTCATGCACATATGACTTCCAACATGCAACAAGCTGATATTGTTCATCTTAAAGTTAAAGATAATGTATTGGTTTAACTTTAAAAATGCTCTCTTCAGCTGCTCTTGACTAGACTAAAGTTAGGCAAGTAAAGTCATTCATAAACATACCTAACAAGATTTTGTAGTCTAATTTATAAATATGTCCACCATGATGTATTTTCTATCATTTAAAGATGTCAAACTCCTATCTATCTATAATCTGTTTTCTAAATAAAAACACATCCTAGTTTATAAGTGGGTCTCTATTGCAGGTAAGAGCCTGATCATAAGTATTAAGTGGCAATTAAAAAGCTTGTCAAATGAAGTAAACATCCATTGAGAAGCCGGGTAGCCATGGCACAGCCGGTTGTAAACCCTTAACAACATTTGTACAAACACATTCCGAGAGGTCGTACAAAGGCTAACCGGCCCATCAGAAGGTAATGCAGCAAAAGAAGGGGCAACAACGAAGGTCGTGGGTGTAAAGGGAGCAACACCAAGACTCCATGAGAGAAGGCAGTACTCTAGGCCTAGACTTGAGATAGTTAAACCCCCTGTCCAGTTTAGACCTGGTACATCAACCAACCAGCACCCTTGCTCCTCCCCCACCACATCAGGGAACTCTGGTTTTCTTCCAAGCCCCGTGACCCCATCTACAATTTTCTCAAGGCTATGCATCTTCGAAGATGAAAAGAAAGGAGAATCAGGAATACTTGAATTGAATAGTAAAGAAGAAGAGAAAGCCATAAAAGAGAGAAGATTTTATTTGCATCCATCACCCCGGTCTAGACCAGGATACACTGAGCCAGAGTTGCTTACCTTGTTCCCTCTAACATCTCCAAAAACAAGTGAGAAACCATGATTTTGAGAATGCTTTTTTTTTTTTTTTTTTTTTTTAAGGAACTTAATATGAAAAGGCCCCCTTTTTGTTTAATTTTTTAATAATTTTAATTTTTGTTTTCAAATGGCAATTTTTTAATAACTTCAAGGGTATTTTGGGGTGAAAAATAAAGTGTCTAATTTGACACTCAATCATAGTTAGGGCCCGATGTAACCTTTTATAATTTGGAGGTATAAATAAAAATATGGTCATAAATTAGGACGTTAAAGTATATTTTTCCTTCTTTATTTTCTTTTTCTTTTTCTTTCAAAACTAATTATCTTTTACTCTTGCTTGATTTTCTATTTGACTTAAAATTACCTAAATCGTCATGTCATCTTATTGTTGCTTGCTTGATTATTTTCCCCAAAGCAATTGGCATAAAATGTTAATTTTTGTTAAGGAAGATATCATAAATTACGGTAAATATATTATTTAGTCTAACAATAGAGTAAAATTTTTGATCCTCCAATGTAAATTTTGATGAATTTGCTAGGCTAGCTTAAGATTTATCATCAAGTGCATAAATTTTGATGAATTTGTAGCATTCCTCCCTTTACTCCTTAAATAATATCAATGACCCAATCATAAAATAATCTGTAGTCGAATGAAAGCCATAAAATAATTGTAATTTTAATTTATTACCTTTTATCCTTGAGTAATCAATTTAATTAATTGATTATTCTCACACTTGTGAAATCTCATTTCACTATGTACATAATAATTTTAGTAACTCTTACTAAAATACTCCGACCAGAGATTAAGAATAACCAATTTTGTTAAATATACCTCAATGGAATATTTCATATCGCTTTGATTAAATCAAAGAATTATAAATTTCATCTTGATGAGTGGTTTTTGTGGTAAAAAAATCTCTCTCCTAATTGCATCAAAGTGATCCATACTTTACATTTGAGTTCATGACCCTCTCAAAATCAAGAGTGAATGCTTAAGTAATCATGAGTTTCATAGTATACTTTTGATAGTGTTATAAAAGACTAACAACTTACATGTCCCATTCAATGCATCATAACCACGCCAACACTTCAATATGAAGTATACACTTCACATGATCAAGATAGATCATCATGATTGGTGTGTCAAATTGAATGCACAATTTCATTACCGACTTAGATCTTCTATGTGATATTCTCATTGCTCAGTGTTTACACATAGGCCGGTCATATTCACTATAACTTATAGACCTTATATGTACATAATAAATAAGGAAAAATTCGCATATCCTCATCAAACTACCATTAAATTGACAATATCCCCCTCCTCATCCCCCAAACGAAAAAAAAAAAAAAAAAAAAAAAAAAAAAAAAAAAAAAAAAAGGGAAAAGCTATCCACATATTCCTTAAACTATTACCCAATTAACAATGTCCTCCAAACTACCAAAACATTGTCAATATCCCCCAATGACAACAAGAAGACCAAGGAGAAGAGTATTTGGATTAAAGTGTGGTCTGTTATTCCAGATTGGGATCCTAATTCGTTTACGAACATCAGCCCGTCTAAACATATTGTTTTGCTGGAACCTAGCAAAAGATGGAAAGGAATGGCTAGGATTTCAAAAAAATCCACACTAGACAATTTTTGAAATCCTGGCCATTCATTTTCATTCAACAGTCACATATCCGTCACGTGTCTCACTCAATGTAAAATAATAAAATATTGTTTAAATTTTAAAAAGAAATATAAAATGAAATTCTAAATCCCCTTGGGTTTCGGATCCGGCTGATGATTCTCGTTGAATTATTTTTGCTTTTACTGTTTGCTTTTACTTTCCAGCTGTAAACTTTATATCGTTATATCTTTTAAGCACGTTGGTGTGTTGTGCTTTAGCATCTTTTCTTTGTCTATATAAAGGATTGTATTACCTAAAATGTACGTACAAGTAGAGATTGGTAACAGAGCGGCTCTGGTTTTTTTCTTTTATCTCTGATATGTCGTCTCAATATCATCTGATCACTAAGAAACAGGAACAAGCGACTAAAACACTTGGAACTAAGGGTTTCTGCCCTTGTTTCCAGGATAGAATCCCGCATGATATACACGTTAATCCTGGTTGTTCTTTGAATGATATTGGTAGTGTCTGTAATAACATTGTTGATCATTGTTTTTATCTTGTTACAGAATTTGGTGTTAGGGGTCTAGACCCTAGGAGACCTACAATTCTCGAAGAGATCTATCTCCTTCATGATAAGATAAGCTCTCTTGGATCTGATCTCGAAGATGTAACCAAAAAGGTCACTGAAATCGTCCAGCTTCAAACTTCTCGTGAAGCAATTTTGATTGCAGAATCTCAAAAGAATCAGCAGAAGGTCACTGAAATCGTACAGCGTCAAACTTCTCTTGAAGCAATATTGATTGCAGAATCTCAAAAGAATCAGCAGATTTCATCCAAAAAAAGAACAAGAAAAAAGAATCGGCAGATTCTTAAGCAGATCTTGACCAACCAAGAAAAGCATTCAGAGAAACTTAAGTTTATAGAATCAATGAATGCTTTTTTGTTTTATTTTATTTTATTTTATGTATTTTATTTTTTATTTTTTGTGAGTAATGCTTTTTTATTTTTTAGTAATTACTAATTCATCAATGAATGCTAGGCAGTAGGCAGTAGAATTACGTGCGGAATCAATCCGCATTAGTAATGCTATTCAGAAGCATTTTGTACGGAACTTGTCCGCATGCTTCTAACGTGTCATGGGTTAACCCATTAATTAAAAAACAAAACACTTAATTAGCTCAAAATCCGGCCCACCAAACTCCTCCTGCGGACCGCCAACGACAACGCCCACCATCCGAGGACCGGCCGGCCAAACGCCACCCACAACACCAGATCAGAGGCTTGTTTTGTCAAGATCCGTTTTTTGCAACTAATTTGGTGAGTGAAATTTTGAAATGGGATTTGTGTTGAGTTCTATGATTTAATACAGTTGAGTTCTGTGATAGAATGAGTTCTGTCAATATTCTTAATTTTTGAAACTGTTAATTTGATTCTGTCAATAAAATCAAATTGATTTTGCTGAATATTGTTTGACTGGTTTAAGGCTCATTATTCTTGTTTAATCAATGAATGGTTTGGGTGTCTAGATGAACAAACATTATGTGGCATATAGGGCCGCGGCAAGGGTTTTCTCGGGTTGCATTCCCTCCTTAAACTCTCCCCTAGCTCCATCCCCATTTGGAAAAGATCCACCTTTCCCTCCCCTTTCCTTTTCTTAAGCTTCTGTTTGCTGGTTTTTCTATATATGGTTCGTTTACAAAACGAAAAAAAAAAAAATCCAGGATTTTGAGAGTTTGGATGCAATTTTTTTTTTTTTTTTTTTTATTCCTTTGTATGTGTGGCTGGTTTTGTTTGTTAACCTACCCATGTGTTTGATGAACTCTTTGTGAGAAAATTTATTGCCTTCGGAAAGTTATTTTTTTAATTTCCTTTCATTTGTGTTACTGTTGCTATTAAAAAAAAAAAAAAATTGTGTTACTGCTGCTACATTCCTCATGTTTGATGAGATCTCTAGAAAAAGGTGTACAACAGTGAGAAAGTATTTTGCTTCTTTTTTTTTCATCATTGGTGTTGAAGTTTTTGATGAAATTTCCATGAGAAAGAGCTTGGTTTTAAAATATAAATTCATATGATCAATTCAACTATTTGTTTCATCTTAATTTATTTCACAAATAATAGAATTGATCATTTGAGTTTATATTTTGACCCCAAGAATTTTGTATATTTTATTTAGGAAGTTTTGTAGGCTATATTTTGAGATATTTTAGTGATATTAGCTAACTTTCTCCCTTTCTTGGACTCAATAGGAAGGATGATTCCATGGAACACAGCCTTCCAAATTTCCAATGATGGGCGAATTCAAAATGTGCTCAAAGTACAAAGAATGAATATTATATCTTCTAACAAGAAGAGGAAATCAGTTCTCAATAATGATGATTATGTTTGATTTTTTGTACAAATAGTTGGAGGAGTTGATTGGTTGTATTTTGTAATTTATGAACCTTATTGTGTTGAAGTTGGTTTTGTTTTGGTCTTGAACGATGATGTATTCTGTATAGAACAATTATGTATCTTGGTGGCATTTCATTGGCTTTTATGCTTGTAAGAAATATTGAATATGTAAATGAAATTCTCAGATATGTACTCTTCAAATGTGTATAAAATTTTTCTTTCTTCTACTTCTAAATGACTCATAGATTATAAACAGAGATCAAATACTAAACAAATTAGACTAGAATTTTACAGACAAAATTTTAGTCTAATTTCTTTGCATGGTGTGAGTTGCCTTCCTTGTGTTGCAGTCCTTTGCAAGACTGATTTAATTTGGATGTGATTCCTTGGGTGGCAGCATCGTATCTTCAGGATCTTTGGGTTACAAATGATAATGCAAAATTATGGTAAATTGCACTTGAAAATATCGTTTGTCCTGCTAATTGAAGAACAAAAGTTTTTATGATCTATTTAATTGCAGAAATGATCTATTTAATCTATAGGAAGAATAATCTAATTTAAGGTCAATTACCTCTAACATATTGACAAGGAAGTTACATATTTTGTGACATTAGCACACGGCCAACCATGAAAAACTCAATAGCATTCCAAACATGTTCTCTTCAAAAAGAGGACCGACCTTATGTAATAATCTCATTGCTCACACATATTTATAAGTCACATTCAATATAATATATAGACCTTACATGTACATAATAAATACGAAAAAATCAGCATACATTCCTCAAACTACCATTAAATTGACAATATCCCCCTTCCCCTCAAACCCCCACCCCCAAAAATAAAAAAAATTGTTAGTGTTCCCACAATGAAGAAAACACCCTTAATAATTAAAAAACAAAACAAAACAAAAGTGTGGATTTTTTTTCATTCTAATTTATTAGAGTGTTTGTCTTATTGAAAAAAAAATTATGATCATTTTTGTCTTTGGGAGGCATTGTCAAATTTCTCGCAGTTTTGGGAAAACATTATCCCAATTGAAAGTTTAAGAAAATATTATCAATTTAATGGTAGTTTAAGAGAGTATATAAATTCTTTCCTAATAAATAACAATCATTAAAAGCATAAATGTAAATAGTTATATGGTCAATGTCCATTAAATAAATCAGTAAATAAACAACTTTATTTACTAAAAACTAAAATGTCATTAAAGTAATTGGAGTTTTATGGCATTATCCCTAACAAAAACACAGCTTCAGTATTTTTTTTTTTTTTTTCTCTCTTTATTTTTGGGTATTTGAGATGGAGGCTTCGGAAAAGGAAAGAAAGTACATAGCAAGTGGGGACCGGGGTAGGGGCAAGGATCCCGGAACAGGATCCTCTCCATTTCAAATGAAATGGATAATATCCATTTAGTGTAAAATGAGAGGTAGTATTGTCTTAACATTAAAGTTGAAGGACTAAATATACAATATTACCCCTCATTTTACACTAAATGGATATTATCCATTTCATTTGAAATGAAAAGGATCCTATTCCAAGGATCCCCTCCAGTCCATTTGGTACCGTTTATAAGGATAAAAATGTTTTTTCAAATTTTTTTAGACAATTTTGCTCTTCAAATAAAATTAACTGGATCCATTTGAACCGGAGAGGAGGCAAGTGGGGGTAAATGATGCACAGAATCCAAGAGGGCTTCCTTTATATTTATTTACACAGTAAACAACAAAAGGTATTCCCTAGCACAGATTGTCATGGTATTAATCCCAATCGGCATCGAAGAACCCAGCATCTTTCATCTCGGAGTAATATGCATTTTCCAAAAGAAAATCGTTCTCCTGTAAACGTTAAAATTAGAGCTTTGTGTTATATATCGTCACCATGCGCACAATGTAACAAAGAAGATAATGTATGTGGTAGAGAAATCACCTGGAAAAAATCAGCTAGAAAAGTTATATACAGAAAAGGTAGATAAAATGAGTGATAGCAGACAACTGTGAGATTGTACAACCTGCAGTAGATCTATGTCAAAATGCAGTACATAATTTTTTTTAACTTCATTTTGACAAACAAACATGGAATTTAGAGTTACCAAATCCCAAGGCCAGCGCCGACCCCGGCAAGCCCACAGGCAAATACTGCTACTGCATTAACCACAAACATTATCACGATGTAGTTGTAGAATGCTGGTCTGGCTGCAAAAGATAAAGAGGCAACTGCATGTTAAACTACATCAAATCCTGCAAGAATAACAATAACAACAAAAATTTGAGATGTACTCACGAGGCAGCTTGTCTCTCCATTTTGAGAAATGCACAAACAATATGAAGCCATAGACTGCAGTAACCAATAGTTTGTGGATGATCCACAAACCCCACTTCACCTTATTTGAACTTTCAACACCGTCGATGAACAGTGGCACCCCAAACCCAAATACATAAATTACCTGAAAATGGAAGTGTTCACAATGAAAAAGCTGATGATCACACCAATAGATGTATAAGATGAGGTACAAGTAAATATATAAAATGGAGACTGGTTTCTTGATTTGGGGTTTACGCTTATTAAGTTTCATCTACTAATTTCCTTTCTACTTACTTAGCCAAAAAGAAAAAAGACAGTATATACATTTGTAGAACAAGTACAAGAGTCTAATAGGTCAGAAATTTGCTCACTTGTCTACCAAAACCAACTAGAAAAACCCCATAAAAGAAAAACTACAAAATCATATATCCTAGGAAACTGCAATGACTAATCTCACCAAATATGACAATATTATAATCTTTGTTTAAACTAATTGTATATAACAATACATACAGGCCTGCTTTGAGCAATGGGATCTTGTTTTGAATAATGTGACTCCCTGTATTGCTGCACAAAAACCACATCTGCCCAGAGGCAGGAAAGACGCTCAAGACCTCATCTCAGAATCTTACTTCAGCGAAAGACAGAATTCTAGCAAACTTGGTAGAAATTGACCAAACAAGCAAATGAGCATGTACATTCTGTGCATAACTGAACCCCCCCCCCCCCTGCGGAGTATGTAAAGTAAATGAAAAAAAAAAACTGGGCTTCATCTGATCATCTTCCCAGATACTATTTCACTTATGTAACTTCCGTGGTCCCAGGTCCATAGAGATAAATATTATGTCACCACTAATATCCTTAAATGTGCTCATAAATGGTGAAACGTTTATCTAATTTAGTATAAGCATTCTAAAAATGCCCGAGAATAATCCTCTTCCCCCTCTAATCAAAATTCAATACAAGTACCAAGTAATTTAAGTGATCACCTCTATAGAAATTAGTCAACAATATGATCACTGTATCAGTTCTATGCCAGTGCAATTCCAGCCCCACATCTAAAATATTTTTTTTGGATGAATAAGTGATTTCATTAAAGCTCAACCAGCCTAAAATGGCTATCAACCAAACTTACACACAAACTACAGTATAAACATACTGCAGAAACAAATACAGCACAAAACCACTGCAGAAAAACAGCATTACAAACCCCACCCAAGGCCTAAAATATAGCCTTCCAACAACAACTAAAAAAAAATTCCAAAACAGAGACAAGGAACTCAAAACAACCAAATGAAACCAACCAAAAGATCTATTCTGCAGCAAATAAATCTGCAGAAAAGACACAAAACTAGCAATACAAACACCACCCAAAGGCCAACTAAAACCTTACATCAATAATGATCTAGCAGCCAGCAACAGAACAAATAGAACCAAAATCAGCCAACCAAACATCCATCAGCCTATCAGCAAAGAATATCTGCAGGCAGGTTCCACAAGGAGCAAAGTCCAAGGTTCTCCTCATTCTTTGGACCCACATCTAAAATAATAGTGTATCCATTATATTTTTGGTAGTGTGCCATGTCCAACAGGAGTCCATGCATGCCCAGCTCTACCAGCAAGAATTCAAATAAGTTATTCAAGAAAATTATACTTTCTTTTTCATTTTCTAAATTATGGATATACAACATGGAAATTAACTCCATAAAGTTTATGTTTTGTTAGTTGGAGAGGTATAGACCTATAAAGAATAATGTTATTTAGTATACTAATATACGACTGCCATAAAATTTGATGATATAGCAGTGAAAATTAGTCATTACATCAACATTTGTAAGATAATAAAAAATATAAAAAAAAACACAAGTCATCCTAATCATGTAGCAGTTTACTAAATAGCATTACTCTGTAATAAATTATTAAAGCCCCTGCCTTATGATATATGTTCCAATTCTTAACAAAAATTAAAAATAAAAATAAAAAGGAATATTCATGAACTCTAGCACATATGCAATTTGGTGTTTATATCATGCTAGAGCAAAGCGATAAGTTTCACATACAAACGTCTTAAATAGATTCCACCAATTAATCTAAATATATGAGATAACTTGCTCAAACTCTTTGATTTGTTGCTAAGATAGTACCCATTGCAAAAAGAAAAAATACTTGCACAAAAGCACTCCTGAACTCTGGCATTTTCAGCTAGCATGAATTTAAAGAGCTTTTATGTAAGCATAAATGTAGTATGCAAAAATGGTAACTTGGTTAGCTTGAAGTGGCCTAAATAGACCCCATTTAGCATTACTGGTTAAATGAAATAGCAGCAGGAGCATTAAATAACAGTAAAATTGCAATGCTTGAGATAACAAGGCAATATTTGCAGAGCAATTCCACAACTAGGACAATACCCATAAATCTGATCACTTGTAAACAGGAGAGCATGACTTTTATCCAGATAAAGAAAGACCCCAACATAGATACCAAAAGGGGTGTCACTCGTCAGTGACAAAACTAAAACCATCACAGTTCATACATAAACATAAAATGTTACACAACGAGAATGACCACCCATAACTTTGTAAGGAAAGGCTTTACCTTAAGTAGCATATCCACACCAACAACAATCCCCGAGACGACGAAATTATGCGCCAAAGCATCCAACCCAGTAGCGTAATCTTCCTGGAGTAAGAAAGCCAACAAGCTAATCTCCAAACAAAGCATCCCGGATGTCGTGAACAATGACAGGACATTCCACGCTGCCTCCTTCCCAGGAGAGCATTGCCATGCCTGCCTCATCAAATCAAATTTCAAGCCATTAACCACTATCAAAAAAAAAAAACTATCTATCTTCAAGGACAATGAATGACAATCACCTAATTATCTAGCTTTTTGCTCCACAAGATTAAGGTCCATCACTTTCCACCACTCAATCAACTACACCTATTATCATCATAATTATCATCGTTCTTACAGGTGAGCTTGCATCATGTTTCATTAGCAAAATGCGCATCCGCATCGAGTCAACAAGTGTGATTAACCAATGAGTACTTTCTGTTACCAACCAATGAGTACTTTCTGTCACCATATTGCATCCTACTCCAAACTAAAACAACAAAATTTACCATTACAACTATCACCATTATAGGAAAATGTCATCTAAACGCCTCACTTCCCTCTTATCTGTGGATTAAAGTTTCTTTTTTTTTTTTTTTGGAAAACAAAGAGAAATTCCGTACGCACAGCTAACCACAATGTACTAGCAAATGATGAACCCGAGCACCTGAGTTGAGTGAGTTCAGGATTTCTGCTCGTTACCAAAATAATAATAATAATAATAATTAATTAATTTAATATCAATATCAGTAACAATATTCTTTTTTGAGTAATAAATTATTATTTTTCTAATACCATTATTATTATTGTCATCAAAATTATTCAAGTCCCCTATAATTGATTGAACTAAAGTTAGCAGTTGAGTATGATATTAATACCAAATATATCAATCATTTTTTTATTTTTTTTTTTTGAGAAAATATCAATCATTATTGTTGTTGTTGTTGTTGTAATTGTTACCAAGGAAAAAAAAAAAAAAAAAACCTTGTTTTAGTGTACCTGGAGAGAGGACCAAGCGAGGTTGAGGAGGGTAGCGAGCCAGAGAAGGGCATAGTAGGAAATCACGACGTAGGAGCGTCGATTCCAGAGCTTCTTCACGTTCTTTTTGGTGTGGAGCGCCAGGTACACTACGAAGCCCACCGAGAAGACTACCAGAACGGCGTCGTGCCACAGCCCGTGGCAATCGGAGGTGTTTAGAGCCCGATTATGGCCGTCCGTTTTGGCGGGAAGGCTCGTATGTGGCGGGCGAGAGAGGTGAGAGTCGGTGGTGATCTTGTGATTGGTGGGCATTGGGGGAGGTGGGGATCCAAGAGAGGGTGGTGTGTCTATGAAACCCCTAATTTGGACGGGTCTGAGTGAGAGAGAGCGAGAGAAAAAGCATTGTTTGGTTGGTGAGAAAATTAAATGAGAAAGTTCAACCTGATAAGATGACGCCGTTTTTGTGTTTTAAAAATACCAAATTTTTATCTTTATCTTTTGATTTGTTCTTTATTTCGTTATTTTTTATTTTTTTTATTTCCTTCTTGTGTTCCTTTAAAACTAATGTAGCTTTAAAATTATCATTAAATTTGTGATAGATCACTATTAAATTTATATATAAGGAAGAAAAATAATTTTTTTGGGTCTACCTCTTAAAAAAAATATATTTTCAAGAGATTTTTTTAAATTTTTGAGGAATTATTTATGGGTGGGGTTGAAGCGGAATAGGATCCTCTTTGGTTCATTTTGAACTATAGAATATTATAGTAGAGATGTATTTTTATTTCCTCAATAAGTAAAAATCTTTTAAAGTATAATTAGCTGAATATTATCCCAAAGCAGAGAGAATCCTGCTCCTATTCAAGCCCCAAGCCATAAGTTAGTTTCTCCCTTTGTTGCACACTTGCACCCCTACTCTTGGATTTGGCTTAGGTGCCCTAAAGGAAACTTTAGTATACGTGCAGTAGTTTTTGAATGGTTCTTTCATAAAAAAATAATAATCAAAATTATAAATAAAAAAAAAAAAAGAGAAACAATGAATTAAATGTGGACCATTAAAAAAACTACCAACATATATTTTGTAATTTTTTCACAACACCTAAGCCAAATCTTCTCTTTTAATCTCTATGAAAATAGTCAATTTCTATTTAGATAATTAAGTGTAGAGATGACCACACTTGTTATATTGTGATCACCCTTTTCATGTCATTAATACTTAATACAAATTATTTGCTTAAATTTTCTTTCATATTTATCTTATATTCTTTTACGAATTTAATAGATTAACCATTATAAATGTAGAAAAAAATATTGATTCTTATTATATAAAGCCTTATTGAAAACAAAGATAAATACATCTCGGTGGCAGTACAATTTGTTGCAGAATAACCCAAATAGTGCATCATTCAAAACATACAAACATTTTGTTGTAAATCATTTCAAGACGATGCTCGATCAATAAACATGTGGGGACAGTCTCCGTCGAGGGTGCACCACTAAAGGCTCAGCTCGTTGTAAGGTGAGCCCATATGCTTCGTCCATGTTCAATTGTTCGGGCATCAATCCGTTAGCCAGGTCCCAATCAAATGCATGGACCAAGGATGCTGTTAGGAGATGAACCATTCGTAACCCTAAGCTCATCCCGGCACATACCCTACGCCCGGCACCGAATGGTATGACTTCAAAATCATTTCCCCTAACATCCACGTTTGCCTTTTCACTGCCTGGTAGGAAGTGCTCGGGCTTAAATTCCAACGGGTCGGACCATTGGTCTGGATCACGCGCAATGGCCCACACATTGACCAACAGTGTGGAGCCCTTTGGAATGTGGTAGCCGTTGATTTCGCAGCTTTCGGCCGCCATTCGTGGTAGAGAGAGCGGTGTCGATGGGTGGAGCCGGAAGGTTTCCTTGACCACGGCTTGAAGGTAGGTCAGTTGGGGTAGGTCCAATTCACTTACGAGCCGATCTCGGCCCACAACCGAGTCAAGCTCTTGTTGGACTTGGGCCAGGATCTTGGGGTGCCGAATGAGTTCGGCTATGGCCCATTCTACTGTGCTAGATGATGTGTCGGTCCCTGCTGTGAACATATTCTGAAAACATGAATTAATATCCTGTTAGGATGACAGATATGATTAGTCTTGTAATAGCAAATTAATGAATTAATATCTTAGTTTTTTGCCATTCCTATTCTATAATGCTCGCTATAAATGAAGACAAGGGGTAGCCATAACCGAACTTTAAAAAAACGAGAGAGAAAGGGAGAGGTACATACCAAAAGCAAAGCTTTGATCTCTGTGTCTGTGAGCTTCCCTCCCTCTCCGTCAGCATTCTCCTTCAACGATATCAACGTACTCAGCATGTGCTGCCCACCACCGTTAATCTTTTTATGCTCCTCAACGATTCCGGTCAAAAACGTGTCAAACCTCTTGTGGAGGTTCTTCATCTTAGCTGCTACCCCCTGTAAGTCCAGCCACTCCAAAGCGGGGATAAAGTCACCTATGTTGAACACTCCAGCCAGCACCATCATCTCTACCACCATTGATTTGAACTCATCCGCCTTAGCATCGCCGCCGCCACTTCCGTCACCGAACACCCTTCGCCCTATCATCACCCGCCCTAGGGTGTTCGCTGTACACACGTTGAGCAACTGTCCCAAGTTGACTGGCTTCTTGCCTGCATTCGCTACGGCACCAGTTAGCACTGCCACCTCCTCCTGCACAATATCATGCATGCAAATCCCTTAACACTTAAAAATGGGACAAATCCCAATTTCTATTTTTGCATTCATATTTTCCCGCTTTATTCAATAATATTTCCAACATAGAAACGTCAAGGAAAATTCTAGGTGTTCTCCCGGTCATAGGTATGTATTATTTTCTAAACCAAGTGAGAGAAATTATAAATTGTTTCTGTTTTGCTTTTTTAGAAAATAACATTCACCTAGGACTAGGAGAACACATAGCATTCTCCTTTATTTAATAAACAAACAAATTTTAAATATAAATGTATCCTCGACTGTTAAATAAGTGAAACTCGACTCAATTTGACTTATTTGAAGCTTGTAAATTGCTCGTACGTAGGACAAAGTTTTATCCCAAATAAGATTTGAGAAAATTCCTCAAACTCATTTTGTTAAACTAATATATATTCAAAACCCATGTGACTCTCACGGTTGATTTTAATTCTCATATGCATTTTTAATAGAGCATGTATGTATATGAGAAACATATGTTTCTCACATGCATTTTGGATAAATATCAATTTAATAATCAGGTTAAAGACATTTCTCAAACTCAGTTTAGAATAAAAATTTGTCCTTACTTGTAAGAGTATACAAGTAATTACGATTAGTGGTTATTGCCTCTAACTGCAACCACAACCGCTTTAAGCGATTATCAAATTTTAAAAACTCACATGCAACATCTTACCCTATTTTTTCAACTGCCTACAAAAGTGGTTATGCAATTATTTGGCCGTTAATAACGGCTCGCTTGTAAACCCCATTCTTAATTGTAAATGACAAGGCCCTAGACTTTTTTTTCTTTTTTTTTAACATGTCCACATAAGGAAATGGAGATTCAAACTAGTAACCTCCACTTCATAATGTATGGTCCACAACCGATTGAGCTACCTATTGAGAATGCCCTAGACTTGTTTTGAGCTCTTTTAATAAACAGAATTAACCATCATCTCTTCCTCCAATTGATACGACATGTTACACCTTTCGCTGATCTCAGACCAATGCTCTTATTCGAGTTTCCAAGGTTTTACAGAAACTCCTCTGCTATTTTCTCTTTATAATTACTATATTTGTATAGGTTTATGTTTTATTGGCTATAATTCTGTGTTATCTTTTGCGTTAATGAAAGGGTTTTTCTTCAGTTGTTTAATTAGTTTTGCTGTTATTTTCTCTTTCTCCTCTTATTAGCTCCTTGTTTGCTTCCTACGAAAACTGAGGAAAGTTCTGGGAATTTGAAAAGAAAACATAAAATAAGAAATTTGTAGTCCGTACGTGCGAAATAACATTTCTCATTTTCTATACAAACACGTCACTCACGACAAAGCCTTCGGCAACAAAATTAAAAAAAAAAAAAACAAAATTCAGAAAAGTCATACCTGGCGCACATGTCTGAATTCATCCAAGGCCTTGCCGGAGAAGAGATGAACGGAGCTGATCTTCCTAAGCATGCGCCACCGCTCGCCGTACGGCGCGAACACGAGGTCCTGATAATTGTACGCTATATACTTGGCACCGGCATTGGGCGGCCGGCTCGAGAAATTCGTATCATGGGTCTTCAAGAACTGGGAGGCCACGGACGCCGACGCCGCCACAACCACGTCAACGAAGCCGAGCCGGAGGTGCATGAGCGGCCCATAGGTACGAGCCATGGCTGCCAGAGAGTGGTGAGGCACAGGGCCCATGTGGGGCAAGTTCCCGATTATGGGCCATGGTTTTGGGCCTGGAGGGAGGCGGAGCCGGTGGCGGTGGGTCCGCAGGTTGAGGAGGTAATAGACAAAAATGGCTAAGCCTATGGTGCCCAAAATGAGAGATAAGGGAGTCATGGTTGTGGGGGTACGTACGTTTTGGACCTTTTAAACCATCAACGTACAGCATAAAGAAATCGAGGATTAATTAAAAACCTCTTGCTCTAAGAATTTCTTCAACTCCTTAATCTGGGTTTTTCGGCAACTTGAGAGACCAGAACCTCCAACACCCAACAGTTTTAGTCTTCGCCTATTAAGGGTCGGGTGTGGTTGTTTTTGACCATTTCTTCTTATAAAAAAGATAAAGAAGGGTGGTTAGGGCATTCATATTCGACCTAACAAATATTTAGTTATATATATATTAGTTAAATGGTTTTTTTTTTTTAATTTTAGCTACCAATTTTTCAAAACACATACATCTAATTTAGCTATTTACTTTTATTATTTTATTTAAATATCTTTCTTGAGGTCTCTAAGAGATAGATCAGTCGGTTGGAAACCACACTTCATAAAATGAAATAGAAGTTACTAGTTCAAATCTCTCTTCCCTTTTTAACATGTCAAAAAAAAAATTATATATACAACATCTAATAAAAAACAAATACATCAGCTATTTTTATGAATTTTTTTTTTTTTTTTTTATATGTCCACACAAAAAGGGGGATAATTTGAACTAGTGACCTCCACTTCATTAAACGTGATCCCAGCCAATTGAGTTACCTCTTGAGAACGTTACATCAGCTATTTATTCAATAGTTAAATAAAATAATGATAAATCTTTAAGCGTTAAGTGTCGGTAAAAAACCCCATTTTCTAATCCCTAAACCCTTTTCTAACTCCACAGTATCTTTAACCCAAACACTGCACTTTTTGACGAATGGCACCGCTATTTTTCTCTCCACCGGCCACAGCTCAAAGCCACCGACGGGTTGAGACTTGCTGTCGATTTGGGTTAATTTGGTTTGTTCCAGCCTTCCAACTTCCAAGTGTCTTTAACCCGAACACTACAATCTACTACGAACGGAGCCCGCAGAAATAAAGGTAGTAGGTAAGAGCACATACATCCTACAATGACAACCAGCATCTATAGCATAATGACATCGTAAGAGCATAAAGACTATGAAAGGTAAGAGCATGATGATTATTCAATCCACAAAATCAAATACCTCTAAAACTCATAAACTAAATAAATCGAGAACATTACCTATTGTATATAGCACTGGTCAATAGGTTGAAATGAGAGCCATAGACGGTGGCTAGCTTGAGGGTACGGCCTTTGGGTTGGGTCTCAGGTGAAGTCGAGTGAGATTGAGAAACAAAGACAAAATATGATCGGAGGAGGTGTGGTGGCCTTTCGGCAGAGGAGGAGGAGGAGGTGGAGGGTGGCTCCGGTGGTTTCTGTTGAGTGGGTTTAGGGTGTTGAATGGGAAAGAAAACAGTGAGTTCAATTTGTTTCAATAGATTTAGTACTTAATTTCATGCCTATTGCACACTTTATGGTTTTAGCTTACGTATCCATGTTTAATCGGATGCTGTAAAATAGGGGGTTTACAACGCGAGTGTTTTTTGCTACATGGAAAATAATCAAAAGCCAAATATGAATGCTCTTAATACTTAATTTACAAGTACTTTTTGCTTAAATTTTATAAATCCTTATTGAAAACTAAGACAATACATCTTTGGCGGCACTATTTAAGGCAAAATAACCACCCAAATAGTACATCATTCAAAACATACAAAGGAGTTTTGGTGATAATCCTTTCAAGACGATGCTCAATAAACATGAGGAGACAACCTCGGTCGAGGGTGCACTATCAAGGGCTCTGCTCGTTGTAAGGTGAGCCCATATGCTTCGTCCATGTTCAACTTCTCGGGCATCAATTCATTAGCCAGGTTCCAATCAAATGCATGGATCAAGGACGCTGTTAGGAGATGAACCATTCGTAACCCTAAGCTCATCCCGGCGCATATTCTACGCCCGGCACCGAATGGTATGACTTCAAAATCATTTCCTCTAACATCCACATTTGCCTTTTCACTGCCTGGTAGGAAGCGCTCAGGCTTAAATTCCAACGGGTCAGACCATTGGTCGGGATCACGCGCAATGGCCCACACATTGACTAGGAGTGTTGAGCCTTTTGGAATGTGGTAGCCATTAATTTCGCAGCTTTCGGCCGCCATTCGTGGTAGAGAGAGCGGTGTCGATGGGTGAAGCCGGAATGTTTCCTTGATCACAGCTTGGAGGTAGGTCAGTTGGGGTAGGTCCAACTCGCTTACAAGCCGCTCTCGGCCCACAACTGAGTCGAGCTCTTGTTGGACTTGGGCCAGGATCTTGGGGTGCCGAATGAGTTCGGCTATGGCCCATTCTACTGTGCTAGATGATGTGTCGGTCCCTGCCGTGAACATATTCTGCAAACATGAATTAATATCCTATTAGGTCAACGGCTATGATTAATCTTGTAATAGCATAATAGCGGACCTCTAAAAGTTGAATAAAAAGATTCTTCTTTTTTTTCTTTTTTTTTTTGTCATTGATATTCTATAATGCATTTGTATTATGGAATAAACTTCATAAAAATGGAATTTCTAAGTACAATTTACGTATTTATTTTCACACCAAAAAAAAAAGAAAAAAAAAAAGAAGGCAAAATGTGTGGTCCCATATATTGATGTTCATAGTTGGTAAATGCGACAAACACAGAGAGAGAGAGAGAGAGAGAAGGGGTACCAAAAGCAAAGCTTTGATCTCTGTGTCTGTGAGCTTCCCTCCCTCACCGTCGGCATTCTCCTTCAACGAAATCAAAGTACTGAGCAGGTCCATGTGCTGCCCACCGCCGTTCTTTTTGTGGTCCTCAACAATTCCGGTCAAAAACGCGTCGAACCTATTGTGGAGCTTCTTCATCTTAGCCGCTACCCCCTGTAAGTCCAGCCACTCCAAAGCGGGGATGAAGTCACCTATGTTGAACACTCCAGCCAGCACCATCACCTCCACCACCATTGATTTGAACTCATCCGCCTTAGCATCGCCGCCGCCGCTTCCGTCACCGAACACCCTTCGCCCTAGCATCACCCGCCCAAGGGCGTTCACTGTACACACATTGAGTAACTGTGCCAAGTTCACTGGCTTCTTGCCTGCATTTACCAGGGCACGAGCTAGCACCGCCACCTCTTCCTGCATAGTGGATTAATTAATTAGGCCCTCTAATAATTCATTACAAAAAAACAGAGTATAAAAATGAGAATATCCCCTATTAGTTATATTTAATATGTATTTTTGAAAATAACAGTTAATTATATTTTAAGAATATTTTTATTATTTTACTTTTTAATAAAATAAAAATAGCTCTTCATTATAAATAATTAGATATACTTCTTAAGATTGTGGTATGGCTAAGAGCCACCTCCTCTTCCACTTTTTCTTTTTCTTTTTTAATTTTAAGAATATTTTTGTCTTATTATAAAATTTTAAGGTCAATTTTTTTTATAAAAAAAAAAAAAAAGATAAAAAGGGTATTATAATTTTTTGTTAATTTGGAGAGACATTAATGAATTTTTTAATTCTAAAGACATTATATATTAAGTGTTAGTTTGAAAAAGAAAATATAAAAAAAAATATTTCTTTATAAATGTCCTTCGATCTACTATAATAAATGTTAACTATTTTTTAACATGATTGAATTCGTCAAAAAAATTGTTTAGATTTTTAGGTTAGAGAGATTCTCGCCTGTTCATACTGATCTTATAAAAAGAGAAGGCATTTTTGTCCAAAACAATGTAAAAAGACAAAAATATTCTCTTATTTACAAAAAATATGAATTTCTTCAAAATTAGTAAGAAGAAAATATCATCAAATTTATTTAAAATAGTATTAAATGTCTACAAATATTAAAAATATATTAAATTTAATATAAATTAATAAACTAACGTTAAAACTTTAATGTGCCTTCACACTAGTTTAGAAGATGTCTTTCTCCGGTTCAAATTTAAAATTGTCTTTTCTCCGATCCATTTGATCAGGGATTCAGGAGAAAGAGTTCCTTAATGACAACATTAATTAGAGGAAATTTATGTCCATTTTCTAAGGATGACGTAGCATAAACGTGTAGTTTCTGGATTCCAAATAAAAATGTAGGACAAAGCGTTTGGCTTCTTCACAAAAATGAAAGGGACAAGTGACGAAGAATTTGGCAGAAGGATTTCATAAAAGACAAACCTGGCGCACGTGTCTGAACTCATCCAAGGCCTTGCCAGAGAAGAGATGAACGGAGCTGATCTTCCTAAGCATTCGCCACCGCTCGCCGTACGGCGCAAACACGAGGTCCTGATAATTGTAAGCTATATACTTGGCACCGGAATTGGGCGGCCGGCTGGAGAAATTCGCGTCATGGGTCTTCAAGAACTGGGACGCCACGGACGCCGACGCCGCCACAACCACGTCGACGAAGCCGAGCCGGAGGTGCATGAGCGGCCCATAGGTACGAGCCATGGCCGCGAGGGAGTGGTGAGGCACAGTTCCCATGTGCGGCAAGTTTCCGATTATGGGCCATGGTTTTGGGCCCGGGGGGAGGCGGTGGCGGTGGCGGTGGGTGCGGAGGTTTAGCAGGTAATAGAGGAAGATGGCCAAGGCTATGGTGCCCAAAATGAGAGAGAATAGAGCCATGGTTGTGGCGTCTGCTTTGGAGGGAGAGTGGTGGAGCTTTATAAGCTTGTCCAAGTGGTTGGTTAAAACCTTTATTAGGTTAAAACGTGGTTCTTAGCGACTTGTGCTGGCGTGTGGTAGGTAGGTTACTATCTGACCGTTAGCTTCACCAATTATTATGCAAGGCTATTTTAGTCCTAAATAATATTATCTACTCAAAATACAAATTTTTTTTTTTTAATTTAGTTATTAATTTTTTAATTATTTATTCAACTATTTATTTTTTAAAAAAAAATTATTTTTATGGAAAAAAGAGAGAAAATAAAGAAGATAGACAAATAAAAAATTGTTTTAATGTGTTAAAGTAACACTATATATATATACTGTCACAAAATTTTTTATATTGAAATATCTGTTCTGGACTTAGAAAAGCTGAAAATAAATGAATATAAAATCAGTGATTAGTGAAGTCCATTTCTTGCTTTCTTTCTTTTTTGTTTTTTAATATTTTTTGTATGGAGAAAATAGAAAGTAGAAAGGTGTAGTTCACTGAAGACGGATCCTATCCACTTTTTGAAATAGAATTTTATTTTATTTTTTATTTTTGGGTGGTGACTCCAAGACTTACAACTCACTAAACCACTTTTATCTTCACAATGATAGGGAGAGGACTCACCAAATTAACCACTTGGAAGTAAGCCAAGTGCAAGCACACTAGAGTCAATGGGACAAAAAAGAAAATTCCATGAATATGATTATTTTCAATGAAACATTTAATGATGGGACCAATGTTTAAGAATGGTATTGCCAAGGGTTTAGCCTCGTTGCATGTATATATATAGGAGTATAGGATAGACTGATGTGAAGAGGGTTGGTGGAAACTGAATCATCTTCAATTCAAATGAATTTATTTGAAGAGTATTTTTGTCTTTTCACTTTTTTAGGAACAAAAATATCTTTTCAATATAATTAATTAAATATTCTTTAGTTTAAATAAATTAGAGATGATCCTAATTCGATAAATGTGAACTATGTATGTTTCTAGTAAGAAACTATGATTTAGGAGTAGTCGTCTTAATATGTGCATGGTGGTAGTTTACCCACCCAACCCAATAATTGATAAGAGGGGGTTGAAGAATGTCTTGCCGAAATCATAAAATTTCATTATTGTGAGGGACCACAAGGGGAGTTTGATTGCAACAAAAAGTTGTAACCTCTATACGGTGTTTATATGGAACACGTATAGGGTTTAGAGTTTAGGGTTTGTGAGGATAAAAATGGGTATAGGAGGAGATGAAATGCAGATAGTGAATGCAATCAATGTAAGGATAGAAATTTGAGCTGTTTTAGTCCACTTATGGATGATATTTAAGGTGTTTTTGAAAACTATGCAATTTTGGCAAATTAGCCCTACTTTTTTTTAATGTTGTTTACAAAGTTAGTTGGAATCCGCGTCGGCATCATTATTACGAGGGATCACAAATTTGCAAAACGAAAATGGTTAAATATTTTATTCAATTTTATGGTTTAACTTCTTTATTTTTTAACTCTTAGGGTTTATTTTTTATTACAGGAAGTACCTTTGGTTTGCCTAAAGATAGAGATAGTTTCTCCATCAAAATTTCATCCAAAATTTGACGAAACGTCATGTCAGCACTAATCACGGTTTGTCACGTGTTCATATAATTAATTAATTAAAAAAATAATCTTTTTTAAAATTAAAATTAAAAACATTAAAAAATTATATTTAATTAAATTAAAAAAAAAAATGGGGGGTTTGAGGGTTGCCAAACCACTCCCAAGGGTTATGGGGTGGTTCGGCCACTCTCAAGGGCCAATTGAATTTTTCTTTTTTCTTTTTTTCAATTTACCGGAAAGCCATTTGGACCGGACCACCCCATGGCCAAAGGCCCCAATTTTTTCTTTTTCTTTTTCTTTTTTTTAAAAAAAATTAATTAAATATAATTTTTAATGTTTTTAATTAAAAAATAGTTTTTTTTTTAATTAATTAATTATATGGACACATATCAAACCTTGATTGGAGGCCTTATCCAACGCCTTTTGCGTTTTATCTTTGTTCAATAACTGCATCGTCTCTTCCTTTACTACAAATCATCCGATCACCAACTCCTCCATCTATCCCCAACCTCAAATCTGCCCCTTCTTGAATTTTTTGGATTTGGCTTCCCCAAAATTAGATATGCTCATTTTAGGAAGCTACAGCCCCCTGCACACGCCATTCCACCATGCCCCTAGGAGTCTTTGCCAACAAACGCCGCCAACTCGATTTCAATCAGACCGCCACGCATCGGAGCATGTATCACACGCGCCTGCAAGTAGATCTTACTCGCGAGCGCAAGTGCCTCGTTAAGCGGGGCATAACACCTTTGTTCCTCCGCTCTACCACCTTCAACAATTGTCATAGGTCTTGCGAATCCATGTTTCATCTTCCAACGTTCCTTGCCGACGCATGGTCATCATGCGCCAGTGAGCAACTTACACATGCTGATCTTCATTCGTGTACCTATTGCCTCCCCCAGCCCCACCTTCAACTGATGCTACTATTTTTAATTTTGTTATGTTGTAGTTTCCTAGCTTTAGATGCCCTTTCTATCTTTTTTGGTGTTCTCTTGATCTAGTTATAGATCGTTATGCGGTGTCACTTGGACTACATGCTAGTTTTCCTTTTAATTAGCTTTGATTCAACCTTCATTCCTGATTCTCCATGCTATTGTAGCTCTCTTTTGCCACTGTAGTTGTATATTTCTTAGATGCACCTTTCCAAATCACATTAATTGATGGCCAAATTTCTTGATATTCGTGCCAAGAAAATATAGCATCACATCATTTATTTGATACATTCCCTTTTAATTTTTATTTACTCATGCTAATGAGGTCGTTTTGGGGCTTATTTACTCACTCTATAAACTACTTGAGTAGATGAACAATTAAGGTTTCATTTGATATAATTTTGAAAACAATTTTCTATTTTTTTCAAAACTAAAAACATTAAATGACTCATCTTAAAAGTTGGTAACTTCATAAGTCTAGTTCATTAGCATTTTAAGTTGAGTTCAAGATTATTTACAAGTTTAATTCATGCTAAATGATTTTATCATTTTTCGAATTTGAACATCTCATTCACAAATCACCGAAGTTCTCCAGACCGCCGCAGGACCAACATTAGAACTCAAATATTTGGGTTAATTTTCTAAATATTTTTTACGGGAAACTTCACTTACCCTCCACGAACTTATGCGTTTTTCGCAGGCACCTCCTCCATTGTTTAAAATCTCTCACTTTGGTATATCAAACTTTGATTTCTTTCCATTATTCCCCTTCCGTTAGGATTTTCTGTTAAATCCTAACAGAAATGTGTGAAATTACTAAAATACCCTTAGTTATTTTTCTAATTTTTTCATTCAATTTAATTACAATATTTAACAGTAGAGGGATATTTAAAACGAAACAAAAGTTCAATACATTTAAGTGAAATGATTTTAAATGACACATTACATTTAGGATGACTCTTGAAGGGCTCTAGTCCTCCTTATATCATTACTCTAACCGATCAATAATGGAGTATAGCAACTAAAAAAATAATAATTAATTAATTAATTAAAAAAAGAGGTTAATCACATTTACATTATTAATTAAAAAAATGGTTAAATACTCCATTAGTCCTTAGGGTTTCAAAACTTTATTTTTTCTTCCTTAGGGTTTAGATTGTGACCAAAGTAGTTCTTGTGGTTTTGAAAAGTGACCAAATTAGTCATTCTGTCAGTTGACCATTAGTTGACTTAACGGACTGACACGTGGACTAATTATAAGTTGACACGTGGCTACTTAATTACATTTTTTATTTTTTTTCAAAAAAAACAAAAAAAACAAAATTAGGGTGGCTATGGCTAACCCCTTGGGCACCAAGGGGTAGCTCGGCCACCCCCTTGGGCACCAAGGGGTCAACCGTAATGTCGGGGTAGGCAACACCATCATGGGGATTGGGAGAGGAAGGGACCATGTAGTCGAAGAAGTTGAGGAAGCGACGGTTGATGAGGCGTCGAAGACCCAGGAAAATGCTCCCGCGGCGAGCTTCACCGTCCATGGGATATTTGGTTTGGGGTTTTCACTTTGTTCAGACATTTTCATCCCTACGAGATATCTCTCTCCCTCCGATCTCTTTGGGGTCTCAGATAACAGTTGCCGGTGTTAAGCTTTTTCTCATATATATTCAATGGGGGTGGGTGAGACTGAAACATTAGGTCAAAAACATTGAATGCGAGTTGGAGAAAAGTTTGGTTTCATTTCATTTCCGCAGGACGGCAGGAGAGTTGAGCAAATTTGGCCTTCAATATGTGGGACTCCGTTGAAGACAATTTGATGTATATTGGTCCCAATGATTACCGAAACCGTTTCGGCCACCCCCTTGGCTTCATGGGGTGGCTTGGTGCCTACGGCCACCCCAAATTTTTTTCTTTTTTTTTTTGTTTTCTTTTATTTTTTGAAATTTTTTTTAAATAAAAAATTTAATTAGGTGGCCACGTGTCAACTTATAATTGGTCTACGTGTCAATCCGTTAAGTTAACTAACAGTCAACTGACGGAATGATTAATTTGGTCACTTTTCAAAATCACAAGGACTAATTTTGTTACTTTCCAAACCCTAAGGAGGAAAAAAAAAAAAAAAGTTTTGAAATCCTAAGGACTACGAGGTATTTAACCCTTAAAAAAAATTAATCAAATTATAATTAAAGCTTTCGTGACAAACACACAAATGATTTGGCAGAAACCTGTGCATACCATCACGGAGGTGGTAGTTGGGCGGTAGTTGGGCTTCCCACGGTTAGTAGTAGCTCGTGCTACCTACCACTTTCTAGCGCTATCCATATATCTTTTGCCTTTTGGACGAAACATTAACTTAATATGTCGATAAATTATTACTTATTTTAAAAAGTTTAAGTTTCTAAAAATGATAAATTTAATCATCTAATTTTGAAAAAATAAAATACATACACTTCTTCAAATTACTATTGAGTTGTGCGTTTTTTATCGGTGACAAAAATATTCTTCATAAAAATAAAATAAAAAATCGAAAAATTTCCATTACCCTCAAATAAACTTTTATTGTTTTTGCAATCCCTCTCATAAATTCAAAAGTTTTCATTTAATATATTCTAACTTTAAAAACCTTATTTTTTTCAGTTTCATTAATTGATGAAATATTACGGACATAAAACTCTTACATCACAAACTAAAAGTCCTGAAAAAAAAAAAAAAAAAAAACCTCTTATATAAGTTTGTTAGGTTGACATATTAAAGTCTGTTATTGTGGTAGTGGGCATGTAGGTGGGCTGTGATCTTTGATAGGTGAATTTTATGGCCTCTAGTATTTTTGTCATTTTGGGTAAATAGGGGTGATAATGTCATTTAAAATTTACTTTTTACCGCATCAATATTTAACCAAAAATTATATAATAAGTGATATAATTTTATTTTTATTTTTAAAAAAAAAAAAAAACCCTATCTTTTTTCAAATTTTCATCCATTATGAATTACTTTATAAATACCAATTTTGTAGTAAAAGTTGTATAATAACAGTCAAAAACCACCCATCAAAAATAAGAATTTCCAGTTGAAAATAATAATAAGAAGAAGAAGAAATTCCAAAGGCCTACTCCTTGAAGGATAGAGTTTTTCTACAAATTAAATTAAAAAACTTTTTTAACTCAATCTCGGTCTAAAAAATAAAAAACTTTCTTTAACTCAGTCTCGGTCTAAGAAATAATGTATTTATTATTTTAATAACGTGCGAATTACACATCAGTTTTAAATATTATTTATTTTAATTTTGTCTTCAAATGAGTCAAGAATGTTCAACTGAGTCAAGAATTTAACCCAGTTTTAGAAGAAACTTTGTCCTTCCCTGAAAATGGCCGGTGAAAGGAACTGAAAAGATGTCATTCTCCATAACCAAGTGATACGAAAGAAGACAAAGAGATTACAAGGGGATGAACTCCTCCCCCTTTACATTCATCACACAAAAGTACTACAAACGTTTTTTGAAACAAAAAAAACACACACACACACCAAAGGTTACATTCCCTCCCATATTATAACGAAAAAGCTCATTTACTTTGCATCTTCTCCTTGAAGAAGAAGAAATCTTACTCGTCCATCTCATCTTCGTCATCAATTTCCTCAATCTTGATCTTCTTCACTGCCTGAGCAGCATCATTTCTTAGGCCATTGGGGATTTGAATCAACACATCTGTTTTCAGACCAGTGGCTGCATTAACAAACCCTCCATTCTTCTCCACCCTATACGCCAAATCACTCCCGTTTGGCCCAGCATCTATATAAACAGTTGAGTTTTCATCAATCTCTTCCCTTATAAGCAATCTTGACAGCTCTGTCACCACCTTCTTCTCCAGCCACCTCCTTATAGGTCTAGCACCATAAACCTGAAAACAAAACAAAACATAAACATTGTTCAGTATCAGTATCTTGACGCAAGCTAAAAGTAAACCAGATTTCAGCCTTAAGGTCACAATGACACTAACTGGATCATAGCTTTCCGCCAATATGTAGTCCAGCGCCGCATCGGTTACAGCCAAGGCAACTCCCCTCTCAGCAAGGCGGCTTGCAACGTCCTTCATCTGTAACCTGGCTACCTTCCTCAGCTGCTCGTGCGAGAGAGGATCAAATACCACAACCTCGTCAAGACGGTTAAGCAACTCTGGCCTGAAATGCTTCCTTACCTGTCAAGTAACAACAATGGTATCTCACTACTTCCAATTTCCACAAGAAAAACAAACCTATATATATACACCTCATTGAATTTTAATACATACCTCTTGCATTACTCGATCGCGTGCGACTTGCATCGAGACTTTTCCTGTTAGTCCAGACAGGAGGTGCTCAGCTCCGAGGTTTGAAGTCATGATAATCACAGTGTTCCTAAAATCAACGGTGCGGCCTTTGCCATCGGTTAACCTTCCATCATCTAAAACTTGAAGCAGAGCATTGAAGACAGAGATGTGTGCCTTCTCCACTTCATCAAAGAGTACTACGCTATAAGGCCTGCGCCTCACTGCCTCTGTGAGCTGTCCCCCTTCTTCATGTCCAACATACCTGAGAATTGCAACAAGGAATGAGAAAAGAAACTATTCTTAAACGTAGAAGTAAAAATCAACCCTTGTAAACACATTGAATAAGATGTGCCACTTACCCTGGTGGAGCACCAATTAACCGAGAAACTGAGTGTTGCTCCATGTACTCGGACATGTCAATCCTAACCAGCAGATTTTCATCATCAAAGAGTTGTTCGGCAAGAGCCTTTGCAAGCTCTGTCTTACCAACACCAGTTGGACCAAGGAATAGGAATGACCCTGTTGGCTGCTGGGGCCTTCCCAACCCAGCCCTTGACCTCAACACTGCCTCAGCAACAGCAGCAACTGCTTGATCTTGTCCAACCACTCTTTTGTGCAACCTCTCAGCTAGCCCGATTAGTCTCTCTTTATCGTTCTGCCCTAGCCTTGTGACAGGTATGCCGGTCCAGCGGCTTACAACCTCAGCAATATGGTCGGGCCCAACAGTCTCGGTTAACATTAAGTTCTCTTGATCAGTGTTTCCTTCCAGCTGTGCTATAGCAGCTTCCACTTCCTGGATTGCCCCATATCGCAAGTCAGCAGCTCTAGCTAAATCATATCTTCTTTCCGCCTCTTGTAAAGCAATCAAGAGCTCTTCACGCTTTTGCTTCAGTCGGCGAATCTCATCAATTCTCTCTTTCTCCTTTCTATACCTCATCATCAAAGGTTGAAGCTTGTCCCTTAAGTCATCAAGCTCTTTTCGTACCTATGAAGACAACAGATTTAAAATGGGAAAAATCAAAACACCACCCAAATAACAAAACATGATTAGTACCTAACCATCCTTTTTGGAGACATAAAACTTACTTCAACAAGACGAGCTTTACTAGCTTTGTCCTTCTCCTTTTCCAGGGCATGAAGTTCAACTTCTAGCTGCATTCGCTTTCTTTCAAGGTTATCGATTTCTTCAGGCTGGCTATCAAGTTGGACTCTCACATTTGCACATGCTTCATCAACTAAATCAATGGCCTTATCAGGGAGATGACGCCCTATGCAAAAAGAAGACAATTACATCAACATTCGCAAAAGAAGAAATTTCAATAGCTACGTCAGCAAGAACAAGAAAGAAAGCTAAGTACATACCCGTAATGTATCGGCTTGATAGCTGGGCCGCCATAACAAGGGCCCTGTCGAGTATCCGAACACCATGATGGCCTTCGTACCTCTCTTTCAAACCTCGAAGGATGCTGATTGTGTCAGCAACACTAGGCTCAGCCACATACACCTGCTGCAGCCTTCTCTCAAATGCAGCATCCTTCTCCACATATTTCCTATACTCCTCAAGCGTGGTTGCACCGATGCACCGAAGCTGTCCTCTTGCAAGCATGGGTTTGAAGAGGTTGGCAGCATCCATAGACCCTTCCGTCCGACCAGCACCAAGAACAACGTGAATTTCATCAATGAAAAGTATAACTTTTCCCTCAGCCTCTTCAACCTCCTTCAATACAGCCTTCAGCCGCTCTTCAAACTCTCCCCTATACTTTGCTCCCGCAACCAGAGCACCCATATCCAATGCTATGAGCCTCACATCCTCAAGATTACTCGGTACATCACCTCTGACAATCCTTTGAGCCAAACCTTCTACCACCGCAGTTTTACCAACTCCAGGCTCTCCAATGAGAACGGGATTGTTCTTAGTTCTCCTTGACAGAATTCTAACAACTCTCCGTATCTCCTCGTCTCGGCCAATGACTGGATCAAGCTTTCCTGCCTGCTCGACAAGGTCACGCCCGTAAGTCTTCAAAGCCTGGAATTGTGTATCCCCAGAAGCACTCTCCACCTTCTTTCCTTCCTTCCCACGAAGCTTTTCGACCTCCGACTTCACTTTGGCTGGGGCAATACCAGCTTCTTTCAACAAGTCCCCAATTTGGGAGTCTTCAAGAAGGCCAATAATTAGCTGATCCACAGCTAAATGTGTGTCCCCACGTGCTTTTTGTGCCGCCTGTGCCCGACGAATAACTTTAATTAGGCTTGTGCTCGCTGGAATCTCATCAGGAAGAGGAGACTGAGATGGGAGTTTCTTCAGTGCCTGTTTGAACACTCTCTCTACCGACTTCGCGGCTTCTTCACCACCACCGGCACTGGCAATCACTTGGCTGAAGATGCCACCGGAGTCGGAGAGCAAAGCAACCCCGAGATGGAGAGGAGTGAACTGTGCGTGGCCTGCACTCATTGCCGACTCATGAGAGGCTGCAAGCATCTCATTCGTCTTGTTGGTGAACTTGTCAGGATTCATCTTTGCTTCTTAGTTTACACCTACAAACAAGGACTACAGCCCAAAAAAATATTGTCAAACTTTTGAACCATAAGATCAAAGCCAAAAACAACAGAATTCACATTGAAGTTCAGTAAATGAATCCTCGTAACCAAAAGACATAAAAAATAAAAATAAAAACATGACCAAGAATAACAAAAGCAGATTGAAAGAAGAAAAGAAAAAAGTGACATATTCGAAAGAATTACAATCTTTGCTTCTTGGTTTACACCTGCAAACAAGCACTACAACAAGTCTACAACCCAAAAAATACTATCAAACTTTTGAACCATAAGATCAAAGCCACAACAGAATTCACATTGAAGTTTAGTAAATGAATCCTCGCAAATGTGAGCAAGAATTACAAAGAAGAATGCAAATTGTAAAAAGGCATAAAAATTTAAAATTTATAAAAAAAAAAAAAAGGAAAAAAAAAAAGCATTGCATATTGTCTTCCACAAGGAGAATGAAAGAAAAAAACAGTGAACCTGCATTTCTCTGGGGGTTAAAGAATCACAACATGAGCAAGAAAATGGAAGAGAGGCGACAAGCTTTTGGGCAGTACCCAATGAGAAATACGCGCAGACAGAGTGTTAAGAGGGAAATTCTCCTCACCGTTTCAGCGGACACCGGAGTTCTTCAAAAACTTGCTCGGCAGATATTTACAACGTTCTCCTTAACGAAGAAGATATGCGCTTCGATTTGGATTAAAAAAAAAACAGAGAGAAAACAGAGTTTGCGCGCAGAGAGAAAACAGAGTACTGCGGTGAGGAAAGGATGGGAGTCCTTTTGTTGTGCAAAAAGAAACGTCTAGAAGGACTTATAAAAAAAAAAAAAAAACGTCTAGAAGGACGTGGAAACCTGAGAAGTGGCACTAGAAACGTCTAGATTTAGCCACGTCATTTTTTACTTTTTTTTATTCTTTTTTATTAAGCTAAATGATTGGCACATGGAAACCCCTTGCTTTCCCTAGAGACTAGAGTCATACAAATTAATGTAAGAGTCTCTTAATTAAATTTTGTTACTAATTGTTTATTCTTAAAAATATTATTAAGTAATTCTCTTTTCCTTCTTGTGGATATGTAAAAAATAAAAAATAAAAAATTATCACGTAATTCTATTTGGTGATTTATGGTATATCACCTTCAAAATATAGTAAGAGAAGGTTTGGAAACCAAACAAATTAAGACAATTTCTTTAATTGGGAGAGAGATGTTATAGATTTAAGATACAAATTATAGGATCTTTTAAAGATGTTATCAAATCTTCCTCACTTGGCAAAAGTTTTAGAAAAAATTACCGTTTATCCTAAAATTGATAATATTTTTCAATAAAAACACTAAAGTTTCAACAAATTGTATTTAAACTTTTCATAATACTCCTAACTTCTTCTTTTTTTATAAATTTTTTTTAAAAAAAAATATCGGAATGACTATAGCCACCCTTTTGGCTATCTAGTCATTTTCGCACTCTTAATTTTTTTTTTATAAAAAATAAAAAAGTATTGACAATATAAAAATTTTAGGATAATATTAATCGAATTGAAAAAAATTAAAACTTTGTAGAGTGAATTGCCAAAAAAAAAAAAATTGATGTTTAAATTGAAAAACATCGTAAAAGATAAAGATGGTGTTCGGCAAACTACACGGATGCCACTGCACTGTAGCCTAGGGCACTGTAGTGGTACTGGTCACCAATTTTTTTTTAAAAAAAGTAATAATGATTGATATGAAAAAATAAAAAAAGTAGTATTGAAATGTGAAAAATTTTGTTTTATAGTGATTTTTTTATTTGAATAGTAAATAATATGATATAAAAAGCGAATAATTTGATATATTTTTTTTAAAAAAAAAAAAGTAAAGTAAATAGTGCAGTAAAATGTGGGAGAATGTGAGGGAAAATGGGGAGGTTGCTGAACAGGGCCAACCTGTAATTTTCCCAAAATTTTAAGAAAAAATCATACTTAAGTCCTTAAATTTTTATTTTGTCCCTTCATATTTTAAAATTTGTATTGTAGTGGGACTAACTTACGTGAATACATAAACACATAGGTCATAGGAAGTTATTATTGCATACAAAAGCTATGTCTTAAAATAAACTAAAAACGATCTATAATATCCAAAAATAAAAAATTACATTTAGTGTAAACTCTTTGTCATAACGGATCGACCACTAAATTTATGAACTCATATAAATCTCACTCAAATTTAATGGTATATTCATTTATTCTATTCACCATGAAGTTATTAAAAAATAATTGAAAAATGAAAGAATTCAATCATTTATCAACACCGGTACCTACATGGCCTCTAAAAAAAAAAAAAATAAGCGTAAATAATTCCCAAAGTGAAGTAGAAAAGAAGCATAACTACTGTAAACCCAAGTCGCATAAAAACTGAATCCAACACAACAATGATCCGAGGAGACAGGAGTTAATGTATGATAAAAAAAATCTTGTTCCAAGCAAAAAAAAAAAAAAAACACAAAAACAGAGTCACAGACAGACATACCCAAACAGAGTGTTAAGAGGGAAGTTTCTCCTTACCGTTTCAGCGGACACCGGATTTCTTCGAAAACTCGCCTGCTCGCCGGATATTTACAGCTTGATCTTTGCGAAGAAGATTTTCACTTCGATTTGAATTTAAAAAAATTAAAAAAATAATAATAATCGGCCTTTTTTGGTAATTCACTTAACTGTGCGCAGATGAAAAAAACATAGTAGTGAGGTGAGGAAAGGGATTGGAGTCCCTTTTGATGAGCAGAGAGAAACGTCTGGAAGGAGATGGAAACCGGTGAGAAGTGGGGCACTAGAAACTACTAGATTTTGCGGGGAAACCCCTCGATTTCCCTAGACCTTTCGCCCACTCGCTGCCAAAGAGTTTGTGTTCCACGTCTCGTATTTTGTCGGGTAATTGCAAGTTCATCACTTTCTTTGCAAAAACTTGAAAAATTATAACTGGTTTTTGGTCTCGATTAAATTTGAAACCACACTTCGTAGGCTCAGCCACCCCAAGGCCGGTTTGGGGGCGGTGGAACCACTTCCACTACCTTCAAGGGTCAAAAAGGGGTGGTTTCCGCCACTCCCATAGAATTTTCAACCTTTTTTTTTTTTTTTTAGGTTTAATTTTTTTTATAACACTTGCTAGATAATGTAAAATTTTATTAATTGGGACTGACGAAAGTTAACGAAATATTAATTTTATATTTTTTTATAGGTAAGATATCATATTTAATTGTTTTAAAAATTTAAAAAATAAGAAAGTGCAAATCAAAATACTAATAAAATAATTAACCTTATATTAT
Organism: Carpinus fangiana; assembly: GCA_006937295.1. NCBI lineage: Eukaryota > Viridiplantae > Streptophyta > Magnoliopsida > Fagales > Betulaceae > Carpinus > Carpinus fangiana. Next base: position 6,240,107 of record CM017328.1, on the reverse strand, counting down.
ATCTTCGGTTTACAATTGAAGGCTATTTTTGTATATTTGAAAAACAAAAATATTGTTTTATTTAATGTAAAGATGAAAATCATTTTTGCATTTTTATAAATATTTTATTTTGAGTTATTTTTTAATATTTTATGGGACCACGCCTCATGAAGCGGAGGTCACTAGTTTGAATTCTCCATCTCCTCTTGTGTGGATATGTCAAAAATATATATATTATTTTTATTTTGAAAATAAAAACTAAATTTTTTTAGAGAAGCAAAGAATATTGCCAAATTTATGTATTTTTTTAATTTGTTTCCAGCTGGCAGCTAGCAGTATAAAGTAGAAAGTACGAGAACGTTTTTTAATTTGTTTCCAGCTAGCACTATGAAGTAGAAAGTACGAGAACCAGAGCTCTTACTCATATTTCCTTATTTGGCAAAGAATCCAAGACGATTCGACAATGTACATGCTTGCTTGGCCACCGACCAGCGCGTGCATCTTATCTGTGCAAAAGCGTGTGAAATATGAATTACGACATCCACCACAGAATAAACAAATAAAACTATCCATAAAGTATTTATCTTCCTTCTTACAAAAAAAAAAACGAGTATTTATCTTCCTATTCAAGATATTTTGTTTAGGAAAATTGTCTCTCAAACTAACAAAATAATGACTTTCAAAGTTTAATTATGGCGATTGAAGTCTTAATCAAGTCATGACAAATTGGTTTTGTTTGCAGATTTTCATCCAATCTATATCAAAAAACTAGCAAACTAGCTACTTGTAGATTTTCATCCAATCTTAAGTTTCGAGCAAGTCTCAGTTAAGTTCTTGACGAGTCTTGGACAAGTTTAAGTGGGTCCTAGTCAAGTCCCAGATGGGTCTCAGGCAAGTCTCGCGCAAGTCCCAAGAGAGTCTCGGCCAAGTCCAAGGCGGGTCCTATGCAAGTCTTGGGCAGGTTTCGATCAAGTTTCGACGGGTCATAGGCGGGTCTGGTTGGGTCTCAGTCAAGTCCCGGGCGGGTTCCGCCAGGGTCCTAGGCAAGTCCAGTCCAAGTCTCGGACAGGTCCCAGGCAAGACCTGGTCACATCCTTGTGGAGTCCAAGGCGGGTCCTAGGCAAAGTCCAGTTGAGTCTCAGTCAAGTTTCGGGTGGGTCCCGAAGGAGTCCCAAGCAAGTCCCCAGGGTGTCGATCAAGTCCCGGACAAGTCTGGGCAGGGTTTTAGTCTTGTCTTGACAAGGTTCTTCGATTTGAAAATAAGATCTTCAAAGTCAAAAAATTGTTTACGATTTTAAAAACCGTAAACCATTTTTCAAAAATTAAAGAAAAATTTTGGTCAAAAGAAAAATATTTTCCGTTGACCATTATTTTACGTCGCAGTAAATATCGTAAAATGTAAAAAATCAATTTTTAGAAACCATTTTACGATGAAAAAAAGAAAGTCTAAAACAAATACCAAAAAATGTTTTCATAATCATTTTTAAAATGTCAAATCAGTCATTTTCCCTTGCAATGTTTTTAGTCAGATATTTTTCGCCAGAAAATGTTTTACGCAGCCTTAATTAAAATAAATATTTGTTAGCTTCTTTTTTAATAAAGTTCAGACACCTCACCAAATTCTTTTTTTAAAAACAAAAAACAAAGAATTCGGGCTGTCTTTTGGGTACACAATAAAAATCTTATTTTACATACTTTCATTTATTCTGCATTATATTTATTATAAACAAAATGAGGGCTGTGCACATAAGACATTGCTTTCTGCAAACCACAACGGATAAACATTAAACGCCCATCACCCACCGAATTTTCCGTTTCGGAGGGTGATTATAAGTTGGGAAGAAAAACGAAGTTGCTTTAAGAGACAAGAAAAAACATTAATCACTGATAAGCCATTCAGAAGGTTCCCCACCCAACGGCCAAAACTCACTGGGAATAACAACAGAAGCCTTAATACAATACTCCTTCCAACTTCATCACAAATAAAAATACCCAACTCAGGTGACAAAATTCAGGATTATTTTAGGGGATATTTTGAAGAAACTACATAAAGGTCAGAACATCTCCTAAATAACAAAACACAAATCCTTGTTTATATATATAGACACATTAAAGAGAGTTGCAAACTTTGAGAATTGGGAAGAAAAGGATTAAAAAAAAAAAAAAGGGCCACCTTTTTTGCTTTTGCTGCATTAGTCATATTGACGACGCGCAATTGCAAAGGTGGGTTCATCTCTGATTCAGCTGAAACAACATAAGAATATGACTCAAGATCTTAGCTAGCTAAAGTTGGGCAAATGAATCAGAGTAATGTTATAAGTAGGACTTTTATTCCGTTTTATTCTCTCAAACTTGATGTAGTCTTTAAAATCATCATTGGATTTGGGATGAATTACTATTGAATTTTGATCTAATAGTTTGGTGATTTTAAAAGTTACATCACTTTTGAGGTATAAAAAGGGGATAGAAGACCTACTCATAACATTACTCAACAAACCATGGGCCAAACAGTACCACCTTTTCTTTTTCCTGGTATTACTAGATATCTATCGTTTTGACATGGTGCCATTTAAACTAATATTGCAAGACAATCAAAGGGGAAAAAAATTATAATTAAGCGGAAGCAATAAGCAGTGATATCTGATGCAAAAGAATATAAATTTGAATATGCTCTTCCATGTACATAAAGGTTATTCAGGCAAGTGCTTTCCATGTAATTAGTAAACTCTTATCAGAAAATCTGCCTTCTCCATCTCCAACAGTTTCTACTCTCGTAGCAAGCATGACCACAGACCATAAACAAGAAGTCTCTATATGTACATTAATTAAGGAGATACTCACTTATAAGATTCTTGTCTGAAGTAAGTTTTCATTCCTCATCACTATCATAAACAACTGCCATTCGGCGGTGGGATGGCATCTTTCTTGGAGGAGAGTCCTCATCTGACTCAATCCCTTTGCGCTTCAGACCGCCTCCAAAGTCCCGGCCCTTGTGCCTTGGCTCCTGAAGCACATCCAAAAAGCAGGATAATCGATAAAAGTTTATTTCACATGCCTCATATATAAAAGGACAATGTATAGATTCCACACTATCAGAATCTCACCCAATTAGAACGACTTATCTGGGGTAAATTTATGCTTTCAAAACTATAATTGAACTATCTAGAAACAGATACTTCGTTGCTTATATGATGCTGGACAGTTTCACAACCCCAAACAATCCAAATCTGTGTCAAAGAACTCTCAGCTACCCCCAGCAAAAGTGTATCCCCCTCAGCCACATGAATTACAATAAGCATGGTGCATTTATCACTGTTTCAGTTAAGACTACTCATATTTTCTTTGGCAGCATCCTGCGTGGACTAGACCAAAGGCAGTTCACACTACAACCAGAACTTATAAGAGCACTAACAGCAGATGTCTTATATGTCATTCCCTTCCTTGTGTGTAAGGAAAATCATATAAAAAAAAACACAAAAACCTACTCACAACAGATTCCTTATATTTAACCAACCCTCAAGGGATGTTACAATGTTTCCTAATGTGTAGGGAACCAAGAGTGGTTCCCTATACATTATTTTAATATAAGCATTTCTCTTTTCTCTCTCCTCTTTCATCTTTTTGTCTTAAATTGAGAATTGTGTTGGGATTTTGTGAAATAAGTAAGGGTAGGTAAGGAGCTTGTATTTTGCAAAAAAATAATTTTTTAATAGTATAGGAAATGGTAAGGGAAGCTATTGTGAAATATATTTTCATAGGAAAGCAAAACGTAGTTTTGTGCCCTAAACTTAGGAAAAATCAAAAGGAAACTGCTGCTAGTGCTCTAAAGATTGTTTCAGTTCTTCTCTAGGATGGATGCTAAGGCATTTTAAGATTTAGATGCAGAATGAAACATACACCTAGTGTCCACTGTCACATCAAACCATACTCATGCACGGATACACAACAGTAAAACCCCATTAAAAAAAATAAAATGGAAAAGAAACACACACACACACACATTGACATAACTATCATATTGACAAATGGTAAGCTTTTTTTAGTCAAACCCTAGTAAAAGTAAATGATAGATCTCGTCAGACATCCAAACAGCAGAAACATATCTTACAATCTTTTGTTATGTATTACAAGTTGTTCATCCAAACCACTTAAGACGATGGATAATCAACCCGTACTGCTAAAAAGTTAAGATCATAACATCAAGCATAGAGGAACATTAGAATCCTAAAAAGTCTGAAGGTATTATTTTTCGAAGTATGTTGTGGATGCAAGACTTAATATTATGGACGCATACGCTCATAATTTGAAGTTTCCAACAGGGATTAATATATCAAAAACAAGGAGTGCCGGCATTAGATGCCAAAATCACGGAATGACGATTTTAATGAGGTATCAAATCTCTTGTGCCCCAGTTAGAAGAGTAACATTATGTTTCCACTTTCAAGACCTACTCTTCTATGTGTACCAGACTGACTATGCTGTAAAATTGTAGTCTGGAACTTCTGGATTAACCAAAGAAAAGGGCATACCTCAGCCTCATCCTCCTCATCCTCCTCTGATGCTTCTTTCACTTCTGCCTCTTCTTCATGTTCTTCTTCTTCCTCCTCCTCTTCGTCATACTCCTGCTCTGGCTCTGCAGCCCTCTTACGTGGGGGAGACCTCTCATCTTCCTCCCCATCAGTTTCATACTCAGACTCCTCTCTTTCACTGTCAGAGAAATCCACTGGTCGCCGAGATGATTTAGCAGTAGGCAGGGATGACTTGCGAGGGATGTCTTTGGGTCCATGTGACTAAAACACCAAACATGAAAGCTTCTTTTAGCATAACAAGTAAATCAACACCTTTTAGGAAAAAGAGATTCACTTAAAAGTTCAAGTCATGAGACCTTCTTAGCATTCATAATGCGTTTCTCAGCTCGAGCTTCCACTTCCAAATCTTCCTCAAAGTGGCGGCGAGAACGACGAGAATCATAATAATCTGCATCTTCATCCTAAATAAAGGTGGACAATTAAAATAATTGGTTCAGGCTTGGACAGGCATATATAGAAAATAAGATTCCAGCATATTACAGGAAAATGAAGCCTACAGGCTCTTCCACACCTTTAAAAAAAATGTTTGTGGTCCCCAGAAGTAAAAAGATGCCAATCTAATTATTAGAGCAAATTCCAACAGAATCCAAATTTCAAGTGTAAAACAACTACCCATTGATGAAGGAAAAGAAACAGCCAAAAATTATACTTTTTCCTCCTTTTCCTATACATATTAAGAGCAAGAGCTGACCTCATCAAGAGCATCCTCCAAGAACCCAGGAGAAAGTTGGCGCCTCCTGTCTACAGTTGGGGTATATTTCCGGCTTACTTTTTCCCTCTTCCGGTTAAGAAGTACACTAGCTCTGATCGATTGACTTTCAGCCTACACAGAAAAGTGGATATATGAAATCCATGACACTTAATACAACACACTATAGCCAATGCAACTAATTACCTTTTCTTTTTCCTCCTTTTCCCTCTCAGGATCAATGTCAGTGATGCAGTTCTTAACCTTATAAACCTTTTTATGCCGTGAGTCAACAATAGCAGTCAGCAGTCTATGAGAATTTGATGACAAAGACGATGGCATGAACCTCATCTTTCTCAAAACCCTTCCTTGAGATTGGAGGATTCCCTGTAAGCATGGCATATAAGGATTCAAGAACTTCATGAAGTTCAAAACAGAATATGGAGAGAGCCACACAGTGTTTTAGTAATAAGTAGAAAATAAGTCATGACCCTACAAGAAGAAATCAAATATGAGATCTTATATTGTGATGACCAAGCTTGGTGGGCTAGAATCAAGCCTCAGAATCTATTAAGTATTTGGTATGCATATGTATTATATAGCCTGATCTTCTTCTGAATGGCTAAATTCTGTTCCTGCTGATATAGAGATGGCCATAAAGTTAAAAGATTCCCATCCTGCATGTGTATATTGCAATTTTGTTTGCTAAAAGAACATGTGAAGGTTTAAATGTGATGTAATGTACCCATGAGCACCTTACAGGGAATTAAAAAATGGAAAACAGGGAGGGGCAATGAGCTTGGAAATTTAATAGAAGTTTAATGATCTTGCAGTGATTTAATGGGTCCAGGAATGCCATGGCAGGAAGGAATAATCACCTCAATTATTCTGGTAAAAACATTACAGCATAGACATTTTTTACTCAGCTAAACATGCAATAAAAAAAGAGCGGAGTGTAAAAGAAATTGGATGCATCTTAATAGATTGTTTGCTTATGGTTCTCTTGAATACATTGGGCAGTTTGCTAGATTTGATGAGGAAACAAAAAAAGTCGAAATGATTAAAGACGCTATATCCATGTATCACACAAGATTTCGAAAAATAAATAAACAAATAAAAATATCAGACATCTCATATGGAAATAAAGTCACCTTTCCATGTCTAAGAAAAAGATGTGCTTGATCATGTTGCGCATCTTGCACAGATATGTCAAGAACTTCATTCCCAATTAGTAACTGCAAACTGCCGTCTGACCATCTCACAAATCGCGCATTGCTTTCATGCTACAGATCGCAAGGAAATATTGAGACACTAAATGAAAATCTTACAGTAAAAGTTGAACCAATTTCAGAATTTAAAGCTGGAAGACGGATAAAGATTGAAACAATTACAAAGAACAAAAAGTTAAATATAGTAAGTTGAAGAACCGCTACATAGAAGGTATCCACAATTGGAAAATCAAACTCCAACAATGAATAATTCATATAGAAGGTAGCCCTAAATTCAGCATCTGCAAAAAGGCTCTCTGAATTCACTTTGGCAAAAGCATTTTAAACAAATAGACACCCAGCAACTTTCTAAAACAATAAACGCAATTAATCAGGTATGTGTGTGAAAATAATCAGAGAACCTTTTGATCAATCTCCCATTGAAGACAGTAATGTAAGAAAACAAATTCAAAGATTAGCAAGTTTGATGAGCATGATGACATAATCTCCCATTGTGACTTGTATTCATCCCAACAGATTTGACTTCTGCCCTTCTTTATATGAATTGCGTTTGACTTCTCTGTTATGCATGTGGGTATATGCATAACAGATAACAATAAGAGAAAATTACTTACAGATGACGTGCCATCTGGATTTCGAACAGTCCTCCAGCGCACAATATTGTTCTCCAAGCGTATACGTTTCTTAGATCCAGATTCATCAGTCACAAAGGTATCCTCTTCCACATATGTTTTAGGATCAAATGGTTTTGGGTCAATGCCCATTATATTAGAAACTTTAATCATGTTCATCTGCAAATAGATAACAGAGCATTAAAATTTTGCACCAAGCCGTGAAATTAAAATAGTCGCGATCCTTTTCTAAAATCACATGATCTAAATACAATTATAGTGAAGAAAAATAACCATCAAGTAATTACTATGCCCACAACTTGCAAAAGGAAGTAAGACGACCAAACTATGCAGAACTTCTTCATAAAAAAATAACAATAGAAGAACAGTAACATATGTACATATACATTTTGATGACTGAACCATGCATGTATATGATGCCGATGCCAACATAAGTTGAACAATTCAACAATTTCTCACCAAACAGGTAAGTAAAATGCAGTTTAGAAAATATCTTTTTTCAAAGTAAAAATTGACCCCAAACCTCAACCTCCACTTCCACAAGCGCATCCTATGCATGCCACCTACTAATTCAATAGGACATGAAGATGAGACCATTATTAAAATCTGGAGTGACTAGTACAAACAAGTAGACCACCTGAATTAATTTAGCTTCAACTTTATGCTATATAAAGAAAAATACAATGCACACCCATTAAATAAGAATTGCAAGCACCATGTAAATCAAACAAAATAGATAAACTATGAAAAAAATCATAGCGGTACAAAGAATAACATATATACTTTTTCTGGACGAGCTGGAGGTGGACGTAATGGAATCTCAAGCTCCAATGGGGGACCAACCGGCTTCTCTTTAAATTTAGCCTCAATGTTTTCCTCTTCTGACTCATACTGAGCATCTTCATCAGCCACTATATCCTCTGGTCTTAGACTCTTCCCATAGCTCCCTTCCTCTTCCATAGGAGATCTCTAAGACATGAAAATATTTACCATCATACGTAGACCACAAAGATATATGAATGCTTAACAGGATCAAAAGATGCAAATACTAAGCACATTGCATCATGACATCCAATACTCACATTTGAATCTTGCTCAATTTCATCATGAACTGCATACTCAGCTGCTTCTTCATCATCAGACTCACCAAAAACATCACGAACAGCTGAATGTGAAATATGAGTCTGATCCTTCTCTTCCTCTGGTGATCTATTGTTAAGTCAAGTTTCCCACAGTTAAGATAGCTGACTACTTGTTATAATCATGTGTAGGTACAAGGATTATGGTAATAGTAATATTCTTTTGTTTTAATATCTATGCAATGCATAGTGCTTAGTAAACATGCCATGAATGGCCAACCCAGCCCAGAAAACAGCATCCAACAACAAATAAGAAGTCATGTTAGTCCATTGGGAACATCAAATTTGGCTATGGACATGAGCCTAAATGCAACCTTAGTAAACCAAGGCTTTGACTCTTTTTTTCAGGAAATATGGGCTCGAAGACAGGAAAAGAACAAGAGGAGGAGGGTCAATAGACCAGGTTAGAAGCAAGCATGAGTATTGTGGATCTAAAAAAGGTAATCAAAAAAGTCAAGGCCCCAAACTGACAGGAGGTTTACAAGCAAACTTAACCCTAAAAGCACCTAAAGATACAACCTTCTCATATGTTTTTTGTATCTTCATCAAATACCTGTACTCTATAAATCCGATGCACTTAATGCAGACAAGACATACACACATACAGAATGTAAAAACAGAAGAATGAACAACCCAAGAATGGCAAGAGATTCTTCAAGATGCATCTGAATGAGTTTGGATGTGCACAAGTGTGTGTGTGAGAGAGTGGAGTGGTCGTATGAAAATTACCTTGAACTTCTACCCTGATCCACCCCCTCATCTTCATTGTCAGGATAATGATTTTCCTCAGATCCACTTTCAATAACATCGCGTCTCTTGCTTGTTACAACTCTTTGACCATACTCTTCTTTTTCATCACTATCAGTATCTTTTCCTTCACTTTCTTCTCTTTGATCACCAACTTCTACTTCTTGGGAACTTTGATCTCTTTCACCCTCACTTTCTCCAGGATCAGGATCTACATCATGCAATTCACCTTCACTCTCTACTTCCGCCTCCCCATGCCCCTCCACTTCACCTTCACCCTCAGCCTCAGGCTCCAGCCCTCCCTCTCCTTCGTCCTGGAAACAAAACCATCGCATTAGGAAAGAAAGAAAAAAGTTGAATCAAGCAGCAAAATACCATCAGAAAAATAAATAAATAAAATTGAGCCATTGCACTCCTTAATGTGACTTGGCTTTCAACAAGGACTTCATGCATACAAAAATTAGAATTTTCTTTGTTTCCAGGAAAAAAAAAAGGAGGCATATATATATTCGCAAAGCTCAATCTTGATGACACCAGCACAACTTTCTGACTGTAACTGAAATTTTTTTCAGTTATTTCCTCTATACTTCAATCACTAGCACCCAATTTTGACCATCTCAACTGTATAAATATAAAACTTAATCACGATCAAGCACACTTAACCACATTATTTGATGAGCAATTCAGAAATCATTTTTGCCTCTAAAACCAGAACGCAATAATGAGTATACAGAAACAAGATACACACACATACCCATTTATTTAATCTTCATTCTTCAACATATAGCATTTAATGCAATTCCCCAAACCCATAACGGCCCATAAGCATCTATAATCGATTTCTAATTAAGTAGTTGTACCTCCAAATCTGGAACACATCCATATACAAAATAAACACCCATAAACAGATTTTTATACGTGCATGTATTACTCTCTAAATCGATAATAACATAATGACATACATAGAACCTAAAAGCCACAACATGAGAATCAGATCCAGACCTACGAAAGAATGTCCTTAAATTGATAAACCTAGCATTCCCAGCAAGAAATCGTATCTGAAAACTTTGTTAAATCAATATCTATAAATCTTTCTAAAGAGAAAAAAAAACAGGGGGGAAGATAATTCTTAACAGAAAAATTGTTTAAATCTATACCTCTGTCTAAAGATAAAAAGATAAAAAAATAAAAAAATAAAAAAATTCTTACAGAGACGTAATTGGGCTGAGGATTGGACTCGTGCTCGGAATCAACCTCTTCCTCCTCTTCCGATTGATCGCCGAACAGGTTCTGCATCATCTGGTGCCGCTTCTCCTCCCCCATCTCTCTCTCTCTCTCTCTCTAGCTCGCTCGCTCTCTGTGACTGTGTGCGGAGCCGGGAGCTCTGAGGGCACTATGGTATAGCGCGGATCGGACTTCGCTCAATTTTCTTTGCGTTTTATCGACCCCCAAGATATTCTTGACACGTCAGCGTTGGGTTCGAAAGGACGGGACCCACCAATGTCTTCTCTTATGGGGCCCCCCTTAATGCAATTAACCACGTAAGCTTTTTTTTATTTTTACTAATTTTGAATTAAATATCTTGATTTTAATCGTACATAAAAGTTTATGACTTTTTTTTTTTTTTTTTTTTGTAACGAACCAACTTCATTCATATGACTAAGAAAATACAGTACATGAGAAACAGGCTTGTCAAAGCCCTACCTAGAGAGCTTACAGATGCTTGGAGTGAAAAAGAATGGCACGAATGCAGTCCAAGATGAACCCTTGCCGCAGCGCACACTATGATGGATACTACCATCGGGTGTCCGAAGACCCCATTCAGACATCTAAACAAGCGTCCGAAAACGCCATGGAGGTTTAGATGTGAAGTAACCGTGGAAAAAAAGCTTCCAAAATGAAACCAAAAATAAAGGAAAAGAAAATCAACTCCAAAGCATCTGAAAATTACACAGATAGGGCTAACAACAAAGCAAGAACTCAACAGAAAATAACAAAAAGTTACAAGATATATAAGAAAGCAACTCAAAACATAGCTTCTGCTACGGAGGGATGGATCGGCGTACTCTGGACAGCACGTGGCCACCACGCGCCAGCGCGTTAGATCCACTCGCAGGAGCATGCAGAACACGCTCCAGCGTGTGATGGTCGAAAAGGGCCGCTGAGGAGTTCGTCGAGAAGCAGGAACGCCGATGGAGATGGATGAGAGGCACGTGTCTGGCTTGGGCTGATGGAGAGGAGCATATCGGACTTGGAAAAAACCAGTCTTCAAGCCTGCACAGATTCGGCCAAAAAGGCGAAGGGGAAGGCACTCCAAAACGATCCATAGTTTCCGCTGTATTTTGAGGATCCGGGATAGATCTATAAATAGATCTAGAGAAAAATCTAGAGAAAACTCTATATTAGAAGGAGTTCTCTCAAGAGAGAAACTCAACAAAGAAAAAAGGTGGTCGTTACAAATGGAGGGGGGAGGAGGAGAGAAACCAGGAGAGTTTCCCTCCTCCTCAAGCTTACTCGAAAATGGCTTCTTCAGGAGAGAGAACGGAGAGTTTTCAGAAAACGTAAAAAGTTTATGACTTTTAAGTTCAAAGGGAGTGAGCATGCCACACCACTTATGTTATTTGCAAAATATATATTGAATTGAAATTTGTAACTACTTTTTAAAAGGAAAATGTTAGGTGTTTTCATGTGGTTTTTCTAGTATTCTCTTAATTTTATGTGTATATTACTTTTTAAAAGAGTAAAAAAAAAAAAACCTTTATTTCTCTCACGTGGTTTTTAAAAAATAGAAAAAATGTATTTTACTCCTAAAGTTTGACCCATTTTCTATTTTGAACCTTAATATTTAAAAATTTGTAATATACTTTCACAAAGTTAAAAAATTTTGCAATTCAACGCGTGCCACGCACATGTTCATTTTCCCCCAATCTTTCCAAATTGCCTCTATTTTAAAATAAATAAACAAATTGGGGGTGGCCGGCCAACCCAATTTAAAAAATAATAATAATAATTGGGCAGTTTGGGAAGATTGAGGAAAAATGTGATATAATATAATAGATAGAAATTTGCTACAAATTAGTTTATAACTAATTTATACAAACTAATCTAATAAAGTAATATGTATCGTAAAGCTATGAAAAAAATGTGACAACGGAGTTTTCCTCCAACTCAGTTTGGAGGAAGTTCCTCCAACTCAATATGTAAAAATAATATGTATTTTTTTTAATAACATGTGAGATGTACATAAATTTTTAATATTATTTATTTTTACTATTAAAAAAATATTTGCATCACATATTCAATTTACTCATATTATTTTTATACACCGAATTGGAGGAAATTGTTTCAAAATAGTTTGAAGAAAAACTATATTTTCCCTATTCCTTATGTCACCACCACAACCTCTTTTGTCTCCTTCATAATACATCGCATCAATTTTTGTCTATTAACTTTTTAAAGATTTTTTTAAAATTATTACACAAATATATATTATCAACTATTAAAAAACCATTTTTAAGATTTTAATTAATCAATAGAGAGAATGTCCTATTAGGTAGCATTTTTTAAAGGACAAAATTTTCCCCCAAATTGGGTTGAAAGAATCTTCTTCAACCTAGTTTATAAAAATGACATGTGTCCCTTTAACATGTGAGATGCACATGTTTTATAATAGTAAGGACAAAATTAAAATAAATTTTATTAAAAACTCATGTGGATTTCACATGTTATTAAAAAAAGTGACATGTCACTTTTATAGACTAAGTTCATTTTGGAGGAAAACTTTATCCTTTTTAAAAGAGTTTTCAATTTTGTATTGACAAATATTTTCAAAAAAGTTAAAATTGAAAATTATTGTTTACTGGTTACAGGTGAAATTTTGTTTGGATAATTAAAAAGTGTTTCTGAACAAAAAAATTAAAAAAAAAAATTGAAATTCATTTTGATTTAGTTTTGAAATTATAAAAGAAAATAAAAATATTACTTTGAGGACATGGGCCGGAGGTAGGCCCAAGTGGCCTGTTTGGCCCGGTGGTTGTGGATTAAGATCTTTTTACCTAGAGGCAAAGGTAGTGAAAAGCCCATTATAAATAAAAATTTGTTACAAACTAGTTTGTAGTTAATTCATACGAATCAATTTAATAAAATGACATATGTCATTTAGTACATGAGAAGCACATGTTTTTTTAATAACATGGCTTCTCACATGTTGGACATAGTTTTTTATCCAAATTGGGTTGAAAGAACTTCCTCCAACTCAGCCTATAAAAATAACATGTGTCATTTAAACATGTGGGATGCACATGTTTTTTTAATAGCATAGACAAAGTTTGAATAAAATATTAAAAATTCATGTATATCTCTATTGTTATTAAAAAAATGGGTATAGGTCATTTTTATATATTGAGTTAAAGGAAGTTCCTCGAACTCAGTTTGGAGGAAAACTCTGTCCAAATAGGATTGGTTTGTTCGGTTAAAATTTTTAGTTATTTTCTTAAATCAAAAATATTAACAAACAAGCCAAACACAAATCACTCCTAAAAATACCAAAATGCCCAAAATGAAGAGCCATACTTTTATGAGTTTAAAATATTAGCCTTTTTTTTTTTTTTTCTCTATTCAAAGAGGGAGAAGGGGAATTAAAAATATTAGCTGACTATGAGATGTTTGCCCCATCTCACCCCTTCTCCCTACATTCTGGCTCCCAAAACACATTAACAAATAGAACAATAAGTTTTGATTGCAAGCAAATTATAAACTTAAGCCTTATTATTCTAGTAATGTTAAAAGTGTTCTTTTTAAGTCCCTTAAAAAATGGTGTTAAAATCACCACTTCTAGAATTACTCCTATTATGCACACTTCAGTATAATTTATTGTTCATATAAAGCATTTTTTTTTTAAGAATTAATTCCCAAATGCACTAAACAAAAGAAATATGAAAATGGCTTTCAAAATCAAAACAAATGAATCCAAAGATATATATATTATCCCATTACAGGATTTGTTTCAAATAAAAAAATATCATTCCTTTTGAATTCATTTTGCAGTGATTTTTTTGTTCTTTCATTCAATGACTTCACATATAAGAGCATCCACTACAGCTTCTTCAAAATCATTTTTTAGTTATTTTGAAGAGAAAATTTAACCAAAAGGGCTTAAAATGCCACTTTTCAGCCTTTCTATTTTAACCAAAAAAATAACACCATGAACAGTAAATCTTCAAACATAAAATTTACTATTCACTCTATATTCATCAAACAAATATATTTTCTCTCTCCTTATTATGTCTACCTAGGTTTCATTTTTGTTCTCTTTTAATAATATTTGACTGCTTATAATTTTTTTTTTAAAAAAAAAATTTATTCCTATGAAATTTATAATTATTTTGTTATTTACATTTCAAATTTTATTTAAAAATTATAAAACTCATTTGAAAAAAATTAGCAATGCGATTATTTGGGTTTGTTGAGTTATGTTTTGCGGTTTTTGAGGAGTTTCTAGATTTTCCTTATTTCCTTTCATTTTCTTGACTACCAAACAAATGGTAGATGTAATAACACAGGTACATACATTGATCAGCTACATTAAAACTTTCAGAACACAACAATTTTAATGTTTTATTAGTTTCTTTTGTTTAACATATCATAAGAATATTCTTTTTAAAAATATTACCGTTAGAATAAGATATATTCGTAAAATATACCATTAGGAAAATATAAACATTAAAAAATATAAAAGTAAGAGAAAAAATAAACAAATATTTAAAAAATAATATTTAAATGAAATAGTGAAAGTAAATTGATAAAGTAGTGAAGTTGAAAATGGTGCTCTAAAAATGTGAGTTGTTAAAATAACCAAAAGTGTACTTTTAGTTATTTTGAAGAGTAAAATTTAAAAAGACGGTTGTGGATGCTCTAATACCCGAACCGTGTATTTTTTTTTTATTATTATTTTTTTTAACCTTTTGTATTGTGGAGTCTTGTGTTGGATGATGATGTTTTGTCTTTTGTGTTGGAGGTTTCTTCTTTATTCTATAACCTTCTTAACTCTGACCACTGAATCAATGGGAAAGGAAGAGAAACCAATAATGGCATAGAAAAGTACCCAATACTACCAAGTTTCGTTTACACGTGGGGAAAACAAAAAAGTAACTTCACAGTTTCTGAATTACACGTGATTTTATAAATTTTCAAATTTTAAAACCTCTTAATTTGAACTCTTGAATTTTTAATTACAATTAATTTACTAATCTCTATCAATTTTTGCCATTAAAACTTCTAAAAAGATAAAATTATCCTTCAATTTTCTTTTCATTAAAAAAAATTGAAAAAAATGGTCACAATGTGGCCTAACCGTGGGTCACCTTGTGATTTTTTTTTATATATATTTTTTAAAATTTTTAATTTGAAATTAAGAGTAAATTTGAAATTTTATATAAAAAAAGTCAGGGGTAAAAACTTTACTATCTCACTTTTAACATTTAAAATATGACGGAGGAGTTCAAATTTATAGGTTTTGAAGTTCAAGAGGGCTTGTCAAATCATGTAGTAATTCAAGGTCTACATTAAAGTCAAAAATAAAAAATAAAAAAGAAGTAAATGAAAAATGATGAAAAGAAAGCCATTTAGTTTATGTTTCTTTTCTCTTTCACTCCCATGATCCATCCATAATAGGAAAATAACATTCTTGATCCACAAGTCAACTATTAATTTATGTTCTCTTTTTTGCTTTCTACCCACTATCCATGATACCCATTTGATTCCTTCTTTGACGTTCGTTCTTTTGATTAGCTAATTGTAAAGTCACAAGTATATATTATTCATCAATAAGTCAGCTATCAATAGACCCACGTGTGCATCATTTCTTCATGACATGTTTGTTTATTTTCTTTTTTTCCTTCCTTTGTTTTTTATGAGTATGGGAATTTCTCTATGTAGTTGACAAATAAGTTGATAGCAAGTCAAATCTCCAATCAAGCATGGATAGTATTTGGTAGTTAAAGTTGACAATATGTTACTATTGTACCATATGGGTTTCACCACTAATCTCTCACCCTTCAATAAGAAAATCTGATTATCTTTGTCATCATCATCCCATCCATAACTATAATATAAGACCGACGGGTTGGATTCAAACAACAGTTATTGGATATTTATACAACGTGTTTAATATATCGTGTCATTCTTGTATCCTTTTAGAGTTGACATGAGTTTTAAAATTACCATTAGACTTATGATAAATCATTATTAGATTTTGATCCAATGGTAATTTTAAAATCACATCAATTTTAGGAAAATAAAGACATTTTGTATGTGTATTATCAATGTGTTTACTTGATGACTTAATATATTTTGTATTCGATGATGGTGTTATGACTATTAAACTTGTGATATTTTGATATATGACTTTGTGACCCGTTCGACCGAAATAATTGATGTTATTTTAATATGTTATGTTTTGATGTTTTTTTTTTTTTTTTTTTTTTTTTTGTGCTTTGAAAGGTATTTTGTATTTGGATTTTTTTTTTGTTTTTAATTGAGGAAATTTGTCCATACATGATACTTTAACAAATATACTAATTTTCCTAAAAAAAACAAAAAACAAAAACATGAATCTCATTCATAATATTCGATGACATGAATGCACCCAAAACATGATATATCATTATAAGAGTAATATTATATATATATATATATATGTATCATTTTTATTCCAAAATTATTTCGTACTATTGAATTGGTAGTTCTAATTAATAGTTGATTGTTTTTCTAGTAATGACTTATTAGCCACGTTAGCATTATGGAATAATTATGGGATAAAAATATGTTTTCTAGCAATACTCATCAATTATATATATATACTTATTTTTTCTTTTTCTTGTTTGAAGGTAAAATCATTATTGTCTCATTAATTGAGGAAGAATCACGAGCATAAAACTCTTATATCACATAGCAAAAGCTCTTAAAAAATCATAGCCGAAGTTACAATGTTACAAGTTAATGAATACATACATAACAATCTGACATTCAAGACCTGTTTATGACATCAATATCCGCTGACTCATAACTAATATTCAGTTGTAACAACAGATCTGTTACAGACTCAATTCAATGCATAGGTAGCTGATATTCCTCGACCTTGGGAGCAAAAATCTCAATGCCGAAACTCATCCTCTTTAACCCGAAAGCTATGAAACTGTTCACATCAACAACCAAAGGGCTTATGGTAGTAGTATAACATAAAAATATCAAGGAAATAATAATAATAAAATAATAGAACCAAGAAGCAAAAGGTTAGAAGTGAGGGAAGAAAATAAGATAAAAAAAAAAGGAAAAATAAAATAAAGTGGGTTGTGCTTTAGTTTTGAATTTGTTTAGATTTTAAAAATAATACATCACATTTTTTAAACCATCATAGCATGTCATGACTGTAACGCCTTCAAATCAACCATTGACCAATTTAGTAGGGCTACTAGCAATTACCTCAATTCAACTAATTGGTATCTAACGGGGGGATCACCATTCTGAAACATAATTAGAGTAAATGCATAACAAGATTAAATAAATGAATTTGAGGAATCTAAAATCATCACATAAGCATGTATCATCAAGCGAAGATGGGGATGAATTGACTGTCCGACTTAACGACTTTAACTAACGGAAGTGAGGTTTTGATAACGAAAGGGTAGTTTGATGAAGTCGTAATGTAAAGTTGATAATTGATGGGAGTATATGGTAATCGAGTGATAGTTCAGGAGGTAGGATAATTATCCCTTTTATTTTTAAAAAATTATTTTGTACTTTGAAAAGTATTTTGTAATTTAAAAAGTGTTGTTTTATTTTTATTTTTTTAATTGAAGAAATTGTCCACAGATAATACTTTAAAAAATGTATTGATTGAATCTTGTTCATAATATTTGATGACATGCACACTAAATATCACATGTTTATCTCACAATTATTCGAAAATGATGACATGACAGTCTCAACCAACTATTAATTTTTTTTTTTTAAAAAAATAATTCAGGATTGGTTGGGACTATCATGTGAATATTTTGGGATAAAAAATGTATTTTTTAAGCATTACTCTTCATTCTAATTAAGTACTTCTTTTTTGCTCTAGTAGGGGTGGCTCAGTAAAAATTGAGGTCTTAGCCAAAAGTTAAAATGCAACATTTATAATTTTAAAGTATTAATATAATAAATTAAACAATTATTTAAACAATAATTTTTTCTAGCTTTTTGAGATGTAAAATTACTAATCAAGTTTCAAAATAAAAAACATTTTTGAGGCCTTTTATATGTGAATAAAAGTGTTTCCCAAACCAATATGGAGGAAATATTCTCCAACCCATTAAAAATGATGCAAAGTATCTATAAACATTTAAAATGTTAGTCTAAGTTAGTAAACTGCAATTAATGACTTTAAAAATTTAATGTGCATTTTAAATGTTTCTATGCACTTGGGCCTTAGCACTATTTTAAATGAGTTAGATGATATTTTCTTAGTACTAATTTAGAGAAAATTTATGTCCTAAATAAATTAAGTGGCCTAATTGGCCTAGCTATAAAGCAGGCCCTAGAGCCTACAAGTTTTTGAAACAAGGAAAAGTAGAGGTAACTCCCACTACCCAAATTCATGTCCCAAACATAAAATGTTGGGAAGAAATACAAATCTCAAGTAATAACTATTAGGGAATTTATATTAGAAAGATATGGATTAGCAGTCCAAAATTTTTAAATTCTTAAGATTTTTATTTTGACAAATTACTCATTGGGTACGTCGAACCTTACAATAAAATTTATCCGTCAAATTTTGTTAACTGTCGTTACCTTACTTGAAACGCACTGTTTTTTATCCATTCAAATATTACTTTTTTTTAATTTAATTTTAAAAATTAAATCTATTAAAAAAAATAGGGGTGGCCGANNNNTTTTTTTTTTTTTTTTTAACAGGGGCGAGCCACCCCCTTAGGCCATGGGGGTGGCCAGCCACCCATTTTTTCTAAAAAAAAAATAAAAATTATACATTTAATTTTTAAAATTTAATTTTAAAAAATTAATATTTTAATTGGTAAAAAACGGTGCATTTCAAGTAAGGTAACGGTAGTTAACAAAATTTAACGAATGAATTTTATTGTAGGGTTCGATGTACCTAAAGAGTAATTTGTCGAAATAAAAAACTTAATGATTTAAAAATTTTGGACTCTGACCCATGCCTTTCAAATATAAATCCCCTAACTATTATTATAACATAAATTAAAAATAAATTATTTATGATCAATAACTTTGGATAAACTAAGTACTAACATTACAACATATTTTGCCATAGATTATTGCTTTACAATTAGGAAAGTCAATTATTTGTTTATTAGTAAGCTTACTAGATAAATGAACTAAGTTAAAGTGACTACTTGACTTATTTAAGGTCAAAAAAATATTTGTTGTTTATATGCAATATTTTAAGATGGAGTCAATAGAAGTAGAATTTGAGTTCAATATATAATTGTATCAAATAATATTTCTAAAACTGATTTTAGAGAATTTCTTCTTGAAATAGATTGTATAATGTGTTTGCAAAGTGAATTAATTAATACCTAATGGATAGTAAATGAACTCTTGAGACTTTTACCAAGTGGATAAAGTTAATGTTATAAATGAAATCAAATTGAGATAGGGCATAAAGACACACTTAAAGCGATGAGGACTATTTCTTTTTATTAAATTATTCGAATTTTACCGAAATTTAGGATGCAAGGATGTTGCATGGCCTATATGTCGGGGTTATTTCACATCGATTGTGGAAGGGTCTAGTGGTCCGTTTATAAGTGCGAGGAAAAGCCTCTCCTCTTAAGTTAACTTTGGGGGTTGAGAGAAGTCCAAGATCACCTAACACTACTATCACAGTTCGTGTTTATCAACAAGTTTCGGCCCAACAATTTACAGGAAAAGCGAGTTGTCTCCCCTTCGGCCTAGTGCCCAATGTGTGATGAGGAGATTGTTTAGGTTATCCCACATCAATTGTGAAAGGAGTTGATGATTTGTTTGTAAGTATGAGGGAAAACCTTATATCTTGAACTAGTTTTTTGAAGTTGAGAGAGACCCAAAATTACCCAACACTATCTGTTATGGATAATCTAGAATACGGAATCTACCTACTCGAGACAGGCGAGCACCGTAACCCAAGATATCTCAATCCCCACTTAATCCCTTAAACACATTTGAAACAAAATAGAAAAAGAAAAGTCTAAGCAAGCACTTATTTCATTAAGCTAAAAAAAAGATAAAAAGAAAGAAAGATAAAATTAAGATTGTCAAATATAAAATAGAGAAGGTGTTTCTCTTATTCCTTATTTTTGTTTTCATGTTTCTAATCTTTTAAGACAAGATCTAAGTTCTTAGAAATATATTTCTAATCTCTTTTAAGACAATAATTAAGTAATTACAAAGGGTTTTTTTTTTTTTTCTTTTTCTTTTACCAATCAGTTATTTACAAAGGTTTGAGTTACACAAGAAGGAACTGGACCAATCCAATCATACAGCTCTCTACTCCGGGCTCCACAGCCACGTGGCAAAATCTAATTGCATGACCACCTAATTCTCTCCCTACTCTCAACAACTCTTCACATGCTTTTCCTCCCTCTTCTCGGTTTCTTACGCCCAAGCCCCTTCGCAAGTCGTAACTCCATAAGCAAAGACGCTTTCCTTTCGCAAAGAAACCAAACCCCAGCTTCGGACCCGAGCCACTCGGCTTCGTCCACCGCGCCCCAGCCTCGGCCCGAACCTCAGTTTTGTTCCTCAGTTCGTTGAAAATTTCGCACTATTTCGATCACTTTTTATCTCTGCCTGTCTGCCTGTCTCTCTCTCTCTCTCTCTCTCTCTCTCTCTCAAAGACGCCCATTTACTCACTCTTCGATTCAAACCCTAACGCTTCGCAATCAGACACTCTCGGAGGATCGATTTGGAGCTTCAATGGAGGCCGCTCGACGTTACTGTGAGTCAAAAGCCCTTCTTTCCCTGTTAAAAAACCCTAA
The DNA here is from genome assembly GCA_006937295.1 of Carpinus fangiana. Taxonomy (NCBI): domain Eukaryota; kingdom Viridiplantae; phylum Streptophyta; class Magnoliopsida; order Fagales; family Betulaceae; genus Carpinus; species Carpinus fangiana. Next base: position 6,219,072 of record CM017328.1, on the reverse strand, counting down.
TTTTCTCTCTCTAGGGACCATTTCTATTTCGAAACCAAATCTATGTTAGGTTTTTGGTGTTCTAGGTTGGGCAGCTTTCTCGCAGCTCCTATTTGTCGTTTTGTGTGGCTTTGTTGATTAAATCACTGGTTGTGAGTTCGAATTATGGTGTTGTCTTCTCGATCTTACGTGTTTCAGTTACAAATGCGGGATTTTGAGAAAACTTTTGGCTTTTTAGTTTGTTTGGTTGCTACGAATATCGATGAAAAGGAAACAAAATGAATTTGACTCTGAATTTTTTGTCGTTTTTGTTTGCCAGAAATGATACCTTTCGGCTCTGCCGAAGTCTTATTGTTGCACCGGGATTTTGTTTGTTTTTTTGTGTTGCTGGAAATAGTTGTATCAGGCTCAGTTATGCCTTTTTTCATTGTTTGCTTTGTGGCTTTCCCTGGTTCTAAATGAGGAAAGTTTAGCATTCAATTGAATTCTTTTTTCCCCTCCATGGCATACAAGCACTAAGTAATAATGGAGAAGAAAGGTCATTATGTTAGATATATTCTAGTACATACATTTTGTTTGTGCGTGTTTGGGTTTTGGTGGTACTGGGATTCTGGCGACTTGGTTATGGAGGCATTGGCTACTTCTTGTGCCTGAATGTTGTAGATTTTGTTTTGACTATTGTTGTTGGTAGCATCAGTAATATTTGATTTTAATGTCTTTTATATGTCATATGAATGAGTAGATTTTACATATCTTAAGTGAATTTTAATTTCCTTATGTCTTTCATATGTGATATTAGTTTCCTGGTAATTAACATTGAGAACTTAAGTCTTTGCTCTATGATTAGGGCTGTATTCGATCCTAGCCGAGCTGTGAGCTGCCGGACTCGGCTCGATACATAATATAGGGTCTCGAACTCAGCTCGAGCTCAAGCCAAGTTTTAAAGGGTTGTTTGAATTTGGCTTGTTAAGAGCTCAAACTCGGCTAGCTTAACAAGCCGTGCCTCCAATCGAGCTCAAGCAGCTCAAGCTCGATAGGAGTTTTGAAATTTTTTAACTTAGTTATTAAAAAGTTCAATAAAACTTCATTAATTTATCATTAAAAAATGATAAATTATGAAGAACTATTTTTTCTCAACTCATCAGTCAACGTGAGCTAACAAAAGTAGCACCATTAATTTGCAACAATCAATTTTTTATTTGGGTCTTATTAGTCAGCATTAGCCATCAAGAGAGATGCTATGTATGAGAGCCACAAGAGCTCATTTTCTAGATGTAGGAGGCGAGGATCATGTTGTTCCTTTTTGGTGTGGGACAACCCCATCAGTCAATTTTAAAAGAAAATGGTCACTAGAATTCATCACATGCCTCTAAAGAAGACATCTCTCCTTTCATGGCATCTTCTGAATATTATTGATTATACTTGTTTGTGCATTCATTTGTAGTCAAAATTGCCTTTAGAAATTGGCTTTTCCAATCTCTTCAATCAACTACGAATACACAGGATGAAGAGAAGTCTAGGGTATCGAAGAATTACCTATTCATTTTTTAAAATATATCTCATATACAAAAATATTTAAAGTGAAGCCAAGTTATAAGCTTTATGGAGACAAGTATGATGAGCGTACTCATGTTAACTTATATGATCTTATTAACAATTTGAGCCGAATGAGTCGGATCAAACTTATACAAGCTAAGCTCACTAGCTTTATTTGAGCAAAGCCAAGTTTACATGAGTATGTCTCGTTTAATATTCGGGCAGATATTGTGTTTATTAATGGCTCATTTGTTATTTGAAACGAAACCGAATCGAGTTTAACTGAGCCGAGCCGAGTTCACGAGCAACTGGGTTCATCTAACACCTTGATATATGATGATACATAACTAACAGATGTATGTGTCCCCACAACATTATTTACTTGGTAACAGGAGAATCTGTTTAAAGTAGACCATTGCAGCTAGGCTTATGAAACAACGCCCGGGGGGAATCTGTTTATTTACAGATGTATGTGATTAAAATACTTGAATACATGAGTTATGGACACGAAACTTATTTGTCAAAGATGGGGAGTATGAAAAAGCATTTTTAACTGAAAAAGAACACTAAATGTTACTTATGCACCTATACCAACTGAAACCAAGGGACCTGTATAAAGCAAAGGAACAAAGAGTTGTTACAATTGTTATGCATTCATGACTGTGGACTTTTGTTAGGAGAGAATGAGAAAATCATTTATGTTCAAACAAGATACTAAAGGAGTTCTCCTTCCCAACTTTGACTCCTCCTTCCCTTGAAAAAGCATTTGGAGGACTAAGACTCATCTGAGGGTGGGACAAATTCTAACTTTGGATAATCTCCGCAAGCATCACATCACAGTGATGGATAATCTCCACAAGTGTCACATCATAATGATAGATTGGCGTTGTGTGTGTGAAAAGAGTGGGGAAACTCCCAATCATCTCCTTTTCATTGTGATGTTGTAAGAGATTTGTAGAATATTGTTTTTTGAATGTTTGGAATAGAGGGGGTTATGCCTTGACATGTGGTGAATCTTTTGGCTTGTTAGAAAGGAAGAGTTAGTCGTAATGATATCAAAATTGTTTGGAATGTAATTCTGTCATGTTTAATGTGGTGCATTTAGAGAGAAAGAAATGCTCGATGTTTCAATGATTGTGAGAAGATGAGTTCGGATGTACACAATTTTTTTTTTAAATCCCTCTTTGAGTGGATCTTTGCTAACACGTTTCTTAATATTTCCAATTTTGTAGAATTTGTTCTCTCTTTTCTCCTTCTTGATTTGTTGGGTTACCGAGGTTGCGCCCCTTGCCCTTTTTAATGAAGTTGTTTTACTTATAAAAAAAACAGACACTAAAGGAACTTATATAACCATAAGATGCCTATCCCCATTTTTGGCTAAATAAGCCTTGAGTAAAAAAGTTATTGTTGATGTTGAGAATTTACAAAAATGTGGTCAAAGTTCTTCTAGGGTGATAGACATAGACATCTTTAGGATGACTAATTCAAGTAGAAGCGTGACAGCCAATAAAAGAAACATGCTGGATACTTTGGTGATGGAGGATGTTCAGGAGATGGGATTTTTATGATAAATTCAATTGGTGTTTGTGCTTGGTTTAGATCTCTGACCTAGGAAAAATAAGGGAAATCTATGTCTGTTTGCTTGTGGTGGGTTTCAGGATAGCAAAATTTACAATCTTTAGTTTTGTTATGGTGTGAGTGAATGGATTTAGGAGTTGTAGATTGAATCAAGGTTGAGAAGTTTGAAATTTGGTGGCTGAAGAGGATGACTGGTTGTGGACATTCTGGTCACCAGCAAACTAAGGTATTTTATGGCTGGTTTGATGGGTTATTTCGTGAGTGCATGGGAAATATATTGGGTTTTAGGGTTTTGATAGAGATACGGAAAATAGCTGGATTTGAGGTTCAAAGAAAGGATCAGGGGCTGTGTGAACATTGGCATAAACAATAACCATGTGCTACCAAAGAGAGAGGGACTCCTAATTTGATCAAATTATCTGAATTCTTTTAGTACGTTGAAAACAATGTATAAGAACTTATCTTGTACTAGTTGCATTGAGACTCCAAATTTGACTAGTAAACTAAGGGCCTTAGAAAACCCAATAAAAGGCTCCTAATACTTTAGAAATTCTGGCATAATCTAGACAAAAAATGCAAAAGCATGCCCATGATTTTTATGAAATTCCAGGTCTGTCCCTACACATTAAAATGCCAGTAACTCATAAAGTAATAACAATTTGAAAACTACTGTAAACTAAGACACTTGTATCATAAACTTTGGAAGCATAAAGGTCTTGCTTCAATCAGATATCATTTGATGCTCCAACACATGAAAAGCTCTTAAGTTGCTAAAATTGAAAAAATACTCCAAAGGCAGTAATTGTATGTTTCTTTCATGGCTGAATCAATGTTTCGGATGTTGAGTTTGTGATTCATTTGATTTTTGGATTGGTTGGAAAACAGGTTTTCTAAAATGAGATTCTTGCCATCATTCAAAGGGTGATATAATTATCCTGGCTGTTCCAACATAGATAGGGGTTGTTGGGAGGGGTTTTATGGCAGTGGTTGATAAGTTTATTTACTGCTGATATTTAAGTGAAGCTAGAATGCCAAGTGGGTTTGTTCTGATGATGTTGTAATTTTGTTCCTACTTTATCATTGGCATCTTTCGATGTAATGGTGATATTTCTGTCAATGAGGCAGAAATTTCATTGTTGGCATAAAATTCTTGTTTGGAATTAGCACATTGAATTGAAGAAGCAAGACTTGAGAATGCTTTCGTTGCTAGGAAGAGGGAAAAATATTGCACAGCCCTTAAAATTGGAGATAAGGGAATGGCTGTGATCAATATTGGTGGGCCAGCACTTCCATTTGTAAAGTTTATTGGGGGAGCGTTTAAGAATAGAATGAAGATTAGAGTAGGTTTGATTTTAGTTATGTTCTTGAAATTGATGAATATAGGGTAGGGATAAAATTGGATTTACAGACAGATTGAATGTGGATGAAGAGTCTGCACAGTACTGTCATTAATGAGAGAAAAGAAAAAGACAGACAGGGAGAGTGAGAGAGAGAGAAGACTGAGAAGATAGAGATAAAAAAACTTAAGTTTCACTAATGCCAGTAGGTCACTGAGAAAGAATCATTGAAGTCTCAATGGCAAAACTAGAGAAGAAATCTGCATTGGTGTATATCATTACTTATTTACTTTAACTTTTCAATAAGACTTACTTTGACAGAAAAAACATATTGACTCAAAATGAAAATTCTTTAACTCAAACTTCTATTACAACATGGAAGAACTTTCTAATTACTAATTAAGACCTTTTCTGAGTCAAATCAACAATAAAATTATTAAAATAGCAACCAGCAAACAATAAAGTTTAATTAGCAGAAAATTCTAGTATGCACAACTAGTAAAATACATATGATATAAAAATTTAGATCTCAATAATTCCAAGGTGACTTGATCAAGTTGGTTCAATCACATCCCACCAAAAGTATTAAGATGTATGACCGAAGGTGTAACCTTAGGATGAATTCCATACAGGCCTTGCAAATCTTTAGATCTCCACCTGGGGAATTTAGTCTTTTGCTTTGATAGCAAAGTGTGACCAAGGATTATTCTTGAAAGTAAGCAAGAAAAATAATCTCCCGAAGACATACTCCCGAAGTTTGTAAAGTAAGATAAGGGGCAGACAGTTCCAAAAGATTGCTATAGATGATGGGTAATTCCGTCTAACAATATAATTTCCACGTGTCTTTTATGAAATTATCTTGGCTTTCTTGAAAACTTGTTGAAGAATGTTAGAAGGAATTCATTGCAATGGTTGATACATTCAATGTGAGATGAGGATTCTCTCTATTTCAAATGAAATGGAAATTTAAAGTTTGTGCATTTAACAGTGTACAAGATTCCACATTATTTAAATTTTTTAAAAGATGTGTCAACATTGACTTCATATACACCATTAGATGTACCAATTTTAAATCATGATCATGAAATGGATATTATTCATTTCATTTGAAATGGAGCGGATCTTATTCCTTCAATCTAAGGGGTGATAATTAAGCGTAGATAGGACCTTGTGGGGTTTTGTTGGATGATAATGCAGAGTTTTTACTTAAATCTATGTTTGTTGTCATGGTTATTGTTATTGTTATTATTATTATTATTTTTTAAATATTGTCAGTGTTGGTGCCATTACTGTTGTTGGAAGTGCTTATACAATCTTAGCTTAAGGTTATTGTTATGAACGCTGAGAGCCATGTGACCTAATGACAATTGTTGATAAAATTTAATATTATTTTCATGTCTCTTTCAAATGAGACTACAAATCCTTGTGGAGAAAAGGTGTTTTATTTATTTTTTGGCTAAACTCATTAACTTGAAGAAGAAGAAAAATATTATAGAAGGATTCAAGATAATGAAGAGGGGAATTTCGGTTTTGCACTTTGATGGTAAAATTATGTAATTTGGTCTAGTTTTGAAGATAACAAAGAAAAGAAAAGAAAAAAAAGAATCCTCAAAAGGGGTATGTAATTATAGGCACCTAGGTTCTGGCTGCCTTCGTTAAATTAGAGGTGGAAAAATAAAGCTCCAGAATATTTCTAGATGACTGTTCATTCCCCTTTAATTTCGCCATTTCACTACATCACAAATTATAGTAACTGAACAAGAGAATGCTAGATTTACATTTTCTTCTTTGTCTTCATCATCATTGCCCTGTCCTCCTTCCCCTCCCTTTTGTATCATCCAATATGGAGGAATCATGATACAATGAAGTGCCTTTGATTACTTGTCACTTGATCTGACTTCTTGCAGCAAATATTGCTAACTCTTGTCCTGCCAAATCACACCACTTAAGAGGTATTGAAATGCTGGACTGATTGTGTGCAGGATAAGTTTTGAGGGCAGGAAACGTGGCAATTGGAGTGACCAAATGTATAGGAAGAGGTGTGTCTTTCCGAACTCAACTGTATTTGTAGAGATTTCATGCTTTTTTATGATCTCTAATGGAATTGTGGGTGGTAATCTTGAATTTTTTTCATATTTCTTTTAGGTAATTTTTCTCCTCACAAAATTTTAGCTGCTGAGTATTTGTGGGCTGGATCATCTATGCCTGGCAACGAAGTTGGAGACAGGGTCCACAATTTCTTTGGCCAAGAGAACTTGTCAGAAGACCAGCATCATTCACAGGTTGTTCATGGGAACTGGCCTGGATTAAATAACAATCTATTGGTTGGAAGCCAGAGACAGATCGGTGCACCTTTTATTTCTGATTTAAAGAATTACAATGTACAACAATCAGGTATCAATAAGTTATCCTCTTCTTTTGTTGGTTTCTGTTGGCTGGTACGGTCTTCCCGATTGTATCTTATGACAGCTGAATAAACTTCTGTTCTCATTTCTTTTTTTTTCCTTGTATAAAATCAAGGATCTCATGATCATATGGTGAAGTGCCATTACCTTCTATTTAATCATACTGCTATGTTTTTTGGTTCTAGCAGACTCTGAGAGGGGAGATGGAAGTCAGTCTTCAAGATTACCGCATGGTTTCAGTTTGGCACAATCAAATTTGAGGCCTGAGTTTGGCAGAAATTTGTCTCAGAATCAGCAGACAACTCTGAATGGCCATGTGCATGGGCAGCAGTTTTTCCAGACAAGGCAGAATGAGGCAAACTTTTTGGGAGTGGATACAGAATCTGATCGCAATAATTTGACATCAAGAGGCATATCTATTCTTGCTTCACAGCGAGGGAATGGTCCTGAGCTTAGTAGGAAAAAATTATCAAGGTTGGAAGCTACAGAATCTCCGGTTAATTTTGATATTTTTGGAGGACAGCAGCAAATGAGTGGCCAGCAGCGTGGCATGCTGCAATCTTTGCCACGGCAGCAGTCAGGGATCAATGACATGCAGCTACTACAGCAACAAGTCATGCTCACACAAATTCAAGAATTTCAGAGGCAGCAACAACTTCAGCAACTAGAGGCAAGGCAACAGAGTTCTATGAATCAGGTTTCCCCTGTCCCAAAACAGACAGCTCCCAACCATTCAGCTGCCCTAATAAATGGCATTCCTATTAATGAGGCTAATTATCCATGGCCGCCTGAGCTTGTGGCAGGTAACACGAACTGGCTGCAGCGTGGTGCATCTCCAGTTATGCAAGGGTCTTCTAGCGGACTTGTGTTATCCCCTGAGCAAGGCCAGGCACTATGTTTGATGGGATTGGTTCCTCAACAGGTTGATCAGTCTCTTTGTGGGGTTCCTATTTCCAGTGCAAGAAGTACTCCAAGTCAAAGTTCTCATGTTCAAATGGATAAGCCTGCATTGCAGCAGGTATCAGCCGGTGGTAATTCCTTTTCGGGTCATCAATATGCTACATTTCCTGGTCAAGTTAGCATGCAAGATGAATCTTTGGCTTCCAGACAGGATTTTCAAGCTAAGAATATTTTTGGTCCTGCTGCTGGCCAAGGCTTAAACAGTGGATTTAATTTGGAAAACCTTCAGCAAGTGAATCCCCAGCGAAGAAATGCATCCATGCAGGAATTCAATGGGAGGCAAGAACTAGCTGGATCTTCAGAAACATCACAGGAGAAAACACTGATGCAGGTTGCCCCTTCACAGAGTGTGTCTTCCCTGGATCCAACGGAAGAAAAGATTTTGTTTGGTTCAGATGAAAATCTGTGGGATGCCTTGGGCAGGAGTACTGGGGGTTATAATATGTTGGACGGTACAGATGTTTTTAATGGATTTCCTTCTGTGCAAAGTGGGAGTTGGAGTGCTCTTATGCAATCTGCTGTAGCTGAAACTTCTAGTGCTGAAATAGGGATTCAGGAAGAGTGGAGTGGTCCGACTTTTGGGAACACAAGACCTCCGACTGGGAATCAACAGCCCTTAACCATTAATGATAGTAGCAAACAGCAAGTCTGGGCTGATAATAACTTGCAGACTTCCTTGAATTCAAATTCAAATTCTAGACCTTTTCCCCCCCTTTCTGATGATGCAAATAGGTCCACTACGAGTACCAATTATTTTAATGTTCAAGGATTTCAGCAATCAGGGCTCAAAACTTTGCATCAACAGGGTGACAGATTGCAGGATAGTGCTTCTCATAGAACTATTCCACAGTTTCAGGAAGAAGGAAGCAAATGGTTAGATCGTAGCCCTCTTCAAAAGCCACTTGCTGAAGGCAGTCATATGTATGGAAATGCTACTCAGTCTTCGTGTGTAGAAACAAATACCAAGAACGTTTCAGGTTCTTGGGCCCATCAACAGAGCATATCTTCATATAATAGTGGTGGCCAGCCATACAATAGATCAAATGGTTGGAACTTTACCGAATCTATGTCACCTGATAGTGCTGCCACTCTGAAACATCATGAAAATGAAAAATCATCTCAACCGACTCAGAGTAGTGATCATAAGGGAAACACACATGAGGAAATTGGTCATGTTGCTAGTAGATGGAAGAATGCTTCTGTTCCCAATTCATCTGTTGAATTGGGGCATACAAAGTCTGGCATAGGTAGTCTGCAAGTATATAGGGAAGATTCAAGTTCTAATAGTGCTGCTGCAGTACCTAATTCAAGCACTTCTAGGGCCAATCAGGAAAGAAGCCTGCAGCTAAATAATAGTAATATTGATTTGTGGAAAGATGTTGATTCTTCAGGGAGTTCCAAAGGAAAGGAGGTTTTGGGGAAATACCAACATCTCAATGAGAGCTCTCAAGTTTTGGAGTCATCAGGGAATAATGGGTTGGACAAGGCAGCAGGTGAAATGCATGAAACAGAGAACTCGAATAAAAAAGAGAACTCAAGTGACAGTTTTCGCTCTAACATGTATCAACAAACTTCCACTGGTGGTTTGAGAGAGAATGTCTGGTTGGATGCTAGTGACTCAAGAACTTCGACTGGGGGCAAACAAAAGTTATCTAGTCAAGGTAGTAGAAAACCTGGAACTCGCAGATTTCAGTATCATCCAATGGGGGATGTAGATGTTGATGTGGAGCCTTCTTATGGCGCAAAACATAATGCAAATTCACAGCCCATGGCTCAGCAGGTTTCTCAAGGATTAAGAGGTCATGACCAGGTGTACATTGGCCAGTCAAGATTTGCTGGTCACGCCAATAGAAATTCTATGGAATTGGAGAAGGTGATCATTTGGATTTTACTACCTTTGAGAATGATAGCCATACTATATATATATATTTTTATAAGTTCGATGTTTTAAAATTCCGAAGAATAAAAACTGCTTTACATTTTTTCATATAAAGTTTCACAGGGCTGTTTACCTGGTTTTCAGGGTGACACAAAAGGCTTTGATGAGATACCTTCAAAAAGTATGCTTCCAGGTCATGTACCTAATTCCTCTGCTCCATTTGACAAATCCGTGGGTACTTATGACCCTAACAAGACAGCAACATCGAGGTAGTGGAATATTTATGATTAACTATTGCTCTTTTAGCTTTGAAATTGTATACACCTATTTTTTTATATTATCTGTTGATTTTCTTCTTCAATTATTGTTCATTAAATTGTGGTGTAGCTTTATGTCTCTTAGATGCTGTGATAATAAAGGTTTGCCCACAGGCTCTACCTATTTGTTTTAACAAATGCCAACTAATATGTTTAATGTTTACATGTTTATACTTCTCTTTCTGCCTTTTCCCTATTATATTATAACTCACTGATGAGTTGAGTTCGAGTTGAATAATATGTTTTGTTGCTTTTAACTTATGCAGTCAAAATATGCTTGAGCTTCTTCATAAGGTGGATCAATCAAATGAACTTGGCACCAGAACACACATTGGCTCTTCCGATCTCCATCTGTCTTCTGAGATGTGTGAAATGGAAAATTCTGATGGATCTGGTGGTCACCTCCAGCGAAAACAGTCTTCTGCTACTCAAGGTTTTGGTTTACAGTTGGCACCTCCATCTCAACGGTTGCCAATTCCTGACCGCACCTTATCTTCCCAGAGCTCCTCACAAACAGTTCTTGGTTCATCTCATGTAGCTTCTGGGACTGGGGATAAGGGTAATGCATGGTTGGCTTCTACAGCCTCTGTTCAGTCTTTGTCATCTTCACGTGAATCATCTCAAGGTGAATTTAGGAATAACATTTCTGGTAGTTCAGGACCAACCAGCAATGTACCTTCACAATACAGTGTCCAGGGAAATTTTTCTGCAGCTTTTGCTTCTGGTTCTCCTTTCTCAAGAAGTCATCTTCAGGCTCAGCACATGACTGTTGCAAGCGGACAAGTAATGTCGAATCAACCTGTAGACGCATCTTTTGATAGGCTTCCTTCCCAATCGAAACAGATAGATCAATTTGGTGAGAGAGCTCCAACGGGTCAATCTGCACTGGCTGCAGTGTCAGATATGTCTACAAGCACTCGTCAGAATAACCTTGCTTCTGCGGAGATGTCCCATTCAAGAGATCCAGCCCTACAAATCCCATCTTCCGAGGCCATGCCAGTCTCTCTGCCTTCTGTTACATCTGGCATGTCTCAACCAGGTGCTTTTTCAAAAATGCTACCAAATTTATGGAACAATGTTTCAAGCCAGCAACGCTTGTTAGGTCCCCAGCTATCCAAGGTTCCGTCTAATTTGTTAAAGTCCCATCTTCTATCAGAAAACAACTCTGGACCTTTGACACTTGATAATCAAGATCCCCAGAGAGGAGGGATTGGTCAGCTTGGATTTGGTGCAAGTTCTAGAAATTCACAAGGCTTAGTTGGGAAAGAGCATTCTGTGAAAGAAAGCCCTGGGCAGCAAGTATCGGCTGAGAATATTGACCCTGTCGAAAAGACATCGAGTGTATCACAGGGAAAGGAATCTGTTGTAAAGCGTCTTTCTGATTCTACTCATTCAAACGCTGCCGCTACCCAAAGAGACATTGAAGCTTTTGGCCGTACTTTAAGACCAAATAATGTGATGCATCAAAATTACTCCTTACTGAATCAAGTACAAGCCATGCAATCTGAGATTGATCCAAGTAATCGTAGTATGAAGAGATTTAGAGGCCCAGATTCTGGTGTGGAAGTACAGCAGGTAGCTTCAAAAGGACAGCAACTACCATATGGATACAATACTATGGTGAGAGAAGCATCAGATGATCATAGTTCAGGTCCATCTGGAGATTCTAAGATGCTAAGCTTTTCAGCTAAGCTAGGAGAAAGTCGGGATACAAATGCTTCTTCTCAGGATATGCTTGCATTTGGTCAGGACAATTCTCATAATTTATCTAGTAGTAATAATGCAGCTGGTGTTGAGGCTGAGCATTCTCAGATTAGTCCCCAGATGGCACCATCCTGGTTTGAGCGGTATGGAAGCCTTAAAAATGGGCAGATGTTACCATCGTATGATGGGCGGAAAACTGCCACTGCCAAGGCTTTCGAACACCCATTCATTGTTGGGAAGCTGTCTGATGGGTTGCTTGCTCATAATTCAGTCGAGCAAGTTAATGCTGCTGCCAGTGCTAGCCATCTTGGTAATGTCAGGCAAGGTTCTACCTCTACATCTGTAGCAAATGATCAGTTATCAACCCCTCATTATTTGCCTACTGATGTCACCGATCAAAGTCTAGTTGTGAGAACAAAGAAGCGTAAAAGTGCTACCTTAGGACTTATACCATGGCATAAAGAACTGACGGAGGGTTCCCAAAGGCTTCAGAATATCAGGTGGTTGGCATATGTGGCTCACCTCACTTTAAATTTAAATTTGGTTGGCTTTCTCAAATTTATTTATTTATTTTTTTTCAAAAAAAATATTGGATGTTTTACCCTATTTGTTAGCATGCGCATTGGTCTATTTTTTCCCTTGTCTTGTTGATTTGTCCTATGCTGGTTTTTCTAACATAAGCATAGTCCAATCTTTTACAGTGCAGCAGAATTAGTCTGGGCCCAAGCAGCAAATCGACTGGTTGAGAAGGTTTGTTAAACAAACTTTAGTTTGATATCATGTTTGTTCCTTTGATATTCATAGTTCTTTGAGATTTCTAATTGTTTCATATTTCATGACAGGTGGATGATGAAGTTGAAGCGTTTGAAGATGGACTACTTATGCTTAGACCAAAAAGACGGCTTACTTTGACGACCCAGCTTATGCAGCAACTGCTTCACCCTCCTCCAGCTGCCGTTCTCTCTGCAGATTCTAGCGCACATTATGAGAGTATGGCTTACTTTATTGCTAGATCAACACTAGGTGGTGCATGTAGTGCAATCTCTTGCTGTGGAAGTGATACCCTTATGCCTCCTGACAGCAGAAACCTGTAAGATTTGCTCCAGAAGTCACTTGAAAATGTTTATCTGTGCCTTTGCTGGATGACATTTATGATTTATGATTTTAATATGATTCCATACACTAACAATAAGTTTTTCCAAAATATGCTTTTAGCCTGTCTGATAAGCTTAGAAGATCTGGTAGAAGTGATGATCAATGCTTAAAAGTTATCGAAGACTTCATTGGCAAAGCGAGGAAGTTGGAAAATGATCTGTTGAGGTAGCTTTCATGACGTTTGGTTTGATATATACTTTCTTACCACTAAAATATCACTATTTTTGCCCACTTGTCTTTGACAATGTAGTCAGTCCTTTAGCTTGGAATTTCTCTGTTTTTATTTGTTTATGAATCTTTTTTTCATTTTTTATTTTTTTATTTTAACAGTGTCCTTTACAAGGTGTATCTCTGTGCGATAAGGCATTCTTAGCTATATCTGAAAGTGATAAGGCATATAAGAGTTAAGGATTCATAATGACCTATTTCTACAAGAAGTAATTGTCGTAAATGAGCGACATGGTATAAATGAATTCATCTGGCAGAATCCAAGTAGTTTGAATAAACCTCTGTTGATTATCCTCCGTTGCACTTTCACTTTGCTGCGTTGCTTTCAGCTGCAGTAGTGTACCAATTCAACTAGAAGAGAATGCCTGTGCCTTGTGCTCTTACGTTGTTTAACCTAGGTACAGGAAATAGTTGCAACTGAGATAAGGATGTTCAGATGTTTGATTAGAGAGACTTGAAAATTACACATGGAAGATTAACACATCCAGAAAATTATGTAATTACGCAATAACTATTTGAAAGAGAACAACTAAAATTCCCAAAATTTGTTAAAAGTTGGTATTGTCCATTGATGTCATTGAGCAGATGCAAACTACTTTTTAGCCGGATGAATGAATGAATTTTGTTGAAACAAAGGAAGCTGTACAATTGCAGCATCCAAGGAACAAAGCTTATTGCAATTCATCATTCCCAAGTAGTGCTACAAACAATTTGACAAGCTACAAGGTCTCTATCTATAAGACATATCAGTTAAGATTGACCAAATGATAGCACAATGTAAGCTCTCAGAATCATAACTACAACATTCGATTAAGATGCACAAGATATTTTTTGACAGATTGAAATTTTAGAGCAGATTTTGCTTTGTGGGTTCCATTATGTTGGGATTGTGAGTGCTTCTGTTGTTTTTCTTCCTTTTTCCTTTTCTTTTTGGTTGCCTGGTGTTGCTGTTATCAGGGTATTATATGGTGTATTTCTGTGCTTCATAGCTTAATTACCTTAAAAAAAAATCTTTGCTTCATTGCATATTCTCTCTCTCCCACACATTCCTAATGCTTCCTCTTGATTATGCAGACTGGAAAATAGAGTCTCAATATTAGACTTAAGAGTGGAATGCCAGGATCTAGAGAAGTTTTCTGTCATCAACCGTTTTGCCAAATTCCATGGGCGGGGGCAGGTTGATGGGGCTGAGAACTCTTCATCCTCCGAGACAACTGCAAATGCTCAAAAATCCTTCCCCCAGAGATATGTTACTGCACTTCCAATGCCTAGGAATCTTCCAGACAGGGTACAATGTCTTTCACTTTGATCATTAATTAATTGATTTTTTCCTCTTTCTCAGTCAATTGTCTCCACATCCCTCGTGCGTCTATGGCTCATTTTCTTTCAACTTATATAATGGTCACTTGCTTTGGAACTATAGAACCACAGGGGTGGGAATGTAGGAGAAGAATGGATAGTAGGAATGTCTCCTTAAAATCGATGGAGGCTGTTAGATCTTTGCAATCTAGGCCATTGATGTCGTTCTTGAGAAATATAAGTTGGTACCTGTATACTTTGATAGACTAGAAAGAAACTGCATTACTGCAATGCCCCGTCATTTTTCAGTAACTGGGGAGGACAGAAGCACATTCTGGTTTTTCAGCAGCTATAATTCCAGGTAATAAATGTGAATCGTTCCCAAGTTTTGGAGCATGAGTTTCTGTTCAGAAATTGGGTTTATCTATTCTTTTAAAAAGAACAGGAGAAAAAGGGAGGTGAGTGGGCAGGGTATTTCCAATTTTACTGCAAAAATTAGGCTGTTAGACTGTTATAGATATGATATATAATGATTTAATCCGACTTGTTCATACTTGTACCTAAAAATAGTGAACTTTCTATCAGAAATTGAGCTGAAATGATAAAATGGGTGGCCAAATTATCTGAATGGTTCATGGCAAATCCAATTTTTAATTCTGGATCTACAAATTTTTACTTTTTATTTTTACGGTACCCTATCTTGTTAGATGTGTTACTGACCCATAATATGCTGAAGTTTAGCGACAAGGATAATCCTTGTCTGGAGTACCAAATCCTTATTTAGAAAGCACACGAGAAACTTGTATGTGGAGAAATGATCGAATATTTATTTAACCATAGGAATCCTGTTGTATGAGCGTCTGCCCTCTCTCGTTCTCTCTTCTGGGAGGATGGTGGTAAAGGTACTTTACAAGTGTCCCTTTTGCTGTTTACCAAAACGTGAAAAAGAGGAAAGCCAGGTGACATTTATGTAGAGAAATGGTGTACATACTTCCAAGTCTTTTAAGTGTTCATTATCAAGTGCTCATTTTTTTGACATGGCAGTCATTTTCTGACATAAAAGTGAAAATCACTTTTGGATGCTACCGTGTACTTTTATTTATTAGAGTCATATTACACAACTATCTTTCAACCATTTATTTTTGCAAATTTAATGGATTAACTGTTGGATTTGTTGATTCATGTGGATCCTATACAAATTCAATAGCAGATTCATCTATTTACTATATGAAAGATGGTTGAATGATCAATTTTATTATTTCTTCTAATGATCATTATCCTGCCACGATACGAAGTCGGCACTTATGGAATACACACTTGGGAATGGGAATATGGTGACATTTGTTTAAAATTGAAAATCCAGTTAAAAGCTAGTGACGAAAGCCGAAGGTTCCAAAATGTTATTAAGGTGTCAACTTTATTGATGAAGAATATCATAAAGAAAAAAAAAAAAGAAAAAGAAAAAGAAAAAGAAAAAAACTCTAAAATGATTAATGTAGTTGCCCATTGGCTTTTAGGTGCTGTAAAGACAGTTGCAGCTGTTTTGTCAACTGTTGAAATTTAACGTCTTTCTCATAAAAAAATTTAAATTAAACGTTAACCGTTACTATTTACATGATTGGCGGCCGCTGGATCTTCTAATTATTGTGAATCTGTGATTAATTCAATTAATAAAATCCCACTTCAGGAGTTTCCATCCATTTAATTCTACACTTGTTACTTCATGCTACAGATCTCTGCTGGTTTAATGTTTTTGGATGTCAATTTCATACAAACCTCAACAAATGAGAAAAATGGCCATTTTTTTTTGGGCGAGCAGAAAACTGCTTGAGAAATTACTTGAAACCCCTCCAGGTTAGAAACATATTTACTACATTTCTTGTAGAAATTTATGGCCGTCAAAGACGCTTTACCATCTAAATAACATTTACGTGTAGTCACAAAAAATACACTAATGCCTATAACGCAGGAACAAATGAGACGGCACGCTCAGGATTGCATTTGAGGGACATAAAAATGCGTTTAAACACTCAAAAAATTCGTTTGAAGAAAAAATGTCGTTTGGTAAAAAAATTAAAAATGCTTTTAAGGGAAGCCTGAAAATATCCAAAACACTTTTGGTAAAAAACACTTACTAAAAAGCACTTTTTGACTTAAAAGTTTTATTTTTCAAACGCAATCCTAAACATGCTCTAAAAAAAGGTGAGGGTAATACAACTACTCTATTTCATTGTACAACCATAAGGCAACTATTTCATCTTCATACAAAGCAGGCTTCTCTTTCTCTCGCTACTTTTGCTAACGTCTAGCGTCACGTCTGATCACATCCTTTAGATTCTGAACAAAAATCTCTTGCGAGTAGAGAAGAGTAGCTTATTTGAGCCTGACATGCATTTCCTCCTGTATTACATCAAATATCTCATCTACCCTGTCGACAAAACAAAAATTAAGCTTTAAAGAGACATTTTTTCGAGGGGGAAACAGCCAAGGCTTTATCGTTGTTGCAGTGGTGACAGTAAAAAAATAGAAAAGGCAGTTATGAACTTATGATTATTTGATCTCCACTGAACTGTTGAACCAGAGCCATGATTTCTTCTTAGGACAAAAAAAGAAAAGAAAAGAAAAGAAGAAAAACATATTAAAATGAGATTGAGTTCTTGAGTTCCAAGTTCTACCTATAATTATTTATGTTCACCTCTGCAAGCCATGTTGTTAGATAAACCTGCAATTCAAGACAATCCAGTAGTTTCAGTTAAGCAACTAGAAAGAATGAAGAAAATACTAGTTCAGCCATATTCCCAAAAGAGAATACTTACTAACACTAAAGCATAAAATATTTTGAGAAAAATACGGTCATGAATTGCCAGGTTCTAAATATTCATAGGGGGCAAGTCTACCTATGTGCCTCATGAGTTACTTGAGAGCTTGATGATCTCCATGTAAATACTGGATTACTCAATAAATTGTTAGGTAATATCAAAGAAAAGAAGTTTTGACTAAAAGATCTCCGATTTATTTGACAGCAAATCGGACTCTTATAACGTACAATACATTATCCCTCTGATGACTGCACAAAACATGTAGAAGGATTGAACCCTAGACCTAAACTAACCGCTGTCCACTTCTGTAAAGCCAAAAGCTCAGGTGTTCTATCATACATGTATTTACATGGTTAATTGCATGTTTTTAATTAGTTATGCAAAATGATGAATTAAGTACCTGCAAAACCTCTTGGTTTGGCTGGTTGTTACATCCTACAACAGGAGTATCAGATTTCAAATTCATCAATTTTGGTGGGACAGGCTCACAAGTTTCTTCAGAAAACAAGTTGCACACTCTCAAATGATCAAATTCTCCTGGATAAAGCTCATCTGACCAATGGAACCCATTCACTTGTGGAACTTCACAAGTAATGGACAGAAACTCCAGTACTAGCAACCTCTGTCAGGACCAAACAATTCTAGTCACGACCAAGCAAGAAAGATCTTGCACAATTTCAAATTAAACCAACGTTCCTAGTAGCCAAGGGAAACTGCAATTTACCTTCAACATTAGTTCCATTTTGAACATCTGAACAAGCTCTTCTGCCAATTCCTCTGAGATTGTTCAAGGATAAGAATCATCACATTATAAAAACTAATACGCATGCCGAGATTTAGAGTTAAGAATAAGAGTTGGGGATGATGTACATTGAAATTGTCAAAGATGAGTTGGAAATACTATATATTTGCACAACCGTAATAAAGAAACAAGATGCGGTGAAAAAAATTTGCAAATACCAACATACCATGAGAAGAGATTGACCAAAATACAAAGACTGGGATTCCACCACCATCTCCAGTGTCATTCTGGTCTTCAGAAGAACCAGAAAATTGTACAAGTATACTATTGCTTGTCCCTTTGAGAAAACATCTCATGGATTGACTAGCATTGAGCATTTGTGTTACAGCAGCCACCTGTAAATAATTTATTAAAACAAACACAATAGGTATATGTACTGAATTGTTTTCACTTTATATAAAATGCAGATAAAGAGTAATTATATTTACCAAAAAACTCATGATACCCTTTCTGTGGACAAAAAGAAAATGCCCATTTGATACATGCTGACATGGATCAGAAAAATAGCAAATGTATTGTTTTGTCTTCATTAGTTGTTGGTAGATCTTCATAGAAAAAACATTTCCTATTAACTGTACAAAACTAAAAAGGATCGACCGTATTGTCTGGTTTCCAGCTAGACTGGAAACGTTAGTTTTGCATTAAGTGACAAACAAAGCCAACATCAAAATTTTAGTAGTTCTTCTATTTTTTTGAAGTTTTGACCACACAATGAGAACCCCATTACAATATATTGATAGATAGTACATTCTCTGTAAAAGCATTGAACGAAAAAGATAATACAAATTTTCTTAGATCATCAAATATGATATTCTAGAATAAAAATGTTACACTTTGGATGATGTCCTGTCAAAGATGGCGTGAAAATACCGTATATTTGCACAATCGTAGTAGGTATGACTGCATAATAATAAATATAAGAAAACAACATGAAGTAACGAATTGGAAATACCAACATTAAATGAAAAAAAAGACACAAAATCACCAGTTGTGCAGATTAAAATTGTAAGCATGCATACCATGTCTTTGTATGATGATAGAACTTTGCTCCGATAAATTTCCTGAAACAAAATTCAGTAAGAACTTTGAGAGACACAAAGCAAGGTTGTAAATACTTTTAAAGATTTAAATACATAATAATCACAACAGTAAGTAATTACAGGAAACATTTTCTGCATGGTAGACTAAAGGTCCTCTTGTGATTTTACCACTAATATCCATTTCTGAATTGATCTTATTGACCTATTTTAAAAACTAAAATATGAACCTGTTTACAGCAAATCTGCCACAACCATGCAGAAAGTTCACTATGGCCAGGTTGATCTTCAAAGCAGAACATATCTATTATCTATGATGCATGATAACCTAGATATAATTTTAAGTCTACTCCTATGAAAACCAAACTGATGGTGACTAATAGTATAACATACCAGCACATGAATATGACTGAATTGATCATTATGGACATATCAAATTTGATGATGAAGTGGGAGTGCTAGCTCCCATTGTGTGTCACATTACTAAAATCGGCCTTTAGCCAAGAAGTCTAACAATCTCAAGCACTGGTACAATGCAAAGCAATTAGCAATAGCCAAGAAATCTAACAATCTCAAGCACTGGTAATGCATTAGCAATCGATGAAAGTAATAATCACCTGTTGCTTAAACAATTTTCGACAGGCTTTCTTTCTTATACCGGCCATATCACTTAGAACACCCAGCTCCAATGAAGGCATGTATCTGAATCAATTATCAACCCATATAAATCCTGAATTTCAGAACTCACGTAAATCATCTTCGCTATAGCCATGAATCTATAATAAAGTCAACCCACGACAAAATGAGTCATAAAATCCAAAGTCCACCTTAACTAAGCCAGACGACACCAGGCACAGTTAAATGAAACTTCTCATTTTCTAGAAACCCAAAAAAAGAAATACCCATGATCCCAGAGGACTATAAAATGTTGTTTACCTAAATTTTTCTCAGCAACCAAACGGAGCAAAACATGCAAAACAAATTACCAAGCCAGAACACCAAAACACGTGCGGAAAATAAAAATCTCAAGCTTTTTTCTCATAAACCCGGACAGAGCCCACATCATGTCACAAAAATGAATACCCAATGAAAATACGAAAACAAAAACCACAAAAGAAGAAAATTTTTGGCGTACCGCTGAGAGAGATAGGCGTTGACGAGAGAGTTGGCGTGGGACTTTCCACTAGAAGAAGCCGAAGCCCATTGTTGCCTTTGAGAAGCCAGTTTGGACCACTGATTTCGTAGGTTTCGCTGAGCGGCTGGCCTCCATAGCCTGGTCGCTGATGGAGGTAATGGCGAAGAGATAGAGCTAGGGTTAGGGCTTGGTGGTGGTTTTGAATCAGAAGAAGAACAAGCAGGAGTTGGTGTTGGTGAGTCGTCTACGGTTTCCATTGCCGCGGTTTCAGCCAAGTCCCACTGAAAACCAATATGTCAAATAGATTGCTATTTCGATTATTTGGGTTTAAAAAGATATCGCGTTTAACAGAAGAAATCACTCTTGACAAGGCAGAATCCTCCAAAAGGGGTAGTCAAGCTAAATTGGGATGCGGCTCTTGATATCTAGAACAAGAAGATGGGTGTAGGAGTGATTGTCTGAGATGATGCAGAGCTAGTGTTCGTATCTGTGTGCACCACAGTCCCTTTCATTTTCAACCCAACGGTAGCGGAGGCGGTGGCAGCCTGGAAAGCAGTTGTGTTTTGTTGTGAATCGGGCCCAACGCTAATTATCGAAGGAGATGCACTAAAAATAGTGAATGCTTTGCAACAGGATAATTCATGCTGAACCAAATATGGTCAATTGATAGAGGATTACATCACAGTTCTTAATAATAGGGTGTCAACCCAATTCGGTTTCGGGGTTTGTCGGGGGTTTTCCATGTAATATTCTTCTGGTGTTCTCTCGGTCTTATGTAAAACATAATTTAAGAAAAAATAAAATTGTAGTATCTTTTTTTGCCAATAGATTAATTTTTATGAGTTAATAGTTATGTTCTAATGTTTTAAAACTTGTTTTTTGATTCAAAACTAAAACCTAAGGGTTGAAGGTTAATCCTTTAGGGATTGTATCACCCAAAATGGATTTGATCATCCTAAATTTAGTGTTAATGCCTCAAATTTGGTGCTAATGCCTAAAAAAACCGGTGGTAGAGGCCATTACAATTTTATTTTTTCTTAAATCATGTTTTATGTAAGACTGAGAGAACGCCAGGAATACACTACAGGGAGAACCCCTAGCATTTTCCTTCAGTTTCTCGATTTTTGGCTAGAACCGAGAACTGGGGTACCTCGGTTCTTGATTTTGAGAAATCGGAACCGGGAACCGGGTCCTAGTTACCAGCCGATTTCAGTTTGTACCTGGTCCAGTAATTGGTTTTTTAAGATTTTTTCTTTTTTTTTTTTAAAAAAAAAAAAAAAACCAGTTTAATATATATTATTTTATATATATATATACACCGGTTCCGGTTTTCCGGTTATATCTGGGTGCCAAAAATGGGGACCGGAACCAAGGTCCCCGGTTTTTTATTTTTCGCAACCGGAATCGGCTCTCCGGTTTCCTTGTTTCCAGTTTCCCGGTTTTCCAGTTCCAATTCCCCGATAATTTTTGACAACCCTACTTAATAGTCTACAATAACGACATATTTTTATAAAAATGACATGTGAGATGCACATGAAATTTTTAATGTTATTTATCCTAATTATGTCTCTGTTCTTAAAAAAATATGTGCATCACATGCCAATTTTATAGACTGAGTTAAAAGAAGTTCCTCTAAAAGCATTAGCAACAGCTTCCCTTTGATCTTTCTTAAGTTTAGATAACAAAACTATTTTTTGCTTCCCTATGAAAATATATTTCACAATAGCTTCCCTTACATTTCTCTATACCATTAACATATTATTTATTTACAAGATATAAGTTTTCTATGTATCCTCACTTTTTTTCACAAAATTTCAACACANTTTATCCTAATTATGTCTCTGTTCTTAAAAAAATATGTGCATCACATGCCATTTTTATAGACTGAATTAAAAGAAGTTCCTCTAAAAGCATTAGCAACAGCTTCCCTTTGATCTTTCTTAAGTTTAGATAACAAAACTATTTTTTGCTTCCCTATGAAAATATATTTCACAATAGCTTCCCTTACATTTCTCTATACCATTAACATATTATTTATTTACAAGATATAAGTTTTCTATGTATCCTCACTTTTTTTCACAAAATTTCAACACAATTCTCGATTAAAGAAAACAAAATAAAAGAGGAGAGAGGAAAGAAGAGAAATGTTTACATTAAAATAATGTATAAGAAACCACATTTAGAGTTCGTTTGATAATCGATTTCGTTTCGGTTTCGGTTTGATACTGTAACAAAAATTGATTGATATGAAAAAAAAGTACAAATATTTTGTATGAAAAAATGAAAAAAAAAAATTGTTTTGTAGTAATTTTTTATTTGAATAGTAATAAAAAGTGATTGATGTGATGTATAAAAAATAAGAGAATGTTGGAAAGATAAAAAAGTGGGAACATTGTGCCTTTGCCAAAACCATTTACCAAACGCTCCCTTGGTTCCTTACACATTGGAAAATACTGTAGCAACCCTTGAGTATTAGTTAAAGGGGTTTGCTAGGGGTTCTTCCTTAGTGTTCTCCCAGTCTTACGTATAACATGATTTAAGAAAAAATAAAATTGTAATACCGTTTTTTTGCCAACATATTAATTTTTATAAGTTAATATTTAAGTTATAATGCTTTAAAACTTATTTTTGGATTCAAAACTAAAATTTAAGGGTGGAAGGTTAACCATTTAGGGATGGTATCATCCAAAATGGATTTGATCATCTTAAATTTAGTGCTAATGCTTCAATTTTAATGCTAATGCCTCAAATTTGGTGCTAATGCCTAAAAAAACCGGTGGTGGAGGCCACTACAATTTTATTCTTTCTTAAATCATGTTTTACGTAAGACTGAGAGAACACTATGAGAACATTAGAAGGAGAATTCATAGTATTTTCCTTAGTTAAGGGTGCGTTTGGGAGTGCGTTTTTTAAAAAATAATCTGCGATTGTAAACCAAATCGCAATTTTAGAGTGTTTGGGATTGCGATTTGGAAATCGCAAATTTTAAAATCGTGAAAAAATCTGCGATTTCCATAAGTTGATTAGATAGTGCTTATTCAAAAAAGTGCAAATTTAAAACAAAATCACGATTTCTATTAAAAATATATTTGGCTCAATAGTTACCTATTTTGTGCAGGAATTAAAAAAAAACCAAGAATACCCACTTAAAACATATAAACCCTTCTTGTCTTTTTCTCTCTCAGTCTCTTCTTCCTTTCTCCATTGTTGTTCATCCTCTCTCCGCTCCTCTACCAGGTAAAAATCTAACCTTACTATTTTCTTTCTCTCCATATAACTCTTTTGTGTTTGGTGTTTGGTGTTGTTTTTTGTGGTTTGTATGATTATTGTGCCTTTTTATATATGTGTTTATGTTCTTCGACCAATTTTTATAGAGTAATAAGCGTTTATGATTTTTTTCTCAAAATTTTATTTAGATTACTGTACAAGTACAGTGTTGGCTTTTTTTTTTTTTTTGAGAAAAACAAACCATAAAAAATTTTAGGGGTTTTTTTTTTTTTTTTTGGGCAGTGTACAGTAACAATTTGTGATGAATTTTTTTATTTTATTTTTAAATGGGTAGTCCATTGTAACAATTTGTGATTTTTTTAAATATATTTTTTTAATGGATAATACACAGTGATAATTTGTGATTTTTTTTCTTAAAAAAAATTTTATTGTGCACTGCACAGTGATCCATCACTGTGCATAATGCACAGTGATGTGCACAGTTACAATTTGCAATAATTAATGATTTTTTTTTTTTTTTTTTAGTACTGTTTCGTTTCAATGTTTGTAACAACTCACATCCATATGTGAAATACTAGTAAATGATAAATTATAACTCAATGTTTTTATAATTCATACTATTTTTTCCATAGGTGTTAAAAATGGAGGCATATAGACAATGTTAGTTATTTTACTGTTATAAATAAATGTCCTTATTAGTAATTTGGCCAAGAAACCACAATTATATGCTAATGTTATCTAAACACTCAATTAATAAAAAAAGTACTTTTTAACATGTTTTACCAAACGCCTGTGCAATTTTAAAAAGTAGCGATTTTAAAAACAAAATTTTTGAAAACGCAATTTTTAGAATCGCACTTATTAAAATCGTACTCCCAAACGGGCCTTAAATATAGGAAATCTGATGTGAGTAAGTTTTTATGATTTTTAAAAAATTTTCCCTAAACATGAAGAAAGGGAATGTCATATAAGACATCTACTGCTATTGCTCTATGCTCTAACTCAGTTTGAATGAAACTCTGTCTAATTTTAAATGTCATGTTTATATATAATTTCTCTTTTGTTTTTTTTGACATGTCTACGTAACGGTAGAAAGAAAGAGGATTCAAATTAGTAACATCTGATTCATAAAACATGATTCACAGCGGATTAAACTACCTCTTTTGCTATAATTTCTCGTTTATTTTACATATTTAAACGCCACGGCATTTAAAACGAAAGAAAATCTTTACCGGATCCGTGTCTCCCAACTTCTGCTATCGGTCGCGCGAGAGAGAGATCGAATAGGAGAGAGAGATGTCGTCGCACGGGAACGCAGCGTCGGTGAACGATCCACGTCAGCCATCGGCGGCGAAGCCCTACGTGGCACCGATGGTGTCCCCACAAGATCTCCCTGTGGATTACTCCGGTTTCATCGCCGTCGTCTTCGGCATCGCCGGGGTCATGTTCCGGGTCCGTCAAAATCAAAGTTCCTTCCTTCAATTTTTCTGATTTATTATATACATTCATACATACGTACAAACATATATTTGTGCCTCAGAAATTTGAGTTCTTGCTGGCAATTTGATGTTGTGCAGTACAAGCTAAGCTCGTGGCTTGCTATTGTATTCTGCGCCCAATCCCTCGCCAACATGCGGAATGTCGAGAATGACCTCAAGCAGATCTCCATGGCCATGATGTATGTATATCTGCTTGTATTTCTTTCGCGTGTATTCTGCCTTATCGTACGAATCTATGTGATGCAATATTTTTGTATGTCTGCATTGGTGAAAGAAATTCTTAGGGTTTGTTTGATCTTCTCCAACATTGTCAAAGCTAAGTGTTCAACATGCTGATAGTTTTTCTTTTTTACTAGAGAATTAATTTGTATTTTGCTGGTACCCCACAATTATATCGCTGAGCGCTCGATTGAACATATTGGAGATACTAGGAAATTTGTAACAAATTCGAGTTATCTACTTACAATTTCCTTAGGTAGTTAATTTTTAGGTTGTGTCAATGGTAGGTTTAGATACACACAGTTAGCTTTGGTGGTTATCCACTTGCTGATTGTAATTTGCTTGTTCCTCTGGACTTATAGAGTTAAGATGCAAAGTTATAGAGATACAGTTCTTTGTTGGAAGATTGAAAAATATGAGAGTACAAGTAGATAAAAGGGTGACAGACCTATACTTCTTAAGAAGCCATATGCAACTGAAGAAGGAGACTAATTCATCAACTTTCGGGTACCCGTTCTTGTTTGGATAGGTTTGAAGACCTCATCTTAATTGTCTATATGAAAGCAGTCATTGTATGCCTATTAAGTTTTATATCTGTTGGACTAAAGAACACTGCAAGAAGAGACTAGTGCAAGCTTTGCCTAATGTGTACCTCTCAGTGCAATTTTAGGCTTCATTGTGTGCAAAATCTTGACATATAATCGAAGAAAACATACTATCTCAGCCAAAAAGCAGAATAAGCTAAAGTACAGGGGATTCCCAAAGTCAGAATTTCGACAAAATGTAGTGTTGTATACTCCAAATTATTGGTTTACCTTCTATTTGGAAAAATTTACCGGTTCCTTTTTTGATGACTTTCAACCTTCAAATGTGTCGGCCTTCTTTTATCTCTGCTTTAATATGATGGTGTTATTGTTTCACTCAGTTTACTAGTAATGTGTCAGAATTATGACATATTTGATTTATTGCTATTACTAATTTGATTATACTTTCTGAAATCCAGGTTTGCTATTATGGGATTAGTAACAAACTACTTTGGGCCTGCTCGACCAGGTACACAAAGTTAAGATTTCATGGTCCACAGAGTCGAGACAAACTGAGATGACAGTTTGAAGGTTCCTTTCTTTGATGGTGTTTTATTATTATTCCGGGAGATACTGTTAATGAAATTTGATGTAACAAATTTGTAGGAAGACTAAAATATAACTATGATGTTGAAATTATTTTCCATTTTTCCTCACCCCAACCCCTCTCTGCAATGAACCTGTCTATTCGTATGACTTCATCTTTCTTAAGTTTGCATGGGCACCTGCTGTGATGGTCTTACCCAAATTAAAAGGTTTCAATTATAGCTCTACCATGATGGTATGGCCTTTGGATAGGGCTCCTCCTCTCAACAAACTTAGTAACATTAACATGCTAAGTTGTTGCATTACCAATTTTCTAACTTCATGTTTCGGATATCAATCATCACAAATAGAAGGACAATAGAGCAGGATGTTTGTCTGCGTTCAGCTAAAGATAAATCTCGGGAAAATTGTTGCTTTGAAATTTTAAAGGATGGGAAAAGAAAGTTGACCGCTTATGATTCAAACTGGGTTAGGAAATATTGAATTTTAAAGGGTTTTAAGGGGCCGGAAATAGGAAGCATCTTGCAAGACTTTCAGTGGCAGCCGCTTGTTATAGGATTCAGGGAGATCTAGGGTTAGGGTTTTATGGCTGTAAATATAGGTAAAAATTCAAGAATTTAGGGTTCTAAGTAGACCAAAGGAAGGGTAATGATTGGAGGTGAAACATGAAGTCGGAAAGGGTAAAGCTTTAGTAGCATGAAAGATTGTTGAATGGGCAGCTCAAGAGAAGGTGTTAGATCATTACTTTTCTTATATTTAGGGAAAACTTTCAAAAAAAAAAAAAAACACCCACATCATAGTTCTTAAATTTAACCTACACCAAGGGGGTAGGTACAGTATGCATTATTTTAATCCTAAAATAACACATGCCTCTCCTATCTCCTCTCACGTATTTTTCCCAATCTTTTCCTCCTCTTCTTCACGTACAGCTCCCCTCTCCGCCGCTCTCTCTCTCTCTCCTCTTCTTTCCAGCACTCCCATCTCCCCTCTCCACCTCTCTCTCTCTCTCTCTCTCTCTCTCTCTCTCATGTTCTCTCCTCTCCCATTCCCAGTCAATAATGAGACTGGACAAACAAAAAATGGAAGCTCAAAATCTTCAAAACGATGAAGCACAAAATCCTCAAAAAGTATAAATCACAAATCCACAAAATCTTCAACCCAAAAACATTGAATGTTCCACTACTCAAAATCAACGAAGGGGATTGCATTTAGGAATGTGCTTGTAGCGGAGATGAAAAAGTAAGGGAATCACTCTTTAGTCAAGAAAATTGCAATGGATTGGGCAATGGCCAGAGATGTAATTTGCCGAAATATGCTGCATATCTAAAAACTAATTGAGACGTTGACATTCAAAGAGTTAAACAAAGCATAGATCAAATTTGGATGTAATAAATTTCTCATTATATCTAGAATATTGTTTTGTGAGAGTAACATGCTCTATTTTTTTCTAATTAAAAATGTGGAAATGGGCAACCAATGTAATTTTTCCTCTTGGGTATTACAATCAAGGTTCCCACCTGTTGTGGAATGTTCGATTTGAGTCATAGCTACTACCTAGAAAAGCGAGTCCGTCACCACAACCCCACCAACGTGTAAATCAGTAAAGCCCTTTCATAGTATCATCTGGTTCACGAAACTACTACCGCAAGCGGATTCGAACCCATGACCACTANGGGGACTTTCCCTCTGCTGTTTTACCAACTCAACTATCACCTTGGTGATTTATTCGGCTTATTATTATTTTTCTTTTTGGAAAGGAAACAGTTTAGTCTTATTCATTGATAAACGAGCATAAAGCTCTGAAACAACCATAACCAAAGCTTTTTTTAAAAAAATAAAAATAAAAAATAAAAAATCATAGCCGAAATTATGAGATTACAAGAGTCAAAGATTGACGTATTACATTCCAAATTCATACAAAATTCGTCAACCTATGACTAATTTTCAATTTAAACAGCAGATCTGCGCCAAACAAACTAAAAAAAAAAAAGACATTCTAAAACCAGCTTTGGTATTCCATTCCTCTTGTCATTTTGCACAATACCCATCCCTTTATCTGCATGACAAAAAAAAGGTGATTTAAAATAAACTAAACTAAATTAGAGTAATTTCCAATAATTGGCCACAGTCGGTCCATATACACAAATATTCTGTCAATTTACCTTGAATCCATTATATAAACGGTACTCTTCCATTCTCCAGAGAGTCTTCTTCGCTTTTCTTTCCGATAAGCTTCCAGAAAAATAAGGCAGATGTCTCTTGGTGGCAAATATATTTTCATCCTTGCTATAAATGCGAATTTCCGGAGTTGCTCTCCAAAACCCAATTCTATTTCCAACAAATCGATTTGAATCGTGGCAAATGGGGAACTTTTCATCTTCACGAATAAAAAAAAACCATTCCCTCTCCCCATTTGAAAATGTCACTGCAGTCCAGTAAGAAACACGTTTCTGATTAGCTAAATTAATTGTTTTGTTATTCTAAGCAAATTATGGGAAACAAATAATTAAAAGAGGATGGGCTTGCCGACAACCGACCCAATAGAATTGAAAATAAGAACAAAAAATAAGTAGTGAGCTAAAAAAATTAAAAAATGACTCAATCCTTCCGTTAAAAGCAAGAAATGGTCCTCAAGGGTAACTTAATCGGCTATGAACCATGCTTTATAAAGCGAAGGTTACTAGTTCAAATCTCCCTCCTCCTTCCATTGTGTGGACATGTCCAAAAAAAGAAAGAAAAAAAAAAAAAAAAAAGGCCAAGAAATGGATTGCACAAAGCGATTTTTGAAGTAAGCCAAGAGACCGGCTCTTACAATTCCACCAATAATTGTATTTGCATCTTAATTACACGTCAGTCTTTAGGGTAATTACTTTTTTTTTTCCCATGAATTATAACGCAATCTCAATATTACATGAACGGCCAATCTTACTGTCCAACCCATCAGATTACTATTTTCTTCCCAAATGACCCACCCAAATACCTTAACTTTATGTCTCAAAGAGATAGTTCAATCGGCTAGGAACCACATCTTATGAAGCAGATGCCAATA
Source organism: Carpinus fangiana (assembly GCA_006937295.1). Classification (NCBI taxonomy): domain Eukaryota; kingdom Viridiplantae; phylum Streptophyta; class Magnoliopsida; order Fagales; family Betulaceae; genus Carpinus; species Carpinus fangiana. Next base: position 6,189,777 of record CM017328.1, on the reverse strand, counting down.
GTTTGAATCCCCCCTCCGCACTCTTGTGTGGACATGTAAAAAAAAAACAAAAACAAAAATTCCTATGAACTGCCAACCTTACTGTTTGACCCCGGCCATCAAATTATTATTTTCTTTCCAAATGACCAAAATATCCTAACTTTATATACAAAAATTACATAGAATACCCTTAAAATATTAAAATTAAAAAAATATATAAATATATTAGAATTGAAAAACACTTATAATTTAAACAAATATATTTATATTTTTTGTTTTAATTTTTTATTTGAAGGGTCGGGCAGTAAGGTTGATTTTTCATGAAAATATTGACATAACGTAGTTCATAGGAGAAAAAGGTAATTACCTCTTAATCTTTCATTGTGGATTGGTCCCTCCTCCATCTTTCATTGTCGATTGATCCCTCCTCCAGAGCCTGCACCTCCTGAAGCAGCTACATCATTGCCTTAAGTAGCTACATCATGCAATGATATATTTACTGAGAAAATGTTCAAACATCACTGCATATGGTAAGCTGGCGCTTGCCTTAGAGCACTTCCAACAAGGCTTTTAAATTAACTTTTAAGTTAAATTTAACAATTTTAACGCTCTAGCAGACTTTCTAGAATAACAATTTTTCTAAAGTTTATGCATATTTAGAGTTTTCTATAGCGACTTGTAACAATATAATAATAATAATATTATTATTTTTTTCTCTTCTTCTCCCATTCACTGAAAGAAACGCATAAAATTTTTTCGCAGCTCTCTCTCCTCCTTCCAGTTCCTCTCACGGAAACAAACTCTCGTCTTCACCGCATCAATTTTTTTCGCTGCTCGCTCTCCTTCCTCCAGTCCCTCTATCCTACGTACCCATTTGAACTTTTGGTTTCGCATATCTTTCTCCTCCCTTCGGAAGTTGTGATCTTCAACGCATCAATTCTTGCTTTGTGTGTGAGAGAGATGGAAACAAAATGGAAAGATAGAAAATAATAAAATAATATTGAAAAATAATATTTAATTAAAAGAGATAGTTAAAATACGCATCAATTTTTTGCTCTGTGTGAGGGAGATGGGGAAGAAAAGGGAAAGATATAAAATAATAAAATTAATAATATTTAATTAAAAAAGATGGTTAAAATAGATGTTTTGTTGTAGTGTGTAGTGAAAAGCTAGTAGCTAAAATGAAAAAAGTATATTTTCAGTGGGTAAAATAGGCACTCTTGCTAGAGATGCTATTATATATATATATATATATATATATTATTTTTGACATGTCTACACAAGAGGAGGGAGAAGTGACCTCCACTTCATTAGACGTGTTCCTAGCTTATTGAACTAACTCTTGGGGACATATAATCATATATATATACACACACAAAACGGTGTTTAGAAAAAAAGAAAATGATAGAAAATGATAAAATTAAGCAATACCTAAACTCTGTGGAGGATTGCTATAAAATTCAGTTGCATCAATCTCTTGAAAATCTTGTTCATAAAAAGCCATGCAAGACGCTTTTTTCAACAGATAGTCATCTACCAATTCTGCATCTGTTGGGTTAAACTTATAGCCGGGTGGCAATGCTTCTAAATGTTTATTCTTGGCTGCCATTAACGACTTTTCAAAGGAAGCCACATCTCACGCTTCGTAGTACTAATCCTACCGGAACACTTTCATATATATATATAAAAGTCGCATTTCTACCCTAGTTGGACTTTAACACGCAAAATACAAATTAATTAGTTATCTTTTCTACCTCGTACTAAGGTTTTCCGGTAAGTTTGTGTCTTGGAGTACAAGACAAACTCTTTGGGCCGGGAACGATCGATAATTATTATGTTCTGGAAAGTTTCACCATTTGTACGTGGGGATCAGATTATCTTTGTCTCGGAGTACAAGACAAACTCTTTGGAACAATACTTAATATTTTTGAGGATATATAGGATTATCTTTGTCGTAGACTACAAGACAAAGATATATAGTCCTTCCGTTTTTTCTTTTGTTTAGATTCATATTCACGTTATCTTTTTAGAGATAGTGAAGGACTTCCATCAATCGTAAAAGAAGGGTTTTCAAAATAATAAAATACTTTGATAACTGCACTGGACCTGGCTTCCATGCAATTAATAAACAAAACTACCAGATCGACATCTGCGGTAGAAAAAAGTTACGGTCAAGATTTATCTCCAATATATTTTAACTCCAACCACGCTGTGAAAAAAAGTTAGAAAAAAAACACCTAATGCCGTTTCAAAAGGAAAGGTTGGACCGGAGATCTCCCATTGACAGTGGCCTTTTCACTATATATCGGATTCTCCAATTCATCCCCACAACACTGAACACCCTCCTTCCCTTACGAGCATCATAAAACGTTTTGGAAGCATAAAAGATCCCATAGACACGCCTAATTCCAATACCAATCTCGGGGTCATCGAGAACCCATCTGCCATGATCGAGTTTTCTCATCATAAGTTCCCATGTGCATAATAAGCACCATTTGTACGTGAGGATCGGATTATCTTCGTCTCGGAGTACAAGACAAACTCATTGGAACGATACTTACTATTTTTGAGGATAGGATTATCTTTGTCGTAGACTGCAAGACAAAGATATATAATCCTTCCGTTTTTTCTTTTGTTTAGATTCATATTCACGTAACGTATCCTTTTAGAGATAGTGAAGGACTTCCATCAATCGTAAAAGAAGGGTTTTCAAAATAATAAAATACTTTGATTATTTGCATTAATTTTGTAATTAGCTCACAAGAAATAATATATATATATAATCATTTTGGATGAAAATTAGTACTGGCCATGGATTATATATAGAAATCACTACTTGAGGCATGAATATATATCTCAAATAAATTAAGAAAGGAAGAAGGATATATAGCTAGGGCACGTGGGATTTACGTTTCTCTCTCACGCACGCATGTAGATTGGGCCAGCTAGACCACTAGGCGAGTGAGGCGCTTGCCTAGTGCCCCCGTATTAATAAGGCCCAAAAATAAAAAAAATTGCCCAAATTTTTTTTTTAATTATTATTATTATTATTTTTATTTATGGCTCTTTTTTTTTTTTTTTAATAAAGCCCCAATTTTTTTTTTTAATAAAAACTTAAGGCCTCTAATCATGATAAGTAAGTAATTTAAAAAAATGTCTCAATTTAATTAATAAGCCCCAATATAATAAGATTACGGTAAAATAAGACTAAGTAACTCATAAAAGCAAATATCCTTATACTTAAAAAGGTATATGAGTTTTTTCTTGTTGGTTTTTATGGGTTTTAATTATAAAAACAAAAAAATTACATTAAAAAAAAAACCATCTAAAGTCTCATAAAACATTGAGCCAGCCCTGCACATCTGGTAAAGAGCTCTCCGCTGCAGAAGAAGCGTAAGATGACGGCGATAACTGTGAAAGACGTTTCCCCTCACGAGCTCGTCAAGGACTACGCTGCCCACCTCAAACGCTCCGGCCAGGTCTCTCTCTTAGTTTGCTTTTTCTATGCATCTGAAACGTACGTGTATATGTTGTTGGTTTTTTTTAATTGTTATTTGAGAGAGAAGTGAAGCTAGTTATAGTGTTTTGCATATATGATTTGTGTTAATAGTTTGAGTTGAATGGATGGGTTCTTAATTTTTAGTTGGTCCTGGAGATTAAATGGCTTGGATTTTTTTGAGAAAGGATGGGGCATTGTACGCTTTGGGCCGGGCAATGACATGAAATATTTTAATATTTTAAAGTGAACGTAATAATTTAAAGAACAAGTGTTATTTCAATGAAACCCAAATGACTGTTTTTTTTTTGTTTTCGAGAAGTAGTTTAATCGGCCGAAACTACGTCTAATGTAGAAAAATAGTTGTTTTTGTATTTTGGGTAAAAAATTGATTTTTTTTTTTTTTTTTTTGTTGGATAATTCCCTCACGCCATGGAAGAATTAAAGAGGAACCAAAATCAAGAGCTAATTGCATACATCCAAAATCAAGAGCCGATTGCATAAATCAAGGGATATGATGACCATTGACCATTACCTATTTCCTTGTTTTATAATCTTATTTATATCTTGTTAGACCGATATGGCATGAGCTACGTTCATCGAGGTGTGTGCATGCTAGATCTAGAATATGCTCGTAAGGCTAGCAAGAGCATCAAAAGACCCGGCCACTATACCAAGAAACACTCTGATGCTTAAGTCAGAGCAATTTGATAAACAAAGCCGAAAGAAATCTAAGATTATGAGAGAGTATAAGAGAATTCATAATGTTTTGTATTATGTATAGGGGCCTATCTATAGGCAGAAGAGTTGCGGTTGATTTGAACTTGGCCTTCTTTGTGGATTTAATAAGAGCCACACAGACCTTAATTTGAGAAGTGTTAAAGAGCCAAACAAATAAACCCAGAAAAAAGTTTCAAACTATTGTGACAAGGATTTTTAAATTAAAAAATGCAATTTTTACTCCCTTGTTTGCCACTTACAGTCTACCACGTCAGTTTTGAACTTTTTTTAGGTTCATTTTTTTGTCTCCCTAACACTTCTCCATACCTTTTATTTTTGTCCCCAAGAAATAACTCAATCAGTTGAGATCACGCCTAATAAAACGGAAGTACTAGTTCGAATCATTTTTCTCTTCTTTGTAAACATGAAAAACAAAAAAAAAAAAAACCTTTTTATTTTTTATTTGTTATAGTCATGAAATGATAAAATACAGTCTTTTTTCTATCCGAAACCGAAACTACGTACTGTCGTCTTGTAAATTAATTGTTTGAATATCTCAACTAATCCGTAGGGTCAGTGAAGTGTGCAATAAGCCTAAAAGCCCGTCCAGGTCCCCCAAAAAAATTCCCGCCACGTGGAACGGCGAGAGCTAGATTCGTATCTATTCAGCTTGTCGCGCTCTGGAATCTTCAAAAACAAAGAAGAAAAAAAATTAAATAAATAAAACCGAACTTAAAGGTTAAGAAAACCAAAAGGCGAAGAAAATAATTAAAAAAATATTTGAATTTCCTCGATTTCTCATTTAGGAAAGCTTTGGAGTTTGGATTTGCTTCGATTCTCTCTCTCTTTTTCTTGAGGTTTCACTTTCTCTTTGTAGATCAACTTAGGGTTTTGCTCTGCTCGACCGGATCGATCCGTCTTGCGCAGCTTCTGTGCGTTACAGTGAGTTCGTCTTCATGTTCTTTTTCTTTTTCGATTTTTTTGTTGTTGCTCTAATTGTTGATTGATCAATGCCTTTATTATTGATATATGTGATTTCTCTGATTTCTTGATTCAAATTTTCTGTTTGTTTGTCGAGAAACGGAGAGAAGAAGGTGGAATTTCGAGTCGCCGGAAGTCTTTTGTTGCTTTAGTTTTTTAAAGCTTGAGAGCTGGCGAGTGGTTCTCTTAGGGTCGGTTGGAAATGGAGATATTGGTTTTATGTGTAATCTAAGCGATCACAATTTTAGAACATTTTATTTTTTTAGGTTTTGCAGATTTTCTTAGCAACCAAAGGGACATTGGTGTTTTTAAGGTTTCCAATTATCATGATTTCGGCTGTGATTTTTTTAAAATGATTTTTTGTTATGTTTTATATTTATGTGCACGTAATTCTAGAATTTCTAAGAGGTGTATTTTTAAATACCACTGAAACCGTAACCACCATTTGCGTCTAAGTGGAAGAACTTATCCCCAAGAGCTAGTTCAATCAGCTGTGAACCACGCCTTATAAAGCGGAGGTTACTAGTTCGAATCCCCCCTCCCCCTACCCTTGTGTGGACATGTCAAAAAAAAAAAAAAAAAGAAGTGGAAGAACTTATGAGATATGAAAGATTCTTTACTATAAATTTCAACGAGAAAGAAATGTTGTGACTAAGTTGAATGGTCTTAATCTAAAAGCTGTTATTGGAAGTTATTGTGAACGTAATTCTTCTGTTTTACAGGTATTTGAATGTTAGTTTTGGCCCTGGATTCCAATCAAGACTCGGATTTCATGATTACTACCACTGGGATTAACAGTAGGTGCTTTGGAGGAATCTATGCTTGCGAAATGAAATCTATGATTAAAGACTCTTTTTAATGAAACAGGGTGGAGTAATTGCATTGAGTAGCATAGTTTCAACACATCGTTCAAACTTATTTGGCGCATTCCGTGTTTTGGTAGGACAGTGACTCCGGTTTGGCAGTGGGTTTAAGGTTGGTTACATCTGATAGTACTATTTTGGAGGAAATATAAGTAGGCTGTTATAGAGAGTCAGTTGAGTGGTTGTTTGATGGATTTGGCAGTTTTCCACTCATATCTGTGCATGTAGAATAGGTAAAAGTTATATTCTAAGGAATGGATGAATACAGAGATATTGAGATGTTACTTCCCATTTGGAGCAATAAGAATCCAACGGATCAGCTTTTCATTATATCTTGTTTAGTTGCTATCCTAGTTGGAATTTTGACTATAGCCTATTCTGCCTTTCAATGGAGGAGAGACATCAATATAAGTTGGATGAAAGCCATAGCCAGGTCAAAGAAAAATAAAAAGACGAGGCATCAAGTTCCTGTAACTGCTCATACTTGGGTTCTAGAATCTGTGTCTCGTGGAAAAAATTTAAATTGTTGTGTGTGCTTGAAGTCCATGTCCCCTTCTCAAACTCTTGGGCCTATGGTGGCTTCAGACAGTTTTATTCACCGATGCAACATTTGTGGTGCGGCATCACATCTAAGCTGCTCCTCTAGCGCACATAAGGACTGCAAATGTGTATCTATGATTGGATATGAACATGTGATGCACCAATGGGCTGTTCGTTGGACAGAGGTCACAGATCAACCTGATGGTACTTCTTTCTGTAGCTATTGTGAGGAACCATGTAGTGGGTCTTTCCTTGGTGGATCCCCTATATGGTGTTGCTTGTGGTGTCAACGGCTAGTACACGTTGATTGCCACAGTAGTATGTCCAATGAAATAGGTGATATTTGTGATTTAGGCCCATTCAGAAGATTGATTCTATCGCCACTCTATGTTAAGAAGTTAAACCGGACATCCGCAGGTGGATTTTTGAGCTCACTTACTCATGGAGCCAATGAGATAGCATCTTCAATGCGTGCAACCATCCGGAATAAGAGCAAGAAGTACAAGCACGGAAATGAATCTTCTGTTGACACTGGAAATAGTGGTAGTACTGTGGACACGTCCACAGAAAGCACTGCTGATACGCATCAAACAGTTAATGGTTCTCATGGAATAGAGGAAAACTGTAATGGTAGCATGAATCAAAATGGTAATGTAGATGATAAACTGGATTCCAAGCCCAGTTTCAAAAGAAGTTCTTCAATCAATCAGAAGGATGAGTCTCAGGTATTAAGAATGAAACAGAGATATGAGTTGATTGATTTGCCTCCAGATGCAAGGCCCTTGCTAGTTTTCATCAACAAGAAGAGTGGGGCTCAGCATGGGGATTCACTTAGGCTACGTTTAAATATACTTTTGAATCCCGTTCAGGTCTATTTTCTCTATCATACAGTTACATTATTACTTTTTTTAATAGATGTGGATTGTACTTTCTCTCCCTGAACTAGATAAGTGTAAGTATCATCTTAAAGCTTTTGCAATTCCCTTTTTTTTTAAAAAAAAAATTTTTTTTGGGCGTTTTGGTCAAGATCAAGCTATTTAGTAAGTGTTAGGATAGTCTTAATGGAAACATTTTTTTTTTTCAAGTTGTAACAGTATTCCTTTAGAGACGGAAATGATGCTCTAGGTGCTTTGTAGCATAGTGAATATACTATATATCAATGTGTAGAGGCTATTATTAAGGTATTATTTTTTTAATGAATAAGCTACATTAAGGTATTGCATTATATAAAAAGTGGAATAAATAATTTCGTTCTGTCAAACTGACATTTTGTTAAAATAATGGGATTTTGGACAAAATCTTGGGGTGATGTCTGAAAGTTATATATATATATACACTCTACATTTGAGGTGGGGTGATATGACTTATCTTATGTAATTGTTATGGGGGTTTACACTTTGATTTTATCTTGGTCAAACAACCTGTTAGTTTGGTGAATATCTTCACTTAAGGTACCAATTGGGTGGAATCAAGAAATCTCATTTAATAAGGCAGCCATTTGTTATTTTCTTGGTGGAATGACTTCCTTTTAATCATGGGAGGCACGAAAAGTTCACTAATTAGTCAGCTCTTTGGTGTAGCTTGCAACCTTAAATTGTTAGGGTTGAAAGTTTATCTACTTGTATCATTTGGGTCACCTTTTTTTTTTTTTTCCCCAAGTGAAGTTTGGGATGCTTTCTCTCTTTATCTTTAAGATTTTTTTATTCAGACCATTTGATTTTTATCAGGTTTGTTCTTATTGGTGCATGTTTTTAGGTTTTTGAGTTGAGCTCAACAGAGGGTCCAGAGGTGGGTCTTTATTTATTCAGAAAGGTGCCTCACTTTAGAATCCTTGTATGTGGGGGAGATGGTACTGTTGGTTGGGTTTTGAATGCCATAGACAAGCAAAATTTTGTTTCTCCTCCTCCAGTTGCTATTCTTCCTGCTGGGACTGGAAATGATCTGGCCAGGGTCCTTTCCTGGGGAGGTGGTTTGGGATCAGTGGAGAGACATGGGGGCCTTTGCACAGTGCTACACCACATAGAGCATTCTGCGGTAACCATTCTTGACCGGTGGAAGGTAGCAATTTTAAATCAACAAGGAAGGCAGTCGCAACCACCAAAATTCATGAACAACTATCTTGGTATGTTAGTGCATTTTTTTGCAGTTGCTTAGCAGACTTCTCATTAGAGATAAGTTTGCCCTTGAAGCATACGATAAAATTTTGGTTCTTAAATGGCATAGACCTGCAGTAGGCACTTAGAGTGCAACATTTTTGTTGAATTTTGGACTATCAACTTGATATATTTCTATTTTTAAAATTTTGATGTGCTTGACTCCCCACTTTCATTCCGCCAAGTATTGGTTTCTGAAGTCATAGGTCAAAAATCAATCCTGGAAAAGACAAAATTAATGCCAGAAAGGAAATACAAAATGAACTCTGATCTTTCTGAATTGGTGTAGGCTGAGTTGTAAACCTAACCATGTTATCTTCGTGCCTGTTTTTTCCACTAATTACTGTAAAATGGCCAATCCAATTGCACTGAAAATATTTTGGTTGGCTCATGGGTAGATATTGGCATACAATTCCTGGGTGGGACCCATTTAGCTTCTACCACCTGCGTGGGCATACATGTATACTTTACGGTCCACTTGGTGTTCTATCATGGATATTCTCATGCATTTGGTGACCAACTTCAGTAAGAATTATTTACAGGAGTTGGATGTGATGCAAAGGTTGCTCTGGATATTCATAATCTGCGGGAGGAGAATCCAGAGAAGTTCTATAACCAGGTAATTTAAACTTTAATTATGATTAGTCTTGAATGCTTAGCATTTGAACTTTCATTTATGGTATACTACATATAAGACAAAAGAATCTTGATAATTGTTTGCTTAAAACTGACTCTAGATTTCTTTGGAGGGAAAGGAATGTACTTCTAGTTGTAATGATTTTCATCCGATATAATTTATTATGTCAAATAAATTACTTGAAATTTCATGGTGATATATTTGGGGTCAGAATAAGTCTAGGTATGGATAAGGCTATTAATGCTTTAGTTTGTAAAGAAAAAAAATGTTTGTACTGGACCAGTTGCAGTCTACTAATTCTTGCTAGCTGGCACAAAATTTCATTCCATATTTTATGCATAAAGAAAGGAAACATTTTGCTTAAGTGCAACTTATTTATGAAGTTATGTGGAGAATATCAGCCCATTATGCTGCGGACATGGTCCACAAAATACTTTGATTTTAAACTTTCCAAAAATGCTGGTGCAATATTATAACATAGACAAAAATCTAACTGGGGAATCTTTTATTAATTTTATGAACTCTTTGTATGTTGGGCATGTTAACTAATGATGTTAAGCTGCCTGTCCCCCACTTCCCAAAAAAAAGGAGAGAAAATATAAAAGGGCAATAAACCTTGTGCTTTTTTTTTTCAATGTATTGTATCTTGATATTACCTTGATCCAAATCTGTTTTGAATAATGGGCAATATTAGGAGGATGATTTGAAGAACAGAGCAGGAGGGAGGATTAGCATCACTCTCATCTAGGATGGAGCACTATCTTACTTTATTCTCCTCTTTTTAGTTGATTTTTATTTTATTTATTCTATTCGGAAGGTTTCTACATAACTGTGCTACTTACTGATGCTGGTTTTGTTGTTGCAATTATTACTGCTTGTTCACGTGATTTTATTTTATTGTGATATTTAATTCCAACTTCCTGAAATTACTAAAATATATGTGCAGTTTATGAATAAGGTTCTTTACGCAAGAGAGGGCGCTAGGAGCATAATGGATAGGACATTTGCTGATTTTCCTTGGCAAGTTCGTGTTGAAGTGGATGGAGTTGAGGTTGAGGTCCCTGAGGTGGGTTAGATTTATTTTGTGGATTTTGGAATGCTCTCAACTGTCTAAGAAATCATCACCATGCTAGTTGGGCTTTAGGTTTTTGGATAGTATTTTGGCATTATCGGTGAATTTTGGATATGGGTGGATTTTGAAATTCTGGATACTGTGACCAATGAAATCTAATTTAAATGGCGCCTCCTTCCAGGGCATGTTTGTGCGTTTGATGAATTATGATCCACTGTGTACATGTTTTATTTATCAATCAAGAAAATTCAGGAGAGTGTGTAAACTTTCATCAAGTGTAGTCAGAATCCCTATGAATTTCATTTTCCTTGCTTTCTATATTCTCTCTAGACTTTCTTGGAGTTGTCTGGATTAGAAACAGTGGATATGCTTTTTTGCCTTCTGATTTTGATTAAATAACTTTGAATTTCTATCATTGTCGTAATTGGTTAATAATACTTTCACTACAATTAATGATTATATATGAGAGCAAATGCTTCTTCTCCTCCACCTCCGTTTTTTAATTTTTTCTATATAATACTTAGCTAGAAAAACAAAAATGAAGCTTTTATAACTTTTCTTCAATTTCTTTTTTTACCCTCTCTCTTTTGATATCTAGAAATCTGCGAGTACTTTGCTAACTTTTCTATTATTGCCAGATTTCTTTGTTCTTCCCTTTGAACTGATATTTTTGGCACAAAAATATTATCTTGAAATATTTTTAATCCTGAATTTGCACTACATGTCAAAAAAATTTCGCATCTATCCTGCAACAAATCATATGATTCTGTTTGAATCTTTGCAGGATGCAGAAGGTGTACTTGTTGCAAATATTGGAAGCTACATGGGTGGTGTAGATCTGTGGCAAAATGAGGATGAAAATTATGATAATTTTGATCCACAATCTATGCATGATAAGATACTTGAGGTTGTGAGCATATCAGGGACATGGCATCTTGGGAAGCTTCAGGTGAACTGGTTTCTTCTCTTACTGTTATGTGTACACATTCATTTTTCCCATCGAGTGTTTTCTATAAATTCTATTACGTACCGTTTAAAAATTGAATGCATATTTGATGCATGCTTGTCGAATTTGAGTTTCTTTACAAATTATGGAGATCTGTTAATAACCATTTTATCTCCTAGCTGGTGTAGCATGAGGATTCAGTTGGGAATTTGAGAAAAAGTTAAATTAGCTCCTGGGCAGCACACTTCATCCTGACAAAGAAGTCATGGAGCACTTAGTTCTGTAATATTTATTCTAGCGGTGGAGCCATTCTCCTTTTGGCAGAGATATAGTTGGAAATTACCTAATACCATTTCTGGCGGAAATTACCTAACACCATTTCCGGCAGTCTTAATGTTTCATTTTCCCAAACAGCTTAATTCTCTATTCACCCCATTTCTTTGTTTAACCTGATAAAATGAGTTTGGGCGTTTTCAGTTTCTAGCTTGTGAAATGCCTCTGAACTGCTTGTTTGTTTGTGAACAGGTTGGGCTTTCTCGTGCTCGAAGACTCGCACAAGGGCAAACAATTAAGATACAGCTCTTTGCTGGACTTCCTGTTCAAATTGATGGGGAGCCTTGGTTTCAGCATCCATGTACATTGACCATATCCCATCATGGCCAGGTCCTCTCTCTCTCTCATATTCATGTGCACCTTTATTGCACTACATATGCTGTGGTTATAGTTGCTATTTTGAATCTCCATTATCCTTCATTTTTCAAATATTTCATCAATTAATTGAAACCATCAACTATCAAGTAAAGGAGAGCCTTATGTGCCCCTTTATAGTTCAATTGTTATAATCTGTCATTAGTATTCTAGTGTTCACATTATGGACTTGGTGATGAATTTTTGAGGGTGGCGTTTTCCCGGGTGGTTATTATACTTCATTAAAAGAAATAATAACATAAACTCGAACCCTGTAGTTGTCAGTGAATATTATTCCTCAATTTTCGCTCTAATCAATTTCAGAATTATTGATTTCACGGGTTTTCTGTTCTCTCACTGTATTCTTCCTTCTTAAGCCCAAATAATTTCTTGATTTTTTTTTTTAAAAAATATTCACCAGAAGCTTTTGCTTGTTACTTCTCAAAATCCTATTTACAATTTGGTTATTTTACTAATTAGTTCGGACTGTGCAGGCCTTCATGTTGAGGAGGGTGGCTGAGGAACCTCTTGGCCATGCGGCTGCCATAATCACTGACGTGCTCGAGAATGCCGAGACAAATCACATAATCAATGCTTCACAGAAGCGAGCTCTTTTACAAGAAATGGCACTGAGGCTGTCCTAGAGTTTTTTAGTAGCTCCTCCGGTTAGTGATTACAGTTTTGGTTGCGGTAGTACTATCTGTTAATTAAAATCTTTTACACGTTTTCTACAACCCTCTTGTGTCTATTCCTCAGATGACATGTCTGGTGGTTATGAACTTACTGCTTCTATATGAAGCATGCTTGTAAATGAACCTCTTTATCATATCAATGGAAAGAAGCATTCAGAGTTGTCCTCGCCAAATTTTCGGATTTGACTATGATAAGATCATAAGATGTGAACTAGCTGTCCATTTTCTGTACCCTCCTTGCTGCTTCTTTGCATCTTGTTTAAACCTGCATTTGGTGAAAATTTGCGTTTGCGTATCGGGTTTGGGCCATATTGTGTCAAGACGTGGGTATAGGACTATATATGTTAACCTTAAATGACCCATTTAATTAAATAGGTCAAACCCTTAAATCCTAACATACTAATTTGGATTTGTGCCAGATTTGCTAGTAGTGCCCTAAACTGGAAAGCAAAGTTCCTTTTTTTTATCTAATATGAAGGTGGTGCAGGCCTGAAACGTACGTTGTTTACACGTACAAGTTTGCCCGGCAGAACATAAACTCAAAAGAATGTAGAAACTTATCAATGAGCAGCAAACATGTTTGATTTTGCCTTTGCATCAACAATGCTATATAAGCCAGATTTTATACACACTCGTTGACTGCAAACTTTGTTAAATCTGCACAATAATTGAGGAATGATCCATGCTAATTCTGGTCAACCTTCCTTTCTCTGCTTATTCCTTAGCAATCCTTGTTTAACCTTCTTCCACAGTCGTGTTACAAACCCCCCAGTATCCACCCTGGTATGCTTCATGCCCATCCTTTTGTTGACGACTGCATTGGCAGATGGTGAACATGAAATTCTCCGTGGCGTCTTCGTGCTTTCTCTGTAGATACGATCTAGCCCTAGGCGGTATAAGGGGGAATTTAAGTGACGGATGTATGGCGGTGGCGAAGAGACATTTGAGCCGTGAATGGCCTTGTTGAGTTGCCGGGTCATGGCGCGCAGCTCAAACGAGTCGTATAGGGTGCTGCCCTCATGTTGTGGGGTGAGCTTATTGATGGGGTTCAAATTCCAGAAGTGGGCATGGGTTGGAGGGGTCAGTGATAGCTGTTTCTCCTCCGAGACTTCCATGGAAATAGGGCGAGTGTGGTTTGAAGCCTCTTCCCATGCTTTTGAGATTTTGAGGTTTCTATTGAGTATTGATTGGGTGCCTCGTGAGTAACGTGGTTAGGTGCATCCTCAACAAGAAGATTGCGTTGTTTTTTACGCTTTGATTTGGCATGTTCTGCCATGTTATTCGGTATTCGGAGGATTAACGGTTGATTTAAGTCTTGTATTTAGGCGTAGAGCACGAGGTACACTATTCTAATGAGATTTGTATCTAAAATGCTACGGAAGGCTTGGTAATCTGAATCAAGGGAAAGTTAATCTTCATTCCCTTGTCATCATGGGGTCATGAATAAGAAAAAAAAATTAATGTTATTTAGTAGATTTTTGTATAATTGTCAAACAATTGGATGAAGTGGCAATAAACATCAGTTCTTGAATCAGTACTTATATGACTAATTTTTTACTGTCATGTCATTTTAATTGTATAAGAGTTGTACAATAGTCTACTAAATAGTATTTTTCACAAGGAAAAAAAAAAGTCAATGAAGATGACTTTCTCATAAGAGTAATGCTAGTTAGTAGATTATTATCAATTGTCCTATAACTTGATAATGTGGTAGTAAAAACTAAAAATTAGCCCTTGAAATAGCATTTGTGAAAAAAAGAAATAATAAGGGTTTGATTTTCACTACCATGTCATCCAAGTGAGTAATGCTAGAAGTCCATGAATGACGTGGCTTCTAAAATTACCAGTGAGCTTGTGATTGATCAGATTGATCATTATTAAATTTTGATCAACTGGTAATTTTAGAAGTCACATAATTCTTAAGAGTGACACAAGAGTGACTTTTAAAATTACTCTATTCCAGTTGTATGACAATCGTATACCAGTCTACTAAATAATATTATTCTTCCTATAATAACATGAGTAATATTATGTTGAGTAATGCTACATATTCAACTCACTTCCCATAAAGTTGATGTGGTAGCCATTAAATCATACTTCATCAAAAGGAAGAAAATTCAAAAATTGATAAACAATGTCATATCAGCCTAATAAAATAAAAGTGTGATAAGAGTTGAGTATTTAGAATTACTCATATTATATATCACATCAACAATAAATTGACAATGCCACGTTAGCAATAATTGTTATACAACACTACTCAAATAACCAAGGACGGACCCATGCATGTATACACTAAGGGGGCCATGTCCACTCTTAGTTTTCAATTTTTTTTTTTATTTTAAAAAAAAAATTAAGTTAAAAATATAACTTATTTTTTTTTAAAATGTAATCAATAGAAAGAGTGGGAGGGCATGGATGGGGGCCCCGCCTATGACTTGGGCTACAATCTAGTTGGTGGACCAGCCAATGGCCGAGGGCTTTAACTAGTATAGGAGCAGGTGTTGTTATGAACATAATTAATATGGTTTAGTTTAAACAAATTGGTTATTAGATTTATTTTTTGGAAATGATCTATATATCCGGAATAAAATAAAAAGAAAACCGGAGGTTTTTTAATGAGAGGAAAGCCACTCCCCAACCACCTGTTTTAGAAGAAAGAAAAATGAAAACTAATATAACTAGATAACTAACATCTATGGTGTGAAGAGCAAACTTTAGGGGTGTGCAAAAAACACACCCACCCGACATCCACGCAGNAAGTATACTAATCAATGGTGATCCTGTGTCGAACTACTCCCGGGCTAAATAGTGGCGGAGTCAATAATTTATATTGGGAGTGCCGTCAAAATTTTGTTTGGCGTCCAAAAAATTCTTCACCTTAAAAATTTGATAATTTACATAATATATGTATCACAAAAAAATAGAAACAATAAGCCCTTTCAACAATTAAACAACAAGAAAATAAAGTGTGAAACTTGTATATGAACTCGGTGATCACATGGCTTTACAACACCTAGTGCCAAAAATGCCAACCAAACAATCACAATCCTGATAAAACTTGCACTCATAATAATCTATCGCATGAAATTTCAGAATTCTCATACCAAATATTCGACTTTGAAACTTGAATTTTTCTGCATTTTGGGGCTTTACCAAAAAAAAAAAAAAATCACATTCTACCTATCTACCAGATAATTTTTCTTACTNTAATCGCAATAACTAAAACATTAGAGAGAGAGAGAAAAAAAAAAAAAAAAAAGAAGTCAAATCCATAGGTAAAAAGAAATTTTTTTAATTCGGGTGCAATGGGTAGGGGAAAAAAAAATTAAATCTTTGGGGTTGCCGTGGCACCCCCAAAGATACCAAACAGGGTGGCCGAACCAACCCCGGCCACCCTAGATCTCATTTTTTTTTTGGGTTTTTTTAAAAAAATATGACATGGCACCCAAAAACTCAGATACCATGCCACGTGGCGCCTTAAAATCATAAGTATCACGCTATGTGTAAGGATGACGTGACGCTCCGTTAAAAAACTAACAAAATCTTGACGGAAGTACCAAATGGGTTTATTTGCTTATCACAAGTACCATTTGTGACATTTTTGAAAACTCAGGTGGCTATTTGATTATGGTGCAAACTACATGTACTGAAAAGTTTTTAACAAAAAAAAAAAAAATCAATTTAAAATAATAAATCAAGTAGAATTCTATTAATATATATATTAAAAGCCATTTAAATGCTGGTTTGACCAAATTTCATGTTTTGGACACCTCTAAATGCCTTATTTGAACCGTCGTAAAGATGTTACATGTTTGAAAATTTTCGTTAAACATCAAATTAATTCGCATCACCTCTTTATTCATAAACGTAGGGTCTTTAATTAAGCTTACAACAATAAAAGAAACATTTAACTAGAACTCTATTCATTATCATAGAGAGGGGTCGCCTTTTTAAGGAGACAGTTACACTCCGATAAGAGAAAGTTGCTTTTTATAGAGAGGGTTGGGCTATCGCCCCTATGTGAAGGGGCATCATCCCCCTCGTAGATGAGGGTTCGCCCCTCAGATAGAAGGACGACCACCTCTCGATGAGTAGTGATTACCCCTCATAGATAGAGATAGCCACGTAAGGGCGAAACAAAAAATTTTGGTCCGTAGGGGCTAAAGTATGAATGAAAAGTCAAACTTATTTTTAAGCCATGACCGTCTTGGTTTGTGAATAGTTTTGTCATTGTGACCACCCGCCTTTGACAAGAGGTGATACCTCACAGAAAGGGTGATAATCTCTCTATGAGTTTTCTCTTATTAAATTATCAGTTATCTTAAAAGCTTAAGCTAATATGAAGAGATAAATTTAATAATTTAATTATTACTTTAACATTCACCCTCACACGTATGAGCTTAAACTTCTTTTTATTAGGTGAGGCCCAACAAGTGAAATGTTTTAATTAATAGGAGTAAATTGATGGAGTTAAGGTTTGATTCGAGGATCTTTGGTTATGATACCATGTTAAATTATCATTTGTTTCAAAATGTTAAGCTAATAGGAATGGATGAATTTAATAACTTAATCATTAGTTTAACACCCCTTAGGGAGAAAGTCTATCCTCATCAATTAGCAAATGAAATTGTTTTAAAATATTTAATTATTTATTTAGGGTGTATTTTTAATTTAAAATAATTATGTTATACGACACACGATGTGTCAAACAAGAACCATGTAATATTAATTGATTGATTTGACATGATATAGTGTAATGTTAATTAATTAGAAGGTAGGTTAATGGAAATTATTTGAAATCATGAGAAAATTTGAAGATAAAGTTAATTTTTTTTTTTTTTTACAATAAATTAATAGAAACTCATCGAAAATGCTCTTGAATTGATTTTTGTTTTCTTGTTTGTTTCGGTTGAATTCCCTAATATTATCCATGAAAAATCGTGGTGACAACGAAGCCAAGTCAAAGCATAGAAACGCTCACAAAAAACTTCAAAAACCAAGAACATAAGAGTTTCGGAGTTTCTGGAGCCGCCAAAAAAAAAAAAAAACAAGAAACCATCTCTCTAAGAGGAGGAAAGATCTAAATCTTCCATCTTCCCCTTTCATGATAACAGTGATCGGTGTCTTCTATGTATGCTTTAGATCTAGTTTATAGATCTAGTTTCTTCAATATTAGATCCGATCGTCTTCTTCAGCTAAGGCGTGTCTTCCGAAGGGATGTTTACGATACCGTGCTCCTCCTCTGCTACTTGTAGGTTTTTTATTTTGGTTTTTTGCTTTTTTATTTTATGGTCCTGGTCGTTGGGCTGAGGACGTGAATAATGCTTCTGGCTTTTAGTCGAAAGGGGAATGGTTGCTCATGCTTGAAAAATGGCTTCATGTGCCCCCGGAAGGAGTCTGCGTTAGTAGATCTGTTCTATAAACTGAAGATCGGGCTGGAATAGCGGATGTTTGACGTCATAGATTGGTTTTTCATTGTAAAATCTGTATGTTTTTTACTTTTATGACATGTAATCTTTTAACTTCGGCTATGATCTTGCAGAACTGTATGTTCTATGATTATAAGAGCTTTTATGCTCTTGACCACTATTAATGAAATCAGATTGATTTTTCCTAAAAAAAAAAGATTGATTTTTCCTAAAAAAAAAAGAAAAAAGAAAAAGAAAAAGAAAAACTTCAAAAACCATGCAATAGTTGGGAGTCATTCTCAAGATGTGATTCCATTGGACCACCTGTCCTCTTTCCACACGTGTTCTCCACTTGTTGAATCCTCGTCACCAACGTCACAATTTAAAAACAAAAAAAGAAAAAAAAAGTTAAATACTCTTTTGCCACTTAAAGTTTTAACACTTTATTTATTTATTTTCTTAAGGTTTCACTTTTATCACATTAGGTGTAGTTTTCATAAAGACATGATATCTCCGTTAAACTTTTTCGTCTAAAATTTAATAGAACGTCATGTCAGTACTAATCAAATACATATCGCCACATGATATATAATTAATTTAAAAAAAAATTAAAAAGATTAAAAAAAATTATATGCACATAAAATTTAGTAGAATTGAAGTATACTCCACGCTTTTCCGTCAACGTCTTTTGGTGCTGATCTGTGGGCATTTTCGCAGGTATCAACACGCTTTTCCATATCACTCAAACGCCGTTTCTACCGCACAAAAGCACGTTGTTTCCGTGCCTTGTAACTTCATTTTTACTCCAACGCACCGGTAAAAAATTTGTGTGCAATCCCCATTTCATATGCCGCACGAGATGGAAATTTGTGTGCCGTTGAAAAATTTGTGTCTTTTTTTTTTTTTTTTTTCCTTTTTCCACTTTTTTGGCTTAATATGTGTAATGGGTTGATATGTATATTGATAATTTATCGTAAAAATATATATATATTTTATTTATTTATTTCTTCTGGGTGTTTTGGTATGAACCAACCATTTGTCTTATGGTTAATGGTTTAGTGAGAACATTGATATACAAACAAACTTTTGTCTCGAAATTGAAAGTGGGTGGCGGAATTGATCCCTTGTTTGTCACCGAAAGGTGCTCTTGGAAACGTGTTGAACGTTCCGGGGGGAGCATTTTAAATCTGACGACTTTGCTTTGGTTTGTGAAAGTACATATTAATAATGTGTTCGTCTTAGATTGGCTTTGGAGTAAGTATTTAAGGAGGTTTTTGCTTCCTTCCTTTCATCTACTACTCCTCTCTCTCTCTCCATTATAGTTGCTGTTCTTCTCTCTTCTTTCTGGGTCTTGTATTGAAGTTTATAAAGAGATACAATTAAGGTATTAATTCTTACGGTTTGAGACATATATAAGTTTGTGTGAATTATGTTTGGTTGAATATTTTGCTGTTTTATTGTTTTTAGTTTTTTTCCGAGTGTCGCCAATCTGTGCGTGCTTGCTTAAATTTTTTTGCTCCTTGTTGATGCTTGTGGTGGCATCTTTCAATCTGAATTAGTGTCTAAAACTTACTGGGTGTCTGTTTGTTGGGACCATTGGGAGTTTTCTTCATGCATACAGGACTAGCCTCTTCATTGCCCATATAGGACCATTAACCACCTCAACTTTCAAACACTTTAGGGGCGCCACCACTTTTTAAAAAAAAATTAAAATCCCCCATTGAATTTGTGTGGAGTTCACAAATCTAATAACGGTTGATTTATTAAATTTGTAGGATGAGATGTAAAAAATATTAACGTGAATCATTTCTTAAAAAAACTATAGAGAGAAATTTATTGTCCAAATCCTTGGTTTCCTCTAAGAATTTGCTTAATTTATCCCGGACTGGATCTTCAGGTTCGTAACAATTACATAGAAAAATACGACTCACAACCTTCTTCAGTAGGTTCCAACTTCCAACCCATATTTCACAATTCAATTCAATAGCTGTTGAATCAAATTAGGCACTTGACAATTGTGATTTGTGAGGAGACCCGAATGCTACATGCTTTGTAGCGTATAAAAGTTAGCTTATCAAAGAAGGCTTATTTTGATAATATTCTATATGACGCAAAAAAATTCTTTCAGGTTTTAAAAATGGTGAAGATTTGCTGCATTGGAGCTGGGTATGTTGGAGGTCCTACCATGGCAGTCATTGCACTCAAGTGCCCCTCAATTGAAGTGGTTGTTGTTGACATCTCTATCTCTCGCATCACGGCCTGGAACAGTGACCAGCTCCCCATTTACGAGCCAGGTCTTGAACAAATAGTGAAGCAGTGCAGGGGAAAGAACCTCTTTTTCAGCACTGATGTGGAAAAACATGTCTCAGAAGCGGACATAATCTTTGTCTCGGTTAACACACCTACAAAAACCCAGGGACTCGGAGCCGGCAAAGCGGCAGACCTGACATATTGGGAGAGCGCAGCCAGGATGATTGCTAATGTTTCAACATCAAACAAGATTGTTGTTGAGAAGTCAACTGTTCCAGTGAAAACAGCCGAGGCAATTGAAAAGATCCTTGCCTTCAATAGCAAGGGCATCGACTATCAAATTCTCTCAAACCCAGAATTTCTTGCCGAAGGAACTGCTATTCAGGACCTTTTTAATCCCGACCGGGTTCTCATCGGAGGGAGGGAAACTCCTAACGGCCAAAGGGCAATTCAAGCACTAAAACATGTTTATACTCATTGGGTGCCCGAAGACAGGATCATCACAACCAATCTCTGGTCAGCAGAGTTGTCCAAGTTAGCTGCCAATGCCTTCTTGGCTCAGAGGATTTCATCCGTCAATGCCATGTCGGCTCTCTGCGAGGCAACCGGGGCGGATGTTGCACAGGTTTCCGATGCTGTTGGTAAGGACACTAGAATTGGACCAAAGTTCCTTAATGCTAGTGTCGGTTTTGGAGGATCTTGCTTTCAAAAGGACATACTCAACCTGGTCTACATCTGTGAGTGCAATGGCTTGCCCGAAGTTGCCAACTACTGGAAACAAGTGATAAAGGTGAATGACTACCAAAAGAACCGGTTTGTGAACAGGGTTGTCTCTTCAATGTTCAACACAGTTTCTGGTAAAAAGATTGCCATACTAGGGTTTGCTTTCAAGAAGGATACCGGGGACACAAGGGAAACGCCGGCAATTGACGTGTGCAAAGGGCTATTGGGGGATAAAGCACGGCTGAGCATATATGACCCGCAAGTCACCGAGGATCAGATACAAAGGGATCTCTCATTAAACAAGTTTGATTGGGATCACCCAGTTCATCTCCAGCCTATGAGTCCCAATACAGTGAAGCAAGTGAGCATAGCTTGGGACGCTTATGAGGCCACTAAGGAATCTCACGGAATCTGCATTCTAACCGAGTGGGATGAGTTCAAGAGCCTTGATTTCCAAAGGATCTTTGATAATATGCAGAAACCAGCATTTGTGTTTGATGGCAGAAATATTGTGGATGCTAAGAAGCTGAGGGATATAGGATTCATTGTCTACTCAATTGGGAAGCCATTGGACCCATGGCTCAAGGACATGCCTGCTGTCGCATAATAAGATGAATCTGCATTCAATGTTCTTTTCTTTCACCTGTTATTCCCTGTGGCATTACAATTATGTAATAGTATCTGTCGTTTCACTTTGGAAACCTTAGAACAGATATTTCTGTTGCTTAATTTGCTGTTATGAAATAATAGACCAAAATTTATGTTTTATTTCTTGTTGAGTTTTCAATCTTGCGTATTATATTCAAGTTGGGAAGGACTTTTAACATATTAATGGTTCCAACTACCTTAGCCTGCATCATTTCCTGTTTCTATTGAAACCCATTGGTGTATACAATCTTGATTGCCAGGATTTCTAAAGGAAAGGAACAGAAAATGTAAGTTCAAATTGATCAATGAACAGTCTCACCAATTTCAGGAGACAGTACAAAATGTGCATGGTAGAGCCTGAGAGACTGCAATCAACATCGACAACTCTGCAAACACACAAGTAATAAGAGTGAAGGAGAAGTCACTACACATTTGGACAAAGAGTCGGCCTACAGTTTGGCAGAAATATTGTTAGGGCAGCAAATGCTGAATTGAAAAATTAACATAACTAATTCCATCATAGTCTCACCACTTTCAGGAAACGGGCATGATACAGAATGTGCATAGTAGAGTTTGAGAGAATACACTCGGCATAAAAAACTCTACAAAAGCTCGAGTAACAAAGGCGGAAAATTAGCAACACATCTGCACAACAAACCCAGAATTGGCCATTGTTTGGCTGAAATAATTGGTAGGACAGCAAAAGCTGAGCTTTAACAGACCCAACTACAAGAGCCCACCATTGTTAGGCTGAGTCATGTTCAAAGGTCACTTCAAAAGATGGGACTTCAAGAAAATGCAATATAATGTACAGCAAAACATATATCAACTCCCAAACAACACTAACAGGAGTGAAATGAAAATAACCCCAAGGGGTTGGCCCATGTGGTGAAAGCATTGGTCTGGAGGTTTGCTCCCTTCAAGGGGTTGGCCCATGTGGTGGAAGCATTGGTCTGGAGGTTTGCTCCCTTCAAGGTCTAAAGTTTAACACCTCATGGGTGCAAACAATTCCTTGAGGCCACACCCCCCTGGGAAAAGCCAGCAATTTAACCAGTTCTGTGTATGAAAACTTTTGAGGGTGCGGTGCACGGGACCGAGGCTTACTCTGCAGAGGTGGGTATGAAGAGCCCTGTGTTGGAGAGGTTTCCCAACATAAAAAATAAATAAATAAATAAATAAAATAAACGCGAGTGAAATGAAATCCACCTTTAACTAAAAACACAGATATGGTAGCAATATCAGTAATTCTTCTTATACGTACGTCGAAACTTGAGCAGAATTACAGCTAGACTGCTGAAATCTGAGTTCACTTCAACAGTATCTCAAACACAAGATACAAAAAATAAAGCTAGCAAATAAGATATATTAATCTTGAATTATAGCATTACACAATGTCTTACAAGCAGCTCTTCTCAACTAAATTCTACACTGGGTTAAGTAAGCTCTACCTCAAAATCATGGGATCAATACACTGGGATTTCTTTGTAAAGAAAATAATGATATAAAAAAATTGAGTGTTGTACAAAGCCCCAGACCCAAATGCATGAGTGGCTAGATACTAACCAGAGGGAGGTCCGCTGAGTTCTACATTTTCAGAAAATGCAGGAATTCTAGATATACAAAATTGTATTTACAATCACCATTTCCTCTATTGAAGTGTCTGTGATCACTTTTAGCCCAAAAATCCATCAGATGTATATACAGTTATCATCTTCTTTGCTAAAGCATATGCAATTTCCTTTCCCAAGACTTGTGGCCAGCTGCGAGTCCTACGGTGCACGCCCTTCTCCACGAGGCTTTTTCTTTGTAACCGCTGTCACAAATAATATATTTTAGCAATTCTGGCAACTAAATGATATAAGAAAAGTTGTCTTGCTATATGTTTGTTGAACATTAAAATTGAAAAGGAACCACAACTTTAACACCATGCATCAAACAGTTGTACAATTATTTAATACCACAAATCAACCAAAAATTGTAGACGTCAACATTGAAAATGATGGCCAGATATCAATCCTTTCTCGACAATGCTACAACAGATATTTCCCAGTAAAAAAGTCTTCCTTCAATGAATCAATTCATCTAGCCTTACATAAAGTACATACATGCTTTGACAAAAATTATGCAAACTTCATTCAGATATACTACTGCTTTCTCAATAACTTGAAAAGAAAATTGCAGATTAGGTCAATAAAAACAGAAAAGAAAAGAATGTATTTTATCCTTCATTCACACGAATATAATAATATATGCCATTATAAAGGACTCCATTGTGCCCAGGTAAATTTTGTCTTTATTATTAAGTTATGATTATTGTTTCTTTAAACTTCAAAGTGCATTTTATTTACTTCTATTTTTCTGTTCTTAAAAGTTCTAATTTGGTTTCAAGTACTCTCTAGTCAGTAGCCGCAATAAAAAATCACACTTGATCCGTAACCTAGTTGCAAATTTTAATTTTCAATTTTAGAAACAAAATAGGATAGAAGTTTGCATGTTAAAAATATTAAATAATTACCAAATTGTTTAGCCTTACAAGCATATTAAGGAACATAAAGTTTCAACAACTCAGGAAACTATCACTTCTCCACATGAAGGTGATCCATCTACACATTATTATTCAGTAAAGGTGCATAGCTTAATCACAGTCAGTGTCGTTCTTGAAGTCTATTATATTTCTTGAACAGTTAGCATAGATAAGTTTTGTCTTCCAATGACAGATAGGATAATACAAAAGTCATATGAAGTCCAAACAGCTAACTAGATCCGGTGAAATGCTAAGCAAGGTTAAATCAGATAATTAAAATCAATATGGCTGGTTCTACACCTACAAGGAAAACTTCAAATGTAAAAGCCATCAGACTAGTGGTTTTTACAAAGAATGATTTTGGGCATGTTTGACATTCCATGGAATGTATAAAACCATGTTTAATACCCTTTTTTTTTTTGGTAAGTCATTACATTTAATTTCAATCCAAAATGTGGTCAATGCAGAAGAGGAGCCACCACCCATACGAAATCACCATAACAGATTAGAAATTATAATAATGAAAATTATTAATAACAGGCATGCGATACTGGAATTACTTTACATCTACAAGAAGGTCCAAACAGTCTGAAAAAATCTAATCATTCCAATATTTAATCACCCGCAATGCATCCATAGGCAACCTGATTTTATTCTTTTTATCCCTAACAACATCAGAATATAAGGTGGAGTAATTCAACCAAAGGTCCTCAACAATATTGGTAGTGTTGAAGATTAAAAGGGGGAGGCACTTATCCCTACTTCAGACAGGACACTTGTATCTATATCTAAACACACGCGCACAGAGAGAGAGAGAGAGAGAGAGTACATTCTTCAACATCCTTAAGCTGGTAATAGTGTGGGGCTATTTCCACCAACCACTCCGGCTTTAGTTCTGTTGCCTGCAATTCAAAATTCTCAGTTTTACTAATGGTAGCAAAAATATATCAAACCAGCAAACAGGAAAACTGACTTGAATCAAATGGTTTGAGGGAGGATAACACTTACCTGTCTCATATATTCCTTGGTCGTGAGTACCAACTCATGGTATACAACCCATCTCGGAAGGACCTAAAGGTGAAAAAGATGTAAAAGAACATAAGCACTGTGCAAATCATATCACTTGAATTTCCTCTAAAGCATAAAAATCATTTTTATGAAAAGGACTTGACTGGTCGGACTGCGAACTGGCCCCAAGTCCACTCCAGTCATAATACCCCAGAGATTACATCAGGTTTAGAAACAAATTGAACCATGTTTGACAATAGTCTAACCGTTTGACCCATCAGGCATGTCAATTTAAGTTTTTTGACCTATATTCCTCAATCAATATAAGAATGAGTCTTATTTACATTTCAAAAAACATTTTATTATCAAAAAAACCAAACCTAATATGAAATATTAAAAACTTTATTAAGGTATTTTTGTATAAACTCTCTTGCATCATCTTTGTATTATAAAATATTAATATTATTCTACTATAAAACATCTATTTTATTGTTCTAAATTTTGTATAATATATTTAATTTTACAAATCATAATTTTACATGTTATAAATATGATGTCAAACGGACATCAGAGTTTAACCCTAGTAGACTATTAAAAACAGACCTTTTTTGATAAGTAATTCAAATCTCACTAGAAAGAGCAGAAATGCACAAATCTACTATAAAAAAAGTATACAAGAGAAACCCCCTATTAATGGAAAACATATTTTATTTAACATTCAATTTATATTGTAATATGGAAAGCCCAGAAACCAAGTTGGAGAATGAAAACCAGGGCAAGGCAGTTCAACAGCTCATTACAAAGTTGAAGACAAAAATAGTACAATTAGTCTTTTTTTTCAATGACTTTTTTTTTTTTTTTATTGGCACCGGGTGTCCGGAGCTTCGCTCTGACATTCTACATCTACACATCTATACTGCAAGCACCAACTCCATTGAGAAGAATCAAAATGGACGTGTGAATGTAATTACCAACCCTCTTACATCTCATCTTCCTTCAGATTTTGCATCCAGAATAATCGATATTTTTAAATGAGAAACAGGCCAAACTGGAATTACTCCAACTTTCAGACTAACATCAAACCTTATTTGAAACCTCTAACAAAAATCACATTTTCCCCTTTATTTTAAAGACATTAAAATAACCCGATGTCTGTAAACTCTTGCAACAATCTAATTTTTTAAATCAACATCCTCCAACCATATATCACCTGATTAGATTAGACTAGACAGAATAAGCATATACTTCTAACAGAATTATAGATGTCATGCGAACATCTCATTGACCACATAAATGTGCTTCACACTAGGCAATCATAAGCTCTCCCACCATAAACATCATCAATTACTAATGAAGCACAAATAGCTTACCTGTGACAGCCCTGAGCTGGGGTGTATGTGAACAGTTTGTGGATGTTTGACCGTCCGATAAGATCCATTCTTTTGCAGCCTTGCAGAGTGTGGGAAAAAACCTGAAAGGAGAAATATAGAATTAATTTCAACAATTAATACAAAAGAGAATTGTTTTTACTTCCTAATAATTGCAAGCAAAGGGCAGCTTTAGATTTACCAGATGTTATAGCTTTTTTTATGGCGTCTAAGTCATTGGGTTCGGAGGTTAGTTCAATTTCAACCCTTTCCAAGAGCCCTTCAAGCTGATCTCGCACATCCCTAGCACGCTTCATACTCCTAACCTGCAAACAATGAAATTGAAATTACAAAGAACATTAAGAGCACTCTTAACCAAAAGAAAACAACCACACAACTAATTATTATTTAAGCCGGGCCTGGATAAGAATGTGACTAAGGTATGCAGTCAACGTAAGCCTATAATTGAAAGCCACAAAAACTAAGATAACAGAGAGCTAAGTTGCAATCTTCACCAAACACATCAATCGTAAACAAACTAAAATATATAACAAAACTAAAATTTGAGCTTAACATTAACAGAGTAGGGAAGAAAAGGCGCTTGTATTTCTCAAGGCCTTCGTACCTGGTGACATGTATGCAGCCAATAGATATGGTTTAGTGAATACCAGCACTACTAAGATAAATACAACCAAAAAAAGGAATTGTTGCTCAAACCATACCTGTATATAATTTTCATAACACCATTGTGTTGAGTAATTTGTCTCCTTCCATGAACTGTAGACCTGAATAAAAAAAATATAACAAATAGGTCAATCACCATACTCCTAGATGGCAACTCATTATTAGGCTCATAAAATATAATACAGTACTACAACAAATCTATTTTTTTGATTACTACTGAAAATTCAGCTAGAACAGCTTATTGTACATCAGTACAGTGAACATTACCATCTGTCTGCACCTGAAAATCCAGTTGTCTTATAATATCAAAGATCTCAAGCAAAAGAAACTTACACAATTCAAATCACTGAACATGTCTATCATGTTAGTGAAAATGTAGAACTGTATAAGCTTTGTGCACAAAAGAACACCAAGAAAAAACCATTATTAACGAACCTTTAGCAATGCAATGTGGTCCCCAACATTTCCAGTATGAAAATTCAGCCGCGCATTGTCGGCATGAACTTGTTTATCCTTAGGGCGATAAAATATTGAGTTTCCAACAGAAAGCATAGCTGCAATGGAAATGATCTCATCGGAGCACTTGAACTTATCAGAAGCCACTATCATTTTAGATAGCATGGGATCAAGGGGGAACTCCGCCATCCGTCTACCCACTTTAGTCAACTCACCTAGTTTATTTAATGCACTCAGTGCAAAGAGTAGTTCCAGGGCTTTTAATAATGCTTCAGATGGCGGTGGGTCCATAAAATCAAAATTTAACAAGTCATGGATACCAAGGCTCTTGAGTGTAAGGACAACATTTGCAAGGTTGGTCCTTTGTATTTCTGGCACTGTATTATCTTCCAAATCGTTGTAATAATTGTAGGCAGTATATAATCGGAAGCATTTTCCAGGACCTGTTCGTCCAGATCGACCTGCCCTCTGATTAGCTGATGCTTTGGAAATAGGAGCAACCAGCAACGACTCCATCCCAGTCCTTGGATTATAGGATTTCATTTTACAGAAGCCAGGATCAATTACGTATTTGATTCCATCAATAGTCAAGGAGGTTTCAGCTATATTTGTTGCAAGAACGACCTTCCGTGCTCCTTCAGGAGTGGGTTCAAATATTTTTGCTTGGAGCTCAGTCGGTAGGTTTGCATATATGGGGCAGATAATCAGCTCAGCAATCTTTGTCCCTAGGCCCCTTGTCCTGTGCTTTAAAATTTCTTCCGCTGTTTCAATCTCTTCTTGACCAGTGAAGAAAACCAATATATCTCCAGCTTCTTGAGTCACATGAATTTGGAGAACAGTAACTATGGCCGCATCCAAGTAATCAGCTTCTGGAGCTTTGGTGTAGTGTATTTCAACAGGATATCGCCTCCCTGGAATCTTAAAGATTGGAGCTGAATCAAAATAATCACTAAATTTCTCCGCATCAAGTGTTGCACTGGAGATGAGCAACTTAAGGTCAGGACGAAATCGAGAAATATCCTGTTATACAAGAGCACAAGCAGTCAGAATGTAAACAAAAGGACAATAAATAGCAGATTGAGTCCTAATCGAAAGGTATTTGACAATTTCAAATGAAACAAAACGCCTCCAGTACATCTTACTGATATGAGAGTGGTTGATCTTATGGGTTCCATATTAAAGCAGTCTCCAAATCTAAAACCATCAGATGGCATGAATAATGTAATCACAATTTATTAAATTTATTAAAATGTGCCTAGCTAGAAAAAGAAAAAAGATTGAAAAAAAAAAATGATAGCTAGAAATATTTAAATCAAAGGCAGATGTCCAATGGTAAAGAGTCTTAAGAAAAATTACTTTAATTCCTCAACCGTCCATTCAGGGTCCTCAAAACTCCACTAATTTATTTCCCTCATAAGGCAAGACGAAAATATATTTTTATTTATATATCATGTTTAAATAAAAGTAAAAGGTGTTTCACAAATCACTTAACACATCATCAACTATTTAAAGGGATCAAACAACTGAAACTTCAACCCACCAGGTTATAATACCAATAGGAGATAAATCAGGTTGGATTCACCATAACATTAACAAACCCACAGACACCATAACAGCAGGAATGCTAACTTATAATATGAAAAATGACCCCACGGTCCACCAACTAATGCACTTATATTGAAATAAGAAAACCACAAAACAGAAACCGTTCTAATTTAAAGGTTTCTGCTTACCTTGACTAATCCAAATAGAATATCAGTTGAGAGAGTTCTTTCGTGGGCCTCATCCACCATCACCACACTGAAAATTTTGCAGACATTTAAGTGAACCAGCACAAGAAATCCAACTAAACCAAAAATCTGACTCTAAAAAACATCTCACCTGTAGCTTGCCAGATCTGGCTCACCAAGGAATTCTCTCAACAACATCCCATCTGTCATATATTTAAGAACAGTCTTTTCTGAAGTGCAATCTTCAAAACGGATGGAATAGCCAACCTACAGATGAAATAAATCATCATTGTTGGCCTTTGACAGAAGAAATTTATACAGTTTGCAAAATCCAAATACAAAGGAAATCAGATTACATCAACCATAACGTCTATTGCAACATTTTAGCATAAATAAGAAACAGAAAGAACATCTCTAAAAAGATCATAAAATGGGAATAATAGTAATATTGCAATCCCAAGAAGTTTGATTAGTTGATACAAAAGATGCAAAATTTCCAAGACATAAAATGCCAATCCTTCCATATCTGGTTGCTCTATGTCAGAAACATCCGTATAGCAGCCAATCCCATATCAGAATCAAGATGTGCAAAGAAGTACCACACATTCCATTAAATGAAAAGGCACATACAGAAACAAAAATATTCATTACATTGACAAAACTAACCAGTACTAAAAATGGGAATAACGGCAAGCTATCTAAAACAAACCAGAGTACAGCGTCGGAGGCAGCATACCTCATGGCCAAGTTTGACACCCATTTCTTGAGAAACTCGGGCAGCAACACTCATGGCAGCGACCCTTCGTGGCTGTGTACACCCAATCTGTAAAGGACAAAATCACAATTAAAGCCTAAACTGACTTCCATATTTTCAACTAACCAAACCTTCTCCCTTGAACACCAAGGATTCTTCTAGATTTAGTTTGCATACGCAACCAGGGGGAGTAATTATGGTTTAAGTCAGAATGTTGCAGATCATAGCACAAGAACGTTTTATTACAGAAATCCTAACTAAATATCTTGTTTCCCATTGATATTTATGGGGTTCAAATTGGCAAAATTATAAGAAATAGAATTCTATTATGTGGGTGGGATGCATGTGTGTGTGTCTTATGCGCATATAAAATGAGCTTGGTAACATTGCCTCCAACTATCCATCCAATCTTTCACAAAGAAGGTGACAGCAATTAGTATTGAGGAAAAAACAAGAGGATTTTCTTTCGTATCTGTCAGAAACATGTTTACAAGATTATTGCTATAGTTCCCGCCAATAGGATGAGAAGGGTTGTGGATAAGGTTATCTCTGAGCCTCGGAACGCTTTTATCAAAGGTAGGCAAATCCTGAACTCTATTCTTATTGCTAATGAATGTTTGGATAGCTGTATCAAATCCGGTGAACCAGGTTTGCTATGCAAATTAGATATGGAGAAGGCATACAATCATATCAATTGGAATTTCCTATTGTATTTGCTTAGGAGGTGCGGTTTTGGGGGAGAAATGGTGTTCTTGGATAGAGCATTGTATTTCAACAGTGCGGTTCTCAATTTTGATAAATGGCTCCCCTGCCAGTTTCTTCGTAGCTCCCAAGGGGCGAGGCAGGGGGACCCTTTGTCTCCTTTCCTGTTCATTATTGTTATGGAGGCGCTTAGCAGAATGATCACCACAGCTATCGATAATGGGCGGCTCTCGGGCTTCTCAGTGGGATCGAGATTGTATGAGTTGGTGAACACTTCTCACTTGTTGTTTGCAGATGATAGCTTGGTCTGGGGTGAATTCTGATCATATTCGATCTATTCGAGCTTTATTCGTATGTTTTGAAGCCATTTCAGGCTTGAAGGTGAACATGGCCAAACTTGTATTGATTCCGGTGGACAATGTGGGAGATTTGGCCGGTATTTTGGGCTGCGGGACAAATTCTATTCCGTTGAAATATCTTGGCCTTCCTTTGGGGGCTTGCTACAAGGCTAAATGCATTTGGGATGACATTGTGGAAAAATTGAATGCAAATTGCCCAGTTGGAAAAGGATGTACCTTTCTAAGGGTGGTAGGGTTACACTTATTATGAGCACTCTTTCCACTCTTCCAACATATTTCTTGTCTCTCTTTCCCATTTTTGTCTCTGTGGTTAATCGTATCAAGAAGCTTCAACAAGACTTTTTATGGGGTGGGATAGGCGACAAGTTCAAGTATCATTTGGTAAGCTGGTCTAACGTTTGTTCTCCCATCTTTGAGGGTGGGCTAGGGATTCGGAATTTGCGGAATTTGCAAGTGCTAGGGAAGAGGCTGTGGTGTTATGCAAATGAAAGGGAGGCATGGCGAAGAATTGTGATGGATGCTAAATTCGGTTCAGAGTGGGGTGGATGGCGCTCTATCGACACTCCAGGGCCACATGGCGTGGGGCTTTGGAAGTATATTAGGAAGGGATGGAGGTTATTTTCTAGTCATATCAAATTTGATCCAGGGGATGGATCCAATATTAGATTTTGGGATGATGCGTGGTGTGGAGGTTCAAAAGGTAGCTTTCCCAGGTTTATATAATATGGCTAGTGTGAAGGATGCATCTATTGCTACTAACATGGATTATTCGAGTGGCTCCTTGCAATGGAATGTTAGCTTCATTCGCTTGGTACATGATTGGGAAGTGGATGTACTAGCCTCTTTCTATACTATGTTGTACTCCCATAGGATGAGAAGGGATAGGGAGGACAAGATTTGGTGGGTTCCGTCTCGCAAAGGGAAGTTTGATATGAGTTCTTTTCATAAGACCCGTATCTGTAATGAGAATTTACTTCCCTTCGAAGAGTATTTGGCGGACAAAGGCTCCTTTCAGAGTGGTTTTTTCGTCTGGACGGCGATGCTAGGAAAGGTTCTTACATTGGACAACCTCAAGAAGAGACAACTAATTGTGATCAATAGATGTTGCGTGTGTAAATCGGATGGGGAGACAATTGACCATCTCTTTTTACACTGTGAGGTCGCCAGGGCACTATGGTATGCCATTTTCAGCCGTTTTGGACTGTATTGGGTTATGCCTAATAGGGTGGTGGATTTGTTTGCCTGTTGGTGGACGGGAGGTTGTTCTCGGAGTGCTACAGTGTGGAAGATGGTCCCTCTTTGCTTGTTGTGGTGTTTGTGGAGGGGGAGAAATGCGAAATGTTTTGAGGATCTTGAGAGGTCCTTGGAGGAGCTTAAGTCATTTTTTTTCTTCTCCCTGTTTACTTGGACAGTTGCTTTTATTTAGCTCCGTTAGTGATTAACTTTCCCAAGTTTCTTGTAATTTTTTCTTCTTCTTCTTAGGCGTTCTCTTGTACACACCCCATGTACTAGGGTTGCACCCTCTACGCTTTTTGGTATATACAACATGACTTATAAAAAACACACACACACCTTTCCACGCTTTGTATATCCAGCTTCATGAAGATATTGGGGTATCTGTGTAGTCTTCCCGGAACCAGTTTCACCAACAATGACGAGAACCTACAAAAAAGAGAGAATCAACATCATGAGAAACAAGTTTACACCTTGAATAACATCCACGTTACATATTTCATATTTGGGTCTGTGTGTCTATGCAAACACATGATACAACATGGAAATCTCAATAGTTAGTGAAGAATACAAATATAAGTGCAAAACAGTTCATTAGCAACATGTTTGAAAAAATTCATTACTAGATGTAACCAGGAGAAATAGAAACCTGGTGATCATCAATAGCTTTGAGCAATTCCTCCCGATATGGATATATAGGTAATGTTTTTCTGTCCTCCTGAATTAACAGAAAGACAAACGATAAGTAAAATGCATGGCAAAAACTTCTCACATTAATGTCATTCAAAGGTAAATAAATACATCTCCAACAGACATCTAGACATAGTATTAATGTCACTCAATTTTCTGGAACTTCGAAGATATATGTGCCTTTTTTTTTAAGTGATAAACTTTCTAACTTATCATAAAACAAGAATTTTGGTGTCTTTCCATGTTATTTGGGCAACTAGAATAAATTAAACTTCCACAATCTTCTGAAACTTTCACAATGATATTTTGTTTATTAATATTCTATTCAGTCTCTTCAGGAATGTCTCATTATTTAAAATATTCTTCCTTCTAACTTACCTCAGAAGCATTTGTCTTTCCCTATATAATATCTATTGCCCAAGCTTGCAACATGCTTAAAATAGTATATTTCAATCCTGATAATTCAAGGGGGAAGTATATGAAACCTCCTACAAAAATAAAATTGAATATGGAATGCAAACC
Source organism: Carpinus fangiana (assembly GCA_006937295.1). Lineage (NCBI taxonomy): Eukaryota > Viridiplantae > Streptophyta > Magnoliopsida > Fagales > Betulaceae > Carpinus > Carpinus fangiana. The sequence continues at coordinate 6,155,950 of CM017328.1, read as the reverse complement.
TGAAGCTTCTCCAAAGCTGATTTTGCCACAGACTTCTCAAGCAACTTAGTGGACTCTTCATCAACAATCTGCAAAAAAAGAAAGTGAGATGCAGATAAAATTTTACCACAAAATCAGAGAGGAACTGTCATGCTATAATAAATGAAGTTAAAAGATATACATTTTCACCATCCATAACCGATGCTTTGATAAAATCAATCTGATCCTCAAACACAAACCTGAACATGAAAAGAAAGAACAGGTGCAAATCATATGCATGCTCATTTAAAAACAGAAGGAAACTATGGCAAAATATCAAAAAGCAATCTGAGATATCAGTAAAAATCCAACCAACATGTAAAGAAGATTAATCAAAAAGATGTAATAGAATGGAAAGACTAATAAACATACTGATAGTCGTCAGACATTTGCTTTTTATTTTTTGAACCATATTTCAACGTTGCCTTCCCTGCAAGATGATGACTTTAGAATTAGAATACTGAACAAAGAAGAATTTTGATTAAAAGATAAATTTAAATAAAGCAATTTCAACAACAGCTTACCAATTTGATGCTCCTCCCAAGCCTCTTGTTCTGCAAAAGGATTCATTTTTTCTGCAGCAGTTGGATCCCTATAAGGCACAATAAGTTTTAAAAAGTTAACAAGACAGATAATGATGAATTTCCAGAAAATAGATTCATATGCCAGTTGTGCCAGAGGAAGCTCTCAAAGGAAATGTGGATAGTATACACGTGTGTGCATGTGTGATGTATGTGGTGATTGTAAACATCTCTGCCTCCTTTCTTTCCAGTGTAAACTCACCTGTAACGCTGCAAAGCCACGGAAAATCGCTTTTCCTGATTAACAACACCGTCCTGATCATAGGCTTCCGGCATCCTGTACTGCACTCTCAAAGAATGAAGAAGTATAGCACATAATTAGTCAATGACACCAACATATAATAAGAACAAGAAACACATATAGGCAGAAGATACGACAGAATGCATTCACTCATTGTTTCATATTTTTCATGGAGTACATTTGCACCAGGAGGATAATATATTTAGAAAACTCTTCTCGGAGCAAGTCACCTTAGTATACTTGTAATATATATCATGGTGATATCAAGAAAAGAAAAAACAAACTCACTATTTAAATGTAATTTTCTAACACCTTATAAAAGTATACTTGTAACCTACATATCAGGCAAATATCTTTGATTGTACAAATTTATCTTATTCAACCATCTTTTACCCACTGCAGTCAACTCTCTTTTTCAACCTATGCATTGGATTTTGTATTAACCTATACTGAGAATCAAAATATTAAAACATAGAACATCTTCATTAGAAATAAATGACCATATGATCTAGCGAAATCTATAGTTCTTTTACAGAAGTTTATATATGTTTGGTGTTGAGGTTGAACAGCAATATCATTTGCTTAATACATGGTAATTGTAAATAAACTTAAGAATAAACCAATGTGACCTTTTGCAAGCATAAAGGCACATGCCATGTGCTTGCATTAGTATGCATATATATTCATGTTTACAGACTTGCAAAAATTTATAAAATACATATATGAGCATAGATACAATCTTGATGTTCAAATGTGACAAAGAGAAACTGATACTTCCCAAAACATAAAAAAATAAAAAATATATATATTAAAAAAAAATAAAAATAAAAAAACCAGAAGTCTTAGAGGAAAATATCTAATACTAAGAGATTTAAAAATGAATGGAAGTTTTAAAAAAACTCCCATCCAGGTATGAGACATTGAACTCATAAGAAATAGTCTCAGTTAGAATAAGTAGTTCAACCTTATCTGACTGCTTTAGTAGCCTATCTTGCTTAGGAGTTATGATAAAATGTATCTTCTTGATAAACTTTGTGTTTATCTTAAAGTGTGTAATCTCCTCTATAAATATATATGAAAGTGTGGGTATAGAAAATGAAAATTAGCCCACTCATTTTCTCAACATGTATCAAAGCCTTCTTCAAAGAGAATAAATAAATTGTCTTTTTTGCCTAAATTGCCCTCATCCACCCCACCTCAATTCCTCCACATATCCTCACAGACACACCTCTTTTCCTCTTCTTTTTCCCACTCTTTCTTTCTTTTTGATCAAGTCAGTTCACAGAATTTTCTTTTTATATAAATAATTTGTTTCAAAGAACCCACGCTTCCATTCTATGTGCAGACGAAATAATTGATATATCACTAAAAGGCACAAAAGGCACACTCAAATTCACAGGAAGTATAGAAGAGGAACACCTTACTAGAAAAGAAAGAAAAAAAAAAAAAAAAGTAATGAAAAAAGAAGGTAAAAAAAATCATGAAAATAAAGCAAGTCTAAAGCAGCTGCCAAGTGGAAAGTGTATTGAAAAAGAACTTTAAATCCACCACCATTCTCTCATTTCTTTCCCTCCAAATACACCACAAAAGACATGACAGAATCATCTTCCACACTGTCTTACTCTAGGGATTGCCACTCCACCCTCTCCAACAAGTGAACAAGTCAACCACTCCATAAGGCACTAGCAATCTTAGTGTAGAAAAAGATGATCCACAGACTCTCCACATCTCTTACACATACAACACCAATCATCCACAATGACAAGCCGCTTTCTAAGGTTATCCATGGTGAGAATTTTCCCTAGGACAACCAACTACACAAAGAACGCCACTCTCAAGGGGACCTTATTCCGCCAGATACACTTTCAAGGGAAAGGACTACCATCATGGGGACAAGGATGTTATAGAACGATCTAACATTGAACAACCCCCTCTTCGAAGGGACCCAACAAAGCTTCTCTTCACCTCCCTGACCTGTTTTAGAGGAATACAATAAATTGAAGAACGAAGCAAAGACTTCCACCTCCCAATTATGAGCTGCTCTAATAAAGCTTACGTTCCATTGATGGAGCCACTAGAAACCTCCAAAATAATATGCTACCGAGGCGTCCTTGACATGACCTATACTATACAAAACTGGAAAAAGCTTCATTGAGGGTTTGATTTCCACACTTGTCATTCCAAAATCTAATCTTAGAGTCATCTCCCACCTCAAATGATATATACTCTCCAACTTGAGGGGGAGTGTTAGAATAAGTAGTTTAATATCTTTCTATCTTTTTTTTTTTCGAAAAAAGAGAGGAGAGGGAGACCAATTATAGCTATTCTACCTAGGCATACCCGCCAATAGCTCCAACTCACTAGGAGCCGTACAAGAGGGAGCTATACAGAGGGAACCGCAGGCACTTCCTCAAGTCCAATTGAACTATAGCCTAACCCAGCCTCATCCAAGGTATCAGTGGGATTCAAGGTAGCTAATACCAATATGATTAAGGATTCTCATTACGGGAATCGAACTCTCACCCTAGTACATACCCAACTACTTTGGGGATTTCCATAAGGCCAATGAACCACCATCATTGATGGTAAATAGTTTAATCTTATTTGACTTTTAGTAGCCTGTCTTGTTTAGAAGTTATGATAGACTGTGTCAGTGTAATCTCCTTTATAAATAATAAATGAAAGTATGGGTATAGAACATGAAAATTAGCCCATTTATTTTCTCAACAATTATAAAAAATAAAAATAAAAAATTATAGCATGAACGCAATTAACTGTATTTGCTTTTTCCTTCTATAATGTTTATTCCATTGATGAAGAAAAAGAAATTGATGTAGCCACATTGGAAATATAATGACTATCTGGAGGGCCCAAATATACTCAGATTAAGGATGAAAACTTGCAGACCTATTTTACATCATTTTCTGCAATTCCCAAGAAACAAGGCGAAAAAACCCTCCTGCTATGTGACCAAATTTTAAGCCCAAACAGGTTATGATCTGAACAGAGAGAAAAGAGGAAATATGCATTTCTAGAAAGCTTTTCTCTTCCAAACACCTTCCCTAGACTCTCTCGCAATAGAAATGTACCCGTTATCACAAAACCCTACAGTTGTTCAGGCTCCTAATATCGGTCAATTTATTTTAGAAATGAATCAAGCAGGAAATTGCCATTACAGGGGGAAAGTTAGAAAATTAAAAGGCCTGCTCAGAACCATTCTGTTCTGAGGACAACGCCTCCCCAGAAATATTCAAATAAGGAACATCAGGAATGGAATTACCATATTTAATGGCTCAGAGTTTCTGCAATGCCTAGAGCTAGAAGAGTAACCATTTAGGTTCTATTTATGGTCATCTAGGTTCTATTTGTCAAACGATCATCTTTTCAAAAGATCCTGAAGTGAATGAGAGGCAGAAAAATATTTATGGTTTGACATTGATAAACAATTCTTCTACTTTAACTATTTGCAACATTTGCAAAAAATGTCACCTGCTAACAGGTAGTATTCAAAGTAGCTATGAAAGCAATTGTTTTCTACAAAAGCAATTAACATAACAATAAACAATTAAGCTGAAGAATGAATGAATTTAATGGACCTGCCAACTATGCCTTAATGGAATTGTTGATTACCTCACTTGTATTGTCAGCATCCTCTGACCGCTTCTTCACAAGCTCATATATTTCCTTCTTGTACCTAGAGAAATATAAAGTCCACAAATTTTTTTCATCAACCCAGTTTCGAGAAATTGTGCAGGTAAAACATTGTTTCAGAGCCTCATGACAGGGATTTTGAGCTTCAAATTATCACTTTGCTCCAATTGAAATTATGAAGTTACATAGCTCTTCCGCATACAAGATGTACAAGTACAAAAGCTTATCTCACGTGGATACTCAGAAAACAGGGTAAATATAGTTAATTGTCACAGCCATGGTTCAACAAAATGTACCACATGTATCAAATTACAACAAAAAGAGGAATTCCTCAAGTCATTGTACACCATCTTTCTGCATTCAACCATGGTAGCCACAATTAATGACCATGTCCGGAATCAGAGACCAACAATTTGAAATTTTATTTGAATAATATGATCAGTTCCTTTTTACAAAATAACAGGGAGAAGAAAATAAAAAGATGTGGAACAGGTGCTTATCAAATTATGGAATAAATTCTTCAGACTAAACCAAAGTCGATGAGGTAAACTTTTTTTTTTTTTGATAAGTCAAAATATATATAAAAAAGAGCACAGAGGGGCGCAACCCTAAGTACACAGGGAGTATACAAGGGGGAGCCTAAGGGGGGGAAGAGAAGCGAGAAAGAAAGTCATGAAAACTAATAACAAGCGGGGCAAGCCAGCCCGCAGCCCAAGTGTAAAGAGTAAACAGGAAGTCATGAAGAATTTCCTCAAAAGACCGTGCCGTGTCTTCAAAGCATCTAGCGTTACGCTCCTTCCAAATACACCATATTAGACATAAGGGAGCCATTTTCCAAACCACAGCACTCCTCGAACGACCTCCCGTCCACCAACAAGCAAAAAGCTCCCTAACCGAACCAGGCATAACCCAACACAACCCAAACCGGCTAAAGATGACGTTCCAAAGGGCATTCGCCACTCCGCAATGGAGGAGGAGATGGTCCACTGACTCTCCATCCGACTCGCATAACCAACATCTATTAGTCACGATCATACCTCTCCTTCGAAGGTTGTCAATAGTAGGAATCTTACTCCTAGCAGCCGTCCAAGCAAAAAACGCCACTCTAGGCGGGGCCTTGGTCCTCCAAATGCCTTTCCAAGGAAAAGGAGTGGACCCAGAAGAAGAGAGAACCTGATAAAACGTACTCACCTCAAAGCAGCCTTTGCTTGAGGGAATCCACCACATCTTGTCCTCTAGCTGCCCTCTAAACTGAAAAGAATATAAGCATCTATAAAACACAGTCAGCGTCTCCACCTCCCAATCATGAATCAAACGAGTGAACACAATGTTCCACTGGACAACACCATTAGAGCGCTCTACGTTATCTGCAATAGACGCTTCCTTGACACTAGCAATGTTAAAGAGACCCGGAAAAGTGTCTTTGAGAGAGCTTTCCCCACACCAAACATCCTCCCAAAAACTAATCCGAGAGCCAACCCCAGGGTCCAATCTAAGATGCCTCTTAAAAATGCGCCACCCCATACAAATATACTTCCAAAGCCCCACCCCATGAGCTTCGTTAATAACACAAGAACGCCACCCTCCCCTCTGAGAGCCATACTTAGCCACCAAAACCGATCTCCACCAAGCTCCCTCCTCATGAGCATACCGCCATAACCATTTGCCTAAGAGCGCTTGATTGAACTTTCTCACCTTCCGGATTCCTAACCCACCTTCAGAAATAGGAGAACAAACCGTGTCCCAGTCAACCAAGTGAATCTTAACCGCATCATTCATCCCCCCCCAGAGGAAATCTCGTTGAATCTTCTCAATACGCTTAGCCACATCAGCAGGGATAGGAAACAAAGACAATAAGTATGTAGGCAAGTTAGAGAGGGTACTTTTAATCAAAGCAACCCTTCCCCCCTTAGAGAGGTATAAACGTTTCCAAGGAGCCAACCGCCTAGCCATCAAGTCCTCCAAATCCCTCCACATAGTCTTGAGCTTAAAAGAAGCCCCTAACGGTAAACCCAAGTATTTCATAGGAAGGACAGTAGTACCACAACCCAACTGGCCAGCCAGCTGATCCACATCATCCAAAGAGCCAACCGGAACCAACGCAGACTTGGACAGATTCACCTTGAGCCCAGAAACTGCTTCAAAACAAACCAGAAGAGCACCCATGTGGCTAATTTGACTAGCTTCAGCCCCACAAAAGACCAAAGTATCGTCAGCAAATAAAAGGTGCGAAACTTCAACTCGATCAACCTCCCTATAACCCACAGAGAAACCCGAAATCAGCCCCCTAGAGTAGATAGCACTAATCATCCTGCTGAAAGCCTCCATCACCAAGACAAATAAGAAAGGAGAGAGCGGATCACCTTGCCTCACTCCACGCGAACTACCGAAAAAACCGGAAGGAGAACCATTTATCAAAACTGAGAACCGCACAGACGAAATACAGTGCTTAATCCACGAACACCATCTCTCCCCAAAACCGCATCTTTTCAATAAATAAAGGAGGAAATTCCAATCCACATGGTCATAAGCCTTTTCCATGTCCAACTTACACAACACTCCCGGAACCCCAGATTTAATCCGACTATCCAAGCATTCATTCGCTATAAGAACCGAATCCAGAATTTGTCTACCTTTGACGAAAGCATTTTGAGGCTTTGAGATAATCCTATCCATAACTCTTCTCATTCTATTAGCCAACACCTTGGCAATAATCTTATAAATTCCACCCACAAGACTAATAGGACGAAAGTCCTTGATTTCCTTAGCCCCATGAGTCTTCGGAATAAGAGCAATAAAAGTAGAATTGATGCTTTTAACAAATTTACCTTGATCATAAAACTCGGAGAAAACCGCCATAAAGTCCCCTTTTACCACTCCCCAACAATCCTGAAAAAAGGCCATAGTGAACCCATCCGGGCCGGGCGCCTTGTCTCTATCCATACCTTTGATCACCTCCCACACCTCTCTTTCTTCAAATGGCTCTTCCAAACTTGTGGCCTCAATGTCATTAAGAGTATCGAACTCAAGATTGTCCAACCTCGGTCTCCAACTGAGGGGCTCCGTGAACAAAGAGTTGTAGTAGTCAACAATGTGCTCACTAATAGCTGCAGGATCCGAAGTAGGCGCCCCATCCACAACCAAAGACTCAATAGAATTATTTCTACGATTCGCATTTGCCACCGAATGGAAAAACTTGGTACATTTATCCCCCTCTTTAAACCACCTAACCCTCGATTTTTGTCTCCAACAAATCTCCTCTTGGAGAATAGAAGCTTCTACCTCTCTGGAAACCCTTATCCTCCTCATCTTCTCCTCCTCATTTAACTGTCTCCCTTCTGCAATTCTGTCCAGCATCTTCAACTCTTCACAACTAGCTTTGTTCCTTGCCCCCACATCACCAAACTCCTCCAAATTCCATCTTTTAATCTCCCACTTAAGAGCTTTAATTTTTTTGGCTAGCACAAAACTAGGACACCCAAAGAAGTGAAATGATTCCCACCAAACCCTGACCTTTTCAACAAAACCCTCCTCTTTAAGCCACATATTTTCAAACTTAAAGGATCTTTTACCATGCTGCATACCGCCACTCTCTAGCAAAATGGGCGCATGATCCGAACACACCCTGAGGAGCTTCTTCTGAATTAAACCCGGATAACTGAATTCCCACTCCGGGGAAACTAAAAAACGATCCAATCTGGACCACGACAAATTATTGGACCAAGTGAACTCCCCACCAGCCAAAGGAAGATCCATAAGGCCTTGCTCCGCAACAAAGTCCGCAAAATTAGAAACTGCAGACCTACGGGCAGCACCCCCTAACCTTTCATCAAAATGAAGAGTGACATTGAAGTCCCCCCCAATACACCACGGCACTTCCCAAACACTTATCAACCCTGCTAACTCCTCCCACAACCGCCAACGGAGACGATCTCTATTCGGGCCATACACACCCGCAAAAGCCCAAACCAAACCATCCTCCACATTTCGAAACAAGCAAGCCACCACAAAGCTGCCCATACACACATCAGATCTTGACACAGCCCTACGATCCCACATAATGAGAATGCCACCCGAAGCTCCCTGAGAATCCACGTGGCACCAATCCACATAGGGGCAGCCCCACAAACTCTTCACAAAACCATTAGAAATACTTCTCATCTTAGTCTCTTGAAGGCAAACAATATCCACCTTCCAAAGCCTAAGTAAGTTACTAATTCTCAACCGCTTATCCCTCTCATTTAGGCCTCTAACGTTCCATGAGATGATTTTATGCTTCATAATCACTGATGTTGACCCTCTCCCGACCACTATTACCTTCCTCCTGCTGAGTTGTAGAATGCAGGCCTTCTCCCCTTTTCCCACAAGATTCTATAATAATCTTCTTAAAACAACCCTCTAGCAGCCCTGTCTGTCCATCACAAGTCACCCCTGCCACACTGCTGACTTTCAACGTATGCGACATCTTTTGCATGATGATGGGATCATTTACCTCTTCTGACTCCCCAACACCCATATTGGATGAAGCCTCTAGGTCGTCCTCACTGGCAGAATGACACGACGAGGTTTCTCCCAGATACTCCACTGTCGGCGCACCATCTTCACCCCCCGATGTGTCTCCTACCTGCGAGTCAGACGCCGCCGAGGTACAGAAGTTCTCCCTGGTTTCGCACATAGCTGGACCCACTTCCAAAGCCGAGAGCTCATTTCCCTTCACCGGCGTAGTCGACGGACCTTCCCTCCGCCGGTAAACCTCCATAACAGTGGATGCGACCCGCGATGTTGCTCCCTGGTCCGCCACAACCGCGGGGATCTTTCCACCCTGGAAAACGATCGGTGCCTCCTCAGACCGAGGATGGCCTGCCGGAACCTCCATGCCCGGCGCGATCTGGTCACCATTTACCTCGACCGGCATGATCTGAGTTCCGGTAGGCCGGTCGATCGGCTTAACGGCGATCTCCGGCTGACGCGTTGGAGGCGTCTCCTTGCGGCCCAGCCTCGTGACCAAACCAGACGGACCTCCTTCACACAAAGACTGGCCCGAAGCTTCCCTTTCCTCGTCCGGCGTGATCTGGGTTCCGATAGGCCGGGCGATCGGCTTAATGACGATCTCCGGCTGACGCGTAGGAGGCGACTCCTTTCGGCCCATCCTCGTGACCAAAACAGACGGGCCACCTTCACTCATAGTCTGGCCCGAAGCTTTCCTAAGACCCATAGGCCCAAACCCAGTCCTACCCGCTACCCATGAACTAGTGGGCCTAGGCAGCAGGCCTTTTTCCTTTGTCCTCCGGTTTCTTTTTTCCTTGATGGTCCAAGTTTCTTCCTCCGGGTCACAATCCAACACCACGGGCTTAATATGGACCTCTTTTGATGCCTCCTGCTCTCTTGGCCCATCTTCCCCCTGCCCACAAAGCTGTGAGCAGCACCTACACAATTTTAATTTCTCCATGCATTTAAAAATTTCCACGTGCAGCAGCTCTAGCTGATTTAATAAAGCACCTCTCCCATCTTCTGACATATAGCCCGCACAGCAGGAATGTGCCTTCCCCACGTTCTTTTTCTTTCCTTCCTCTTCACTCAAGCATTTAATGAAGCTGCCAGAGAAAGCATGGGTCTCTTCCCCTTGGGAGCTCGCCTGAACCTCCATCGGATCCTTCAATCCCTCCTTTGTATCCAACAGCACCTCCGCATATCTTCTTTTTTCTTTTGGAACTTCCCAGCTTTGGGCAGAAAACTGAAGGACACTTCGGAGCTCCTCAATAAATCGACTCCAACCATGTCGATTTCTCCCTTCCGGCACAAAAATAGACCCGCATTTCCTTCTACCGTTGTACTCTTCCAACACCAGAAAACGCCCATTTCTATTACCACATTTCTGCACCAACACCCGAGGGAAACCAGGCACCGATGAATCCCGAAATACCCGAGAGTCCTCCACATCCATCAGTTCTCCAAATATTCTGGCCAGCCAGACCTGTTCTTTTTTCCTCAAGTTCACCGCCCGCTGCATGCCATTACGTCTTTCCTGAATTGTCAACCCCGTTGAACTGTCCTTTGTCGAGAAGATGAATTCTTTTGACTCCACTGACCAGCTGCGACTCCACCCCATCCCAGCACCGTCACGTACCACCACCAGAAACAACCCCAAAACGATAAAAACTACAAACTAAAATGTAACGAAATTCACGCGCCGCTACCGATAGAAACAGTAGAGGAGAGAGAACAGAGCATTTTCTTTTCCAGTAGACAAAAAAAAAAAACTCCCAAGAGAAATGTCCCAAGAGGTAAACTTTATTACATCAAAACTCATTTCACAAGAGTACCAAGTGAATTTCCTTTTTCTTTTTCTTTTTCTTTATTTTTTTGGGCATGCAAGTTAATATAACATCACATCATAAAGTTCCAACATCCAGCACAGATATACTCTTCAAAAAATTACGAAGTTTATACCAACCAATTGCATAAGACACATGCCGGTTTGACATTCTACTTAAAGGATAAATAGTTAATGAAAAAATGAATAGCTCATAAACTCAGAATATGCAGAAGCAAATGATTAGTACAGAAAATATGCAAAGCAGTAAGACAAATTACATTACTAATCAAAAGAAAAAAAGTTGAAGAGACAAATTACCTTAACTCGCGATATTCCACTTCGGTAAGCTTCACACCATCAAATAGATATTGCTCATCTTCTATATCATCTCTGACATGGAGCCAAATAATCAGAAATTATTAAGAAAACTCACCTATAACTATTGCCATTATTCTTCTTCTTTTTTCCCAGTGGGAAAATCATTGAAAAGCAGAAGCTGCAGCACACAGCTGAACTAAAGCTAGAGCAACATATAAATCCAGCATACCTTAATTCCTCCAGTTTCTTCTGCTCTCTTTTCTTCAAATATTCTTGTCTTGAAACTTTTCTGAACCAGGGGCAAGAAAAAGATGATTAGTTTTACTGCTATCAAGCAGATAAAATAGGAATACCAAATGGTGCAACAGATAGAATATGCATAAGATACGTCACTGGATTTTAGTACTTCTGAATATTAAGTAAGGTAAAATGGGAATGATAATACACACATCAGGAAGTAAATCAAATGATATATATAATGACCAACCTTAAGGTTTCAAGGCCATTTTGCTCCAAAGCATCAGATCTCCTCATTGCCTCTTCTGTTTTACAATAAAATACATCAAACTGAGCATACCAGGCTTTGCAATATTTGATTGAATGCACACGCACACAAATAAATATATGTGTCTGCAACTATGAACCTATATATGGATTGAAAAGTTAATAATCATGCAGAGCTCTCAAATGCTATACCTTCCTCCCTTCGTGATAACTTTGGTTCTGTTAACTGTTAAGAAATTAGAAAGAAAAAAAAAAAACAAAAAAAGCAATATCAGTAACATCAAAATTAACAAATAAAGCATTTTGTAAGAGATTATACGGGCGTCATGTATGTACATATGTATGATGAATATGTACATACATAAATTTTGTTTAATGTATATGTACCTACATGCATGCAGGTGCTGTTAAATCCAAATCTGGGGACCATTTCCATACTGCAGATATGAACTGATCCAGGCCCAGCCCATATCCAAATATATGGCGCATGTGTGAAGTCCAAAAGAAACCACAATTTTCAGGTATTCTATATTTATTAAAGGACTGTCATATACCATGTTACATGGACAAGACAGATTGATTTGCTTCTGGTGGCAAGCTCAGGCATGCAGCTACCACTTAGCTGCATTTGTATGCACATAGGTATCAATCAATGATTTACAGATGCATTGGTAGCATAAACCATGATGCTTTGGACCGACGAGACATAACTCACAAAGGTCCAAGCACATCACTTGACAACAGCTAAAAGTAACAGATCAAATTAGCAATTTTGATGTAATTGTGTACCTTCCGAGTCCCTGCTGCATCCCGTTCCCTTATATTTAGCTCCAATTGCTCCCTCTCTCTTTGGTCACGCAACCTTTCTTCTTCTGACTGCACCACAGTAGAAACACAGGCCATAGTTTAAATTTGGGACAGAGGAAACAGGGATATTTTTCCTCAATAAAATTGATGCTTAGAAAAACATGGGTACAAACTTTAATTAGGTACACAATAGTATAATCAATGAAACCATGTATGCATTCAAGAAATCATATTAAAGATCAGATGTTGAACATGTCAGCATCCAGTCGTACCAAAAGGATCCTACTATTGTATAGCAAGCTGACAAAATCCATAAATGAGAACACCTAAAAGCTTAAAAGTATTAAAGAAGTGAATCAATTGATGAAGCCCATATGCGTGGTTGGTCTTGTCCATTATAAATTATCCAAAAAAAATGAAACTACAGGTATTCTCCATTATAACTCAGTCTTCTACTGTCAGTGAACTGCAGTGTGACAAAGGCAAGACATCTTGTAGAAATAAAAGCATCAACATTTAAGGATAACAAAATACCTCTGAACCATCATCTTCATCACCAGAAGTTCGTCTTTTAACCTGTCTCTCTGCTCCCCCTCGTGGAATTACCTACAGCATTGCATTAAGGCAAAGCAATAGTAGTGTGTCATTAGGATAAGCATTCTCAATATTTTCCAAAAGGAAACAAAAAAAAAAAAAAATCTATCAGTTACGTATAGACACTATTACCTCCTCATCTTCATCTTCTTGACTTTCAATCTTCTTCCTGAAACGTTTTTTATGGGAATCTACTTTTCTGGTTTCAGAAGCATCTGCAACAGAAGACCTATGATCAACATTTCCCCCAACATCATTGTCTTCATCATCATCAGCATCCAAAATTGCATAAGTCTTCTGCTTCCTTGCCAACAAAGCAGCTTCCCTCTCTTGTTTTTGATAATGCTGTTACAGACAATAAGTAGAGTGAGAAGGGCAGCAAATATTAGATGCATCTGTGTGAAGAATGAAAAATTAACACAGGAAAGAAAAATTAGCAGCTGGTTGTAAAACCTGTAAGTCTGTGCATTCGCGAAATCTCAAATAAGAAAACTCACATTCTCACCAGATGCTTTACGAGGCACTCTACTGAAGATTTCAGCAGCAAATGCACGGGTTTCAGTTGATGAAGACAAACCAAATTCCACCATCTTGCCCTCCACATCAGCTGGTGACGTTGCTTGCTTAGCTGCAACAAAAGCAACATCTCCATTAGATAGAGTGCTAACCACGATTGTGTAAGTGCTTTCAAAGGTGAATTGTACTTACCCAGTCCGATAATATACTGAACGACTGTGGGTTGAGAATATCCCAGCAGTGACATCAGCTTATCAGATACCCATGTCTTCAAATTGTTTTCACTCCCCATTTCTACTGCAATGAATAAGCAACCAAATCAAGCCAATGGCTCCACCTTTTAAAACGGTTACAAAATAAACGTACCAAAAATCATCAAAATCATTTTTTGTGTACAAATGGAAGCACAAATACACCTACACAATAGCCTAGTTTCGTTGCCGAGAAAATGGACAGAAATGTAAAAGAAACTTAAAGTTTTGATTGCTCTTGTCCCATCTGCTTCCTGAAATATTTCGAATTAAAATTGATTCTATAAGGACCTGAGAAAAATAAAACCTTCACTCTTCAGCTGAGGTACGGCAGTAATAAATGTGAATCTCACGTTAATTTCAGAAGCCAGCACACAAAAAAGGTTATCAGTCAATTTTCTTTCTCTATCCTCAGTTTTCTCAGCAACCAAACGTCAATTAAAAAATTCTAGCTACTTCAACTATTCCATGCAACCAAACAGAAAGTAAAATTCGAAGTTCAATAGTCCGAGCAATGGAACACAAAGATGGTGAAACTAACCAGAGAACCGTTACTAAATACTAGGGTTTGTAATGTAAGTGTCTTTAGGCTATTCATCGAATAACAATTTCAATCAATTTCTATAAGCAATCTGTGGAGGACAGACCCCTCCAAGCGGTTATATCTTTTATTTCTCTGTTTTCCTTTTGATTTTCTCTGATTTTAGTTGATTACCATCTGGTATCAGAGCGATGCTTTCTTGGAAGGTTTCGATGTTCAATGTAGTGTAACGGTGGAACCGTGGAGGATTGAAGTGCCGTGTGTGGTGCTGGTGTGTGGCAGTGGGATATTTCTCAGCCGTTACCTGTAGCGCTGCCTGTGGTGGTTGGGTTGCTCGGACTAAGTGTGGGCTACCGTCGACGTGTGCGGTGGGAGATCGGCGCTACTCCGGTGGGTGCTGGTGACGATCTGTTGGCGTTCTCTCCGGTAACGGCGGCGGTCTGGTAGCGATTGTGTGACGCTGTGGGAAGAAGACGTGCGTGTTGAGGCTGTTTCTGGTGTAACTGTGATACCGGCAGGTCGGTCTAACGTGGTGCTTCGAAGTTCGAATCTTCTGATTGTATTTTATTGGGTAGAAGGGTGGTGTTTGGTTTCTCCACTAGTGCGAATTTCTATTTCACGGGTTGCTCGGACCATGTTATTAATTAGAATTGTGGTCGTTTTGGGCATTAAACGACCACGTTTTGGGCTACAAAAGCAAAATAAAAAATAAAAATAATAAAATAATAAAAGTAATAATATAAAAATTCATTAAATATTAAACTATTCAATAATTAAAAAAAAATAAAAATATTAAAAAACTAAAACTATTAAAAAAAAATAAAAGGGAAAGAAAAAGCCTTGCAGCCGCGACGAGCTTCATGGCTTCCGTGATTTTCTGGGTATTTTTTTATAGTATCAATCCGCTCTCGTAGTTCACAGATACCACAATAAACTTGGGTCTTTTGCGAAGATTGAGAATGACTATTATGTGGGAGTGAGATATGTTAGAAATTGAAGGCTTTGCAGAGACCCACATAGTTATATCAAAGAAAGCAACGATTTTTGAGAAATGGGTTTAGATTGGGGTTTTCGAGCTTTGAAGATTTTAGGTTTCTGGAGAGGGTGGCTTTGTGAACGAAATTTGAAGAGAATTACCTGGAGAAGATTTTGGAGGACTGGTTCTGTGTTTTCCGGCAAGGATCCGACGAGCTCAAGAGGCGGTCATCAATGGCCATTTTCTTTCTTCTTTCTTTTTTCTTTTTTCTTTTGGCCTTTTGGGAGTGGGTGGACCACCCCTTAGCCATGGGGTGGTTCGTGCACCCCAGTCCGTCCATGAGCCACCCCATTTTGGCAAAAAATCTGCAAGGCTTTTTCTTTTCCTTTTATTTTTTTAATAGTTTTAGTTTTTTAATATTTTTATTTTTTTAATTATTGAATAGTTTAATATTTAATGAATTTTTATATTATTACTTTTATTATTTTATTATTTTTCTTTTTTATTTCACTTTTGTAGCCCAAATCGTGGTCGTTTAATGCCCAAAACGACCACGTTTTAGGCTACCGCAGGGTGAGGTAGATTTGGACTACCGCACCTAAGCCTAATCCATTGCTAAAAATTGTCTTTTAATTTTATGAATAAGAAACATCACTATAAAAGTGAAAATAAAGTATTTTAAAAGAAAATTTCTTTTTAGTTACCACAATTAACACGTCACATTTTTAATAGGTTGTATTTTTCAAGCGTTTCGATGCTTAAAAATGGCATAAATTACGTAATTTGAGAATCTATAATTATAAAGAAATTGTAGGAAATCCCAATCTTAGGAAATGAGACTTTTGTGACCCGATAGTTTAGCTAAATTTTTTACCTTTAGAAAATGAAGCATTCACATCCGGTTCAACAAAAGTTTAGCTAAATTTAGCCAAAATATCATATATTTTTTTATTTTAGCTATCAACTTTTTTAGAGTACTTACATCTGGCTTAAATTTTATTATTTTTATTATTCTTTATTCTTTATATAGTTCTACTAGGAAAGAGACAGTTTAAATGATTTTTAATTAGATGTGAGGGATGATGAAATGATTTTTTTTTTTATTAATACAATTATACATTGTTGAGCTATAGTGCTTGTTGAGCATTGTAGCTCCTCAACAAACTCTTGGCTAGTTTGCTGAGCCAGGCGGAGAGTGATTTGAGTACTCTGACTCAACAAAATAGTTAAAAGGCTATTTTTTTAATCCAGATGTAAATATTGGGTGAATGATTTGGTATATTAATAACACATATGTCTCTTAGAGCATTCACAATAGATGAGCTAAATGTCACTTTTATCTAAAATAGGTCATTAAATTGATAAAATACCCTCTACATTGGAGAAGCTAAAAAAAATATAGAATAGATATTTTATTAAATGAGCTAAAAAAAAAGCTACATATAGTGGCACTATTTAAATAGCTATTTTCCTAAATTTTCTTCCCACGTCTTTTTTTCTCCCACTATCTCTCCCAAAATTTTATTCCCACCTTTTTTTTTATTATTTCTCTCACCTGTTTTATATTTTTTCACATTTTTCTCCTATTATTTCTCTTTCACATCTCATTTTTTCCAAAATTTTCCCATATTATTTCTCTCTCTACGTCATTTTTTTCTCAAAAGTTGAAAATAAGATATTTAAGAAAAATACAATCATTATAAAAAATAAAATAAATAAAAATGAAATGATATAGATAAAAATATAACTAATCGGATGTAGAAGGTCCTTAAAAAGTCATTAGCTAAACTAGATAAATTGAGTTTTGAGGAGCTATTGTACATAAAAAATTAGATATTTTATTGTGAATGCCCTTAAATGTTAGAATTATACGCATACTTTATTAGAATAGATTAGAGAAATTCTATTCAATTCAGTTTGAAATAAATTTTTGCTCGTATGGAATTTTATAATTGTGTGGTAGCAGGTTTAGGATAGACCTTCTAGTTTCTAATGTTATGAGTTTATCCTATTCAGACCAACGGCCCAAGGTAACTAGGTAAGGAAGAACCAAACACAACTCCGGCTATTCTTATCCAGTATAACTGTAGAAGGAATAACAAATAACTAGAAAAAAACAAGGATTGTCTTTCCGCAGCGGAAGACTTGGTAACAAAAGATTAAGAGCTTCTTCGTCTCTTAATCAAGAAAATAAAAAAACACAACCCTCAGGTCGAAGATAAATCTCAACAAATTGACAAGCACACATGGGTATTATTTTAGCCTTCCTCTACGGCTTTTATCGGCGCCCATTTAAGAAATTCTTCCCTTTTGTCAACAAATCAATTAATATCTTGAATGCTTAGGATTTTGTAACTTCACGAGAAAATAGTAGTCCCGGGTATTACACTTGGATGTTATGGCCAGGTCAAAGGGTGCCCCGAGTGGAAGAGAAGCTTTCCTCGGGTGAACAGCACCCGGTGAACAGTACCCAGTTGAAATAGAAGTTTCAACCGGGTGAAACTGTCCTACATCAACCCCATTATCAATACCCAAAGTAGAACAAATTTATTCATTGCCCTCGGTCTTATCTGAATTTTCCTTTAGCTAAAACCCGATTTCTCACTTCCCATTTA
Organism: Carpinus fangiana; assembly: GCA_006937295.1. Classification (NCBI taxonomy): domain Eukaryota; kingdom Viridiplantae; phylum Streptophyta; class Magnoliopsida; order Fagales; family Betulaceae; genus Carpinus; species Carpinus fangiana. Next base: position 6,138,021 of record CM017328.1, on the reverse strand, counting down.
ATTTGCTGCACTAAATGCTCCTCCATTTTTGGGTGGTCTCCATGTCGAAGTTCATTTCTGTTTCTCCAAAGGTTACGAACTGTAGAGACCCGAAAACTAGCCTACAAAGAGTATTAGCCTGCAGAGTTTTCTTCCGCCATTGCTGCAACCCCAAAGAAATAACATCATCCCATAACATGCTTCCACACTCTGCTGCTATAAGCCTATAACCACAAGAGAAAAACAAGTGATCCATTTCCTCTATCCCACTCCTTCACCCTTATAGCCCCTGCTTATCCCCTGTAGACAAGACATTCTTCATAGGCAACCAAGAGATTAAAACCTTTATTTTTTTTACCAAATCAAATTCCATCTTTCCACTATACTCTGTTTTTCTCTAAGAGCATTCCAAGTTTCCTGAACTTGTGAATTTTCCTGATTTTGCAATCACCCAATTTGGTTCATCTTCCTCTCCAATTTTAACCAAACACAGGCTGCTCTGACTATTCTACTAACTGCTCAGACCTTGCTGGTTTCCAGTTCCACGGACCTTCCTTAATGACAGTAGATGGACGTGCTTCCAGCCTACTTCATGCATCACAGATTACACAATGCTCATATCTTTCATAAAGCACCCCCTCCCGATGCCACCAATCAAACCATAAATGGATGTTTCGGCCATCACCAATTTCAAATCCATTTTTCTTTTCTTTTTTTGTGTGGCTATTTTGTTAGTCTTATTACAGATATAAAATTTTGAGTTTGTCAATTCCTTTTGTTGGAAATAGGACCAAGTATGAGTTCAAGTAGTGGAGCGTGGTTCCTCTTTGTCAGATCCAAGAGCGGAATTTTTAGTTTGGGGTGGAGAGGCAAAACTTAAAAAGAAAAATATATCTTTGGGAGATAAAATTTCAATCCAAAAAAGAGATGGCAATATTGTCTATGATAAAGATGATAAACCTTGTACAGATATAGATGGAACTGGTTTCATATTTGAGGATTTAGCTTTGCTTTGCCCTTGTAATATTTATAAAGGAGAGCAAATCAGAGACGAAAATATTGAGGTTTGTGATACTGGATTGTTTCAAGATTCACTTTGACTGCCTATATGTTGCAGTTTGAAGTGAGGCATATACAAAAAGTTTAGTTTCTCGGAACTGATAATAGTTTATAATCTGATCTCAATTATAAACACATGGCTAAATTTACCAATTAAACAAAAAAGACAACAACAACAATATTCTATATTCTAAGCCAACAACTGCGATAACCACAACCTCCTTTGGTCGCCGGACATCCTTATGAAATCCAATTGGAGTTGCTTAGGGCGAAACGCCCACATTGCCTTAAGGTATGTATCCTTTGATATCTCGTGAGCTAGAAATAGCTCATTGATTAGGTTCATACACTGAACAAAGGGATCAGCCGATGTGCATGTGGAAGAAAGCGCGAGATCTTTTCTTTTTCTTTTTTTTTTTCTCCTCTTTCTCTTGCCTTTGCTATGGGTATATTGAGCCTCGTAGAAATGTCACCATCGCCTACCTTACTTTCAGCACCATGACTGCTTGTGTCCCTGCTAGCCGAAGCCCAAGCTTTTTTTCACCTAAAATTCCAGTTGTTAGAAAGTAGTCACATCAGCCTTACAACTAATAATCTACAACTTACAACTAATAATCTACAAATTAAAAGTGTTTAAACTATTACCAATTTAATACACTCCCACATAATCGGCACAGAGTGTTTGTGATGGGAACCCACCCAAATCCGGATTTGTCAGAACTCCATATTATTTGTCACGTAGGAGTTCTGAGAACTCACTAGTTATGTACGGAAAAGGAAATTGGATTGGGTATGTAACATGGAAAACGTTGCAACAATTAGGAGCATATAAAAAATCGGAGGCCTGAGTACAGCAATCAATGCAATCAAGAACAATCAGTGATTCTAGAGAGAAGGTATGTTTTGTGTCTTACCTTTAGAGTGCTGGTTTGCTGCATGCACTCTAAAGGGCTGCATACCATGAATGTAATAGGTGAATGTGTTAAAAAGAAAACCACCACTCTGGAACCAATTCAAGTATACAATAATGAATACACAATATCCAAAAGAACACATGAATGGACAAGCTTCATAGTATCCATTTAGTGCACATATTGTACTTATGGTAATATGTAGACATCGCTTCTATTTGATATTTTTGTCTAGGTATTTGATTGGCTAAATTCGGTGATTATGATTAAAACTATTGTAAGTTATCCCCATATGTTTTTGGAGTTTTTGTAACACTTACAGGAGGTCTCAGTGACGACAACCGTTCTGTGGACAATCGAACGCAGCGAGAACAAACTTTCCCCAATCCTCTCTCTTACCCCCTATTCTCAATTATTCATCTGCGGTTTTTAGAGTGTTTATTAATGCCTAAATTGGATCTCTGTTCATAGGGATTGACAAGTTCACCTACCACTAACAATCTAGTTTTTCTTCTTCTCCTCCTTTTTATTCACTTATATAGAACTCCTTAAGGGAAAAACCAAGATTGACATTAAAACTGTGAAAAGAATATCTTTCCAAAGCATAAAAGAAATTATCAAAACAAACAATCTCTAACCTGAAAAGAGGTATAAAGAGCCCAAAAGAAAGAAAACGATTAAAGGAAAAAAAAANGGGGGGGGGGGGGGGCATACATAACAGTTTACAATTGAAGCAAGAAGTAAAAGGGTTTGAAAGTATACCTTCCAAAAACGTGTTCTTGGCCTGCTGAGAAGGGTCTGCCTATTGAGGGTTCTTGCGGGTAGGGGAGTGGGAACCAGAGGAAGAACAGCATTGGGCACTGTCGGAAGACATAAGATATGGGATTTCAGTAGAAATTGGGAGCCCTTTCAAGTAAGGTCTCCATGCACTGTATTCGGATCCCCTCAATCCTCGCTTATTGGTAAAATCTGCGCATGTCACTCCTCGCTCAGCAAGCACAGCTCTCTGCTTGAACCTACTTGCATACAGCTTCTTCACTTCTTTGGTTTTGAAGGTGTTGGAGTAGCATTTCTGTGACCGAGAGCGTTTCTTGGATGTTCCTTCCATGGTACCTACACATTAAACCCCAAAATGAGTGGAAATCACAGAGAATATCTCATGAGGTAAGTATGTATGCGAAACAACAAAAAACATGTGAAATCAAGGCTTAAAAATATCACTAAAGCATTACATCAAACACTTGATGTTCATTACCGTCAGACATGTGAGCAATGATTCATGGCTAGATGAAAGATTACCACAAAACAAGGTTTTAAGCCTAAATATATCAAGCCATAATCCCTCCAAGAAAAAACACATCATTGAGATATTACATCAAACATGTGATGCGTGTTAAGTTTGAGAAAGGCCAAAAATGAAAACAAATGCTTATATCCCTCACAATCAAAGCTTAAACCATAATGACAATTAACAAGACTCTCAAAATTTTGAACTTTGAAAAATCAATCCAACCTCAAAACCCTAGGTTCTAATTTTCTCAAAAACATGAAATGAGACAAGATTAAATCATGGGAATCATACCTTGGATGAAATGAGATTGAAATATGCACTACAAGAAAAACAAGGTTTAGTGACACTGGTATTTGGGGCATTTTTGCCTAAAAAAAGGCCCCAATGACTTAGCAATGCTTTATTAAGGGCACTTAAAGAATGTCAGTTTTTATAGCAACTAGAATATAAATTTGGAATGCTTTTTATTGAAAAATGCCTCTAAAAGAAGGTGTTCAAAACAAAGCGCCCCCTTTTTAAAAATGGGGTGTTTACATGCAAGCGCCCCCTTTCTGTAAAAGGGTGCGCTTTCAGGTAAAGCGACCCTATTTCTATATGGGGGCGCTTTGGAATAATTAATAATACACGGGGAAAATATTTTCCCACTACAATTCGTATATATTTTCTCCAAATCCATAAAATTCAAATTATACAATTTTCTCCATTCATCAATCTCATACAATTTTATTTATCTCTCATAATACATTTTTAAATCTATATATATATAATCTCATCATATCTCATAAGACATACTCAATCTAAAATGATATCATAAACACAAAGTGTACCACATCATAAAGAATTAACCAATGAGGCTCATACATATGAAATAAAGTATCTAAAACGATATCATAAACATAAAATGTACCATTTCTTAAAGAGTTAACAAAAATTATCCCATACATATGAAATAAAGTCTACAAAATGATATTATAAACACAAAGTGTACCAACTCTTAAAGAGTTAACAAAAATTGTACCATACATATGAAATAAAATATAAACAACCGGTTCGCTTGGTCAAGTATAAGTACGTCACTTAACAATTACCTGCAAATGATGAAACCAAAAAATAAATAATAATAAATTACAAACCTACCTGCAAAGATTATATTACAAGTGACACAAAAATAAAGATCTACACATACTTTGTGATGATCCACGATGATCGCCATTAGCTGCATGCTTATCTTTATTTGTTAATTCATTCTCAACTATATATAAATAGATGCAATTGTGTATTACGCAATCATATATATGTTTTTAAGTCAACTACAATATAGAAGTAACATTTTTATAGATAGTGAAAATGTAAGTATAACTAATATAATACTACTACCATTAACCCCAAAGGGTTGGCCCAAGTGGTGAAGGTCTTGGTCTTGAGGGGGATTGCTCCCTTCAAGGTCCAAGATTCAATACCTCATGGGTGCAAACTGCTCCTTAGGGCCATCAGACTGGGGGTTCGCCCCTTGATTTAACCGAGATGCACTAGCAGGAAACTCCTTGCCGAATGCCTGTGCACCCCCGGGATTAATCGGAGCGAAGCTCCGGACACCCAATGCCAATCAAAAAATATATATATATAATACTACTACCATTATCTATAATTCTCTAGATAACATCTCTAATTACAAAATAAAATGGTGCACATCCATTACAAAATTGTAGACAATTACATTGCAGTTGCACTTACATTGCAATATCAATATGTCAAATGCTCAGTGGAAGTGGGTTATTATAAATCTGTAAGCTGTATTGGGAAATTACAGTAGAAAGATGAAAAATACCAGGCAGCTTCCTTGGTTTTCTCAAGGGAACAAACTTTGCCCCTATAGCCAAAGCAATGTGAGGACCAAATATAAAACCCCGAGCTTCTATTCCTGGAAAAAGCAAAACAAAACAAAAGGGCACCCTCGTATTTCAGAACACAGTGCAAGGGCTGAGTAATTCAAGAATTGTTTTATTTTCAATACAAAAATTAGCGTAAATAATTAAAAGAACAGCAGTATCAATGCTAATACTTATACTTGACCCAAAAAAAAAAAAAAAAACGAAACAATCAAAGGTTGGGTTATTGGGTCAATACATACATAAAAGCATGGCCTGCATAAATTAAGTCCATACATAGGATGCATAAAGGAAAAGATTGCAAAACTTAACAACCTCTAAAACAGATGGAGAGCAGAGCTGGTATATATGGAAACTGGTGTGAAATTCGTGGTAGCTAAATAAAAGTAGATGGTACTGCACCTTTCTACAATAAAATCTTTTCACTGCTGGATTAGGCAGGCATGCAGTTTGAACATAAAGCAAAAAGGCCATGACAAACCTTTAGAAAGAAGGGTTAGACATGCTTGCATGCCATGAATGAATATAACATAATAATTTACAAATGCTAAAAAGAAGAATTTTAGCGTGGATTACGCTTCAACTCTCTGTGATATCAAGAACTTGATATTCTGTGATTTTGCTATTTCTTTCAATATAGGAGACCAAAACCAAGAGATATTCATAGAAATTTGACACCGCACAAGTAGTCCAACCATTTTGAACTGGTTCAAGAAATTTTGACCGAAACAGAGGAGATAATTCATATAAACAGAGGAGACCTCTGGAGATAGGGAAATTTAATGAGCTGGTTCAATAAATTTGAAAATAATAAATAAAACAAACAAAGCTTGAATTAAGATAGAGAAATATGACGGTAAAAAACAAGACTTTGAATAACACGAACCCATATAGCATATTGCATAAGATTACTTAAAAGAACAAATATAGAAGATAAATACCAGTAGAGTTTCCAGAAGAACAATTCAAAGAAAAAAGACAAATCTAAAATATTAATGCTAGTAGAGCAGTTAGAGATCCATCAACACCCAGGTGAGTTAGCCGACCAGAACAATGTGTGGACAAATAAAAACAGAAAGCGAATAGAAAGGAGAAGAGAAAAGAAAGCCAAACAAAAAGAAAGAGAACCAAAACGTTGTCTTGGTTTTGCTTAGACTCCGTTAAAGGCTTAAAGCTAAACTCCCCTCGTTTTTTTCTTTTTCTTTGTTTTTTTTTTTTTTTTGGTTACCCGTTAACTAGCTGCTTATTACGTGGCCCTTTTTAGGCCTTAGATTATTTTTTAAGACATCCTAACCGTGAACGGCTCCTCTCCATTTCAATCCGATTCCTTATTTTGCACCCAAAAAAGAAAAAAACATATATACCATTAAATATTATCCTGTTCTACCCAATGTAAAGTTTATAACAAAGGCAACAATTTTCCCTACCCAACAATTTTCTCATGCAGAAAACCAACAAGAATATTGGGGCAACACGTGCAGAATGGCGACAATATCAGGCTATATATTTGCCAGTTTACATTTTTTGCTTGTTTACACTTGGATTGGTGTGGCTGATGCATTACCAATACCCTGGTGAATTATTTCCAAACTGACCCTAACTGAATTGACCCCCATCATAGCAGGGAAAAGAGTCAAGTCAATCAGCCTTGACGCAAATTGAATTCTATGCACATGAAATTAAGAAGCAACCTTTTATAGAGATATCGGTTAAATCAAAATTGAAAATGCATCATATTTACAGGAGAAGAACAATGTGAGGAAGAGTCATCAGCAGAGATCTTATGAAGAACAATGTGAGGAAGAATCTGTTGCCATTTCCTCTACCATTGAGAATATAAAACTAAAAAATAGTTTATATTAGAAGGACTTTAAGGACATGTGAGATGCTCATAGACATGGCATTCAAATACAGAATTTCAGTTCCTCAATAGTTCACTCTTTCATATGATATCATACATCTCTCTTTATTACTTAACGCTCTCTGTGCATTTTACAGGTCAAAGACCAAAGCATGCATATAGAAGGTGCAGATGTCATACAGCATATAATCGATCATTTTCTCTAATAGAAGCCTGACTCCTAGAAGTAAACGCTTGGCTGACAGAGATTCAGGCTTCTTCAGGTAAATGGTAAGAGATACGCTGCCAAAATCCCCAATTTTTGCCACCTTGATTTGTGTCTGAAATTCCATTGATTGTAGGTTGAAGACGATTAATTCCCTCACTACACTGCAAGGTCTACTTAAAAGTGTGCTACGCAAGCAGCTAAAGAAATTTTGTTTATTTGTTATTCTTTCTTAATGTATATGTACAGGCACAATCAATAAACATAAATTGTGCATTTCATATCTCGATTAATTCTATTAAAATGATTTGCTTTCATGCCTATGGGAATACTGGCGTACGATTTTACATTTATCAACGAAAAATCAAAATTAGTAGAGCAACTCAATTCAAGTTTGAGCAAGGTTAGTATCCACCCAAAACACAAACCCAGTTGTCAAACACCACCATAGAAAACAAATCATATAATACTAATCATATACAACAACCTCTAACAAATTGATCAGATTTGAGAAATCAAATTCTAGATTTTCAAACATAGAAAACATTGAACTGTTGATGGCAAACCTTTCCTCTCGCACATTCAAAATCCCAAAACTTCAAAAATGTCATAAAACCTAAATTGTTTACCGGGGCGCGCCGGGGAGAGAGAGAGAGAGAGAGGGGACACTGGCCGGGGGAGGGCAACGGAGAGGGAATTAGGATGGCCGGCCGGTTTCGACTGGAGGAGATGGTGGGGGGGACTGGCGGGCCGGGCACTGGGCGATGGAGAGAGAGAGATAGGGAATCGGGGATGGAGAGAGGGTACTGGCGGGGTAGAGGGAAAATATTCGTACTTCAAAAAATAATTTTGGGCGGTTTTCAGTTTTCAGCCTTGCGCTCTTAAATGACGCTTGATTGTTAGTCGTCCTAATTAAGGGCACTTGCGAATTGAAGGCATTTAGATAAAGAATGTCTTTAATTAATTTAATTTGAATCTTATTTAAGTGCGTTCGATTATTAAAACTTAAACGTCTTCAATTAAGGTCGCCTAACTAGTAGGGGAACAGGATCCCGTCCATTTCAAATGAAATGGATAATATCCATTTAGTATAAAATAAAGGGTAGTATTGTCTTAACATTAAAATTGAAGGACTCAATTTACAATATTACCCTTCATTTTATACTAAATGGATATTATCCATTTCATTTGAAATGGACAGGATCCTATTCCACTAGTAGGTGCCCTAAATTAAAGGCGTCTGGATAGAAACTGCCTTAATTTAATTGAGGTCTTATTTAAGAGCGCTTGACTGTTAAGTGTCTGACTAGCAGGCGTCCCGAATTAAAAGTGTCTAAATAGAAAGTGTCACTGATTAATTTAATTAGAGTCTTATTTAAGGGTGTTTGACTATTAAACGCTCCTAATTAAGAACGTCTAACTAGCAAGCACCTCGAATTAAAAACCCCTCCATAAAAATTGTCATTAATTAATTAAATAGGGCGTTTGAAAAAAAAAAAAAAAAGGTCCTAGAAGGAGAACGTTTTATTAAAGCGCGCATATTCCAAGGGTTGCCAAGCCTTGGGTTTTTTTTTTTTTCTTGGTAGTGATGCTTGAAAATGGAGAAGAATTCAGTTGAAATCGAAAGGAAATCTGTTGCGGGGGTTCGGGGTTTGAAAGGTTTTGGGAAAAAGGACTCTCTCTACTTTTGCAGCTCTGCACGATCACGTGTTCCTGGCGCACGGTTTCAACATTTCAAATCACCTGTTCCTGGCGCTGTGGCGGACGGTTTCAACATTTCAAATCCCTCCCAACATATTATCCAGATTCAGCTCCTTAATGCTTCTTCGCTTCTGGCATTTCAAATTATTGAGATGCCCTTCAATTGGGGAGAAGGTTTTTTTCAACGTTACACGACAGATTTTTAAAGCAATCAAATCAGCCATTCGAAGCTTCAGAGTTTTCGTCAAAATCTCCTTGTTTGCCAAGGGATTGGCTTGGCTTTGTAAAATCCCCAAAAAATTTTCTTTTAAAATCAATCTCAATATTCCTACTTTTTATATCATATCAATCACTTTTTATCACTTTTTAAATAAAAAAATCACTACAAAACAAAAAATTTCACTTTTTTATACAAAACATTTTTACTTTTTTCCTCCTATCAATCAAATCTGCTACAGTACCAATCCACTTCTTTCAATCCAATCCCTTCCCAAACACAACATGAAGGACTCTACTTTTGTAGCTCTACACTAAAATTGTTCTCAGGCCTCGGGAGGCAAACGTACATTTATTATCCAGTTTCAGCTCCCAATGCTTCTTCACTTCTGGAATTTCAAAAGTGGCAGAGGTTTTTTTTTCTTTTTAAAGCAATCAAATCAGTCATTCGAAACCTCAGAGTTTTCATCAAAATTCAAAACCCAAACCTCGCGTTTCTCAACATCAGTAAAACAGTGCGTTTTACATTGCCTTAAAGGGGTGTTTTGACAAAAACTAAAAAAGTGTGGAAGAAGACGAAAGACCAAGGTTGAAGACAAAAAGTTTTTGGCTCCGTTTGTGTGTGGATTGGACTAGATTTGTAGAATCTCCAAATTTTTTTTTTTCAAAATCAACTCAAATATTCTCACTTTTTATATCATATCAATCACTTTTTATCACTTTTCAAATAAAAAAATTACTACAAAACAAAAAATTTCATTTTTCTATACAAAATATTTTTACTTTTTTTTCATATCAATCAAATCTACTACAATATTAATCCATTTTCTCCGATCTAATCAATTCCCAAACACAGCCTTTGAGGGTGTTTGGTAGAAAGGTTGACTTTAGACATTATAGTCTATGTAAATTTACATGAAAAAAATAATAAAAATGTGTTTGGTATAACAAAAAAAAAAGAAAAAGAAAAAAGTGTAAAAAGTTTTGTTTCGTAGTTATTTCTTTATTTGAATAATAATAAAAAGTAAATGATGTAATATAAAAAGTGAAAAAGTTAGAATGCTTTGATGTTGATATTTTTAGAAAATTGTGATGAATAGTAACAAAGCAACTCCAACCTTTTTACCAAACAAAGCCCTTAGAACTTTGACCTAAATTTTAAACTGCCTGAACAAAAAGAAAATTACTTAAACGAGTTGTGAATCTCGATGGTCTTATAAAATATTTGCCCCTAATTAATAGTTGAGAGGGGAAAATAAGGCATCTGAAATTTATATATATTACCATTAGATAATAAGTTAATATGATAATAATTTGAATAATATGATCTAATTTAATGAGATAATAATTCATATGATCATATAAATCACCATTACATTAGATCATTAAGAGTTTGAATATTATGTATTACCATTAGGCATTAGATAATATTTTTATATGATAATAACATAAATCATATGATCTAATTAAATGAGATCACATGATATGATCATTAGATCATATAAATCATGATTCATGTAATACCTAATAATTTAAGCATTACCCTAACCCTAAACCCACCATTAGTTTCATGATTAGGGCTATGTTTGCCAAGAGACCGGACTGGACTTTGTAAAGTCCCAAATTTTTTTTCTCAAAATCAACCATAACATTCTTACTTTTTTATATCACATTAATTACTTTTTATCACTTTTCAAATAAAAAAATCACAACAAAACAAAAAATTTTACTTTTCTATACAAAACATTCTTACTTTTTTCCTCACATCAAGCAAATCTGCTACAGTACTAGTTCACTTCCTCAAATCCAGTCCATTGCCAAACACAACCTAGGAGTAGGGGTGGGCATTTTCACCGCATGCCATGTACCGGCCGTGTGCCGACCGTCGGCCGATCGTGACCGACCATCGCCGACAACTCGTCGGACGGTAGGCGGTATAGATTTTTCATTTCCGACAATGTTGGTTTGGTAGGCGGTAGGGATTTGGAAAAAGTCGGTTTTCGACCGACACCGCCCCAACATTACCGACTTCGGCTGAACCTGTCCAGAACCTTCGATATCGCCTCTCTCTGTCTCACTTTCATCTCACCTCAACTCCGATCGGCTTCAACCACACAGAAACTCAACCCACTCTCTCTCTCTCTCTCTCTCTCTCAAATTCGCAGATCTGTCTCCCTGGCCGGCGAATCAGAGAAGCAGATCTTTCTCACTAGCCGTCGGATCCGGCTGATCTGAATCTGACGGGGCGTGAGAGGATTTCACCGGCTCAGCTCCAATCGGAAATGGAGAACCGCTGGCCGTCGGATCCAGCCCAAATCGACTTTAGCCGATCGAAACCGTAACCGACTTGTCGGTGTCGGTCGATTTCGGTAGAGTGGTCCNTAGGAGTAGGGGTGGGCATTTTCACCGCCTGCCATGTACCGGCCGTGTGCCGACCGTCGGCCGATCGTGACCGACCATCGCCGACAACTCGTCGGACGGTAGGCGGTATAGATTTTTCATTTCCGACAATGTCGGTTCGGTAGGCGGTATAGATTTTTCATTTCCGACAATGTCGGTTCGGTAGGCGGTAGGGATTTGGAAAAAGTCGGTTTTCGACCGACACCGCCCCAACATTACCGACTTCGGCTGAACCTGTCCAGAACCTTCGATATCGCCTTTCTCTGTCTCACTTTCATCTCACCTCAACTCCGATCGGCTTCAACCACACAGAAACTCAACCCACTCTCTCTCTCTCTCTCTCTCTCTCTCTCTCAAATTCGCAGATCTGTCTCCCTGGCCGGCGAATCAGAGAAGCAGATCTTTCTCACTAGCCGTCGGATCCGGCTGATCTGAATCTGACGGGGCGTGAGAGGATTTCACCGGCTCAGCTCCAATCGGAAATGGAGAACCGCTGGCCGTCGGATCCAGCCCAAATCGACTTTAGCCGATCGAAACCGTAACCGACTTGTCGGTGTCGGTCGATTTCGGTAGAGTGGTCCGGTCGGTAAAGTCGGTGAAATTTCCGACTTTACCGACTTTAATGCGGTCAAGAAAAAACCCTTCCGACTTTCTCCGAAACCGACCGACGCCCACCCCTACCTAGGAGTTTGAGTATTACCTATGCATTAGCATAATAATTTAACATGACATAATTAAATCATTAAAATGATCTAATTTATGAGATCATATTCATAATTTAAGTATTATCATTACATAATATGATTTAACATAAACATATGATCATGACAAATTGTTTTTTTAAAACAAAATTAAAAGACGAAATTTGACCACCTGTATAATAATTATTTAACAGTTTTTAATGCGTGTAAACTGGAAAATGCTAGGGGTTCTCCCCGTAGGTTCTCTTAGTGTTTTCTTAGTCTTACGTAAAACATGATTTAAGAAAAAATAAAACTGTAGTGGCCTCTACCACCGGTTTTTTTAGGCATTAGTATCAAATTTGAGACATTAGAATCAAATTTAGGATGATCAAATCCATTTTTTGTGATATCATCCTTAAAGAGTTAACCTTCCACCTTTAGGTTTTAGTTTTGAATCTTAAAACAAGTTTTAAAGTATTATAACCTAACTATTAACTTATAAAAAATAATCTGTTAGCAAAAAAACGGTACTGTAATTTTATTTTTTCTTAAATCATGTTTTACGTAAGACTGGGAGAACGTCATGAGAATACTACGGGGAGAACCCCTAGCAAACCCCGTGTAAACTTATGATATTAATGTTCTATGAAAACACGTTGTTTTTAATAATAATTATTATTTAACAGTTTTTAAAATACATTTGTCAAATCATTTTTATACCTGGACAAAGTTTTTCTCCAAGCTAGGTTGGAGAAACTTCCTCAAACTCAGTATATAAAAATAATATGTGTCATTTGAACGTGTTAGATGCACAAGCATTTTTAATAACAGAGACAAAGTTGAAATAAATAAATATTAAAAACTCATGTGCATCTCACGTGTTATTAAAAAAATGAACATATGTCATTTTTATAGACTGGGTTGATGGAAGACTCTGTCCTTTTATACTAGTTTTTTTGTTGTTTTTCAAATACCAAACTTAACACTGAGTGCTATAATGCTATTTGCCTATTTGACAAATCAAAGAATTAGAAGCTACTCAACAATTCAAGAAATTTGCAATTTCTTTCTACTTCAAACCTTCAATAATCCAAATTAATTTTTTTTTTTTTTTCTGGGTATGTAAATTTGTAATCAAACGTTTATATTTTGTTTTTTGACATGTTCGTATAAGGGGAGAGAGTGGGAGATAAGGATTCAAACTAGTAACTTCTGTTTTACAAGACTTTCCAGTTGATTGAGTTACCATTTTTATGACAATTTTTACATTGATTAAGTTTTTATATTTATATTGTTATTTTAAATTAATTATTCCTCACCAAACAGCGTGAAGAGTATTTTTGGGATTCTTGTGATGAAATTTTTGTCCCTTTCACCTTATGTACCTAAAAATTAAAAAGGATGACACAAGCCAAGAAGTTAGCATAGGGCACCATTTTTTTAATTCTTTAATTTTTTTTTTTTATATTTGTGCCTATGGCATTGGAAGAGAAGCAAACATAGGTGAAAATAATAAGCCAATTTTTTGTTAGTTAGGCATACGTTATAGCGCAGAATTCACTAGTTATAATTTTAATTAAATTTTATTCAATTATAAATATTTAAAAAAAAAATATTGGCTCCACCACTATATATATATAATAAATTATATAATATATTTGTTATTATTGAATATATATAATATAATATATTGTTATTTGTTACTTAATAAAAAAAATATACGAGTCGAACCTTATACAAGCTTACTCACAAGTCTAATCGAGTCAAACTGAACTTATTTTGTTTAGTATTCGAGCCAATATTTATGCTTATAAAATAATTTATTTAATAATCGAGTCGAGCACAAATTAAGCTTAAATGAGCTGATCCATACAACTCTACTTATGTCATATTTGAATTGGAGTATACCTAAAAAGGATTATAATAAAAAGTAAAAAGGAGACATTTTGCAAAAATGGCTAGGAAATGATGAAGGATTCAAAAGGTTGCTTGTTATGTGACGCAATTTTCAATGCAGTATGACATGTCTCCGCGTTCCAATAGCGTACGACCAACAAAGATCATACCCGCGTATGAAAATGAACTAAGCCAACGCGGTTTCCTTGTTCCTTCCCAAAATTTCCAGGAAATGACAACAGCTTGTCCTCCCAACCTCTGGCCTTGAGCCACCACGCACCTAGACCTCTCAAACCCAATATTCACACAGAGAGTTCGTGAAATTTTCACTTCCTCTTTGGTTGTTTCGTTTGATCGCGAAATGGGTTGCTGTGCGAGCCAGAACGCGGACTCGAAGGCCAGTAGGATAGCGCGGTGGCGCTCGACCGGCATTGTGGCTCTCCGAGACTCCAAGTTGAAGGTAATCTATCTCCCTCTCACCTTTTCTGTATCGCCATAGACCCATATGTATATTAATTGTATTTAAGCCTTTCTGCTTCTTTTTATTTATTTATTTATTTGGGTTAGTGGGTCTTTGATTTCTGTATGGAATTGTGAGGGAATTTGGGTTTGAATTAATAGGTGTGTTCGTTAGAGGGTTAAAGAGATTTGGTCAAGCTGGTTTTAGGAATTGTCTTTTTGTATCACTAGTCGTTGCTCTTAACAGTTTTGATTTTGTGTGTATATTAATTGTATTTATGCCTTTCTGCGTATTTTTGGGGTTGTGGGTCTTTGAGTTCTGTATTCAATAGTGAGGGAATTTGGGTTTGAATTAATGGGTGTGTTTCTTAGAGGGTGAAAGAGATTTGGTCAAGTTGGTTTTAGGAATTTTCTTTTTGTATCACCTGTCGTTGCTCTTAACAGTTTTGATTTTGTGATGGGTAATTTAAAGTAGAAGAGAGTTCAAATAAGTGGACAGGCTCTCATCTTGTTGAGAACACAAAATATTTCATTGGTTGAACTTGTCAGTATTGTCGCATTGGAGAACACTAAAATGATTTAGATACAATGGTTCTATCTGTTTTTTAAGTTTTTGCAATTAGAGTGGTCAACGTATATTTCGATTAGATCAATATAGAGACAGATATACCCGCATAGATATTTGTTCAATGCATTGAGTGAACCCATATTTTATGGTTTATGTATGCATAAGTAGAACGAAAACATCATCATAGATTGGCAGATGTCAATATGTAAAAATGTTATGAGGTGAACTTGTGGATACTATAATACTAATTGAAGAAGTACCAAATTTACTTGTGGATACTCTATTTCCCTGCAACAGGCATTCCCAAATGAAGTTTTCGACCTGGAGAGATCTGTACGAACTCTTGACTTAACACACAATAAAATAGGTAATGCTCTTTTCTTTTCTTTTTTCCCCGTAAAGCATCTGAGTCACTGGGTTAACTTTGGTGAAAGAGCCTCTTTCAGCAGTTGGTTTCATACTTTTCTGTACCTGATCTCCGTTAGTAGTGAGGAATTGATGTTGTTTGTTTTTTCAAGCCCTAAAGAATGAAGTCGTCTTACTTTTAACACCTCTTAGGCTCTTACTAAATTTTTCTTTCATTTTGCAGTTGACATACCTGTGGATATAAGCAAATTAATTAACATGCAACGCCTGGTAAGGATCTTTAAATTCAGTTTTGTTCATGTGCTGTAACATTCCATGATCACATGCTATAAAAGCATTTGTCATATGCATACATTATATAACATTTAATACTATTTTTGGTGTTGAGACAGCTGGTCAATTTTGTGATGAAAAGAATGCTTCTAGTTTCAACCAAAGAATACAGTATATGCGTTATTTATTTAAATTGATAACATATAAAGATTTACATTTGGAAGTTTAGTCCGTGTAACATACCAAGTTAAACTACAATGAACATAGTTGTAAAAGGAAAATTTTTGCAAAGAATAAGAACATGCAAATGTGTATTAGGGTCCATTTGGCTTGGCAATTTCAAAAAGTGTGATTTAAAAATAGCGGTTAATGGTAAAATTGCATTTTAGCCTTTAAAGTCGTGTGTTTTTAAAAATGCACCCCTTTGCTTGTGATTGAAAGTGCATATTTTTTACGTTTTCAAATCGTGCTTTTTTAAAAATGCAATCACAAATGAGACATTTTCTGCAATTTGGTTTAAAATCACAATGCTAAATGCACCCTTAATAACAAATATTATAGAGAGGGACAGAGGTTGGAGCTTGAGAAGTCACCTATTAATAGTTTCATCAGGTTGTATAAGGCTTTAAAGCTGTGTGTCTGCTGCATCTTAAAGGGAGAAGTTGGATAGATCCATCCAGCTTCACAAAGCTTTAGTTGGCACTAGAACCCATTGTTGATTTGAATCAGTGTACCTAGGTTGGCCAACGCACATAGTTGCTAACCAAGGGACATTATTGGAGGTAGAATGCTCTAATGGAACTGAATTTCTCTGATATTCAGTTTCTTTATCTTCTTAGAATTGATCAATACAAATATTTATAAGAAATAAAAAGTGTACGGCCTGATCTGGCTGTGTTGGAAACAAAGAGTCTTAGAGGGACATACACCAGAAAAGATATTATTTGGAGTTAATTGTAAGAGATTCATTGAAACATTTCATTGTTCTCTCTAGTCAAGTACCTCATTTATAAACTTTTCTCTAAGTGCCTTTCTTGCGACTTTATCTCTAAGGTTTATCTTTGTTATATATTTTTTATGACATGATTATGTGCACATGATTCTTTTTGTTCTTTCTCTCTCTCCCTCTCTTTAAATTGCCATTAGTGCTCATTATAATATGATCAAGATAGGCAGGACATTAGCTTAAAATTGCTCTATCTTTTCAGATCTTATCTGAGAATCTCATCGAGCGACTACCAACAAATTTGGGGAAACTTCAGTCTCTAAAAGTTATGACACTTGATGGAAATCGACAAACTTCTTTGCCTGATGAATGTAATTCTCTTCTCTAAATAAGTAAGAGAATGCTAATTTGTAATTTTAATATAGTTTATGTGCCTGGTTTGGCTTTATCTGCGGACTTCCTGGATTGTAGTTTGCATGAGACTTTTTCACTAGCTTCTAACCAGATTATGTTTTTTTTGTCTCTAGTGGGGCAGCTGGTGAGGCTTGAGCGGTTATCTGTCTCAGGAAATTTGTTAACATGCTTGCCAGAGACCATTGGGAGCTTGCGCAATGTGAGTAATTTTATCCAGTGAACTGGAACGCTATTTGACTGTTATGCTGCCGCTGTGGTTTTGGTCATTTCTTTAATGGTAGAATAGTTGAGATAGGAGTCAGATGCATTAGTGGTGCTCGATGATCAGAATCACAAGTAGAAGTTAACTTCAAATGACTTTTTGATCATTCAAATGTCACTTTTAAAAGGCATGACACATTTAGCATATGTTATAAGTTCCAGGCATCTAATATTGATTGTTTGACTTTGCAGTTGTTGCTTTTAAATGTGTCAAATAACAAGTTGAAGTCTCTTCCAGAATCAATTGGGAGTTGTTTCTCGCTTGAAGAATTACAAGCAAATGGTATGTTCAAATCTTCAAGTTGATGTGTTCTTGTATGTTAACAACTGTTACCTAACACACTAGAACAAAAAGTGTATTTGGAAATTATGTAATTTTCTGAGATTTAGAGTCATAATTTCTGTATATGCAGAAACTTTTAGCTCACTGCTGAATATATATGTTAAATCTTCATCAACTATTTGGCAAATACGATAGGTTTGTTTGATAGCACTTTTTAGATGGTGCCTTTTGTTTTTTGGTTGATTTTTTTTTTTTTATGGCAAAAATAGTCTTGAGTATTTTGTTTTTTTGCAAAAAAGTAAAAAACTTCTCTAAAAAGTGTTATCAAACAAGACCCATATTTTTCTTAATAACATTTTGATTAAATTCTCTTTTACAAATTTGTTACTTCTCTTGTAGAGGTGAATGTCATCATGTGCTTCTCAAATTTACGATCACTATGAATTTGGCTGTTCATAGATTAGAGTCTCAATTTAGTGGACATGCTGGAGGCGTGATTCTGCTTTCTGTAATTCACATGGCATCTTTTCATTATTTATCTAGTTCTTTTTGAAGAGTTCTGAGTGAACTTTATTTTGGTAGCTATGTGCTATGGTTGTAATCTATTGATTCTATTTTTACCACTCACAACTACGATATTCTGGATGTCCTTTCAGATAATCTTATTGAAGATCTACCTGCATCAGTCTGCAATCTCATTCACGTAAAGTCACTCAGCTTAAACAACAATAATGTGAACCAGGTATTTTCCTCTCTTTCTCTCTCGCTCTCTCTCTCCATTTTATTATCACATGCGCGTGGATATATTGTCAACTTTCCTCATATAATAAGGGGGTTAAAAATGGCAGAGTCATGGTTCTTTTGAATCCCTTCATACTGTTCCATTTATTCAATGTCGCTGGACATGCCTGTGTTAATATTTAGTATTGCTTTCTGGGCAGATACCTCCGAATCTATTGAAAGACTGCAAAGCTCTGCAGAATATTTCCCTGCATGGAAATCCTATTTCAATGGATCAATTTCAGCAGGTATTCCACAATTTCCTTTTGGATTGTTAGTTATTTATTTGTTCATTACATATTTCAGCAAACTTCTCAATATGTATGTCTCAATCCAACTAAACCTTACACACTTCTAGATGGAAGGATTTCAAGATTTTGAAGCAAGAAGAAAGAAGAAGTTCGACAAGCAAATTGATTCAAATGTGATGATGGGGTCAAAAGGCCTTGATGAGGGTGTTGATCTGTGAATGAAGTAAGTTCCACACCACAATTTCTATGGTTACTTTGTAAACATGTCCATATATGTTCAGGCTTGATCTTGAATATTACCAATCTGATAATTTTTGGTGCTCTATCCAAACTCTTCAAGTACCAAAAGATTTATTATACTGAGTTTAAGAAGCATCAAGCAAAAAGGAGAAAAAACAGACTAAAAGGAGTAATTTTGTTCTGGAATCTTGAATATACGAGGTTTTCGTATTCTGGATTTAGTGGTTTGTACAATCTACTAAAAACTTTATATATTCTCACCATTTTAGTTATGTTCACAAAGTTGATTCTTTATGTATATTTCCTTAATTATGGTTCTTCTGGGTTTGCCTAGCATGCCGCATTTTGATAAGAGCTAAAACTATTGCCTTAGTCAATAACTTATGCTTGAAACAGGAACCAGTTTTGTCAACACGAAATGCTTAGCGCTCAAAAGTATATAACTTATTCACACTGCATTATACTTATGCTGTAACCTCCCTCCTATAACACCTATCCCTTCACAGTGAAGGATTGAGAGTGCAATCTATGCACTCAAAACAGGAATGCTTGTTTCCCTGTTCCTTGTTTGCTTAGAAAAACAAAAAAGAAGAAAAAAGAAAAGAGGAATACTTGAATGAGGATTACCAAGCAATGAGCTACACCTGAAACTACTCATACAATACATGTGGTGCATCTAAAATGTGGTTGATGGACACCAAAAAATACCTCTAATGAAACAAATTGGCAGTATTGAGTTGAAAGTTTCTAAATCTGGAAGAGCTTTATTTGTAGGACCTATTTGATGCTGGCTTCCATATCTACCACAGTTACAGCTGCATATGGTAATCAACTTATACATACTTTCTTCTTGGTTGCTTTTATTTTTTTGCTTGTTATGAATGCTCTTAACTTTTTATTTTATTTTAACAGACCAGAGGGGGTTTACCAGCAGAGAATGGGTGTTATTTCTTGGCAGACATAAATTAAAACCAGCTTTTTATTTTAGCTTGGGATGGACAGACAACATTTGCTTATACCTCTTTTGTCACATGCGAAATAATGTCTCCAAACTCAATTCTATCACATTGTAAATGGTGGTTGTTTTATTATTGATATGCCTGTCATTTTGCAGGCTTTGTATATGTAACAAGTGCTTAGGCTGTTATGATTCCCAGGACAATTCACTGTACATCTATTAGTGGAGCTTAATTGAATGAACTTTTGGTTGACACACCACTCTGGTAATGCCCAAGTAGTGTTCCATCTAATTTGGAAAAGTGATGGATTTCTACGTTTGGTTATGGGTCAAACCCCACTCAAAGGAAAATTTTTGAAACATGGAAACATGTAAAGTAAATATGTTCATGAAAATATAAACTAGATATAGGAGTTGAAGAAATGATAATAAACTTCAAATTTGAATTCAATAAGTACTTACTAATTACAAAGTAATCGACAATTGAAAGTTGAATTTGAAATGGTGAAGTAACATGAGTCTGGAAAACATAAGATACATTAAAATATCTAGAAAACTTTGTGAAGAGTATTTTTCGCGATGATCGACACTCTTATGAGAGTTTCCTTAAATAGAAAAGTTGTTTTTAGGCGATGATATTGTTTATGAATAGTAATCTGTTGGGTTGATACTGTTCATAAATGGTTTCTTGTCATGGTGATTACTTTTGACTTTTAAATTTGAAACTTCATGTGATAACTTGCCGAGTACTATTTACTTTTGTCTTTTCTTCCGAAACTTCACATGGTAGAGCTTGAACTTGTTGCAGTAACTTGTCAAGCACTATTTACTCTTCAGCTTTTACATTTTGCCAAGATCATAAGGATCTTGGGAATCCTGGTCAAATTGAAATGAGGTATGAGCTGATTTCCGCATTTTTTATGATGACTTGTGGATGATGAGGTTGAAGAGGTTGGCGAAACTTGAATTTATCATCAAACTAATTAACTTGAAACATCAATTCTCTACAGGTCTTTTAATTCATCTTTTATTTTTACTTGAGACATGGCGGAAACTATACCACCAAGGCCTTAAATCTCTCACAAACCCTGGTGCTCCACATACCTTAGAAAGGAAAGAAAAGAAAAAGTATGCCTCTTGGCCTCTCTTCCTAAGGTTCCATCCACTCTTTGTTGTAGCATTGCCCTCTTCTTTCAACCGTCCATTGTCTTTGATGAGGTGGCAAGCTTGCAACTTGAGGTCTTTAGAGGTAGCTCAATTGACTATGGACTACACTTGATGAAGCAAAGGTCACTAATTCGAATTTTCTCTCCTCCTTTTCTTGTGTGGGCATGATAAAAAAAAAATCTCAAATTCAATTTGCTTTTTGCTTTTTAGCCAAAAATAAAAAAAATAAAAAAAACAAACAACTTCAAATTTAAAATACTTACAAACTACTTTTACCTGTATGTCATATCATAACTAAAAAAACAAAAAGCATCATCGATTTTTCTTTTACCAAACAAGCCATAAAAATCGGACAAAGTTTTCTTTCAATCTGTAGAAATCCAATGTGTCCATTTACATGTGAGATACGCATGCATTTTTAAATAACATGTGAGAATCACATGTTTTTTTAATAAATTTCCATTCAACTTTGTTATTGCTATTAAAAATGCATGTACATCTCACATACAAATTGACACATAACATTTCTATAGATTGAGTTTGAGGAAAACTCTATCCCATCAAAATAGACTTGGCCTTAGATGAAAAAATAAAAAATAAAAAAATTGCTATTGCAAACAAACGATCTGATCGACACCTGTCTGTGTAGATGTAGTTTAGTATGAATTGACTTGATTTATTTGAACATTTTAACTCTAGTCTCAAGAGAGTCAATTTACGCCCCTACATAACTCAATATATGGTATCATCTCTCCTCCTTAAAGGAATTCACCGGAGAAGAAAAACTAGAGAGAGGTTCTCTCTCTAGCGCCTTTTATGCCTCAATCTTGTTTAGAATAAAGTTTTCCTCCAAACTGGGTTAGAGGAATTTCCTTCAACCTAGTTTATAAAAGTGACACGTGTCCCTTGAACATGTGAGATGCACATATTTTTTTAAGGGGTTTGCTAGGGGTTCTCCTCGTAGTGTTCTCTTGACGTTCTCCCAGTCTTACGTAGAACATGATTTAAGAAAAAATAAAATTGTAGTACCGTTTTTTTGTCAACCGATTAATTTTTATGAGTTAATATTTAGGTTCTAATGCTTTAAAACTTGTTTTTGGATTCAAAACTAAAACCTAAGGGTGGAAGGTTAACCTTTTAGGGATGATATTGCCCAAAATGGATTTGATAATCCTAAATTTGGTACTAATGCCTCAATTTTGGTGCTAATGCCTCACAAATTTGATGCTAACGCCTAAAAAAACCGGTGGTGGAGGCCACTACAATTTTATTTTTTTTTAAATCATGTTTTATATAAGACTGAGAGAACGCCAGGAGAAGCTACTGGAAGAACCCCTAGCATTTTTCTTTTTTTAATACCAGGGATAAAGTTAGAATAAATTTTATTAAAAAATCATGTGCATCTCACATATTAAAAAAAGGGACACGTGTCACTTTTATAGACTAGGTTAAAGGAAAACTTTGTCCTCTTGTTTATATCTCTAACATTGTGACTATTATTTATTTATTGAATTCCATATTTACCTCAAAGTATCCATATCAGGCATATTCTCTACCAATAATATAAGATTTTGTTTAAAAAACTACAAAGGATCTCTTTTATTTTTTTTATTTTGTAAATATCTAAGGCAAATCCAATAGAATCAAGTTTGGGCTCCGACCAAGTTGTTTCCTCAGAACTCCATTCAGATTCCACGTGTCATCCTGTCCTTTCCCTGCAATAGAATCTTAAAATCCAACACCAACCTCGTGCCAATATAAAACCTTGTATCTACGTCCCCCTCTAATCCCATACAAGAAGGGGCAGTCCCCGTAATTAAATTTAGATACGTGTCTCTTTTTGGTATTTCGCATCCTCGGACAACCCTTTAACAAATACAACCAAACCCTAAATTGGCCCTTTTCGTCAATCGCCGCAACTTTTCGATCTAGATCCTTTCTCGTCCAAATTCGACCTTGAATTTCCTTCTAAATCCTTGATTCAAGGTTTGATCTGATCGCTCCTCGCTTTTCTCTACCGATCGATCCCAACTTTAACCCTAGCCGTGATTTCCATCTAATTCTAGGGTTAGGGTTTCAGAAAATTTTCGATCCGTGTCTTCGATCTCAGATCCGTAAAACCGTTCTATGTATTATTGATTTTGGTTTTGGGTATTTTTTTCTTCGCTTCAATCTTTTTCCGATTTGTAAACTTACTATTTTTTTTTTTGGGGGTTTCGGAGTTTGATTCATTGAGGCGTTGTTTGATTCTTAGATCTTTCAGATTTTGAGGTGTTTTCGCTGCGAGCAGTTGTATATGTTTGTGGTTCAGATTCAATTTTTGGAATTTCGTCGAATATTTGAAAAATCTTAGGTTAGGGCTTGAAGAAATTAGGGCTTTTCTTTATTTCATTGAATTGGGTCCCGGTAAAGTGAAATTATTCGATTATTCTTGAAAATTTCCCTCGATTCTTTGTAAGTTTGAGTAGAATTTCCCAATTCGACGATCTGATATATCATTTGGCGAAGACTTCTTTTGAGGTATAAACCAGTCCTTTTTGTTAATAATTATGAAATTTTAGCTTCTCATTTGTAGTTAATCATAAAAGATTATCTGTTGTAATTCTTTGGCATTTTTTTTTACAGATCTCTGGGCTCATTTTTAATATTATTTTTGTTTTCTTGGTATTTTTTTTTGCCTTTTTTTTTTTGACAAATTGGGCGCTCTTTAGGGGAATCAGGATTGGAGCTATTTTTACCAAGTTGCCCTTTATTAGAGATGGTGCTCTGTTTATGAAAGAGTTGCCCAAATCACTGGCCCCACCTTTAAAAAAAATTAAAAAAAATTTAGCCATCAATGCTAATAAAAAAAATATTTTTTTGGATAAGGTAAATAATAATAAGTTGATTAATACAATTCTTTTTTGATAATCAACTTATTATTATTATGTCGATGATTTATGTATGCATTTTTATCGCTAATAATTCCTTGCATGTCTGAGAAAAGGGTATCTGATAAAATGTACAGAAACAGAATTAAACACATTTAGTTTCAGAAGAGTTCTTGGGATGACTTTACTTCATATGAAAGCTTATACTAATTGAAAGAATGAGGCAAATTGTAATTGGCATTAGCTATTGTACAAGACTCATATATTGGAAGTAACATAGGGAGTGTCAGTCAAAGCAAGTTAGGATTACTTCTGAGGTTAGTTTATAATAACTTCCATGTGAATGATAAGACTGTATAGACTTATTTGGATGATTATGTATATGCTTGATTAAGAAGCAGTGAATGGTGGTATAACACTATAACTACACCTGTACAGGCAGATGTTTTAGGATGTTATACTCTTGGTATATACTCTTGCAACACGTTGAATTATAGAAAGAGTCTTGGTCTGATTTCTTTTATCTTTGTATGTTTTTGTTGCAAAATGCTATTAATGATCTGTTTTTGGTCAATTTTCCTTTAGTGGTACAATTATCTCTCTTTGATTGCTTTGTTTACAACTTATGGTCAAATGATAATAGAACGTTCTGTTTCTGTTTCTGTTTTTGTTTTTGTTTTTGTTTTTGTTTTTTTTTTCGTTTTGCATTAACTTCTTTCAACTCTGTTCTGCAGTATAAAATGGTTCAGAAAAGGCGCTTTGATGATGATGAGGTGCTTGAGGTTTCTTCCAAGCTTCCAAGACAATTGGGACACAGTAATCAGCTAGTTTCGTTTTCGGAATCTGTTTTTCCTGAAGATACTCCCCAGATCCCTCACAAATTAGGTGAGACATTTAGGCTCCATTAATATGTGGAATGCTGAATGTGGGTTTCTTTAAGTGTGTAAGGTCTCTTACTAATGTTAGACATGATGTAAAGTTGGTGCCCGAAGAGCCTTGGACTCCTTGTCAACCAAAAAAAAAAAAAAATTCTTTGATGTGAAGTGTAAAAAGAGAATACTAGCTGAGCAGTTGTGTACCCACCAGATGAGTGCTACTTCTTGTGTGTGTCCCATTCCAAGTTTAGCCTGGTTGTGTAATTTTACTCATCCGATCTCCTCTGAACTACATGCAAATCCAAAATACTTATTTTAGCCATCTAAAAGGTTTCAATGATTCATTTGTGAGCATTTTAGTAGAGTTTTAACTCTTTTTAGTGGTCCACCTTTGTTGAATAACATAATTTTGCCTCTTAACCATTCATTTTTTCTAGTTTGAATGATTTTTATTTATTTATTTATTTACAGACAAGCATTTCTTTATGCCTGTTAAAAACTTCGGAGCTTGAATTTAAAAATTGTTTTGAAGCAATTCTGCATGTGTATCATTAGTTTTACCTGTAGGAAGATAGTGTTTATATGAATTCCCAGGATCATAAATGGTATTGTTTTACTCTCCTGTTTCCCGGGTTGTCTTTATGACTTAAGTGATTGGATGCAAAGACAAGTTGATTGGATGATATCCTTTTGTAACCTTTCAACAAACACTCACCGAGTTCTAATGTGTAATTGGTAGAGGGTGGATTTGGGAAAGGTAATGCTGAAGTTGATGAGAAGCTCTCAAATGACATATTTACTGAACTTCCAAGTGCTGAGGACACTGAAGCCAGTGTTCCTGGATGCATTTCCATCTCCCCTTGGGCCACCAGCAGTACAAGTGAAGAAGATTTCTGGTTGGAGGCACCAGTTCATGGATCTTGTTTCCCAGACTATTTTCATGCCGAGCGACCAACAAGGACATTATCTCACTGCAAGGATATCTATTCTATACTTTTGGATGGTCCTCCTCGAAAACATGTTCCTATTGGACCCAATCATCAAGCTGATATTCCAGCATGGGGTTCACAGGGTACCAAGACTACAAATCATTTAGATACACCGGAAGCAATTTCAGACTCCAACCCCATCAGTGGGGATGAAGATGAGAAGAGACTGATGGGGACCTGTGTCATTCCAATGCCTGATTTAGAATTGTCTTCATGCGAAGGTGTCAAAGTTGGAAATGGTAGAACTGATTGCAGCTGTGAGGATGGGGGTTCTGTTAGATGTGTCAGACAGCACATTATGGAAGCAAGGGAGACACTTTTGAAGAACATTGGGCTAGAAAGATTTGTGGAGCTGGGGTTTGATGACATGGGAGAGCATGTGACACAGAAATGGAATGAAGAGGAGGAACATCTGTTTAATGAAATTGTCTTCTCGAATCCAGCATCGTTGGGTAAGAATTTCTGGAAAAATCTCTCTATTGTCTTCTCCTCCCGAACGAAAAAGGAGATTGTTAGTTACTACTTCAATGTCTTTATGCTTCGGAAGAGGGCCGAGCAGAACAGATGTGTCCCAATGAACATCGATAGTGACAATGATGAATGGCAGGGGAGTGAAGATTATGGTGACAATGAACTTGGAATGACAGAGGAAGATGAGGACTCTCTTGTTGAGTCTCCTTTATATCACGATGATCCAGGTTCTGATCGGGGGAGGGAAGATGATTTGCAAGAGAATGATAAGGATGCTGCAGATGGAACTTGTGATAACAATGTAGATATTGCTAGTGGAGAGGGTGTCACCAACGTTTCAGAAACAAGCCCAAAGAAGTTGCCTAACAACTGTGGTTCCAGTCCCTCAATTCTGCTTCAGGATAAAACTCCTTTGGATGAAAGGGGAGATGGGGAAGTCCAAGATGATTCGTGCACATCCTCGGATTCGGTGGTTGCCTCACAAGCGACGCAGGCGAAGTCTGCAAATGGCAATCACTGGCCGAGTAGCATTAATGGGTTGAGCAGTGGGGTTGGCCATGAATATATGGAGCCTTGCGACACGAAAGTTTGGGATGCCGGGTTTATGCCTTGCCCTAAGAATAAAGTTGACTTATTGTCAACTTGCAGTATGATTGAAGAGATTTTTGGAGATGGTTCGTGGAACCACAAGGCACCAAATGGTCAGAACTTGAGCTAGTTTTGCCAATCCGTGCACCAGATGTAGTTTTTCAGAAGCACTTGAAATCTGAGGCTTTCATGTGGAGACCAACCATCCCACGAAGTTTTATCTCATAGATAGGGAGGGTTAAGTTTTGTCCTTTGTACAGTTGCCTTCATTGTAATATAGTGTTTTAAAAGGCGATTAGTTACATGTGCTTAGGCCTCCTCATTTTTTTTGTTGTTTTTGTTTTTTTATCTCCATATTCTTGTAATTCAAAAATTGTCTAAAAGAAATCCACAATGATTATCTTTGTAGAAGGGGGTATCACCCCTGGAAGGGGGAGATGGTTAGCGGATACACACAAGTATAAGGATATAGGATTCAGTGAAATAATTTTGAATTACCTTTCTAATGATAGATTTGTTACACAAACATTCATATTCATTTGTTTGTATCTTTAACCTAATGCAAAGTTTGGTGACAAATTGGAAAAGAGAAGATAGTCTGTGTGAAATTTATTCCCCATTCAAACTTTTTGTTTCTTTTTTTTTTTTATTAATGTTTCTCTTGTGTCTCTTTAAAATTGATGTGGTTTTAAAACTATCATTAGTTTTGTGATAAATCACTATTGAATTTTGATTAAATGATGATTTTAAAAGCGATATTAGTCTTGGAGAGACAAGAAGATATCGTTATTCTAGATATAAATATTGGCTTTACCTTCGTCTTCCTCAAAACCCACAAGTAGATTTTTGAAACCCTAGCCATCAAATATGAACCATTGTGTAGGTGTGGCAATCTCGCTTTGGATGCAGGGAGAGTGACTGGGTTTTGGACTGGAGACATTGCCGTCGATGGAGTGAAGTAGTACTGTTGATTTGAGAACCCTAGCTGTCGATTTCAAGAGATGGGAGCTTTTTCGTTCAATTTGAGGAAGATAACTTGAGGGTTTCAAAATAAAACCCCAAGTCCCGAAAACGATGAGTTTTGATTCTAATCCATTGTGGACACGTAGGACAAATACTGGACTAAAGTTAGTACCAATCAAAATGGTGCGTTTTGATTGAGACTAATGGGTGTTAAACAAAATTTGAGAAAATTTAATAATAGGGATTTATCTGGCATTTCGATTAATCTAGGGAGTAAAAATTTGAAAAAAACAAAACTTAGGGATTTTACAGTTTTGGTGTATTGACTCAGAGATTTATAATATATTAATTATATTTACCCTATATATATACGAACAAATTAATGAGTCGGATAAATGAGCCAGTCAAGCTATAAACAAATTAAGCTTGCGAGTCTTTATCGAGTTTTCTCGAGCAAGTCAAGCTAAATTGAGCAGGTTGTTGAAGATTGGTTTATTTATCGCCCTAATAGTGACAATTATTCTATACTTAAAAACTCTTCTGCATCGGTCAATAATTTACTCTAAAAAAAGAATTATAAAAAAAAAAGACGGAACTGAAAACCCAATATCGTTACTCTTAAGAATTCATATAAACAAAGCATTAGAAAACGACTAAACCTTCGCCCCATTAAAATACACGAGAAAATAAAACATAGACAAAACCCAAAGAACAAAAAACATCGGCAGACGGTAGGGTGGGAGACTGGGAGATGGCCAGTGGGAAGGCATGTATCATGCTGAGTCTGGCGTAGGAAAGTAGATCAGCATTATATTCTATATTATATCACAACAAAAGAAAGAAAAAAAAAAGGTGATAGAATATAATTAAACGAGCTCGCAATTTACTACTCTGTAATCAAAACAAATCTGGCAGGCAATATTTGAAAAGAAGTATACATATAACTTCCTCCCCGGTATAAATTATGGCTCACTAGCAGGAATTTGGTCCACAATCTCGTCTTCCGTTGCTGGAAGCAGCTCAGGTGTATCACTCTCGGCACCTGGGAGCAGCTCGGATGTCTCACCCTCAGCAGCCGGAAGCTGCGCATCTGTATCTCCCTTTAACTCATTCTCACTGAAGAGATCTCTTTGAACAGGGACAGATTTTAGCTGCTGGGATGAAATAACACTTGCAATGGCTTTAAAAGCAGCAGCTGCTTGACTGATCTCCACACCTTCATCTTTGTCAGCGCCAAAAGCGTTGTGATCCTCCGGGCTTCTTGTCGTGGAGGGGACACACATGAAGGACCATCTTTCCCGCCGTCATCAAGTCAGGGTTCGGAGCCAGAAAATTTGATGGGAGGGGACGGCCAAAAAAAAATTTCTGTTCCTTGGAAATTTTTTATTAAAAAAAATTATTTTTGTTGTTTTTTAAAACTACTTAAGGGTAAAAAAAGTGAGCATTTGAAAATATGGGCAAAAAATAAAAATAAAAACTTAATGAATATAGTCCAAAAAATTAAGAATATGGCCAAAATTTTTTACTGAATATGGCTATAAAATCTAAATATAGGGTCAAAATTTTGTTGGGAGAGGGCCATATCACTAAAATTATAACCAAATTTTACATTTTTTTTTAATTTTTTTTTTTACTTCTAATTATTATTTTTCCTTATTTTGGGGGGGGACCATGGCCCACCCGGTCCCCCCTCCCTCCGTCATTGGGGTTCTTCAACCTACACAACCACTCAAAATGCAAGCGCATTGTCCTAAGGATTAGCTGAATCAACTGTAAATAACGCTCAATAAAACAAAGATCATTAATTTAAATTCCCACTTTATTTTATCTTGTGTGAAAATATAACAATCAATTTAAAACAGTTTTTATTTTTATTTCACATCACAATTAAAATAATCAAAGACGTTGTGAAATAAGTTTTGTCAAAGTTTTTACTGTACGTGCTCTGATGGGACCCATCAAATAAACAAAATTGGAAGAGTGTGATCACGTACAATCCGAGCACCACTTTTGCATTTCATTTCCTTTTTTTTTTTTTTTTGTCTTTTACCTTAACAGACAACTTCCTCTATTTTTTTTTTTCTTTAAAAAAATAAAAATAAAAATTTAAAACTCATTTTTTAATTTCATTTCCTTCTTCTGGTACCTGAGAGACTAGAGTCAGAGTAGCAAGCACGGACACAGACTCACAGCAAATGCCACTCTTTCCTTGGTAAAAGCACTCTCCCTCTGTGCCTTGCAACACAAGCATACTTTTTGACTCTCCAAGACGAAGAAGAAGTATAAGAAGGGAGCAGACGACGAGGTCATAAAGAAGAATATCAGCAACAATGAGAATGAAATCACCTCGGAGTCGCACCAACTCGGTAAAAGAAAACATAAAAACCCCTAAAAACCTTATTCTATCATTCTTCTCTCTCTCTCTCTCTCTCTCTATTTTCGTTGCACTGTATTTTGGGTGAAGTGGGTTTTGCATTTTTTTTTCTTCTCTCTTTTCAAGAATGTGCTGTTGAGATTTTATTTTATTTTTTCATTTTTGTTTTTATAATGTTATGGGTGAATATGGTTTGATATTCTGGAAAGTTTATCTTCGTTTGGATACAACCTGTTGTAGATTTTATATTTCTGTAGTAGCATTGATAGCTATGAAGCCATGTCCATTGTGGGCTAGAAATGTGTTGGACATCTTTGACCCTCCTTAAGGTGCCACTGGTATACCATAAAATAATTCGGAGTTATAACATTTAATTTCCCAACAGGGCACAAATGTACAGGAAACTTCGAGCCTGAATTTACTATGATTTTGAAACTGAGTATAAATGTGGGGAAGAAATTTTGAATGCTCTTGACTCAGTGTAATTGTTTGAGTAACATAGCTTTATGCTCCATTTAATGTCTAAAATTTTTGTGATACATTTGTTTGCTTTTAGTATTCTTTTTCCTATTTAAACTAATTTTGAAAGTAGAATGTTGTCAGGATTTAAAAACTTTGTTGACTTTCTACCAAAATGTAAAATGTTGTTGTCACTTCCAGTTAGCAACACGTATTAAAAGATTGGTTTGCTTCTACTGCTATTTGAGCTGCCAACTGGTTGAAAGATCTTGAAAGCAACTCTAGTTGTGCTTCAAACTTTTCTGACAGGGAAGTCAGTGATCTTATTATGATTGCTTGGATTATTTGTGTCACATAATTGAAGTACTAATTACATATTTATTGATTTACTTATAAAAAGTATTAATTACTTATTTATATGTAAGCATAAAGAAGGGGATTGTCACGCTCCATGTGATGGGCCCTCTATGTACATAAAAATTTTGGTTTGATTGGTGGCATTCAATTGCAAGGTTTTCCTGAGGGACAAAATTTAAGCATAGTTCATCTACTTAAGCCTTATTGGAGTAGGACATTTTTTTCCCCTTTCTATTTTCAATACATCCAAGATCATAAGTAAGTGGATCCCAGAACATACTAGTTGTCATAGACAAATCTATGCACTCCGAGGGGGAGGGGGGATGTGCATGCAATGCATTTTGTCAAGATATACAAAATGATTTAATTTCTTGTTAAGACCTTTAGACTTTGGATGATGATGTTTGTTATTGTTGATTTGTTTCCATTGTCTTCTCTTTAGTTGTTGATCATTGGTACCATCATCATTTTTGTTATTATGATTTAGTATCTTGTTTTGTTTTTGTTTTTTGTTTTTTTTGTTTTTCTATTATAGTATCTAGTTTTGTTAGTATTTTAATATGCGTCCTATATGACAATGGTTCATTTTATTTTAGCCTTACAGGTTTTAGATAAGTATTTGACATCTCAATGTCTCATCGTTTCTAGCAATTTTTTTTTTTAATTTTTTTTTATTGAAGCCCTACATTATATACATTCTTCAATTCTATGCTCCTGTTCTAGCCTATTCTTAAGTTTTGTCACTGTAGGATTTTTTCTGACTAAGATTCAGTATGAGTTCCTACTTTTTAGAACTGCACTACACTCGGTTACTTTAGAAATTGATAATATTACATATGTTTTCTTTCTATATTTTATCTTCACTTCATGCTCATTTGTACTTTGCATAGGTTCTTTGCAGTAATATTTTATTTAGTCTATCTATAAATCTATGGTTTCAGGTCTTATGTAGACCATTTCAAGTAGTCCTAAAGCTATTCAATTTAACTGAATTTCCTATACAGTTGTTATGGGTGCTTGACATATTTAGGGTAGAGATGGAAAGTACACAATAACTTAAGTCAAACCCAAGCAAACACAAGGAAGTTATGTGCCAGTAATCTAGATTAAGACAAGTGATCTAGTTTTTGTTTCGGAAACTGCAAAATCTGGTTTGATCCATGATTGTTATGACCTCTAGCTACATTAATGTCATATTGATTTTCTTATTTCGTAGATGTGATGGACTTTTGGGCCAAGTTTTTCTTATTTCATTCTTTTTGCCTTTGATTGGTAATTTTAATCTGGAATTCATATGTGATACTCTTCCACCTTGCAGGATGAACCTTGTAACATATGTGGTAATGTTGGATTTGAAGAATTGATAGCTACTTGCAGTAAATGTAGTATATCTCATGAACATGTGTATGATTTTACCCTGAGCTCTCTCTCTCTCTCTCTCTCTCTGTGCGAAGGAGTGTGACCTTTATTTCCCTCATTTATTGCTAGAATAATGTCTTCTAATTATGATCAGTTTGCATAATTTCTATTTCCATCTTCTTTAGGTATATTGTTTCTCTTGTTCTTGAAAGTAATGAGAGCTAATGCTGCTGGTTCTTTCATGGCCCAAATGCAGTGTGTTTGAACCCTAACGTGGTTGGACAGATCTCTTATACTTATTCTTTTCTGCTCTTGAACCATCATAATCATTCTATCTTGTACTTGAATAGATTGGATGTGTATGGTGTTGTCTATCAACCTTTTCTTTTCTTTGCTTTGCTATAAAATTAATGTTCCAAGTTCCTACTTGCCTACACCAGACTCCTATGATGCCTTAATCTAATTTTTTTGTTTGATGAATATAATACGAAGATTAAATTATGGTCATCCTTGTTCTCAACATTTTTCCACTTTTGCCATTTTTTTTTTCAGTTATTGTATGTGGGTTAATCTCCAATGGATCCCAGAAGACTGGATTTGTGAATCATGTTTGTCAAACAACACAGTTTCACCAGA
This sequence comes from Carpinus fangiana, assembly GCA_006937295.1. Taxonomy (NCBI): domain Eukaryota; kingdom Viridiplantae; phylum Streptophyta; class Magnoliopsida; order Fagales; family Betulaceae; genus Carpinus; species Carpinus fangiana. The sequence goes on along the minus strand of CM017328.1, from coordinate 6,105,023 downwards.
AGCTAGTAGGAAGATAGACACTATAAGAACCATGCCATTGGATTCTCCTGACGTTGTTTGTCATGAAAGTATTCATACATTAGATCCCAGTTCACGGGGGCGGGCTTCTTCTAGAAGGCAAAAGACCGTTGAAACTGGCAAAGTGAAGTTCATTCCTACGGAGGAAGTCATTAGGCTGTCATCAAGAGCCACTGAAAAAGGAAATCCTTTAAGGGTAAAAGTACATGATAGTGTTGGATCTTCAGGACTTGTGAAGTTTCCTAGGCATGGTGGAGTGCATTCAATGACTAATCAACAGACGCCTCAAGTATTAAAAAAATTAGAAGGTTATAACTTCTTTTTTGTTTTTTTTTCAAGATTCTAGTTTTACATCAGTTGTTGTAGGTTAATATATGGTATTTATGAAAGTTCAGTTGGGGATAGTTCTTACATCTTAGCCCAAAAAATGAAAAAGGTTTTTGAAAGGGATGGAAGAAACATATGAAATTCTCAAAATCTCGCGAGGGTGTAAGAGATTTTTTGTGCTTGTGTTGATTAAAGGTGTATATGTGCGACTGTTCATCTTATACATGCAGTTGCTTTTATGTTTTTTGTGTCAGTGCCAAAGGCTCCAGTCACTTTCACAAAGGAATATGGTCGCAAGGAACACCTGGTAGCTGCCTTTGCATCTGCTAAAGTAGTTCAAAGCTTTGAAACTGATGTGGAGAAGGCTACAAATAAAGCATCATGTGCATCTTCACCATCAAAAAAATGTCTACCTGTTGTCAGCACAGGCATGAAAACTTTTTTGTTTTCTTATTTAAGTTGTTTTTGCCTTTAACTGAAGATTGTCACTTTTTCATTACTGAATGAAATGTTTGACTCATTAAAATAGAAAATTTGAAATGGTTTGTCCAAAAAGTTTCTATGAAAAATACGAAGCAACTAATATATGATGTATTACTTATAAATGCTTTTACACTTGTCACGATGGAAGAAAAAATGACATAGGATGGCAAAAGGAAAATTAAGGGTTACGAAAATTAGAGTTAGTGTTTGTAACAAATTGGGTATTGGTGAAATTGGTGGACAAATTAAGGGTTTATAGATATAGTTATCTTTTTTGGAACCAAGGAAAAAAACGATGAAAAAGCAAAGAATCACCACTAGCATCGCACTAGTACTCTGTTACAATCCGGTAGAACTTACCATTGAAAACCGGCTTGTAAAGTGCGGCTGCCCAAGAGCTTATATACACATAGTTAAGATTGCACTTAACTAACGTGGGACACTTACAATTGTAACATACCACCACACTTCGCAGCCGATGTTTCACTCTATCTACATTGACTCTATGGTAACTCTTTCTGTTTTGGTAGCTAGAAGAAAAGTACATTACATTACCCCAGCACTGTGAGTTTCAATTAATTATGATATAAATTTTTTAGGTATGAGTAGTAATTCAAATAAGTGATTCAAATTGGGATTGTATGAACCAGTTGGTACAATCCTTTCCTTTTTTATTTCAATAAAGAAAATAGTGGCCTCACTAGGCAAATCTAGCTATGAAAAAGTCCTCCCATAATTGTTACCAACAGGATATGAAATGGTGGTACAAGCTATTATCTTGAGTATATACAAGTATGATGCTCTTGCCTGGTTGTCCGTGCTATTAATGATATTTATCTTTGAGTGCAATTGAATGATTATATGGTCTCCATGTCAGGGAAAGGGCCTCTTCTAGCTGCTACAGAAGAGCTTGTTATGGAGAAACCATTGATGGAAGCCCTTATTCCTGCCAAAGAAGTTGAAACTTCTAATATGAAGACACAGAATACTATAAATAAAGCATCACATACACCTTCGCCATCAAGACATTCTTCACCTATTGTCAACTCAGGTAACAGAATCCCTATTTGATGCAGCGTAGGATCGACAGTGAATCCGAGAGCTTCGTCACTATTGATGCCTATGAATTTACTAATATGAGCTGTTAGGCTCATATTAGTAAAAATAAAATATTTTAGATTTTTATGATTAAATGGATAAGTTCTGACATTAAAATGCATATGTCATGATATCTAGATAAGGTATGATTTTACTTGCCAAAAAAATTATAAAAAGAAAAAAGAAAAGAAGAAGATTGCTATTCAAATAAACTGTCATAGTATCATTACATGATATTGAAATTGGCAAATCGTGTTGTAGTTGGGATTTTATTTGCTAATCCAATTGCTCGTACTAATTCCTGTTCCTGTGTTTTTAAAGGTGGTAACTTCGAAGCTGTTGCTGAATGTAAGAACTCTGCTGTTGAAGAAAGAGACTTGATGAATATTCTACCCAAATTCAAGCTATGTCATGATAATCTCCCGTCTCTACATGTAACTTGGAAGTGGGTAACCAATCTTCATGATTTTGCATATAACCTATTCTTTTATGATGTTGGAAGTCATTCATTCATTAAAGGAATGCACAGAAGTCAATATTTCCATCATTCTGTCTAGTAGATTGTTTCTCGGTACGCACAGGCAGATTATTCATAACTTTGTCTAGTAGATTGTTTCTTAATATGTGCGGTGCAGATACTTAATCTTATGATATTGTAGCATTTAAGTGAATGTTTTCCTTAAGGGTCCCAAGTGCAAAAGATGTTAAGTTCCTTTAGATAGTTACTCTAGCATGTAATCTTGTAATTGAAATTTCCATGGCTTTCCTGCTCTAAAAAGTTTTCGTTGTTTTGTCTTTCTTCAGGGGAGACTTTCTTTTTACTGCTACACCTATTAAATCTTATGGTGGAATCCAGGCTCGACTTCCATTTACTGTTAGTCGCAAAGCCTTGGAGTTTTCAAAAAGAATGCCTCCAGTCCTTCAGGTTCAGCTGCTTCCTCGGTGCCAAATGTGGGCAGAACTCTTCCAGAATGATTGTCCTGATCTTAATGATATTGCTTTATATTTTTTCCCTGCTGATAATATTGAGAGGTCTGTTTTGGAATATGATATCTGGGTGAAAAACTCATTTTCTTCTTCTTTTTTTTTTTTTTTTTTCATTCTAATTGTTGGTTTTAAATTTCTTTTTAACATGTCTTCTATTGATTTCTAGATCTAAAGGGAACATTGCCTGTCTGATTGAGCTGATGGAGGTCCAAAGTTCAATGATGAGAAGCTGCATTGATGGTGTGGAGTTGCTGATATTTACATCGAAGCAACTGCATATGGACTCACAGGGTGAGTTATCTGGAATCCATAGCATTCGATTTTCCTTTATTTTCATCTACATCTACTTTTTCGCTGTTGCTTCAGCTTTTCCCATAGATCAGTATACTAAGGACAACTATTTAGGTTTTCTGATTTTTTTGGTAGAGATTGTTGTGATTAATACTGAAGAGTTGAAATGAAATCTAGGGTTATCACTTATCGACTAATATATTGGTGCTTGTGTTCAAAGTGCCAAGGTTTTTGCAACCTGACCGAGGAGAAATCTAGGGCTGTGAAGTACTAAAATTGTCCTTGCTTGACTGTTAAGTGGGAAAGGAAAGAAGCAAAGTCATGAGATTATTTTAAAATATCCTTTTTATATTTGATGAACTCAATATTGACTCCATAGACCCATTTTTATAATGGGAAAATAAGTAAATTGAAAAAAAAAAAAAAACAAGGAAAAAAAGATTGCTGCCAAATTTTTAAGGGTCTGGAACTGAATCTTCCTTCATCTGGGTGGCAGAGGGGAGGGCCGAAAAAAAAATGTTGCATAGTCTTAAATTTATCAACTTCATAAAATTCTTTTGATTTCTAATTAGTTGGTATTGACTTTGAACTTATTTGACGGGTTTCCATTCATTTATATAACTTAAAATTGGGCTTCTCTCATGTGGACTTCAAACCCGCATCCTTATATGTGATATGGACTATTGGAATGGAGACAAGCCATAACGTTATTGGTGGTGCCATTGCAGGAATTAGGTGGAATTAAGTCCAACATTCATTAGAAAAGTCTTCTCTTTGTTAGTTTAGTAATGTGCCTTTAGAGATGAATAAGGTCATTTTATGCTTACCTTGTACTTGGGCCTTGCCTTGTAAATTTTCCTCATGAATTACTTTACATTCCTGGTTTAGCATAATTGTGCATTTGGGGATCATATTACTTCAGTTAAATAGCACCTTTCTTTTATGATTTACCTATTTATTATGAAAGTGGCAGAATACTTCTTGTGGGGAGTCTTTCACGCAGTAGAAAACAATCAGACTCTTGACAAGGCAGATGAGGAAGACACTCCATTCATTTCTCCTTTGGAATGTGTAAGCAATGACCACATGAGCGTGGAGAGCGGTGAAGGAGTTGATATGGAAATTGATATGGTAGGTGGGGAGAATGTGGGGAGAGTTGATATTGTTGTTTCAAAAGATGCATCTACGAGACTCTCTGAAATTTCTGAGGAAGAAACTGTAACTGGGAGTACCTTGAAGAAGTCAGAAAAAAAGATTTTAAATGTCTCTGCTTTGTCTTCTAGGGATATTGACAAAACTAGAAGTGACTTTTCTTTGGAGCTCCCCTTGCAAAGCTCAAATGGGAAGCATTTCACTGTGGATGAATTTGGCATTCCGCGTTTCACCATGGACCAACTTGGCATTCCTCCAGGCTTTGAGAAGACTGCAAGAACAAAATTGAACGATGCTTCACGTCAGACCATAATGACAAAGGAAAAACCTCTTCTGGTTAGTGAGAGAACCAAGGTTACTGTAAAGAAGGAGATATAGGTCTTAAGGCAGTCTCAAGATTAATTTGTGAATGGTAAGTATAGGAAATGTAGGTTTTAAGCCCAAACCACAACTCTTTTGAATAGTACAGTTGGTCCAGCAATGTAAAGATCAAGTTAGATTGGGTGACACAGCGTTAAACTGCACTACAGACTGCTCACTTTCATCATACGGTACAGAGTGCATTTGTACAGTTCATATCAGTTTCTTTCTCATCATGGAAAAGTTAGGTTTTCCATAAACTGAAATTATGATTTTGTAAGGACTGTTGTCTGCTTGTTCAGCTCTAGTAACCTTCTTTCTTGCTTCCAAAGTGCATCTTTAATGTTGACAGGGTCTTTACTTTTCTCAAGCATGGCCTGTGGCTCTACCCAGTTTGCTGCTAGCCTGCTAGGCTCTGTTATTGTCGCATGGAAATGTTGATATAAAAAAACAATGGTGGCCTCAGGCTGCCTTTCAGGAAGAAGTTCCGCTTACAAAGTAAGGAAAAAAGGTCGTTCGAAAGTTGTCGGTTTAGAGATGAGATACACTCTGACGCTCAAGTCAATAAAATCGAAACTCCTAGAGAACAAAGCTAGTAAAAGCCACATAAAAAGGAGTAGAAGAGTGTTTGTGGGCGTGTAAGGGGTGGGTATATATGGAAGTGCTCTTGGCAACCATTTTCAAGCTTTTTGAACCCTTAAAGCACTTTCAAAAATTTTTTTTACCGAACGGTACTTTTTTCTTTAAACGGATTTTTTCAGTGTTAAATACACTTTTAGGCCACTCAAACACACATTCAAACATGCTCTTAGTGTGAGTACTTTAGCTTTCCACTAGTTTGATATCTACGTCTTTTATGCCTCCTAGAGCTTTCCTAGTAGTTGGGCTGTAGAGGCCCGTCGGTAATATTTTGAATTTGTTTTGTGGGCCTTCCAGTTCCAGGCATAAGCTGCTACCAGTCAAAGATATGTACTCAAACAGATTAACTAAAACGGCTTTAAATAGTTCCAAATCAATGTTATCGCCACGCTAACTACATGGCCCGGTACCATTGGGGTAGCCCGTGGCTGGCCAGTGCCCACCCGATTTTATTTTTCATCTTTATGGGCCTTATTGGGCAAACCAAAATTGGCCCATCAAAAGCAGCTGGGCCACCTATTGAAACGTTAATCCCCTTTTAGTTCAAATTCGTTTTGAACAGCCCCGAGTTACGCACGGCACGACGTCGCATAAACTCGCGCCCAAAACCCTGAATTAGCTCTCTCTGTAAAACCCTGATCTTTGCGCGTCTATTTGTGGTTGGTTTGGCGAAGATGTTGCGAAGAAACATACGGTTGAGGAGAGAGTATTTGTACAGGAAGAGCTTGGAAGGCAAAGAACGCTTGCTCTATGAGAAAAGGCGAAAGATCAAAGAAGCTCTACAAGGTTTGTATTTCCACCAACTTTTTTTTTTTTTTTTTTTAAAATTTCTTTTTAATTCCTTGTGCTAATGGGGATTTCACAGAGGGAAAGCCGATTCCCACGGAGCTACGGAGCGAGGAGGCGGAGCTTCGGCACCAAATCGACCTTGAGGACGAAAACACAGCTGGTATGCTTATTATTATTATTATTATTATTTTTTAATATGTAAACCAGCTTTATCTGCTTTAACTGGTTTAAATTGTAAATGGTGTTTCAGGTTATTAAAATTTTAATTTATTTGATGCTTTTTTTTTTCTTTTTTTTTTCTCCTCTGCTGGCACCTGCTGATTTTCGCATTTTCCTATGTATGGAAATTTGTGCTTCAATTCTAGTCCCGAAGACGCACATTGATGATGAATACGCAAATGCATCAGAAAGAGATCCTAAAATTTTGATAACTACGTCTCGTAATCCAAGTGCTCCACTTACACAGTTTGTAAAGGTTGGTTTTCAATTCATATATGATGGCTATAAACTTTTGTTTACTCCATTGGCATTCTGCAAGCAGTTGAGTTTTTGTCATTGATTGCAATTCTTTGGCATGTTCGTGCAGGAATTGAAGGTTGTCTTTCCTAATGCACAGCGAATGAATCGTGGTGGCCAGGTTCGTGAATGCCTTTTTTTTCTCCACGCACTTAGTTCATGAACATCGTGGCGATCATTTTTCTGTTGTCAAGCGTATTTTGAATATTTTATTCATTGCAGGTTATTAAAGAGATTATTGAAACTTGCCGTGCAAATGATTTTACAGATGTCATCTTAGTTCATGAACATCGCGGTGTGCCAGATGGTATGACTATAAGCCATCTACCTTTTGGTCCAACTGCATATTTTGGATTACTCAACGTGGTAAGTAGTTTGGTCATACTAGTATTTTCTGGACTTTTGTTTTGTCCCAGTTGTCTTTGCATCAATATGCTAATAAATCCGTTTTTGCCTGTAGGTTACCAGACACGACCTTAAAAACAGGAAAGGCATTGGAAAAATGTCTGAGGCTTACCCACACTTGATACTTAACAATTTTTCAACAAAGGTATCCATATCTTGGTTAGAAATTTTTTTGCTTGGTTGGTTTTCATCAATATATTATGAGAAAGCTAGGTAGACAAAAATCCAATCAAAGTTTGCATGTTGACGTTCTGCAGTTCTTGCCACTATTGGTGGTGCTTAGAGAACTGCATATCTAATAAATTTAGTAAATATATTGAAGGCTGTCTGTAGCTTTTTTTGGAACAAGTCCCCATATATGTAATATCAGCATTTTAAATGATTCTGCAGTAGCTATTTTAGCATTGAACTAAGTTCAGGAAAGTAGTTGGAGGATTTTACTGCTGGAAAAACAGTATGTTCCTTTATTTGGGTCATTGGGTGGGTGCTGGTTTCACTATCTTTATGGATTAGCTAGCATAGCTACAAAATTTGATGAGGATGTGATTCGTTTTATATGTAAATATTTAGGTAGTTGCATTTTTTATCTTGTTTTTGGCTTCTCTACTCCTATGGGATGTAGACTATATTCTGCTTTGATGTCCACTGTTTATTTGATTTGGAATTTTTATTGTTGATAGCTGGGGGAGAGGACAGCAAACATTTTGCAGCATCTTTTTCCTGTGCCAAAGCCAGATACTAAACGCATCATAACTTTTGCCAATGAGTCTGACTATATTTCATTCAGGTTGGCTAATTTTTTGATTCTTTCGAAGATGCTTTGATTGGCTAACCTTTAGTTTGTGAAACTTCTGTTGTCAAGGATGATGTTGGCTTGGGCATATAATATATTTACCAATGTAGATCTCTAATAGATGTGGATGGGATAGGTTCAAGTTACACTTTTAACATTCAGCAACTTTTGATTAGATTGATCCTTTGACAATCTTACCATCAGATTGAATTCAGTATCTTTTTTATTAGCTTAATATGCTATCATTTTGAGCCTTTGAGTTCATAAATAGCTATCGGAGCTTTTAGAAGGTTTATTGAACGGTTATTTGGTATTGAGTTTACATATTTTGAATTCAGCCCCTTTTAGGTATTTCATATGATGCCTTGTTATGAAGTAATCCAACTTTTTTGGGTGCAAGGTTTAAAAATGGACCATTAACTTTCTGCATGGTGACTGAATCAAATTAAATGTGGCTGCTCAAGTTGTTCTGAGTGGCATCTCTTTTACTTATGCTACTGCTTTTATGATTGTTTTTTCTATCATGCATGTAGCTACCATAATTTCTCATTAAAATTATTGTACACGTATTCCAATCTCATATTTTGGCTTTGTCTTTTGTAAGTGGTTGCATCTGGAATTTATCATTCTGATGCGTAATTGGTTTTTTTTTTTTTTTTTTTCATACAAGATCTGCTTTGTTCTGAACAGAATGAATGTTCGTCTTTTTGAACTCCATTAACAACTTGCAAACTTACAGGCATCATGTGTATGAGAAGCATGGAGGTCCTAAATCAATTGAGCTTAAAGAAGTTGGTCCTCGCTTTGAAATGCGACCTTATCAGGTATTTCGTTTGCTACTACCTAAATTATCTCGATTAATTTGAAAAATTACTGAAATTGGATGTGATTTTGGATGGATGATTTGAAAACATGTTTTAAGACTTCTGTAGTGGTCTTGGCAAAGTAAACAAATAACTAAGCAACTGAAAGAAAGAGGAAATACATAAGAATTGGTCTCCAAGGACTTTTGTCAAGTATTATCATAGTCTTGAGCTGCCAAACATAAGTTTATTGATTTGAGTTTTAAAAGTAGCCACTCTATGCATAAAGTATTCTAGGATGGGACCGTATTTGAGTCACATCTCTGAAAACTGCACTTATGTGGGACCAAGAAAATCTGTGCCAGTAGATTAATTTTATGCTCCCAAATTTATATTAATGACCTTTGGGCTTGAAATTCGAGAACTTACAGTTTAGCCATTCTGAGTTCAATACAAGGTGGGTAAGGATGCCATATTTTCATATGGTCTGTGTTAGCCACATCATTGCTTTGCACCAGATGTCAATGAGGTTTGTGTCCATTGACGAGTAATTGAGACCTCTGGTCCTATAAAAGCAGGGGGGGAGACTGATAGTTCTACAAAGACATGCTATTGTCCCCCTTCCCCCCCCACCCCCACCCCCACCCCCCCTTTTTTGAAGAGAAAGGGACCTTATTTCTCTGGGTGTTACTATGTTAATTGTTTGGTCAAACAATATACAAACTCTTAACTCCATAATTTTAATTACTTAAAACGTGTAAAACTCATGACCTCACTGATAAGGTGGAGAAACGTGGCTGGCTGATGAGCCCGGTGGTTGCTATGTTGTTAATTTAGTTGTTAATGCTTTTGATCTACTTTGATTGGTTTCTATTGGTACCTTTTCACTGATGTAAAGCTTTCTATTAGACTCTATATAACTCCTCCGCATCTACTAGTACTATATGTAAAAGCTTCAACTCTTAATTTATTGGTCTCAGTTGAGATCCTTGGATTACTCTTGACCTGGTTAAAAAGAGTCTTTACATAGCAGACGCGTATCATATTACGTATTTGTGTATTTGACTGGTATTTGGTTTCCCTATGTCACTGTTTCAGATAAAATTAGGAACACTGGATCAGGATGAAGCTCAGACTGAATGGGTCATCAGACCATTCATGAACACTGCCAAGAAAAGGAAGTTTCTTGGAGATTGATGCCACCTCAAAAAGAATTTTGGCCTGTACTTGTTAGTTTCAGTTCTTGCATGTATTTTGTCTCAAATATGCTTGAGCTACCTTCTTTTATTCTAGTATTACAATGTCGGGTATATCTGTAGCAATATAAAAACGCCATGAATCCAAAGCTGGAGCTTTTTTGGTTTTAATTTTTCGTCTTCGAGGAAATTAATTTTTGTTTTTTAATATCACAGCTCTAGATAATCAGTCCTGTGTATGATGCAAAGATGAAAGAGCCAATCACTGTAGCTCTAACCCAGAAAATTATGTTCATCACTCTGTGCCAACTTAAGATTCTACGATCTACTTACAAAAAAAAAAAGATTTTATAATCCTGATTGTCCTTAGTGTAAAATCAACCCTACACCCTACTTCTTAGGCTTAGTGCTTACACCCATTTACTCCTTATCTCTATGCTCTAGTGGATCACTGCCCAAGTCTAATCAGATCATGTACTATGCTCATCTCATTTCTTATGGTCTGAGCTGATTGCTCTGATATCACCTATGTCGCCTTCAAATTAATTAATTGATAATTAACTTAAGATGCTACCATTAGTACTTACCTTGCACTGCAATCTCTAAGTTTGGTGAATACCTTTAGCCTCCTCTCTTGGAATTATTGCATCTTAATATGTAAAACAATGATGTTTTATAAGTGAAAATCATGTAAGTGTACAACTTAGTGCCTTTCAAGGCAATGCCACTTCGTGTACCTATTTTTGTCTGATAAACTTTGGACCCGTGGTGTAAAACATCCCTACCATGCAAATTGGGTAGTAGTCTGATTTCGCCTGTAGATTGGCCAAAGAATTGTTTGCACCCAAGAGAATTAGAGGAAACGTCACTACTAAATCTGAAACCCTTACCATTTAAGCCAACCCCACGAGATTATTTATACTTCATACATCTGAAGGACCAAAAACCGGAAAGAAGAATAGAAAAGGAAAAAGAGCAAGCAAAACAATCACTCATTCTTGATCGAACTATACCTGAGATTTGTTCTTTTATGACAATTATCATAACCAACCAGAAAATTTTACTCCTACGCTTTAGGAGTGTGTTCAAGCTTCATTTTCTCTAAATGATGGTTTCTTTTACAGAGTCATACAACCAAATTTAGGCCATCTTTCCATGTAAAATATTTTTCAGTATTTGGTTTATATGGAAAGGCAAAAACTGTGAACAATGGCTAGCGACTTCTGTTAAACATCAATATCAACAGAGAATGAACTATGAGAGAGTTCTAAAACTAAAAAATAAAAAAATAATAAAAGTTAAACTTGAAAAATAGTTTACAGTTTTAAAAAAAAAGAGAAATTTTTTTATAAAAATTAAAGAAGATTTTCTTAATCAACTCAAAAATATTTTTGGTTTGACTATTATTTTCAATCGTATCAAACACAAAAAACGAAGAAAGAGTTTTCAAAAAACATTTTACTTCAAAACAAACAAAGCCCTAGCAGAATGCAGTAAGGAGCAAGTTTACCATTTTCTGCAATAAAGATAGTTTCTTTCTACTAATTTATTTTTCAAATCCATTACAGAAAATGTCAAGAGCAGTGACGAAGCAAAACAACATGATAAAGCAGTGTTTAAAAAAAAGAGTAGCAAATTTAGGCAGCCAAAAAGGAGTGATGGCAACCCTAAACCGTGTCTTTCTAATCTCTAATCTGCATGAACAAAGCATTCCACCGTCTGCATAATATATATATATATATATATAAAATAACTCCTACTGCGTACATACACTTCTTTACAAGGCACACCCAGTTGGCAGTCTTCCTTCCCAGCCGTTGATCTTCATCAAAGTGCTTCTAGTCTTGTGACTGATTATGACTGTGTATATGTATATAATAACTCCTACTGCGTACATACACTTCTTTACAAGGCACACCCAGTTGGCAGTCTTCCTTCCCAGCCGTTGATCTTCATCAAAGTGCTTCTAGTCTTGTGACTGATTATGACTCTGTTTACCTAATTACCTACCACTTTTGCACTGCCGGCTCACTTTTCAGTTTTCACTGGAGGTGCCAATTTGTTTTTGAGGGTTGGGTTTAATTTAGCTAGGTCGAAGTAGGGTGATAAGAATATATAGGTTTATTTTTCCGTGATCATCAGATTCTTTAATTTTAATATGTTAGTTTCATGTTGGATTTGTATCGAATTTATAGATAGCGTGTTAAAAATTGTCTACCCTACTTTCTATGTGGGTACAAATTATTTTTCTAAATAGACTACAGCCAGTTGCTCAATGATTGAATAATGTTGTAATCCAATGTCACTGCGGGGAATTGTAACGTGTGCTTTGCACCTTTATATATTAAGGTGGCAATTTGTGTTCGCTTCTCGAGTTTGAATTTTGCCGTGAATATAATATTTTATAGATCAACTTTAATTCATTATATTTAATTAAAACGAGTCAGACCTCTCAAACCTAACAACAATCCGAGTTATATCAAAACTTAAACGTTCTTATATACTCCTGCAGCCTGAGAACCCCCGTAGTTCAAAAAAATATTTGATTCTTTCTTGAGCATGATTATTTTTTTTTTTGACGATTATGAAGCAGGAAATGAAGTTGCATTTGGCATCAGAATGATGAAAGAGTAGATGGGCACTTGATTTTAAGATAAGCTACTTTCTTCAAGACTTGACTAAACATTACCCATCACTATTCACGAGGGCCGCCCCTCCATGTACACCTAAAATATTAGGAAGAATACTTCAAACCTAACACTTGGTAGGAGGCAATTAAACTTTTTGCATAGACTTCAACTTTCTTATAGTTTCTTTGGGATTGTGTTAAGTAGCTTAAAAAGTATTTTTAGTATATTGTGTCAAAGAAAAAGTAGGTCCGTTCGGTAAAAAAACTAAAAAATAAAATTAAAAATTAAAAAAGCTTTATTTTCGACACAATTTTGAATAGGCAGTGGTAGGATATGAAAACAAATTAATTAATTAATTAATTAATGATATAGTAATAAAAATTGGTTATGGTTTGTGTCTTGTGCTTGTGCACAAAAAACGTAAGTTAGGTTGCCAGATATCCTTAATTATTATTATTTTTGACATGTCCACACTACGAAAGGAGGAAGGAGGATTCAAACTAGTAACTTCTGTTTTATTAGACGTGGTTTACAGCTGATTGAGTTATCCTTGAAGACCGCACATCCTTAATTATTGATGCGGTACAAAGCACAAAATGCAAGCTTTACTTATGAAAAATTATCTAATTAAAAGGGGCATGTAGTGGGATAGTTATATATGAAGGGAATAATACACCTTACCCACTTGCCCAAAAGTTTTACCTATTTTCAATTTGACCTCCTACATTTAAAAATTGACCCCAACAAAGTACAAAAAATTGCAATGTAGCCACTATGTTAACCATTTTTGCCAAATTTGACAAAAAGTGGCCAACGTGCGCCGCACATGCATTTTTTGGTTTTAACTTTTCAAAATTGCCCCACGTTTTTTTGGAAGAATTTAAAAAATGCCTCCAATTAATTTTTTTTTTAAAAAAAATCAAAATTTGGAAGTGGGGTTTTTTTTTTTTTTTTTTTTTNATATAATATTTTATAGATCAACTTTAATTCATTATATTTAATTAGAACGAGTCAGACCTCTCAAGACTAACAACAATCCGAGTTATATCAAAACTTAAATCGTTCTTATATAGCCTGAGAACCGCGGCAGTTCAAAAAAATATTTGATTCTTTCTTGAGCATGATTATTTTTTTTTTGACAATTATGAAGCAGGAAATGAAGTTGCATTTGGCATCAGAATGATGAAAGAGTAGATGGGCAATTGATTTTAAGATAAGCTACTTTTTTCAAGACTTGACTAAACATTACCCATCACTATTCACGAGGGCCGCCCCTCCATGTACACCTAAAATATTAGGAAGAATACTTCAAACCTAACACTTGGTAGGAGGCAATTAAACTTTTTGCATAGACTTCAACTCTCTTATAGTTTCTTTGGGATTGTGTTAAGTAGCTTAAAAAGTATTTTTAGTATATTGTGTCAAAGAAAAAGTTGGTCCGTTCGGTAAAAAAGCTAAAAAATAAAATTAAAAATTAAAAAAGCTTTATTTTTGACACAATTTTGAATAGGCAGTGGTAGGATATGAAAAACAAATTAATTAATTAATTAATTAATGATATAGTAATAAAAATTGGTTATGGTTTGTGTCTTGTGCTTGTGCACAAAAAACGCAAGTTAGGTTACCAGATATCCTTAATTATTATTATTATTATTATTTTTGACATGTCTACACTTGAAAAGGAGGAAGGATGATTCAAACTAGTAACTTCAGTTTTATTAGGCGTGGTTTACAGCCGATTGAGTTACCCTTGAAGACCACACATCCTTAATTATTGATGCGGTACAAAGCACAAAATGCAAGCTTTACTTATGAAAAATTATCTAATTAAAAGGGGCATGTAGTGGGATAGTTATATATGAAGGGAATAATACACTTTACCCACTTGCCCAAAAGTTTTACCTATTTTCAATTTGACCTCCTACATTTAAAAATTGACCCCAACAAAGTACAAAAAATTGCAATGTAGCCACTATGTTAACCATTTTTGCCAAATTTGACAAAAAGTGGCCAACATGCGCCGCACATGCATTTTTTGGTTTTAACTTTTCAAAATTGCCCCACGTTTTTTTGGAAGAATTTAAAAAATGCCTCCAATTAATTTTTTTTTAAAAAAAATCAAAATTTGGAAGTGGGGGGTTTTTTTTTTTTTTTCATTCAAAAAAATAGTGGTAATGAGGTATTTTCAATAATTTTTGTAAAAGAAAACGAAAACAGATGGTCATATTGCGAATTTTTTATATTTTGTTGAGGTATATTGTCAATTATGTTTAAACATTAAAGGCCAAATTAAAAATTAGGCGAAACTTTGAGCGGGTATACGAAGTAATATTTGAATGTTAAGACCCACATGATATAGGATTAGGTAAATGCAACCATAAGGAGGACTTTTGCATAAATAGCCCAAAAGCTACCAACAAACACAGTAGGAATGGTAGTAATGAGGTTTGCTAAATGCTAAACCCAAACCAACTTTCTTCGAAAAGCCAAAGCAACAAACGGGTCCTACGTAATTGTTCTTTTTTTTTTTATAATAAATTTTTTATTTTGGAATTCATTGACTCTTTGAGTACTCCCTAAGCATTGCTGGTGAGTACTTGCTCACTATAACACGTGCACCATTCTTCCTAATTTCTTTGTAGGAGGGAACACATGCACCCGATGCAGGGGCGGAACTAAAAATTTTAATTTGACGTGGATTGAAAAATGAATTTTAGAAAAAAAAAAAAAAAATTGGAGTCTTCTTTACAAAAAGCATACATATATTTTTTAATATTTTGAAGACTTTCTTTCAATTTAGTCTATTAAGCTAACATATTTCTAAAATAGATTTGATTTTCATATATATTTTGAATAGACAGTGTTATTTTCACTTGTAGTTTTAAAACTGCACGTGAAAAATTACATACATTTTGAAGACAGATCAATTTAGTAAAGTTTCTTCAACCTAATTTGAAATAATTTTTTCCAATTCAATTTAAAACAATCCAAAATATGGGGGAAAAAAAGAAAAGAAAAGTATATTAGCATATTTTACTAAACCAAAGCATATATATATAGTTGACTTGCCACTAAAAGCAGTGTGAGGAAAATTGGCTCAACCGCCAAGATTAGTAGCTTGTGAGTTGATTAAAGCTTAAATATGCTTGTATTCCATGCAACTTTCTAATCATTTTTATTTCTTTAATCACTGCTGGGTGTCGGCTTTAGCTAACTGACCAATCAAGATGCACAAAAACCCTGTGAAAAATATAGTGCCAAGCTTGTGCTTTTATCCAACTGAAGGAAGCTACGTGGCTAAGATTTTTTTTTTAATTTTTTTTTTCATCTTTTCATTGAAATGAGTACATATATGTGTTGGAGATTATTATGACTTTTTTTTTTTTTTTNCACAAAGTATTAAGTCTAAGGTTTGACCCTTTTGATGGTAAATAATTTTTTGGAATTACTCCCGCAAACAAAAGTTTGAGCTTTATTCAACTTGTGTGGAATGGACGCTTTTATGGTATCCAAAAAATCAAGTTGAGGCGAAGCCCTAAATACCTCAATTATCCCCCTAAAAAAAAGAAAACTACTTAAGCTTTAAGAAAGAGAAATATTTGTTTATAGTCTTCCTTTGAATAGTCTTTTTTTTTTTTTTTTTCTTTTTTTAAAAAAAAATTCCCCATGGTTGAACCAAAACCAATGCTAGTGAAGTGTATGGACTTAATTACAATCATACATTTATTGAGTTGTAACTCCTCTATATATGGATTATCCGTATTCTTATAGTGAGGTTTGAGTGTCCTGTAGAACTTCTAGTACAATCCCAGTTCTTCAGATGTCACCAGTTCTCTGGGTGACACTTAACTAATGATCCTACAATTGGTGACTCCACCCACCTTGTATGTACCTGGTAGCGCCGATCACATGCAATAGTTCTCGGATCCAAGGTAGTTACACAAACCATCTAGCTCTTTTAGTTAACCATATTCCGTTATGATTTGTTGTTAAGTTCAACGGAAAATGAGTCACGTGTGATACCATGACACAAAATGACAATAATACCCCAATGTCAAATAAGTGGTTTTCATGCCAAGTCACGGGTTTCCATGGCTAGGAAAAGTTTTGTTTCCCCTCCTTAGATCTAAAGGTGTAATTATATTTTTCACACATGATAGGGGCATAATAGACATTTTCACATCATGTGATGCGCTTGGCGTCCAAGTTAACATAAAATTTGAATGGCAAGGGTTAAAACGAAAAAGATAAGTAATATAGACCGTCCAAATTAGCAGAAAAACCGAAGGGCAGGGATTAAGTGAAAAGGGTAATTAAAGTGATGTATATAGGGTTTAGGAGAGATACATAGTGAAATTTAAGAGCAGGTTTAAGGAGAATAAGTATATATTTTTCCTTTATTAAAAAGGCACAGTTGAAAGGAAGTGTAGGGTGGTGACAAAAGGGACGGCAAAAGGAGGTTAGAAGATTTGGATAAATGAGTAGTGGAAGGGCTAATCTTTTGCATTAGGATTTGGCCATTGCCCATGAGTGGACTGGTGATGAGGAAGCACAAAGTCTTCATACAATGGAAGGAGGGTATAGTTGTCAATTTGAGCATCACTTTTTGAAGGGGCAAAATTCTTCACTCTCAAGTGAAGTTTCCATGGGCCAATAGTCACTACACCAAACATATTTAATTATCTTTGAAAAGATACTTATCATTTTTCAAAGGGTGACCAGCTACTTCAACTAGGGGCTAACAACTTAATTTTGACATTGACCCGTAAATTTAAAACAAATCCAACATGAAATTAGTGTAATAGGTCAAGTTAGAGTTAACTTATATAATTCTGTATTCGTGTTTCAACATGATCCAAACCCGATACATAACATTTACGATTGGCAACTTTTAACACAACCCATAAAACCCAACAGAAAACTAACGAGTTACAGTTGAAAGGTCTGGCTTATATCCATCTCTTAACACGACCTGAACGGAACACAAAGCTGAAAAAGAAGAAGGTGTTGATCAATAATGAAGGGCAGCATAATTGGGTCACGCGTTATAGGCAAAGAAAAGTGGATGCACATGTTGGCATTTGAAAACTAGTAATATCCCAAAAGGCAATGGGAATTTGAGAACCACAACAACCATTGAAAACAAAAAAAGAAGACGAAAAACAGAGACACAAACATCTAACAGCTAAACATTTGTACTAAACTGCCGGCAGAAAAGGGCACAAAGCCATGAATTTAAGGCAGTCAAATGGGGGGATACTGTTAATGTTTAGTAGAAGGTAATAAGACAGTCACGTTTCGTTGAGTGCGACGAGAGCCGGCTGGGCGAAGAAAGGCCGGCATTTCATTGGCACCCTGCCCAACCTGCCCAACCTGTCACAAACATCATAGAAAACATCCACACCACCTTTGCCTTAAAATATCTAAACATCGACAGCTTCTACTAATTATATTTAATATTTCTATAATGGGATCATTGATCCAGAAGGGAGAAGATACTCTTGGTTGGAGTAGTACTTGCATAAATAAATAAATATATTTTTATTTATTTATTTATTTATTGTTGTTGCCTGTTTTCCTGTTCTTTTTTTCTCTCTGGTTTATGGAACAAGTTCAAAGGATTTAATTTAATTTTGCACAAATAGCTTGTGACTAAAACGTACAAATCGTTCCCAAGAGATAGCTCAATCGGTTAGGACTACGTCTAAAAAAGCGGAGGTCACTAGTTCGAATTCCCCTATTCTCTCATGTGTGGACATGTCAAAAAAAGAAAAAAAAGTACAAATCCACCTTAGATAAGGTTTACCTAAGAGATTTATATGGGGAAACAATTAGAATTAGGATACACCATATATATATTCACTCTGTTTTTATTAATTATATGTCTACATTTTAAATGATGCATTTATTAATAAAATAAAAAAGGGCATCTTTAAAAAAATTTATACTTATCATTTTTATTAATGGAGAGGAGAATAGGAGAAGTGAAGAGATGGGTATTTTTGTCCCCAAGAGATAGCTCAATTAGCTGGGACTACATCTAATGAAGCGGATGTCATTAGTTCGAATTCCCCTCCTCCTATTGTGTGGACATGTCAAAATAAATAAATAAATAAATAAATAAAGCATTTATTTTGGGATGGAAATTATTCATACTCCTTTGAAAAGGTTAAAAAAGAAAGAGCCCTTGATAAAGTTTTTATGAATTAAGATCCCCTCCAATTGGGGAGAAATTGGAGATTCTCCAATTGTTAATCATGGTCCTTCATTTTAAATTCAATGGTCTATAAAATGCTAGTTATTTTTGTATAATCAAGGCATTAAATGTTGGCTTTTATTTTACCGATGTTTAAATGATTTTATAGACCATTGAATTTAAAATGAAGGGTCATAATTAACAATTGGATAATCTTCAATTTCTCCCCAATTGGAGGGGATCCGGATCCGGTTTTTATTGTCCCTTTCACTGTGAAAAGTGTCCAGGAAAGCTATGATTTCAATTATTATTATTTAAAAAATTTATCTTTGTTTTAAGCTTTTAAGCTATGATTATGTTTTTTCCTACATAGCTATATATTTTCCCTTCCTAACCTATTCTTTTAATTCCATTATCTCTAATGCACAATTTCCAACTAAAGTTGAATCTACCAAAATCAACACCAATTATGCCAAGAAGATTAAACAGCTTTAATTTCTGTACAATTTACTACATATTGCTGAGATTAAATTCTTGACTAGACTTCCAAGGAAAGAAAACCTTTCCTTCCAATAATGAAAATTCTCTGGATATGCCAGAAAAAAAGAAAGCTAATTGCCCACTTGGCATGGTAGAATGCATGGTGAATTTTCAACAGAATGACCTCATATTGAAGATGGTTCCCATGTCTTCTTGTTCTATCAAATAGATATTTTCAAAGGCCACCTACTCACCATAATTTATTCCATCCATGCTTAGAGAAATAGCATGATCAAATATGATTCTTAATTTATTCCCATGACATTAGCTGAATAAACCCCAAAAAAAATAAAAATAAAAAGATTTTGTTGCGAAAGACTTGGGCTGGGCTGCATGATCCAAACATGCCACAATACACTAAAGAGTATATGAGGCGGTAAAGTAAAATAATAAATTAACAATATCACGTCAACATAGTAAAATAATATTCACAATTGTAGATAGCATTTGCCATTAGATTATGGTAGAGTGATATGTAGCATGCTTTGCTTGGAAACTGAAGGAACTGGTTTGAGGATAACTTGGGGGACCCATCAATGGAAATCTTTTTATTTCTTTGGGAAAAGAAAAAAGAAAAAAGAAAAAAGAAAAAAATATATATATATATATATAAATATATAAAAGGAGAAAGTCCAAAAGAATAACGGCCGGAGAGTGGAACCTTTCAGTTGAGCTGTGTGTGGGAGAGAGAGAGAGAGAGAGAGAGAGAGTATTCCTGAATAGCAAGACAAAGGAAGGAATAGTTAAGGAAGGCAGTTAGTTTGAGGAGGTTGCTCTCCCAGATGGGTGCTCAGATGGACAAATCTGAAGCCGTTGGATTGGGAGTGGCGTAGGATGCTCGGTTGAGTACACGTGCTGCTGCTATCTTTCCACTCCTTTACCTCTTTCTCTTTTATCTTTGCTTCCATGCATGGATTTCTCTCCTCCAAATATAGTCAATCTTTGAGAGAGAAACTAGTGAGATAAAAGAGAAACAAGCGCTGGCTCGCTCACTTGGGTCCTTTTAATTTTTCTTCATTGGCTTGTTCATCGCCATCATTAGCAACAAAGGTAACAGAACCTCCACCTTGTTCAAGTTTGATTTTTTCTTCATATTTCATCTACCCAAGAAACAGCTGCTTCTCAGAGATAAAGCTAAATACTACACATTTACTACGCCTCTCCTTTACCTCCTTTTCTTCGGCATCAGATCTTGTGTTTTTTTTTTTTTTTTTTTTTTTTAATCTACAATTCTGTGAATTCCGAGATGGGTTCTTCTCTGATTAGCTCGGAAAGCAAGAAACCGTGATCTGACACGGTTTTCCAACCAGATTTGAGCTTTCACCTTGATTTTTCTGATCTGGGTTTTCTTCTCTTTTCCTTGTGGTCCTCTGTTTGATTACCCTTTTGGCTTTTTTAGCATTGTTGCTCTGATCTGTGTTTTCCTTTTGCAAATTCTAATTCTAATTCAATGGAGGAAGGTCGAGGATTAAAGCACGTATGCAAGTTCTGCAGCAAGCGCTTCCCCTGTGGTAGATCATTGGGCGGTCACATGAGGTCTCATTTGACCATTAATTCCACCGAAACAGAGGAAAAACTGGGCAGAATAAAAGACTCCTCTTTCAACAATGGTAGAAACCAGACTAATGCTGAGATGGGTTTGGAAGCTGGGATTTACACTGGTTATGGCCTTAGGGAGAACCCCAAGAAGACTAGGAGGCTTGCAGATTCAAGCGAAGAGACTTCACTTTATGAAAAGTTATGCAAAGAATGTGGTAAGAAGTTTCTGTCTTGGAAAGCTCTGTTTGGTCACATGAAATGTCACTCTGAGAAAGAAAAAGGTTGTAATAGCTTGGAGGATCAAGACTCGTGGATCAGTGCTAACCACAAGCTGGTCATGGACAGCCAATCTGACAATGAATCGGACAATCCAAGTCGGAGGAGGAGATCGGAAAGAAGAACAAGGTACATGGCCACTGCAACCTCTTCTTCTTTCTCTTTAGCCAATGGTAATTCCTCCTCTGTTTCTGATATTGAGCAAGAACAAGAAGAGGTTGCTATGTGCTTGATGATGCTTTCTAGGGATGTGGGTCATTGGGGTGGTTTGAATTCTGCTGCTGAGTCTTCTGATAATAATTCTGTCTACTTAGAAGCTCTAGAATCTTTTCAAACTAACCGGATTTCTAAAATCGATGGCAAGACTTATGTCTGCAATGGTAGTGATACTGTGAAAGTGAAGAAATTTAGTGACAAGGATTCTGAGGATCTCAAAGGGAGAAGGTCAGAATTCTGTGCTCCTGGAAATTCCAGAAGTCGCTCTAGAAAGAACAAAACTCTAGCTTCCACTGACGGGTTTTTCAAGAATGATCATTTCGGATTTGAGGATTCTGAAGTTGAATTGGGGAAGAATTTCTCCAAGGAAACTGCATTAAGTCAAGCTCAATTGGCTTCAATAAAGTGCAACTCAAGCAAGAGAAAGTTCCTTGATTCCTATGATCCTGAATTGAGGTCAGAGTCCTTGAAAACTTTGACTACCAATTCTATGGATTCTGAAATCTGCAAGAATTCCAGTAAGAGGAGTAAATTTGAGTGTACTACTTGCAACAGAACCTTCCACTCCTACCAAGCTCTTGGAGGGCACAGAGCTAGCCATAAAAAGATCAAAGGTTGCTTTGCTTCAAAAATTGAGAGCAGTGAAAATAGCATAGAAACTGTTCAACACTCTCCTGACCCTACAGCCGATAGTAAGCTCATCAAGTTCTGCAAAAATGAGAACCCCATTGACCAAGAAATACCAGCTGGATATGGTGAAAAGAGACAGAAAGCTACAGGGTCCAAGAAGAGTAATAAGGGGCATGAGTGCCCAATTTGCTTCAAGGTTTTTCCATCAGGCCAAGCCTTGGGAGGTCACAAAAGATCCCACTTGGTTGGTGGCTCTGAGGCTAGAAACAATGCCACCATTGTCATCCAGAAAGCGGCTCCAGAAACTCGGGACTTTCTTGATCTCAATCTTCCTGCTCCTGTCGAAGAAGAGAGCAATAATGGTCGTGTCGGGTTCGCGCCGTGGTGGGTAGGAAGCACCACCCACAAGCACGACGCCCTAGTCGGTTTGATCTCTAACTGAATTTTTCTCCGTCGTCCCGGCCGTGTGACGCAGGACAAATAAAAGAAAAGATAGATAAATTTCACGTTGAACAGACTCTCACCACCGAAAGAAAGAAAAAAAAAAAGAAAGGAGTCGCACAAAGTGTACACACAAGTTCCTGGACACTATTCCATTAATTTTTTTACAAGATTCAAGCATTGCCAAGCTCACTGCCTTCAACTAGGCCCTTCTGCAGATTTCATCTGATAAGTTTTTGTCAAACACTTTATTTCCTACATATGCCTATATGTTTATCTTTTCTTTTAGGCTATAGAATAAGCTCATCAATGTGTAACAACTTGGCTTTTTTTCTTTCTATATATTTCTTCTCATACTTCTACCACCAATGTACAACACCTCTTTATGTAAAAGTCTTGTGTGTTTGGAGTAATTATTTTTTCTTGCCATCAAAGAGAGAATGAGTGTAGTGTTGAAAAAAAAAAAGAAAAAAAAAAAAGGAATTTTATAATGCACATAAAGAAGGCATGTGAGATGAAGGTGGTTGTTTAGTCACCCACCATAAAACATGACTACCCATCTCACTCTCTCCTCCTTGCTTATACAATACAAGTGGCGTTATTAAAAGGCTATGCTCAGTAGAATATATACATATATAATCAAATATTCATTTTTTCTTTAAAGGCAAAAGAGGGAGAGAGAGGGAGAGAGAGAGAGAGAGAGAGAATGGACCACACAAGCCTGCAATGAGTCTGGATTTATTTCCGCAAGATAAAGCCGGTAGAAGCGGCTTCTGTGTGTTGGACAAATCATAGTATTTCATGAATCATGACACATTAATTATCAAACACTTCAATAAGAAAAATCTAATTTTTAAGTGGATCAAGCTCATGCACGCCACCACTTTGGCCAATGGCCTCTATGCTCTCACCATAAATGTTGCCAAAGTTGTAGGCAGAGACGACTAGGGTTTAGGGTTTAGGACGTGGACGGACGTATATCATGAAGATCGGGATAGGCTAATAGCTATAGCCTATCCAGATTCGAAACTTGTATTAAAAATTTTATAACCCAGTTTATAGGAAATTTGTGTCCGTGTTGGAAATAATATTTTTATCTTATAACTATCCCACAATGATAATGTGGCAGATGACTGTCCTAACCGATTATCGATTTTTTTTTTTTTTTTAACAAAGATTGATTCAAGGGTTGGTTGGAACTATCGCATCAGTATTGTGTGATAGTTGTGAGATAAAAATGTGATCTATAACGTTACTCATTAATTAAAGAGTAATGCTAGAAACTATATTTTTACATCACAACTATTTCACAATGACTGATTGAAGGGTTGGTTGAAACTGTCATGCCATCATTATAGGATAATTGTGAGATAAAAATATGATTTTTAGCGTTACTCGTAATTAAACGATCAAATATATCATTTTTTATTGGTTTAAGCTTTTAAGAACAAATGCTTTGAGTCCTATCATTGACTCCGTCATTTATCTCTAATTTTAATTATACATTTTTATTTTTTTTGTTTGGCTACGGTTGAAGAAAGTGGTTGTTTCAGTAGGCTCTAGTAGCTGGCAGTTGGTGCCGCTTTGTCCAGTAGTAAAAACGAACTAACTACCAAGAAAGCTTTGCAGCCTCCCTTTCATCAACCTCAAGGCTACTTTTGGTCAAACTTTGACAGGAGAGATGCTTGCGTCACCTTCCGTCTCACACATTTTCTCCCACGTCCACGTCACACTTGCAAAAATCTGAACAAAAGCAATCCCTCACCCAACACACACCCACAAAAAAAAAAGGTATGCATGACACGTGGCATAACATCATTGTTCCTTAAGACGTGAGATGTATGTTATCAAGTATTGTGACTTTTTTGGATCCAAGCAAGAATCAAACTTTAAACCAAAATCAACTTGGTTTCATGAAAATTGATTTTTTATTTTTTTTTTATCAACCCAATTCATGGGATATGATAAATATATTTTTTTGAGAAGGATATGATAGAATATATGGTTAAATGATAAGATTTATTATTTATTGGATAAATTTTTTTAGATATTATAATTTATCCAATGTGGTATTTTTAATTAACTTTTGGATTAATTAGCATTAAATTAAAAAAAAAATCAATAGTTGATTTGGGTGCTATCATTGTAGGGTAAAAATATAATATTTACCATTACTTTGTTGATTTAACATTATATATATATTTTGACATGTCTACACAAGAGGGGGAGGGAGGATTCGAACTAGTGACCTCCGCTTCATGAGATGTGGTCCCAGCCGATTGAGTTACCTCTTGGAGACGATTTAACATTATATTAGAGCAAGAGTAATGCTACTCTTCATACTAAATTTTTACATTAACTTTACAGTGGCTAATGTGACGTGTTTTAATTAGCTTTACATGTCAATCTCTGAAAAAATAAAAGTAAACTTAAAATATGTCATATCGGCTAGTGTAAATTTAGCATTACTCTTAGAGCAAAAATCCAAACTTTATAGTTTATCTCCAATTCATCAAATATTCCATATTTACCAAAAGTGTCTTAGCAAATGAAAAACACAAAAGATTAAAAAAGGAATTTATCCAAAGAAAGATATAAAGAGAGTAATATGAGTTGGACATTTTTTGCCCTTTTTGCCCTTTTTTTTTTTTTTAATTTGCTATAAATATTTTTAAATTGCAATATTAAGTAAGTGGTTTATTTGGTTCGGTGGTTAACCCGTGCTTCTCAAAGGAGAGAAAAAGGGTTTTAGACTGATAATTTTTGTTTTGAACATTTTTCAAAGAGAAAAAAAAATTGATAACCGCACATTAACGGTTATCAAGACTCAAACCAACGCGTCCCAAGTTGTAAGGACACTACTTTACCATCAAAACGCCAAAAAAAAAAAAAAAAATCAAATAAAAAAGTACTTTTCATTAGCTTCTAACCAAATTAGTCTCTAACCAATTAGTTGATCTCCAACTTTTTTCTTCCCTAACTTTTCTCTCATCTTTCCTTTCTCTATACTCTCTCCCTATTATTTCTCCTTTTTATGGTCCCTCTCTTCTCTTTTATCTCTCTCACCCTAATGTCTTCCTCTTTTTCTTTTTTACAATGGTCCATCTATTGGACTTATAGAATACACTAGGAAGAGGTGATCTTTCTTGTCCCCTGTGGCATATTCCACTCAGCTCAAGCCCACACTCTCTCAACCCATAAGAAAAAAGTGGGGGCAAAGTGGCTAACCCAAGTTTGAACATATTAGCAAGCCCAAGCTTGCAATTCCACATGGTTAAGATCAATAGATTTTGCATGCTCAACAGTCATTTAGTTTAGGTTTGCATAGTTTTTTCAACTATTCATTTTTTTTAAAAAAAATTATTAAATAAAATAAAATAAAATAAATTATGAAGCGTTAAAGTATTTTTTTTAGAGTAATGCAAAACATTTCTCATTACACATTTATTTACACATTTATCTCTTGCTTATCTTTTTTTGTAAATCCACAGTTAAAATGTGAGACTTCATGTGAATTGTACATATTCAATAATAAATGTGTCCATCTTTTAATATGAAGATTGACAAGAGATGGGCAAAAGATTGAAATAAAATATTTCTCAATAAAGCACGTTTAGTCACATTTAGTCCTCAAGGAGTAGTTCAATCGGTTGTGGACCACGCCTCATGAAACAGAGATCACTAATTTGAATTCTCCCTTCCACTTCTCTTGTGTGGACATGTCAAAAAAAAATGCCGGAGTTGATTACTCCGAGACTGTAAACTCTCATCATGAAACCAACAACAGTACGTTTGATTCTTTCTATAGTTTTCTCATCATCTTGGTCTATTAGATAGATCGACATACATAATGCATTTTTACATGGGGAAGTAACGGAAGAAGTATACATGTTTCAACCGCCAGGATTCATTCATCCATAATTTCTAAATCATGTATATCGTATGCAAAAAGCACTATATGGCCTCAAACAAGTGCCACGCAAATCAAGGCATCACGTTCAGATTCTTCATTGCTTATTTTCAAATCTAGCTACTGTATTATGTATGTCTTAATTTATGTTGACGACATCATCATAACATGCTCGAATTCCGTAGCAATTGATGAATTACTATGAGAAAAATACCATGAAGAAATTTGTGGGCTTAATTCATTTCATAAAACCAATTCAATAAGAGATGATTGTTTATTCTTTATAAACACGTCTAATCATGTCAATATATATATATATAAACACGTCTAATGTCATGTCCACAGACAATGTAAGATTATTTATCAACAATTTTAATCTTACAATTATCTAAGAATGCTGGTGTGACACTCATAATTAATTATTGAGTTAATCAATCTTAAAAAAAAAAACACAAAAAAAAATTCAAGGACTAATTACTACATAAGCACGGTTGGACAATTGAATAATAAAAATATAATATCTACAATTACTTTAAAAAAAATTATAGCACTTACAATATAGTTTTTTAGCCGCTCAAATATAATTTTATTTCTCTTTTTTTATGAAAAATTAATTAGCCGTTCAAATTTTATTCTTTTTTTTTTAATGAAAAAATTAAAATCTAATTTGAACGGTTGGAAAAAGTTAATATAAAATTTAAACCGACCCGAAGTCTCAACCCGAATTCTACCATCATCGACCAAGAACTAGAAGCATCACACCACACTTCACTTGGCTCTGCAAAACTCTCTCTCGCGCTCACCAGATGCGTGTTTCCAATTTTCCATGGACTACACTGGCAGATGGTCTTCTCAGCAACAGACCCCACAAAACCCTAACCTTAGCCCTATATTTTCTTCAATTCCGCACGCTCTAATGTACCACCAGACACCACAACCCTCCCTCTCCGCCTTGTCCTCCGACTTCTCTCACCAATATCACACCACAAATCCTATCCCTAACCCTTTTCTATATTTTCCTCAGCCAGTGCTTCCCTCTTCCCTAACCTCTAACCCTGACCTTCACCCACCTGGCACCGATCCGCCTGCCAATTTGAGCTCCTACCCATCAACCCATGTCGATTTTCACGGATGGGTTTCTAATCAAGCTGAACCCATCAGCAATGAAGCTGTAAGTGTCTTCTTTTGTTTTTTTGCTTGTTTAATTTATATTGGGTTTAGTCAATTTTGTTTTGTGTGTGTAAATTTTGGTTTTTTTTTTTTCTCGCTGTTGATGTGAATTTCGTTTTTTTTTTTTAATGTGAAATTTGGCTTTTGTTATATGATGTATTGGTGTTGGTTTGCTTACAAATGGAGTTTGGAGGTGTTTTGTTATGTGGGGTTGTGTTTAATGAAGACTATAAAGCGGGTTTAGGTTTTTGTGATATACTGCTATTGTCTGACAGTGTTTTTTGGGTACTTATGATGAGGATTTTCGGGGGAGCGATTGAATTTCAGTTCTGTATGTTGAATGGGCTTTTGGGTGAGTGGAAAAGCAGATAGGAGTGACCGATCTCATCTAACTGAACGTGGCACGACCCATAAATTCTCTTATGCAGTTATGCATTCCTTGTGAAAAGTTTGAAGTTTACACTATTTGTTTTTGAAACCCCTATCCTTTCATCCACAGGCTATGTGTTCTTTGAGTGAGAATTTTAGTGTGTCCACCAATGATGCCTCAGGGATAATTCCACAGCAAACTAAGGTTGTTCAGTCCATGAGGTGTGAGGTCTGCAAAATTGATTGTAATAGCAAAGAGGTTTATGAGACACACATACTGGGAAAGAAACACAAGAGGAATTTGCAAGTACAAAATTGTCCAACTAGTGCAATGTTATCAAGCAGCTCTAATACGATAACTGATATAACAACCCAGATGGGCAGTATAGGTGGACAAACGATATTTGGAGCTTCAGGTGTGGCTGCTAGTGAGGAGTTGGAGGCAAAGAAACGGAAGCTTTTGGATGGCGGTGTAGTAGTTGATTCTGTCAGATTTTGCACAATATGCAATGTTGCTTGCAATAGCCAAGAAGTGTTCAGTAAACATCTGGCTGGGAAAAAGCATGCTTCTCAGGTAAATTAAGCAGTTAACCAGCTTTTTCCAGGATTAAGTTATGTACAATGTTCATCATTTGCTTTGCCTTTTAAGATTCTGCCACCCCTACCACCAACCTCTGCTTTTTTGCTTTTGAGGAAACAAATATTCTTTCAGGGCTTGTGTAAATTATTGGAGTTGATTTTCTTTTGTTGATCTATGATATAAACTTCGTATGCTCAAATCATTTGTTCAAGTCTTCTATTCAAACTTATTCTGGAAATCTGTTTCCTTTTTTTCTCTCGAAGGTGATTGCCTACCACAACTATTCAATTCATTTATAAATAGAGAGATAAGATATATGATTTGTAATTCACCCCAAGGGGTAGCTCAATCGGTTGGGGATTGACCACGCTTCATCAAGCAGAGCTTAGGGCTTTTCTGGGTGTTTCTAGGCACTCTCTTTATATGCTTCTTGTGTATTAGGGTTGCGCCCTCTTGGCGTTTTGATATATACAACAATTACTTATCAAAAAAAAAAAAAATAGATTTATCTTAGATACATTGAATTATCTTAAGTAGGTCCTCTAGATATTGCATTGCTAGAACAATTGTTTCATTTTTAAATGCTTTTGATTTGTGCCATTCAATTGATTTGTAATCACTATTATGTTCCATTTAGTGGAGCTGAGTTGTCTAAGAAGTGCTTGCTGATGGTCTAACTGTCTATCTTGTCAAAAAGGAGAATTTGTAATCTATTTTGGATATCCCTTTATTTTTTTATTTTTTTATTTTTTTAACGTAAGGTATAAAAAAGAAAAATATATTCATGTCATATGCCACATTTAATCTATTCGAGTTGCTTCCTTTTAGGCCCTGAATTGGCGACGTAACTCTTTCTTGCTATTCAGCATCAGTGTGTATTAAAAACTACTTTTATTATAATCTATGTGGTGCGATGTTACTTAGTACTCTAAGAAGTACTTATGAGGGGTCTATTTTGTCAGAAGTAGAAGGCATGCTCAATGAACAAAAAAGTAATAATAGAGGCACACAGACCAATCAATCGTATTGGTCGTATTCTTGAATTTGGAATGAAAAGAGGAGTAATATCTAGTTGAGGTGAATCTAGCAGCATTGGAAATCTAACTCAAAATGCTACAAATTATTGTGAAATAGGAGTTTCTAAATTCTGACGTTTGCTATGCCAAAATCGTCCCGCAATAAAAGAATGCAAATCTAGACGAATCCTATTCAGATTTGTACTTGGATTGCTTCCTAATTTGAGTAGGAGATTGAAGTACAATTTTTATAGGTTTCCTAGGGCTTCTAGGGTTTGTTTGCTCCCTATAAATAGGCCTCTAAGCTTCAAGAGAAGGTGCGCTTAGTTTTAGACATAAATTATCTTCTTGGAGGCCTAACAAGTTGAAAATGAGAAGATTAGGCAAGAGGCCATCCCAGCACCACGATGAGCAACTAACTCTGTAATAGGGCGTTGATGTAGCCCTTTCCAAGTAACAATAGTTTAATTGTATTTTAATTTGGACTTTTCTATATGCATGATGGTTGTATAATTGTGAGAATTGATCTTAATGTTTATATTCAATCATTATGAATTTCTTATCTTGTCTTAGAAAGTCTTTTATATTGATTGAACTCAATCCTTCATATTTTCTGTAATTTTGTGAATGATTGTTATACAATAGTTTTTATTTACACATGATCAATAGGGTAAGATAGACTATGCATAGCGAAGACGGATTGTACTACACCCTAGTTTAGTGTAATTTAGGTAGACAGTTCGTACCAACCAAAGATGAATTATACTATTCCATTGATTGTTTGTATCCTATTAAGGAATTAGATAAGCCATACCTAGGGAAGACGGATCGTACCGCATCTTAGTGGTTTGGTGGACAGTATGTACCAACCGAAGATGGGTTATACTTATTCCTTAAATGATGGTATTTTCTTGATTACTCGAGTGAGACGAGCCCTATATAATGCATAGTATGAATGTTCCTTATTAAGTTATGATTGACCATTGTTATGCGGTGAGTGGCGAAATCAACCCCCTATTCTTTCTCTCATCACTATTATCTTTATTTTTATGTCTTCACTTTTATGCATTTAGTTATAATTAAAACACAAATAAAATCTCTTCTAAACTAAGTTAGAATTAATCTTGAATAGCTTGATAACAACACCCCGCAGTCCTTGAGGTTCAACACCCTCTATATAACTCTATCCAACAAGAATTCATTTTATTGCGAGTGATTAATTTTATTATTGATATGTTTTGGTATAAAAAGACCGCATCAGACCTCTTAAAAAATCTGACTGAAGCAGAAGAAGAAAACATTTATCTTCAAAATTTTATGGATTCAGCCAACAAAACTGAAAAATCCTTGAAGGTAGAAAATAACTCCTTGTCTACTAAGTTGTTTGATGTTAACAATGTTGTTGCCAAATTGCAGGACAAGTATCAATTCTTGATGAATAGGATGGATGTAATCAAGGGATCGGAAGATACCCAAAAAGAGGAAACTCTTACAGAATCTCCTTCATCAAAACTGAACACCATTCTGAGCATGCAGAAGTCCTTTGGTGATAAAGCTGGAATTGGCTATGATCAACCTGCTTCTACTTCAAGAAATGTGGTAGCTTAAAAAAATTTGATAAATTTTGTTCATGCTTTACATGTTGAATTGAGTAATATTAGGAATAATGACAAGGATAAAGGTAGGATTACAAATAGGTCTTCTAACTTCCTTGGAATGAGAGGGTCCCGTGGACAAAATTCTCAAATTCATATCAGGAGAATACCTTTTAAGAGACCTATTCCCACTTGCCATTTATGTGGCAAAGTAGGTCATATCCGACCTCACTACAACCGTCTCTCTCACAGATCTCCTGTTAAGGAAAATTCTCAAGAATATGATTTAAGGCTTTGTTTCAAGGGAACATTAACCAGTTAAGTAAGAAATCCTTAACCTTAAAACGGGTGTTTTGTCGGGGTATTATAGGAACAGTTGCATAACCCAATATAGGAATACCCATATTGACTATTCCTATCATCCAGAATGCCACATAAATTATTCCTTGATGTTTGGAACTACTGAACACCTAGGAATAATTTCACCATTTAAAACATAACAAAAACAGGGAAAGGGAGCAAAAACAACAAAATAAAGTTACTGCAACGCTCATGTACAATACATGAGCCAGAACACAAAATAAATCAATCCACAAAGAGAACTAGCCATGTAACCCCAACACACTCTAAATAGGACCCTGATTACCTTCAAGTTTGTCCAACCTAAAAGTAATGTCCTTCATTAAGGAAATAATTTGGTTGAGGGTGTTATTGTGGATGGAATTATCAAAAAAAAAAAAAAAAAAAAGTGTTATTGTGGATGGCTTTGTTTTTTTTTTGGATAAGTAATGTTTTATAGAAAAAACGCAGAGGGGCGCAACCCTAGTACACAGGAAATATACAAGAGAACGCCTAAGTGGGGCTAGAGAAGAGATAAAGAAAATCAGAGAAGGAAATCACAATAGGGGCTAGCCAAGCTGCCGCCCAAGTGAAAAGAGTATTAAAAAAGAAATGTAAGAGATCCTCCAAGCTTCTTTCGGAATCCTCGAATAATCTCCCATTTCTCTCTTACCATAAGCACCACATGATACAAAGCGGTACCATTTTCCAAACCACAGCGCTGCGAGGACGACCCCCCGACCACCAACAATACAAAAGGTCCACAACCCCCCGAGGCATCACCCAAGCCAAGCCAAAGCGACTGAAAAAGGCGTTACATAAAAATTGGGCACTCTCACAATGAAGGAGCAAAAAGCTTTGTTAAGTGTTCCCTTTTGCATTTTATAACCACCTTTAACTATTGTTCTGCACTTAAGTTTATATTTTTACTTCGTATGCTGCACCCTCATCTTTTGTTATTTGTGTTCATAAAAATATGAACTTGCCTTCTCTATGTCTCTTTGTGTTTGTGATTTATGCAGTGCGGTGTGATTTTTGTTATATGCATGGTTTCTCTGTGGTTCTGTTGATATTAGAATTTTGTTAGTAAATTATCACCCACTAAATCTCATGTACTACACGTACACTTCATTCATTTTAGTGGTGTATGAGTATGAGGGTGTTTTAGCCACTAAATACTCCAATATGATGTACTGATGATTACTTATGGCGTGAGTTATTGGAATTTAGAAATAGAAGCATAACTGCGAAGGAATCATAGTAGTTCTATGCTTCTATAGTACTTTATTTTGGTTATGCAGGCTCGCTTAATAGCTCTTAATGGGATCGGACCATATATTGCTGCAATCAGGTCTCATGATAGCGGCACTCTCAAAAAATACCCAAAGAAAAACAAGTATGTTCAATCTGCATGGTGTGAAGTATGCAAGATCAATTGCAACAGCAGTGATATCTACATCAAACACATATCAGGAAAGAAGCACCAGAAGAACCTGGAGAAACTGTCGAAATCAAAGAATGATGCCCGTGCCCCCGCCCCAAATGCTCCACTGGCCTCAACAAAGCCAGTAATTGGACCAATAGAAAATCCAGAGGCCAATAAGGGCAAGAGTGTTGTGCAAAATTCAGGTGAAAAGGTAGCCGAGTCACGAGCATCAGAAGAAGATCTGGAGACAAAGAAACGTAAGATTTTGGGAGGTGGAGCAGCAGCCGAAGCTGTTAGGACCTGCACCATATGCAATGTGGTGTGCAACAGCCAAACAGTCTTCAACTCTCATCTTGCTGGTCAGAAGCATGCTACCATGGTGAAGCAATCGCAGGGTCTCAACTAGTAACTGTCACCTAAACCTGATTGCTTGGAGACCAAGTATGATTTATCAGGATCATTTTTTCTTTTCAAGACTTTGTACATGGCCCTTTTGTCTTGAAATATTAAGATGTAGCCTTTGGTATCTGTGTTTTTGTCCTAGTTAGGTTTTTCCCTTAAAAAATGCAACAAGAAGCATTATTCTTTGGAATTAAAATTCCTGTAATACAACCGTGCGTCAATGGTTCCCAATAATTAGTTATAACCCAAAGGGGTTGGGCTCAAGAGCCTTGGTCTTTGTAGTAGTTCCATGAGATCTAAGGTTCGAATCTCTTTAGGTGCAAATAATTTATTTGGACACGTTTGCCGGTAAAATTAGAGTATTACTCAATCTACGTAGAGGGAGCGCTTTACATAGGGTCAAGGTTTATTTCACATGGGTGGGTATGTAGGTACGTGAAGTGGTTCTGCCTTAGAGGGATTCCCTGTTATCAAAATAATAATAATAATAATAATTGGTTATGTTATTTTTGTAAGGGATATAAATCATATAATAGTAGGGGCTCTTTTAAGTGTAATTGATATGTTAGTGGGTCAAAGCCCTCTAGTGAGAAAGGCCCAAATAGTTAAGCTTGAGTTTAAGGGCTAACTCTATATAAGTTTCGCAAAAGAATTGTACAAGGCATGTAAATGATTATTTGGTAAAAGATTTCTTGGAGATTAGCTGTTCTCAAATCAGTCTCGGAGGTTCTTGAGCTTCTCCAAGTGCCCATTCCCTATTTTCATCCGATCTTTCATATTCAATCATTCTCTCCATTCCATTATACATTCAAATATCTCAAATTATATATAAGAACTAAAAAATATGTTACAATTTTTAGGTCAAAATTGGATTTATTTGGCAAAACTTTTTAGAAGGTTTTTTTTAAGGTATTTTGATGTGACATAAGGTGAATTATTTCCAAATGTTTTTATGTTGTTTGGTAATCTTTTTATTATTTCAGTTAAAAGCAAAAAGCTTGGGAAAATCCTACAAGTAAACTGAGCTTAGTAGTTTTCAATGTCGCAACAAAAAGAAAATAAAGACACATTAGTTCGTTTGGTAACCATTTTTATCCAAGCATTTTGTTTTCTACCGAAAAAGCAAAAGCAAAAGCATTTTACTTTTTTGCTTAGTTCTTAAGAGCATTTTCTGCAGCATTATGTTAAATATATATTCTTACGGTTATTCACGCGGTTCTCTTGATTTTACATGAATATTATTTTTAAAAAAGTTTTTGTAGAAAGTAAGAACAATTTTCTTCTGCTTTATAAAAAAATAATATATAAGTAAGATTACAGGAATAACCATATTATTTATCATTATCTTATTTACCTACTAATCGCACCAGACATTCGATAGGATTTTCATTACCAAATCTTTTGGGATGTCCCTGCTCGACATTTCCATTACCATAACTCTTTGGCCTTTAAAGTGACTGCAAAAGCTCTGATATCACTTTCTGGATTGATGGCTACGGCGGATTAATACTTCGCTCAGCCCAAGTTGACTCCGTCACTGCCTCTTTAGGATTTTTTATCAAACACCGTAGCTACAGTTCTCTTCCTTCACCCGGCACTGTCACACAGGAAAAACCATCACCAGGAACGTCAGATTTTTCTTTCCGAAGAGTTTTACGACTACAGTAATGGAGCTTTCATTTCACGCGATTCCTCAAGCTCTTCAATTTTTGTCGCTAACAAACCCTTTAATTTCGGTAAAATATTTTCAGTTTTACATTAAAAAAAATCTCTTTGATTTCCTGTTATTAGTTTTCATTTTTCAAAACCTTGGAACTATTTTTTGAATTTAAACATCTCATTCTCATATGGATAGACCTAACCTTGATGAGTATCCAGCCAAGACTTCACCAAGCTATTGTCGAGATCAGTTGAGACCCCGACCATAACACAGTGCCGGGACCCATCGGGACACTTTTGGGCCACCAACTAGGCTTCGCCAGAATTTAGTCAGGACCCGATCAAGACTCATTTAGAACTCATGGGACCCAATTGAAACATTAATGTAATTTAAAGTTTTATGATTGAAAAGGTGTATATATATAAAATTTGTGATTTTTCTTATGCGCCAAATACTAAAAAAATATTTTTTTAAAAAAATCATTTTGATGAAAATGTTTTTAGCTAAAAACAATTTCATACGTTAAAACATACATAGCCTTAGATGTTGTATTGGTTTGTTAATTTATTTGGGTCTACGGTTTTTTATTTTTTGACATGTCCACGCAAGGGTAGGGGGAGGGGGGATTTGAACTTGTGACCTTCGCTTCATAAGGCGTGGTTCACAGCCGATTGAGCTACCTCTTGGGGACGGGTCTACGGTTAAGTAATGACGAAATGTAGACATGAATCTAAGAATTTCAAATATTCTTTTCCTATATATATATTTTAATAAAATATGAGGGAGAAAACTCCCATATTATTTTTTGGGATTTTTTTTTTCAATTTGTTTGTTCTTTTATACTTGGTACGACAAATAAATGCAATTTCTCACCTTTGTTTTGCATTTTGAATTTTCTTTAGAGCTTACATGAATACCTTGCATATAGTCTTTATCTAGAAAATGTGTGTGTGTGTTTTTTTTTTAATTTTTTTTTTAAAAGCATCTGGAAAATGTGTTGCTTCATCGGAGACTTCACTAAGACTCGATCGGGCCATGATCAAGACTTTATTGAGACCTTGTCGGGACTTGCCAAGACTCAATTGGGCAATCGTCGGCACCAAGGATGAAGGGAGGGGGACTGGCAATCTGGCATAGGCCATGGCCCCTCATCAATTCCTAAGAACAAAAAATTAAGGTAAAAAATTTTTTTTTTAAAAAAATTATAAGGTACTTGCCTGTAATACGTGACCAGCGTCGTCTTTCACATATTTTCTTTAATATTCTTAACAGCTATTTTACTAACATAGAGACTCAAACATTAATTTTTGAGTGATCCAAATATGTTGAATGACATTTGTCACTTATGAAGGAAATTTCCTCCAATTCCAAACCAGATTAGGGTTTTCTTTCTTTTCTTTTACCGCATAGAAGGCGGATCCAAAAAAAAATTGCACTAATTAAAGGAATCAAACTGGATTTCTCAAAAATATCGCATTAAATAAGGGAATTATTTTAAGATAATTAATCTTCATAATGGATAATCCCCACATATGTCTTATTAATATTAGCCACATTGGTTCCTATTGATGCCCTGGTGGGGTTGGGCCAGACTATGGCTTAGTCGGACTTGAAAGAGTGCATGCGGTTCCCACTGTCTAGGCCCCTCTTGTACAACTCCCAGCGGGTAAGTACTACTATGGTCATGCCCAGGTAGGAGAGCTGCAATTGATCTCCCCGGCCTATCCTTTTTACTCAGAAAAAAAAAATGATATTATTTTTTGAAAAGAGATTCATCATAGTCTCATTCATGAAAGATCAGTAGCAAAACTTTTATAATACAGGGCAAGCCCTGAAGTATCTGTAGTTAAACTACAAAGATACCAACGTCATACAAGACGTATTACAATTCATATTCTAAAAAAAAATCCGCTAACCTATGACTAATCAACAAATGAAATATAAATTTGTACCAGACAGAACCAACTAATGCATAGGTAGGCTGGTAGCAATTATTCCTTAACACTAAGGGCTGAGAACCCCAGGCCAACACTTGTCCTCCTCGACCCGAAAGCCAGGATAATGTTCACATCCCCAACCCAAAGATCTAAACCAAACATCACACCTAAAAGCAGGCCAATCGAGATAGGACTTATTACAAGCAAAAAAACAGTAAAAATACAAGAAAATAAAACCAATCGCATGCAAGCAGACCTCATACACTGAAGGACGCGTTGGAAGCTCGACGTAGTGGGGGTGCGGAAAAAGGCCTGACAGTGGACGGAGAGCGACGAAACAAGCGCGGAGAAGATCGGCAGAACAGTAAAAACCAAAAAAAACACACAAAACAAACAGAGAGGAGCAATGCAAGGAAATACTAAAGCAAATACAGGGAAACCTAGCAAAAACAAAAACAAAACATAAAAAATACAAAGGAAACAAAATATAGGGAAACCAAAGAAAAACAAAAACAAAAGCAGAACGATCAACCAGAAAAGGCTGGGGTGAGATCTGGCTGGAACATTGCTAAGGAAGGTGGCGATGGGAGAATGACGCGGTGTGGGAGCGTATTGGACCTGCCTCAGGCGGAGGGCTGCGAAACACCAAAAGCCGGAAGACCCAAACAGGGGCACAAAGAGCCCCAAAAACAATCGAAAAAGAGCATTAATTAAGTAAATAGAGCATTAATTTGTTTTTAAAGAAATAATTTTTTATTAGTAATCATTAATTGGGGCCTTTAGGTGAAATTGAGTGAGTATTATTATTATTTTTTTTTGACATGTTCACACAAGATGGGGGAGGGGGATTCAAACTAGTAACTTCTGCTTCATTAGGCGTAATCCCAGCTGATTAAACTACCGCGTAATCCCAGCTGATTAAACTACCTCTTGGGGACTAAATTGAGTGAGTACTTATATATATCTATATGCATGTATTTTTTTTTATAGCAGATTCATATTTTGATCTATATCACCATCATATATGACCAATCACTAAACATGATACTGGGTTGACAGGTTGTAATACATGCATATAGAAATATAAAAAAATTGAATGGAATGTAAAAGGAGAGGGTGATAATACTAGGGAAATTGAATCCATTTCTTTAAAAAGAGGGGAGAGATAATTGGATTTTTTTTCCTTAAAAGAAAAGAGAGTGATTCATTGCATGTGTGAATTGTCTCTAATTAGATTATGGTTGTCTTTAGATTCTAAGAGGGTGTTTGTTAAACACCCTCACATTCCCCCAAGTTCACGTTCCCCAACTCAACTTGCACTGTTCATGGCAGAAGGTCAAATTGTCAGGTGCAGCTCGGCAGGTTTGAAGTGTTTAATTTTATCATTTTTCAATTTTACCCCTTTAAACAACAGCACTCATTAGTTCCCATTCNCCTTTAGGTGAAATTGAGTGAGTATTATTATTATTATTTTTTTACATGTTCGCACAAGAGGGGGGAGGGGGA
Organism: Carpinus fangiana; assembly: GCA_006937295.1. Classification (NCBI taxonomy): domain Eukaryota; kingdom Viridiplantae; phylum Streptophyta; class Magnoliopsida; order Fagales; family Betulaceae; genus Carpinus; species Carpinus fangiana. The sequence goes on along the minus strand of CM017328.1, from coordinate 6,066,788 downwards.
TTCAAACTAGTAACTTCTGCTTCATTAGGCGTAATCCCAGCTGATTAAACTACCTCTTGGGGAATAGGATCCTCTCCATTTCAAATGAAATGGAGAATATCCATTTAGTGTAAAATGAGGGATAATATTGTAAATTTAGTCCTTCAACTTTAATGTTAAGACAATACTACCCCTTATTTTACACTAAATGGATACTCTCCATTTGAGTTGAAATGGAGAGGATCTTGTTCCACCTCTTGGGGACTAAATTGAGTGAGTACTTATATATATCTATATGTATGTATTTTTTTTTTATAGCAGATTCATATTTTGATCTATATCACCATCATATATGACCAATCACTAAACATGATACTGGGTTGGCAGGTTGTAATACATGCATATAGAAATATAAAAAAATTGAATGGAATGTAAAAGGAGAGGGTGATAATAGTAGGGAAATTGAATCCATTTCTTTAAAAAGAGGGGAGAGATAATTGGATTTTTTTTCCTTAAAAGAAAAGAGAGTGATTCATTGCATGTGTGAATTGTCTCTAATTAGATTATGGTTGTCTTTAGATTCTAAGAGGGTGTTTGTTAAACACCCTCACATTCCCCCAAGTTCACGTTCCCCAACTCAACTTGCACTGTTCATGGCAGAAGGTCAAATTGTCAGGTGCAGCTCGGCAGGTTTGAAGTGTTTAATTTTATCATTTTTCAATTTTACCCCTTTAAACAACAGCACTCATTAGTTCCCATTCTACCCCTACCCACATCAAAAAGATGTTTTTTTTGGTCATTTGACTCAAAAGCATGGCCTGAACACATTTTTGTCAAGCAGCCATATGTTGTTTGGATATGCTTCGCTACAGTGCTTTGGGGCTTTGGGGAGTGTGATGTTTTTTTGACAAACAAGGCCTAAATTTATTGGACCTTCCACTTTTCATTTTTCCTTGCATTAAAAATTAAAATCTGACACACTATAAAATATTGAGTAAGGAGTTGAACTAATATCATCAAGCAAATAAAATTCTCAAGTCATCGATCACATACTCTCCAACATCAATACTCATAAGACAATGGCGAAGACTTGTTTCAAAATGGCTTTTTTTATGGTCTTACTTGTTGCAACTTGTTAGTCTCTCTAATAACCCTAGCTAGTTTGTATTTGTTTTTTTTTCTTCTCAATATATAAGATAATAGTCTTTATCTCTCATAACCATTGATTTTTGTTTTATGTTATCATAATGACAGATGTATCATTCTCAATTGTACCAAGAGCTGAGGCAGCTGTACTTCGTTGTCGTAGCGATATCGACTGCGTTCTATATATGAAAAACTGTCCGTACTATAGAATTTGTGGCCCACAAGATATCTACATCTGCTACAAAAAAGAAGAAGCTACTTCGAATGCTAATGAAATTACTCCCAAATGAAATAAGGATGGTGGTACTCATATATAAAACAAAAGAAAATAAAGGAAAAAATAATTATATTTCGTTGTTATCGAAGTGGTGGTAGACCATCTCCTCTCAATTAGGGGTGTTGTTGGAGTTATCTTTGCATCTCCTCTTCTCTTCCTAAAAAATTAGAAGTGAATGGCTGATAAAGTCATATTTTTGTACTTGTATGGTTGTATTGTAGTTTTTGTGCCAGTTAATAAAAAAATTAACTTCCTTGGATTAGTCATTTTCTTCTATTATTGATTAACAATAAGTTTTTATTTTTTATTTTTTTTTTATTTTTTATTTTTATCTTATACGTTACCACATTATCGTAATTGTGAAATAACATTCCTTTTCAATTAATTATCATATGATGATCATTTTATATAAATATAAAATTTTTGGTCCCAAGATATAAGGTTGAAACATCGAACCATGTGCTAAAATCAAAGGGTGAGTTAGAAGAAAGACTCTGCTCAGAGTTCTTTTAACGAGTGATCTCGATTAAGTTGGGAAGTTTATAGGGCTACCCATTTTGCAATTTTTATTTAATTACAAATTTAACAAATAAAAACAAATAAATAAACATACAAGTAATGGATTTGGAGGAATATAATTCTCCAAGGCTATACTCCTAGGTGGCCAATGCCCATGATAATGAGGAGAATCTTCTAGTGGACTACAAATATTTGGACCAAATCCTACATATCTGGCGGCTACATCGAAGGAAGTTTGGATACTGATGAGCTGAGTATCCCCAATAATGGATCTATGATGATTGGTTGGGACAAATGCTAAACAGAAAATGCCATCGCCAATATAACTTTCATGCCCAACTAGAATGTTTCTTCTCTTTAATGTTAGGATTGGTCTAGCTGCAAAAATAAATGACATGTTTGGAACTTGAACCGGCTCTAACCTGGATAGGTTATAACACGTGTTAAACGGGGGTCTTGCGGGGGCTTGAGGAAGATTTAGGGTTTTTGAAATGTAGGCGTTGCGAAAAACCTTGTAAATAGGCTTGGGTAGTTTGGTAAATATTGTACCTGAATCTACAATCACTCCTCCGAAGCCTTGTTCTGTTATTTTGAAGCTGTTTTCGGGAATGGGTAGCTGCTCGTCTCCAATCCCAACACCCAAGAGGGCAACATAATAAAAAGTCGGTGTTTTTGGGTTTCGAAGCAAGGGAATCCATGCAGTTCCCGTAGGTAGCGCTGCACCAGGAAGGCTGAAATTCAACCAACTTGGTGACCCTCCAAACAAACCCAGCAAGCAATAACTGAAGATGTCGGCCAATCCACGGAACCGCGACTGAGTCAGCAATGACAATGGGCCACCTCCAAGGCCCAACAAGTCGTTGCTTCCAGCCACAATGCCATAGTTTGAGTGGCTGCACCCAAATAACACCTTTGGGACAATGGTGCTTCCAAACGTAGGTGTCTCGAGCACAAGCAAGCCATTGGTGGAGGTGCCTTCCGGGTAGTCGACCTTGTAGGGACACTGACTTGTGTTGTTGTTGTTGTTGCAACCATGTTGATAAAGGTGATTACAGGCGGCAGAGGAACAAGGTAGTACGGAGAAGGAAATGGAATTGAGTGGGTCGAATCCGAGGCCTGGCGTTTGGCCACAATTACATGGTTTACATTGAAACCATGTAACATCACTCCATGTGTACATAGCCATAAATTGGGTGACCAGAGGGGTACCCACTTCTATCTGAGTAAAATATGCCCAAAGCCCTATCGTTTAGGGGAAAATTTCTGCAGACATGAAAATGGGTTGGGTGACAGTGGGAGTGGAAGGGGAAGAGGAGGCCAACAATAGTATCACCATTAGCATTGTAACTGAGCTATAAAACAAGTCCATTATGTATCTATCTAAGAGAGAGAGAGAGAGAGAGAGAGAGAGAGAGAGAGAGAGAGAGAGAGAGAGAGAGAGAGAGAGAGAGAGAGAGAGAGAGAGAGAGAGAGAG
>CM017328.1:5982668-6059601 GCA_006937295.1 Carpinus fangiana | reverse complement strand
TTTTTTTTTTTGGAGAATCAAAGAAACAGGTTGATCAGCCTTTTTATTAAACCGCCTTTTTATTAGAGAATCAGAGAGAGGGACGAAGAGATGAGAGATTGAATTTTTTGAAAGGACAATAAGATTCAGAGAAGATGGGTTGAGCTCCGTTTTTTTTTTTTTTTTAGGAGAAGCCACCCATGCCCTGGGGTTGGCGCGAGGCCACCCCATGGGTGGCTGGAGTTGCCGCAAGTCCACTTCCTCCTTGCGACCACCCCAGTGGGCGGGGGTACCGGCTCGACGCCCACGACGCCGGTCTTCTTCTCTCTTTCTCTCTACAGCTCTCTTTCACTCTCCAATCTCTCCCTCTTCTCTGTTCCGTCTCTCCTTCTCTGTAACTTTCCCTCAGGCTCACTCTCTTTCAATCTCTCATATCTTCGTCCCTTTCTCTCTTTCTGATTATCTTTTCCGCATTTTTTTTTTTTTTTTTTTAATAAAAAGGCTGAGCAACCCAGGTTGGGTTAACCAGCTTGGGTTTCTTCTCATAGGAAACCGACAGAGGAGAGAGAAATGAATTGTTTTCATTTTAATATTGTTGCCACGTAGACTTTGATGGTGAAAATGTGGTCTTTTGATTGCGTTGTAGCATGTTTTTGCTGCCACATGTTCTTAAAAAAAATAATAAAATAAATAACATTTTGAAAAAATAAAATAAAATAAACCCTATTCCATTACAGGAGTATATTCCACAAACCAAATGAGTCATAAGTATTCCGCTTCTTTCTTAGACCGAGTGATAAATCCGACACTCCCTTCAAGACTTGGTTGAAAACTAAGTATTCCACTTCTTTTTTAGGCCGATGAATAAATCAACCCTCTCTTCAAGACTTAGTATTCTTCTTCTTTCAATTAATCGTAAGAGATCTACATCCCCGGACAACTCTAGTGTTTCATTGGAGAGCGTGGAGACACGTAGTTGCCCCAACCCATCCCAATCGTGCCGCCTATGGAGGATCGTCCCACGATGGAGATTGTGAGAAGTGAGGTGCTTGGTGATGAAATCAAGGTTTGTGATCAAGAGTGTACTAGAATTTACATACGCACCTGAATCACACTAGACGTTTGACAGGCAGCCTTGATAGGATTTCCATTTGCTTCAAATCACCAAAGTTATGAATGCCTCTATAACTCATATGACAATTACTGAAATTGGTAAATTCTTCACCCATGAAACTACAGCTAACAAAACGGGTTAGCGGGTTAACCTACCACCCAAAAAGAACAAGTCCAAACACAACCCTTTTAACTTAACGAGTTAGACACTTAAACTCGAATATGACCCGCAAGTGACCGGCACAACTTGTTTAACCTATTTAATAAACAGGTCACAAACGGGTTGACCTGTTTGACCCATTTAGACCCAAATGCAATATGTTTAATCTGTTTGATCTAACCCAAACAACCCGTTTGACCCATTTTGACCCCTACAAGACCCGTTTAAGGCGTTTGGCTCGTTCTAACATGTATTGATTGTATAATAATATATATAATTTCAAACAGGTCAAGCGAATCAACCCATTTATTAAACTGGTCAAGCAGGTCAACCCATTTGTTAAACGGATCAAGCAAGTCAACCAATTTACAACTCAAACCCGTTTATGCCAAACGCTAGCACTCTAATTTCGTGTCGAGTTCGTGGGTCGTGTCAAAAATTGTCAATCCTACTTGTAACGAATAAATTACCCAACAAAAGTTCAATAAAAAGCGAGGGAAAATTATATGCTTAACAAGTCAAAACACTAGAAAGACTTTTCACATGATTCATATTCGCTAATGTGTCCAAGCACTCAATAGATAGTCAACATAATTATATAAGAAGGCAGAAAAGGCTAGTAATAAGCATAAAAACGTAATAGGAAAACCACTCACCCTCGACCTTCATCATAATTCCAGAAACTTGGAATCCAAAAGTAGTATGCCAAATATGGGATTTTGTAGGTGATGCACATATGAAATGAATTGGAAGCCCGATCACCGAAATAGTCTGGACTCTTGTTATGGATTGTCTTGTTGCTCAATCACATTCCTCGATCCATTGAGGAAAACTAGGGAATCTTTGTAACTAACAAGTTGACAGAATCCATCTCCAGATTCCCTACCTATACCAAGATCCCTCAGTTGTTGTGTTCTTGGGTCATACAATTCCAAGCCTCCATCTTGATTGCTTAGAACTATCAAACCATCATCCCGAAGCTGTGTTAGATCCCAAAGAAGTGGAAGAATGTGTTCGATTGTAACTATTTTGATCCAACATCTTTCACCACAAAACTCACTCAACGCCCATATATCAAGCGATTTTTCAAAGACATTGCCACATTGTAAAAGCAAAGCTACACAGTTATGGATAACAGCAATCTCCTGAAAAAAAGGATTCTTCAGTTGGGGGAGGCAGTACCTCTTGGAACACCTCATTGCTCATATCAAAGGAAAGCAAGAATGGGTGGAAAATGTCATTCTTCTCAGCAGCCCACCAATGATGAACTCCATTCAGGTATGAAGGAAAACGAGATAAACGAAATTTATAAGATGGGTTAGCGGATGAATCAATCACTCTCCAGGAATCAGCACTAAGGCTGTACACGGCAACCTCGGATCGAGAATCCAAGTTCTGAACCCTAACCACCTTGTAATCATTAGTGTTTGGATCAAAACCTAAGCCAATGTTAGAAACAGAGAGTGGCAAATCCGGTTGGCGGTGGATTGGGGGGAGCATCTTTGATTCTCTTGTCGTAGGGTTCCATAACACTATCTGCTCATAATCGAACTGCACTTCCCTATCCTTGCACAGAATACCAGAAAAACAAAGTATTCCATTGCAGGGACCGAAGACTCTCACTACCCCGGCAACCTTATTCTGAAACAATTGTAATGGATCTACGTCTCCGGACAGCTCTAGGGTTTCATTAAGACACGCGGTTGCCCCAACCCATCCCAATCATGCCTATGGAGGATCGTTCCGCGATGGGGATTGTGAGAAGTGAGGTGCTTGAAATCAGGGTTTGTGGTCAGCGTGTACCAGGATTTACATACGCACCTGAATCGCACCAGAGATTTGACGGGCAGCCTTGATAGGATTTCCATTTGCACATCTTCTGGGAGCTCCCTTTTCGACATCGTTAAACCTAACCCACTTGCTAAATCTGCAATCAAGAATCCATGGAAAAAAAGAAAACAAAATTAATCAAGAAATTGTATGGGATTTTCATGGTCAAGAAACATAATGAAGAAATAAAGGAAAAATATTTTCTTTACCGTTGCATTTCTTTTTCCTCATTGCATTTTCTTTACCGTTGGGTCTCTCTCTTCCTCTCTCTCCACCGCCTTCTTCCAACGGGCCGAGAAAGGTAACGGAACGTTTGTTTTGCCTTCAGCGTTAGTCACCCACGACGTCGTTTTACAAAATTAAATCTTGACCATCCATTTTCTTTACAGGAGATCTCCGGTTATTTGAGTAACTGCACGTAAGGGCGGACGGAACAATTATTTTAAGCCAATCTAAAAACAAAAAGTGAACTATTTTTATTGGCCCGACCCGAATCACTCGACAGCTCAAACCGCTCCCATTCAAATTTGCAGTTTGAGCTGGCCATTTGCCAACAATCGAAATTCTATCAACGTTTCAATATTTTTCCCATAAAATCATAAAACCTTTTAATCTCTCAGCCCTGCAAAGTTTGGAGCTTTGAGACTCTGATTCATACCTACAGAGGTAAAAACTTCGATGCATTTTAGATTGCTGTATTGGCTTGTTTCGGTTTGTTAATTTATTTGGGTCTCTTCGTGGATATTGTGCTAAGGTTATGAAGAATTGAGAATCTGAAGAATAGGGTTTGGTTTTCATGAATTCGTACTGAAGGGTTTCATTTTTCGCATCTAATGGTTCAAACCCATGTTGGGTTTTTTTTTTAATACATTTTTTCCCTGGGAGATGTAATTCGCATTGTTATGTATAAACTTGATTACTCGAATTAAAGAGTACTCGAAATGCGTTTTTGGTTAAGTAATGACGAAATGTAGACATGAATCTAAGAATTTAAAATATTATTTCCATTTTTTTTTTATAAATAAAATAGAGGGAGAAAAATTTCACATTATTTTTTGTTCTTTATTGGGATTTTATTTCATTTCGTGTGTTCTTGTATAGTTGGTACGACAAATATAAGCAATTTCTCATCTTTGTTTTGCCTTTTGGTTTTTTTTGGAGCTTACATGAATATTTTGTATATAGTCTTTACCTGGAAAACGTGTTGCATCATCTATGTTTGTCATTTGTTTATTATTGATGATGCCATTTATTGTTATACTTGGGGGAGCATCTCTGATAGTTTGGTAATGGATACAGGTATTCCTTTTGCGCATTTGTCTTTATTTTTCTTGCACAAATGTCGCATCACACAAGGAGTGATAGTGAAAACTCTTCTGACATTGAGGAACTCTTACAGATTGGAACTAGATGCAGAGAGGTATATTTTATGCCCATCTTACCTACTTTTGAGTATGATTTTAAGATGTTGTTAGGGGAATTATAATCTATGGCCTTGAGGTAATTTTAGATTACTGTAATTGGCTAGCTTTTGAGTTGAGATCTAAAAACATTAATTTATATTAGGATTGTGTATATGAAAATTACCATGAACCATTTGCAATGAACAGTTTGAGGTAGGATTGAGCAATGTATTTCCTTTTTCATATAATCGTCGCTGAGTTTAGTAATATTTTCCAGCCATTGACTGGGTGATGTTTCTTTGTTATCAATTCAAGTTTCAATATGGATATCTGTATATTGTCATCAAAATTAACACCTTCTGCCTTTTATAATTGATGTATCTGTTTATTCACTTATTTGTATGCAGTTAAGGAAAGAAAAGGATAGGCTGAAAGATTCACAATCCCAAAGCTTCGAATTGATCCGAGTAATATTTTGTTGCTTATAGCAGTTTTGTTTTCATTTCAACAGATTATGTAACATAAAAAACAATCATTATCTTTGATATGATCAAGTCATTTATTTGGTTCCTTTTTGGATGAATTAAGTGAGTATGGACATGACATTGAATTATTCCTTTTTCCCATTTCATTGTCCTCTTACTAACATTCTCTGTTGCTTTTCAGTTCATTATTATTGAAATTGTCCTTTAATATAGAAACTAGTGAAGATATGAAAAGAAACTTTTGGTGTTGCAACATATACTGTTTTGGAATGCAGTTGTGCCATGTTCTGAACTGCATTAATTAGATATGGTTCCAAAGGTAATACCTAACTATTGTAACCTTGCATAGGCTGGTTGTGGTTGAGCCTCTCATAGCTCTTGATTACCAATCTTTTAATGACAATTTCCTGTATTATGACATGTAAAGATAGATTGAAAAATCCAACTTATTAAATAGTATAACATATACGCTTGTACTGTTTCTGCTTATTTTGTGAGTCAGCTGCTAAATAAAGGGTGCCAAGTCAGGCATAGTTATTTTCTAAATTTCCCACAAATATTCTAATGATAATTTTCAGAAAAGCATGTGAAGAAAACCCCTAATTTGTAGCGAAGATGTCAATAAAAGGCAAAAAAAGGAAAAGAAAATAAAGGATATAAAAGAAGAAACAAAACAAAAAAAAATGGTGGTTTTAACCTTCCGCTCCACCCCTCTTCTTTGGTCTATAAACAAGTTGCCTTTTAAGAAGATGAATATATTCTGGCAGAATATCAGTAAAAGTGCTTGAAGTTATTATCTCCAGCAAACTTATCTGATTTATGATTTTTTTTTTTAATGCAGAGACTAGAACTACATGTAAATTCTTTGTCAAAGGCTCATACAGAAGACAAGAAACACATTCAAAAGCTGGAAAAAGAGCTGTTGAACTGCTCTCAAGAAATAGGTATTTATTCTTGCTTTTATAAAGATGTGTATTTGTCTAGTTCATTCAACTTTTGTGACTGATTGTTATTTTTGTTTGTGTATGGAGTATTATAGCTTGTTTGCATTCTGTAATTTGATGATGTCTTCTCATGTATCATAAATTGCCATCTCTGAAACATGTATTCTGTTTATAATGGATGTCTCAGTGGTATTTTATGAATGTCTTCTATTTTGACTCCTCAAGCTCTAATCCACTTTTTGTCCATGGTATCTTATCTATGGATGAGATCATCTTCATTCTACTATTTGATCAATATCTTGTAATATATGATTTCTTATAATCTAAAGTAAAGCATTCGATTATTTAATGAATGTATTCCAAACCCTTTTGATTAAGAGACTATTAAGATGCAATAACATTAAACCTATGAGCAAAGAATTTTATTGATTGCGATATGTTCACTCATTTCTCATTAGTGGATACTCACATTATACATGCTAGTTAGGGCAATGTAGAAACTGCAACAGTGTGTGTTTTTTGGACCTTTTTTTTGTCCTTACATTTAAAGGAACCTGTAATTTGACATAGCCATTAGAAAATAGTATAACCCAATGCACGGATAACTAATTGGTGTGTTACATTCATGCACCACCTTACCATGCAAGACGTCATGATAATCATTCCCTGATCAGGTACTCTGACAAATTATATCAAGAGTTGGGGGCTTGACGCCCTCTTTTCTATATAGCTCATCCTGCATTTATGCAGGGTTTAGGGTAAAGCGGTTTATGTACTTGGTTCCAAAAATAAGGACAATTGTGTTCAACTATATGATTCTTATGTATTTGTCAATGACAATATAACAATGTATGCACATTGATGGCTCTGGCAGCATGCTGTTCCATCCATGACTCTCTTGTTGGTGGTTTTCTTTGGCTCATCCCAATCACAATATTCATTGCAGATTACCTGCAGGATCAACTAAATGTGAGGAACACGGAGGTGAACTACCTGGAAGAGGATGTACACAACCTTGAGCTGAAATTAGTAGACATGGAAGATCTACAGGAGAAGGTTAACAGGTTAAGCGAGGAGCTGAAGAGGTCTGATTTGGAGCGCTTGTTCTTGATACAGGAACTGGAAAGCAAAGAAGTAGAGTTACAAGAGTCAACTTTGTACATAGTGAAACTAGAGGAGTCAATCTCATCGATGGCATTAGAGTCTCAATGTGAAATAGAAAGCATGAGGCTTGATATCATGGCCTTGGACCAGAGTTGCTTCGAGGCTAAGAAAATCCAGGAAGAATCTGTTAAAGAAAAAGATAGGATGAATGAGTTGATTCAAGAGCTTGAGGTTCAGTTTCAGGATGCACAACAAATTATCAAATGTCTAGATAAGGAAAATAAGGACCTAAAGGAGAAGCTAGATACATCTGAAACAAATGCTAGAGTATTTTATCAAAGGATTGAAGAATGGCTGGCAAACAAGGAGCGATCACATCAGGAGTCTGAGATGCCCATGAGTACATTGGAAAACAAGATGAGTATGTCTAAAGAAATGAGGTACATCACAATTTATAATTGCTGTTTTTGTTTACCCTGTAACTTGTATGTCCCAATTAGGTATGCGATCTAGATAATATTATAATAGTTTATAGGAAGAAGCTTTTGTTCTAGTCCACTCTTTAGACCTGCCAGATACACTTGACAATAAAATCAACATTTAGATTAATCTCTCTTAGAGCCTGTTTGGGATTGCGTTTGAGAAATAGAGCTTTTAAGTTAAAAAGAGCTTTTGGGCAAAAGTTCTATTTTTAAGCTTTTGCCAAAAGTGCGTTTTGGGCATTTTTACGCTTTTTGGACCCTTAAAAGTATTTTTAATTTTTTTACTAAACGAGTACTTTATTCTTCAAACAGACTTTTTTAGTGTTAAAAGTACTTTTAGGCCCCTCAAACGCAATTCCAAACAAACCCTTATTCAATAAATCCACTTATCAAGACATATTTCTGTAGAATCAGAAAAATAGTCAATGAGCCAGGTCTTTTTTTTTTTTTTTTGACATCGGATGGTACTTGCTTCCATTTGGGATTTGACTTGGATCTTGAGCTCTTCCTTGGTGGAGTCCTTCTACTGGTGTTTTGCTACAATTATTGGTCAGTGTTGTTTCAAGGTGACTGATAATCATCTGCTTCAAAAAGAAATCGAAGAATTTCTTGGGAATCCTACAAGATCTATTCGTTCTTTTTCTCTGACAGATGGTCAGAAAACTTCACCTGGGTCCAAATCCTACTATGACATCCACTCAAGATCAGAAAACAATAGGATTCTTGACATCATAATGAGTAGATGTTAAACCTATCTTTTAAGGGATTATCATTAGAATTGTCTTGAGGAGAAAATCCTGCATTAGTTTTGTTTTGAACTTTTATCTAATTATGTGGGTTTATCTTTGTCTCTCTATTTTCAATCAAAGTTAATCTTTTGACATCCTTATTAATACATAACACTACTTTTAGCACTTGTGGAGAAGTCTTGGGTCCACTCCTTTCCAAATTAGTAGTGGTATCAGGAGCAGATGTAGATTCAAGAACGAAGATGGAAAAGATGTCACGACAGGTCCAAGAATATGAACTTCTTGTGAAGCAACTTAAGGTACGACATGCCTTTGACAGTGGGTTGAATAAACAAAATTAGGTTTCAAGTGAGACTTCAGTCCCCTAGGTTCTTGTCCTTTTCTGAACTTGGAGGTTTCATGACTCAATTCTTAAACTGTAGAATTTAACATGCTAATGGTTTCCAGGAGGAATTGAGAGAGGAAAAGTTAAAAGCAAAAGAAGAAGCAGAGGACCTAGCTCAAGAAATGGCTGAGCTAAGGTACCAAATTACAGGTTTGCTTGAAGAAGAGTGCAAACGCCGTGCTTGCATCGAACATGCATCTTTGCTGAGAATTGCTGAATTAGAGGCACAGGTATTGATGTTTAGATTTGCAATCTTTCTTGTAAACCTTAAAAAGATTATACTTTTGTAAAACGGTACAATCTTGTTTTGGTGATCAAGGTTCAAAAAGAAAATAGAAAATCCTTTGCTGCTGTCAGGCACCTCCGTGAAGCATAATAGAGATGTTGGTATCAAAAGCTTTAGGGGCCCATGTAGAGAAGAAGTTACTGAGGTTTGTATCACTCTAAGGTTTCTTTCTAAATTGCACATTCATTTTCGCTGTTCCCTTGCTCATAATTGATACTTTTCATCCATAAAAGGCGCTCCAATTCACATTCCTAGTACCCTCTGACAAGAGAGCAGAACATCTTTTTTTTTTCTTTTCTTTTCTTAAATGCATGCTTAATCTTTCCATGCAGGCTCCACACAGAAACAATGTGTGAAGCTGTCAAGACTACCATCCTCAGGAAGTCTTTCTATGTGTTGCTTTGTGAAATAACCTGCAGAAAGCAAAACTTGATGGAGTACTGCAGATGATGCAGCACACTCTGTAAAGCAGCCATATGTAGCAAGGCATTGAAGAGGGTAGGCAAGGTGTGTTGTGTCATGAGTGGAATTTGTATGGATAAAATTGTTTGTTAAAGCAGCCATGGAATACATTGCAGATGAAAATAGCCCATTTTTTGGGGGGGTATATGATTCAGCAATCGATGTAGATATTTATTTATGTTATTGGTGAATTGTATCGAATTGTATACTTGGTGCTTAAGGCAGTCGATAATATTTTTGAGCACCACGGAACGAATGAGATCCTTCCCGTTTATGTGTGTCATGTGTGCAGAAAGTTGATAGGCTGCGGGGTAAAGTATCATGATTGTTCAATACTTAAGAGAAAAAGGTGAAAATTAGTACTTCTTAATGAAGATCATTTGGAATCCGTTTGGGATTACGGTTTTAATAAGTACAATTTAAAAAATTGCATTTTTGAAATCGCGATGTTTTAAAATCATAAAGGTTTTTGGTAAAATATATTAAAAAGTATTTTTTTAACAAATATTTGTTATACAAAATCGTGATTTTAGTTTAAATTCATGCATTTTCAAATAAGTATCCTCTAGTTTGCTTATAGAAATCATGGATTTTTTTTTTCTTATTTTAAATTAAATGCTTTTTAAATCAAAATGTCAAACGCTTTACGATTTGTGATATCTTTTGAGAGCGTAAATTATTCTTGCGAAATCGCACTCTCAAATGCACCCTTATATTTTTTTGGAAAATCTTTTTCTATTGTTAAGTGTTTGATGTGGTGTGAAATATTGGATAACATGAAAATGTTTTTGGTTGACTAAGAAAAACAAACTTTATAAGGCATAAAATAATTTACACTTCTCATCTTAAACTACTTTCCATTGCTTTCTCCAATTTCTTGGTATGAAATTGTGAGAAGACTATTTACAAGGCTATTTGCCTGAGTAGGTCTCAGGTTACACCCGGGTGGGTGGGCTTTACAAGAGTTCTCTCACAATTATTTGTTCAAATTGCAAGCAATATGGGCAAATAATCGCACTAGATTTCAATCTTATCTCTAAAGTTTTTTAGTCTCACTCTCGTCCACCCATCTTCTCTTTGTTGTCTCTCTCTTCTTCGTAGATCTTCATATTATATGAAAATATAAGAAACACTGAACCATTTTTCATACATGTATTATGCCAAAAAATGATTTTTAAACCATTTTTAAGGTTAAAAAAAAAAAAAAAAAAAACGACATTTTCAATAAATAAAAAAATATTTTATGCCGAAAGGAATGAGCCATAGCTTATCAACTTTTTAAACTCCAAAAAGGTATTTTCACTTATTTAATTTCTTTTCAAATAAAACCTAGTTAAACATTACCACCTCGTATTAGAATAATCAAATATTCTAATCTTGCAGCTCTGTCTAGCCAGACATTTTCAAACTTGTAGCCCTGGACAAAATATTTTTTCATTTATTTATTTATATTGGAGGCAATTTGTACTGTTTTTGAGGTTTCAATGAATTTTTTATTTATTATTTTTTTTTTTTTCTGGAAAACCAAACACTGCCCCCATTAAGAAGAGAAACATCACTTGCAAGTTTTATTTTATTTTTAACATTTTGAACTTCATTCATCATCAAAATGGTAATCTATATTCATAACCTATCTTTTTTATTTTATTTTTTATTTTTGGGGGAAAATTTATCGTTAGACAGAGTTTTTCTCCAAATTGGGTTAGAGGAACTTTCTTCAACCCAATCTATAAAAATGACATCTGTCACTTTTTTTTAATAACATAAGATGCACATGAGTTTTTAATATTATTTATTTCAACTTTATCTATGCTATTAAAAAAGTATGTGCATCTCACATGTTTAAATGACATATGTCATTTTTATAGACTGAGTTAAAAGAAGTTCCTTTTTAACTTACTCCAATCTAATTTGAAGAAAAACTCCATCCTTTCTCGCTTATCACTTTCAATTTTTAAGAATTTGGATCCATTTTGGTTTCATGATATCTCATCTGTATCGATTCTAATAGTATGGCTATTAATGAAAACTAAAAAAGTTTAACTAATTTTTCTAAATTATAAAAATTAGTGTCTCACAACTTTAAATTGAATGGTATGATTGCAGATGAAAAATAAATATCTCATTATTATTTTAGGGTATAAAAATAGGACAAAGTTGGGTTGGAGGAATTTCTTCCAAACTTGGTTAGAGAAATTTTTTCCAGCCTAATTTATAATAATAACATATGTCATTTAAACATGTAAAAGTCACCTGATTTATTAATAATAGGAACAAACTTATAAGAGATTTTATTAAAAAAATATGTTTATCTGACATGTTATTAAAAAATTATGTATTTCTCACGTGTTAGGTTAAAACAAAAATAAGTGTCTTGATTCTAAGTGGTATGAATGATTAAAGATGGGCAATTGGGTACCATCTTTACTCATTCTTAATTTTTGGAAAAACTTCACAAAAGACCTGTGAGAACTACCATGGGATTTGAAAAGATCCTCCAAAATTTCAAAAGCTCTCATTTTCATCCCGAACTTTTAATTTAATGCAATCTACCCCTCATCTGTCAATTTTTAGACGTTAAAAGTGATTAAATGAATTTTATATCTTTGAAACTTTTATAAAATTTCAAATTTACCCTTTAATTTTAAATTGGAAAAAAAAAAGAAAAAAAAAATTTGAAGGAAAATTGGTCCTTTTAGTGGTTTCCGTTAAGGTTTAACGTAAAAAATTGACGGATGTGGATGTGGTCAATTGCATCAAATTGAAAGTTTAAGGGTAAAATTAAAAGTTTTTAAAATTTGTGGGATTTTCTTAAAACACGTGGTAGTTCTAGGGTCCCCAGTAAAGTTATCTCTTCATTTTAATTTTTTATTATTATTTTTTTTTTTAAGAAGAAGATAAAGGCAAGTTTAAAAGATATCAAAGAAATATTTCTTTTAAGAAAGTGGAAATTTTATTTTGGGATATTTCAAAAACTAAAGTAGGACTCTAAATTGAGACGGGGAGTACTAAAACGTGTTTAGATGAAATATTTTATCCTTGATGGTACTATGTGATTTAAAAAAAAAAAAAAAAAATTAAACAGAAAATATTAAAATAGGCACACTTTTTTTCTAAATAATAAGAATGTGTTTGGGATTGCAATTTCATAGTATAGAAATGCGATTTTAAATCAAATCACAGATAATGTATCGTTTGGAATAACAATTTGTAAACGAATAATAATCAGCATATTTGATTAGCATAACGCTAAATTACGAATTTAAAGGGTATATATACGATTTTACAAAACAATTAACTATATTTTCAAATTGCACGTTTTAAAATAACATTTTTCAAATTACAAATTCAAACAGACCCAACACACGTACTAGATGCCCGACGAGACTTGAAATCATGACTTCACCCTTCATCTTGCTACACAGAGATGAAGTACCCAATTGGTTAGATAGGGTTTTGTAATCATCAAAATACAAAATGCTAAGTCATAAAAGTTGGTAACTTGTTTAGCAAAATTAGCACATATATATTTTGTCCTGATAATTCACTTCCAAGTAAAAGTGACCACCTTTGTCTATATCCTTTTGTAAGTTGCTAGATAATATTAGCATACAAATGATCAAATTTGATGGTTTAATATTGGCTAAAATTGCCTTGATTGTGCAAGCCAAAGCCCATCGTGCCATGTCTTACCTTTTATAGAAAGAAGTTGTCAAAATCAAATTACTTGAACTAATCTTCCTTACTCTCGAAGAGATCAGAGAGATTTATAGAGTCTAATCCGGCCAAAAATTTGTAAAATAATAAAATAAAGAGAATAGTAGTAGGTGGGTGTGAACAAGATTACAATATGATTTGTATTATTCAACCACAATAATTTAATAAAAGGAAAAAAAAAAAAAAAAACCCACGTCTACAGTGAAGATTACTCGCTTTTGAACATCCCTGCACTTTCATGACAGTTTCCAAAGACTTTTCATGACGCGATTTGTGTATCGCCTCAGTCCTGACCCACGCTTTTGCCAAGTCGTACTTTGAAGCCGTCTTTCTTTCTCTCTCATATATTGACTGTGGGGGGGGGTGCAACTCTGCATTCTGGCGAGGCTATCTCCCCCATTTGGTGGAACTTCTGAGGTACCCAGATTATGCTACTCGCCAGCGATGATTATTGATTTGTTTGGATGGATTTTGTTTCTGGGTTTTGATTATTTAATCTCTTAAATCTTTCTACCTATCTGGGTCTTCACTTTTGTCTTCTTTGCTTTCTTGCTTTTATCGTACGGTCAATGCTACTTCCATTTCCTTTCTTTTTCCTAGTTCTTTCGGGATATAAAAAACATAACCCATGTTTCCTTTTAACTCAGTGTGTATATGCTTTATAATCCTTTTCTACACTTGTTCTTGAATTCTCACTTCTGAAATTCAGGTACTTTTTGTTGATATGTTACATGGGTTGCGCTATTTTTATTATTTTGTTTTCCTAAGCCTCTGTTTGGTTGGTGAGAAGTTGAAGGAAAAGAAAAGGGAAATGAAATTTTTGAGTTTTATGTTTTATGTTGTTATGGCCGTCAGAGAATGGAAGTCATGTCAACCAAGTCAAATTCTTGTCTTAGGCTCATCATAGAGAAGGTTTTAGTTTTTTGGGTTCTGGCAGGATGAATCATTTTTTATTTAAGAATTTGGTTTATTTTATTTTCCTGAATTTTCCTTTCAACCTAGCAGAGCATATGGGTATGTTGATTGTTTGATTGTGCTTTTTATATTTTTAATAAAATTGATAATACAGTTTTTTTTTTTTTTTTTTTGGGGGGGTGGGGGGGGGGGAATTTTTTTTTCTTTTGTTCTATTTATTCAAACTGTCTCCCAAAATCTTTTCTTTCAAGAATATAAAGTAGAAAACCATGATCAACTTTCATGATTGCCTTGGTTATATCTCCTCCTGCTGTAGGAATTTTAAACATGCTTTATGACTCTCTTACTTTATATGTCTAGCTCTCCTGCTTCGTGGTAATGATTTTTCCGTTTTCCCCTATTTTTATGGTGCTGCTTAATGGTGATGGATAGCCTTGGTTGTGTTCGCTTTCATTTGTTTCTCTTTTTAGCAAGTGGCGCAATCTCACATATTGTTCTTGTTTGCTTCCACAGGATCATTGTTGATCTCTGTACAATCCAATAGTATCGTTGTTTTGTCTGCAAGATCTTGTTCACCATCATCTTTCTGACTGGATTCTGCATATTTTTCATTGGAAAATGTTTGGTTTAAAGAAATCTCCCGTGAAGGTTGCTAAACAGAACTCAGTTGACCCTGGATATCCTGTTCACTCTGGCTCGAACCCTTTTGATGATGATTCAGATATTAAGAAAAAGCAGAATTCCTCAAGAAGGACTTCTTCTGAGCCTTCCCTAATTGCACCAAATTTTGGCACCAACCCCTTTGATGATGATGAGGGGAAAACAACCTCTTCTTCATATGTGCATACCTCAGCAGCGAGAAACCAGTACAAGAATGATTTCCGTGACTCAGGTGGATTAGAGAACCAATCAGTGCAAGAACTGGAGAACTTTGCTGTGTACAAGGCTGAGGAAACCACTAAGTCAGTCAACAGCTGCCTGAAGATAGCAGAGGACATAAGAGAGGATGCGACCCAAACTTTGGTTGCCTTGCACCAGCAGGGTGAGCAAATTACCAGGACTCACATGGTTGCTGCCGATATTGATCACGATCTTAGTAGGGTATGCCTCTTATTTGTCAAATCAGAATTTCTGCTTTAAGAAAATTAGTACATATAAATAACCAAAAAACTATGTTCCACTGAAATTTTCCTGGTTTATGGTCTGTTCTTCACCCGCATTAATGCTGCTCTTGAAATTAATAGGCTTTGCCATGGGATCTTTACATCCTTTATTACATGTAAATTTTTAATATTTGTCTGTTTTACTAGTTGATTATGACATGGTTGTCTTTGATATGGTACATTTGTGCCCGCTTCAATCTTCATAATAATATGTAGATAGTCATTGATTTAGGATATAATTTGCATGCTTTAGAAATTTGATTAGGAATGTCTCTGCGTGTGGGAAATAGCTTTTCATTTTAGGGGTTTTGATCCTCTTCCTAGTTTGAGAACCAAAGGAGTCATGACTTCTATAAGTTTTAGTTTTAACCTTTTNTTGATTATGACATGGTTGTCTTTGATATGGTACATTTGTGCCGCTTCAATCTTCATAATAATATGTAGATAGTCATTGATTTAGGATATAATTTGCATGCTTTAGAAATTTGATTAGGAATGTCTCTGCGTGTGGGAAATAGCTTTTCATTTTAGGGGTTTTGATCCTCTTCCTAGTTTGAGAACCAAAGGAGTCATGACTTCTATAAGTTTTAGTTTTAACCTTTTTAGTAATTGAGCAAGCTTTTACACTCAACACACACACACACAAAAATACAATGAAATTTATCAATCCTTTTAGTTCCACCATGCTTTCTCAATGTTGTAATGTGGGTGGAAAGCAATGAGGAAGAACGGCGAGGACACCTAATCAAGGATGAGTTCCACCAATTTCTAACCTGGTGCTGTGCCAACTTTATCACCATAATTGTACAATCCTATTATTATTACCATAACTAGTCCACTACGTCGATGTCTACCTACAGCACCTCCCTCCTCAACTGCACCATCTCGTTGTGTTCATTCATGTTGCTGTGTGGTCCCCCCCACCCCCAAAAAGAAAAATGTAGTGTATGTAGATATTTTGGTAAGAAATAGTCTATGCTGTAGGTATTGAGATAAATATTTTAACAAGAAACAGGTTACTTATATCTTGCTAGAGTTGGTGTTTCTGAAGATAACAGGTGGAGTGGGTGATCTTTAGAAATTTTAATATTGTTACCAAATGTTATCTTCAGAATTTCTAATACAGTTATTGTATGCATGTTATGCTTCTTGAAGACATATGTTTATTCTTTGGCCTTATTTGTGTGAGCCCCACCCAACCAAAAAAAAAAAAAACTCATCTTGAGAGAGCTTGAGATCATTTCATGGATCTGAGTTTCAGATATTGAGGCCTGGCCATTATAGATCATTTTTCATGTTTTCCTGGAATTGCAAAAGGAAAAGCAAAGTATTGTTAATTAAAACATTATCACATACCAAGATATAAAAACAACAAAAAGAAAATCAGTTAAAAATGTGAAGACAGGTGACTTGTAGGCTCAATTTCTTAGTATATTCTTCTCACTAGCCTTGACCTACGAAGTATTGCTTCTTTTGGCATCACAGTCCTCTGATGGCAACTCCTCCTCTGGTTTTGAAGCTGTTGTTGCCATCTTCTTTTTTTTTTTTTTAAAAAAAAAGATAATAATAAAAAATTGATATTCTGAAGTGAAAGAGACAATTTGATTAATGTTTTGCTTGATTTCAGGGTGAGAAGCTTCTGGGTAGTCTTGGAGGCATGTTCTCTAAGACTTGGAAGCCAAAGAAGACGCGCCCAATACAAGGCCCTGTTATCACAGGAGGTTAGTTTTCTTTCTTTTTTTTTTTTGGATAAGTAAAGATTTATAAAGAAAAAGCGCAGAGGGGCGCAACCCTAGTACATAGTTTTCTTTCTTCTATACTCTCCATAACTCATCTGTCATTTTGTTCCCCTCAAATATTGAAGAATATGCTGGTTTTCGAAAACAAAAAAAAAAACACTGGCATTGACTGCACCATGTTTGCCTTACACTTTTGTGAGCACTTCACTTCTTTTTCTTCGTTTATGTTGTTTTCTTAATGTATTATTTACTTGGTTTTGTAGTTGATTCATCCAGAAGAAGGGGTAGTCACTTGGAGCAGAAGGAGAAGTTAGGCTTAACTTCTGCTCCCAGAGGACGGTCAAACACACCAAACCCCCCTGCTGAACCAACAGATGCATTTCAGAAAGTTGAGGCATGTATTTCTTTTCATTATTTAAGCAACAGTTACTGGTTTTTGAAGACAGCATGAAACAAAATTACTCTATTTTGTTAGAGGTGTGCCGGGAACCCAATCAAACCACCCTTATTGAGTCGGTCCACATTGGTTTTTGAGGGTTCATTTGTTTGATTTGGTTTCAGTACCTGTTAAAACTACCCTATGTGCATTTTAGAAATATCACTTGTAAAAGAACATACTCAACATGTGTTTCACTATTATGGCTTGGTATATCAATTTACCAAAGTTGGCTCAGAGCTGTGTATACCTGACTTTGTTTACTGAGTTGGCTCAAGTAGAAAGGGAAGAGATGAAAATTTTGGTTGGTTCAGTTCGTAATTTAATTTAAACCAGGACTAATGGCAGCCCAACCTGATTAAACATATTGAACCAGCCCAAATTTTGCTTTTCTGTGGATTTTTCTTTTCTTAAGGCAAGTTTGATTTGATTTCCGACCACTCTGTTTGGTTCTAGATTCTCCTCCAACCCAAACCAAAACTAACCATGCTTGGCATATGAATTTTTTTCTTCTTCCTGTATACCTGACTTCTTTTAACAGAGTGGTTTGTTTTGGGCCTGTGGTGCAAATATGGGTTCAGAATTTGAATACACAATATCATACCTTCAATATAATTTACCTCCCCCACTCTTCACTTTTTTCCTTCCCAAAAGAAGGAAGAAAATTTCCTTTAGCCATCTTTGTTTAATGACAACTATTCCTAAATTGGAAAATTCTGCCAGAAAAATCTGTTTTGTTTGCTTAATTTTTCTTGTGGGCATTATATAATCTTTTCATTTTGTTTACAGGTGGAAAAGGTGAAGCAGGATGATGCACTAAATGATATAAGTAGTATATTGGTTGAGCTAAAGGGAATGGCTGTTGACATGGGGTCAGAAATTGAGAGGTTGGTTATGATGATCCATTTTTATACTAACAACTCTCAATTTGTGTATAATCTTCTGAACATATATCTAACTACATTCGTTACTCATGCTTATTGCAGCCAGAACAAGGCTCTGGATCATCTCAATGATGATGTTGATGTGCTGGACATTCGTGTAAAAGATAGTAATCGTCGTGCTCGTCATTTACTTAAAAAGTAGAGCTCAAATTCATCAGAGCAACACTGCCTGGCCTGCTCAAATTCTCTCAATTCTTCTTTGTTATGCGGTTATGGACATTGATTAGACACAATTGAAACAATATTTGTATATCGGGCGTTGTTTATATCTTTTGCAATTTTACAGCTTATACTTTTTTCGAATATGAATATGAATATGATATTAAACGTAGCCTCTTGCTCGGATTATATGAACCACGCCTGTCCTTCAATGCCTGAAAGTCGCCAACTCTACCACCAGAAAGCTGCCTTTAGAAGATGACCTGAAACAGCAACCGGACTTCTTAATCATCAAAATTGGTCAAATTTTGCAAGGGCTCAAACTTACATGCATGGTGTATGAGTTATGCAAAATATTCAACTCTCATCCCACCACTCCCTTACAACGGGATTGATTTGACAATGTTCATGAGTACTTACACATTTTTTTTTTTTGGTAATAAAGACTAATCTAAGGGCTTATGGCACGGCCACATCGGTCCAGTTATATGGGAGTGATAAGAAATATTACACATGGTGGGTATAACCTTTTCCATCCAAAATATCAGCAAAATTTGACAAAGGGAGCAAATACTTTTTGCGTTACATTTATTTAAAGTTTAGATGTGTAAGTAGGAATAGAATAATAGTTTGAGGGGGTAAAGTATAATTTATCTAAAACTTAAATATTCTTTGTAGGGCAGCCAAAAAGCTCCCTGCCGTCTGCAGCAAGATCAAGCCACAACAATTATCGGAATGAGCCTAACTTCAACATGGCTTTAAAAATTGCAGAATCCAGAATGAGTGCTAAAGAATTTAAGGTGAGATTCAAATATCCACTCGTCGTTAGGCACACTTAATTCCATTTCCAACAGTTGGATTTTAAGAAAAGTGTGTTTTTTTTTGTCCTAGGCCCATTTAAAAAAAAAAAAAAGGNTTTCCATCCAAAATATCAGCAAAATTTGACAAAGGGAGCAAATACTTTTTGCGTTACATTTATTTAAAGTTTAGAATAATTTATCTAAAACTTAAATATTCTTTGTAGGGCAGCCAAAAAGCTCCCTGCCGTCTGCAGCAAGATCAAGCCACAACAATTATCGGAATGAGCCTAACTTCAACATGGCTTTAAAAATTGCAGAATCCAGAATGAGTGCTAAAGAATTTAAGGTGAGATTCAAATATCCACTCGTCGTTAGGCACACTTAATTCCATTTCCAACAGTTGGATTTTAAGAAAAGTGTGTTTTTTTTTGTCCTAGGCCCATTTAAAAAAAAAAAAAAGGTTGCTCCACGACATCTTCCCCTCTTGCAATCAGTTCTCGCTGAGGCATAGCCGCATAGGACAAGGAGAAGTGTCATGGTTGTTCCTCTTTAAATGCATGATCAATCATAAGGCCTGGCATATGCCTCCCCAAGTCTATAGTCAGGCAGCTGCTCTTATTTCCATTCCCTACCTTCTCAACCTTTCATACAATATATATTTTTTTTATTAGAGATAAAAAGCAAAGCCTTCGTACACGAAAAGCTCATAAGAGAAGCTACCCCCCTAAAGGTGGCTGAAATCTTAAAGAATATAAAGAGTTACAGTAATTTGACTAGAGGTTTGAAACAGAGAAAAAGACTCCAGGGAACCAAACAACTTCAATTCTCGGATAAAAAGAAGCTCCTTTCATCTTCAATCTACTGACATTGTCCTAAAAACCTTCTGCAACAAGGCGCATCTATATCTTTCTATCGATGCAAATGAAAAACATCTGAAACAGAGGTCTGAACCAATATTTCGACATATAACAACAGATTATATTTATCAAAGAAACATTGGGTGCTTATATATGAAAAGCATTAACTTCTGGCGCTTGGTTGCAAGTTGCAAAAGCTAGAATGAATACAACTCCAAATCACATTATTTACACTGGAACACCAAAGATTCATGAATATGAGTGACATCCTAAAAAGTTAGTTCCACATGGGAAGATGAATTGCCCACATTGACGGGGTGGATTATAAAGGTGCTCAATGGATTCTAAGTCCCACATTGAATCCTTACTATGTGAGATTGAGCTGTACAAGTAGTTCTAAGGAATTCCAATTACTACTTAATTAATCATTTTGGAGTGATAGCATAGATGTAGCTAGTGCTTCCCTTGGGTCGTTACAAATGGTATTAGAGCAACCTAGTAACACCATATAGCACTAAGGTACAAGATGGTGCGGACCCTGACGACGACGTCATGAATTTGAGTGGGGAAAATTGTGACACCTTAAAAAGTTAGTCCCACATTAGGAAAATGAATTGTCCACACTGAGTGGGTGAATTATAAAGATGCTCATTAGTGCTAAGTTCCACATTGGTTCCTTAATAGATGAAATTGAGCTTTATAAGTGATTCTGTGGGAGCTCCAATTGCAACTTGACTAGTCTTTTTGGAGTAATAACACAAATGTGACTTGAACTTTCCCTAAGTCATTACAAATGTGACACTCCAAAAAGTTATCTCATATAGGAAATATGAATTGCCCACATTTATTTGGTGGATTATAAAGGTACTCATAGGTGCTAAATTCCACATTAGTTCTTTATTATGTGAGATTAAGCTTTATAAATGACTATAGTGAGCTTCAATTGCAACTTGATTAGTCATTTTAGAGTGATAACGCAATCTGGCTAGCGCTTCTCCTATATTGTTATAAATGATATTAGAACAATCTAGTTACACCATGTGGCGATGAAGCAATACATGACATGGGTTCTAATGAGGACATCCAGGATTTGCGTGGGGGAGATTGTGATACTCCAAAAAGCTAGTTCTACATTATAAAGATGAATTGCTCACATTGAGTGTACGTAGGTAGATGGATTACAAAGGTACTCACGGGTGCTAAACCCTACATTAACTCCTATTGCAACTTAACTAGTTCTTTTGTAGTGATAGTAAATGACTAGCACTTTCCTTGGGTTGTTATAACATGTACACAATGTTCTACCAAAGGAACCCAGGTCAATTTCTTTTCATCCATGAGTTACATTTCTATTGTTCAACCACGAACAGAAACTATTCTAAGTAAACAAAATTGCCCAACTAGTAAGTCTCTCAAGTGGGTGCGCATCCTTGGATGCTCAGCCTGCCGTATGTGATGCGCAGACTAGTGAAAAACTACAAGTATTTCACTTGCTCAAGCCATGTCTAAACCAAAAACCAGTTAACTTCTATGAAATTTTAATCCTTTAGAACATTCTACTCTGAATTGAAACCACCAGCTTGAAAGTCTAATCCTTTACCCTAAGAGTTCAATATCCGCAATTATAAACCCAATAAGTCCAATACATCACGTGAAAAAATATAGGTTGAAAACCCTGTAATTCTTTTTCAGTAAACAGTTAACCTAAAACGTCTACTATAACTTGCACTGATGATTGCACCACAACTATATCTGCTCAAGCATTTCTCATTTTGTACAAGTCTATCAGCAAACAAGGTGCAATCTTAATTATTTCGATTCCAAATAATACAAAACACATTGAATTCCTATATACCAAGCACAGATTAAGCATCTTAATCCTAAAACCCACCTCCAACACCAAACCAATTCCTCACTTGCTATCACTTGCCCTAATTTATTCTATCTGGGCATTCCTCAGAACCCAAAGAACTCGTCAACAAAAATCAAAACCCATTCAGTAGACCCTTAAAACCCATTATAAACAACTCAACCATCAGTCACAAAATAAAGCTGAACTAAGCTATCAAAGCCATAAAAATCATAGGAATGATTATTTCAGTAAACCTATAACCCAGTAAATTCAAAGACGTCCATGAATTCAAAATCAGAATCAAAATCGTCACTTTACTATATCAATAAAAAACAAATATTTAGTCAAAATTGACAATAAACAAAGAGAGGACCATCCTCGAGCTACAACAAGAAAGTACCATATATTTCGGGGCTTGGGTTTCAGGGTTTGATGTCCATGATGCTCTTGACCTTGGGAGCGTAAAGGGAATAGACGATGGCCTGTCTCTTTGCAATCTCGAGCTGGGCCTTGCCGTAAGAGAAGGCTGAGGCGAGCGCGTCCCGGTCCGTCAGGGTCCGGTTCTGGCGAAACCCGTCGACGGTTCGGCACTTGGTGTACTCCCTTATGTTGTAGTCGGTGAACTGCCGGGCCGTGCGTAGAAGCGACCGGAAAAGCCACAGCACCTCTGACCTTGTCGGTACAATTGATGCCGTTGTTGACGCCATTTCTCTACTGCTCTTCAGGGAAGATAGAGAGCGATATCATATGAATAGAACTGACTACAAGAAGCTAGCCGAAGCTGACAGGCTGGGCTTTCCTTCTGTTTAAACTGGGCCTGCCTAACCCTCCAGCAAACAAACTCATAGGCCCAAGGTGGTGTTTGGTTCAAAGAATCTGCGTGACTAAAAATGAGAATTCTGTCTAGTTTGGAGGAAAATTATGTCTTTCCAAATTATTCTTAAAAAACGGAGACAATTTTTCATAATTTTTCTTACACAAAAAACAATTATGTTGACTCAAACATCGGATTGTCTTTGGTCCCGGCCGAAGACCCTTGACGACTTCTTTGTTTTCCCGGCACACCATTGTCGCATTGGGGGGTCCCCCTTCAGCTCAATCACAAAGAAAATTAGAAAACTGTTGAGGTAGCAGATTCTTGGACCCAAAATCGTCCCAACAAGTTGTATACCTGCACCTAAATTGTAGATATGATGTGTCACAATATCGATTATGCATGAACCTAAATCCTTAAGAAGTTGAGTATACCAATTCTGGTCAAAGAACCCTCTAGGGGCTACAAGTTTAGATTTGTAATTAGATTTTCTGTACAACTCGGAAATAATCTCACTCAACCAGCCTATCAAATCTTGAGGTTCAAGGCCTATGACATGTCCACAAAGAAAGCACCATCAGGCATCATAGTATGAGTCTCAATTTGGGTCTAATTAAAACTCCTTGAATAATTTGGCCAACAGTCCTACTCCAAGCTTAATTAAAGAAGACCCCGAGTCCAACTCAAACTCTTCAACACTCCTTTGAAGTACGAGACTTAGTTCAAGTCAACTCCACTTCTCTTTAACCTCCTATACTAGGTATTAACCAAAGATTCAAAAAGATTGAAACCTTGTGCTTTAGGCTTCACATTGCTCTTTTCCAATGAATTGACTTAGGCATCAGAGTTTTTATGGTATAGATATTGGTGAATCTTTTGACGTCCTTACTATTTTTCAGTAATCAAGAAGCATCACAAAATCATGAAGCATAAAAAACCATAGATCGGAGATCAACTAGTGCCTCAAATGCCCTTACTATGTTGCAACAATCAGGAAGCATCGCAAATGTAGATCGGAGATCGACAAGAGCCTCGAAGAACACGTAGTTCACATCGTATTGGAAACTGTGCTAACATCATTCATAATCTTTTAAGGTTAGTTACATCTTTTGCGTACTGTGTAGCTTCAACTCTTGCACCAATGCCACTTCTTCTCAACTCATTACCTACAATGGCCAAGGTGATCACCCTTGAGGCCATAAACCATAAATATAGATTAATACGTTAGCGGGTAGTGATATAGCATGCTAATGTATGTTGACTATACCATTTATAACTAGCTAATCAATATGCTAAAAAAAAAAAAGAGCCTAACATATAGCATATTAAATAGTTAAGAGTACTCACAATGGCTTGGCTATTTCTTACTTTTATTTAAAATAGATAAGCAAAATACTAAAAACCCATGTACATCGGATTATACGTCTCAAATGCAAAATACATTTTTGTTGCATTTGTGAATAGTGCACTATTATTTCTCTCTCGACATCTCTCTTGTTCCAAAATTTTCTTTTACACACGTATCTTTTTTTTTTTTTTTTTTTCCAGAAGTTGAAAAATAGGATCTTTAAGAAAAGTATAATCCTAATAAAAAAACATAAAATTTAAATAATATAGATTAAAAAAAATAGATAATCTATTAATCAAATGTATGGTGTCTTTTAAAACTCATTAGCTAAACTATATAAAATGAGTTTTAATTAGCCATTTTTTGCATGAAAATATATATAAACCAATGTAATGTTGCTCTAAGCATACTTTTCTAATTTCATATGTTACTTTTAGTATTACTAACACACTAATATAGTAGAATTAGTAGTGCTTAGTAGTTAGTATGCTACGTAGAATGTTAATACTAAGTTAAGGTAATAATTAATAAGACAATGCAGAGGATGTTTCTTTACAAATTCGGGTCTTTCAAATAAACAATGAGACATTCTCTAAAATAAAGAATGGGTAGGGTATTTATTTTATAAATGTGTATATTGAAAAAAAAAAATTAAAAAAATCTAATTATTCTTTATTTTAAAAAAAAAAAAATTTAAAGAAGTCAATTTCTGATAGACTCTCAGTCTCTCTCTATTTTCTCTGGTGAAATTTTTAGTTACTAAAGTCCAATGCTTATATTATGTAAAATAAGGCTCATTGCATGATAAGTTCCGTGTTAGTTTATTTATTAAGTCGTGAACTTATGCAGTTATTTTTCAATATGTAAAACATGCCGGTGTTTTATAATTTAATAGGTTTTCAGAGAAGCAAATTTGAGCAATTTACATGGTTGAAGATGCTAAATGATAAGCTTGTGTAGGCAGATTTGTATATTATAGTTTAGTCAGTAATGTTTATTGTGAATTACTTTCTCTTGGAAGCTCTATGTTTATATTTGATGATAGTCATTGTTTTTTTCCGCTTTCTTGATCTATTCTTTATTCTAATAGTAACTACAACTAATTGAGATTTGATTGGTGCGGAGGTGTTACGTACAAGTAACACTCCAAGTTAATTACCATAATTAAAAGGTGTCGGTTTGGCCAAACCTACATGAAAGGCGTCAGCGCGGATTTGCCTAAACCGACACCTTTTCCCTTTTTCCCTACACTTGATTCACTATCCTTTATCATGAGTCACCATTAAATCGTCACTACATAACGGTTTTTAGCCCTAAACCATCACTAAAGTCGGTTTTTTTTAGTGGGTGTTACAACACTTATTTTACATTAATTGACCTTAAGTAAGTGGCCTTTTTCTTTTCTTTTTTTCCCTAAGTGATTGATATCAGCCACTTAAAACGCGTCATATCCGGTATAAAATGAGTGTGAAAAGTAACATTTCTCTACAAAAATATTATAAAATAATATCAAACTAACTATCTAAAGAAATAAATTAAATCAGCATTAACAAGTGCTCTCAGCAAAATCATACTCTGACATCAGGACAATAAGATATATTCAGAATATTCTTCAAATATATTCTAACAAAATATAATATCATATCTCACAAACCTTTTATTGCTCGTATTATATATAACTTGTTGTAACTATATATATAAAACACATCAACATGAAGGTGCAGGGTTGGCACAAGCTGAAGCCTTAAAGTTAGGAAGTACTATGAAGGCAATGGATAAAGGTGCAACACGTATTGGAGAATTCTCATGACGAAGAAGAGGATCCAATTTTGGAAGTTCTCCATTTGTAACATGTAATGGATGTCCATTGAGAAGTGATGTTTGGCTTCGAAGATTCCCATGTTGTGCACTTAAGTGGTACTCTTCTCTGAATGATCGTCCATCTGAAGCAACTTCTGTCCTACGACCACGCATGAAATGGCTCTCTCTCCTTTTCTCCCTTTCCTTCAACTTGAATCCTGTCTGGTTGTGGACATGGACTATGAATTCTGTCCGGTTGCTCAAGTTAATCAGCAGCAAAGTTATCCCCGCCTGTCACAACATGCATGATCATCACAATATATAGCTATATATAATTTTTATATAAAAAGATAAACTATAAAGACTAAACAGCCATCTAATATTTATTAAATATGGAAATTGTTTGATTTGAATATGGGTGAAAATCTATGTATTTCTCTTCAGGTTTAAGACCCTATAATCAATGATGTAACTACATGGAGGCCGAAGAACGGAATAATTGAAGGAAATTCCTCTAACCTAATTTAGATAAAACTCTATCCGAGGCCGAAGGGGGCATGGAAGTCCTAATGTCACTTTTTGAAAGTTTGAAGGTGCAAGTGTAAAAAGAGTGATAGTTTAAGGAGCTAAAGTGTGTTTGTACCAAACATGAATGTTATGAACATCTCACCATGTTATTAATTAAAAAAGAACCTATTGCCTTGAGACTCTAGGGTTGCCCTAAAACTCATCCAAAAAAAAAAGGGACAAAAAATGAGCATATGATAGAGCATTACTCTTCCTTTTGAACAATGAGCATAAGGGCGTAAATATGGTGAAGCATGGCGTCTATGAACATCAAAAACTCCTTTTCCCATAAGCCGATGCCATAGAAGAGCACTATTCAGAAGAAGACATTCAACAAAAGCAAACAATATTGGTCAATTAGATAAGGCTAGCTGCCCCCTTAAAGGACAAGAAAAAACAACCCAACATCTTTAAACATTATTAATTTGTTCTTGCCTGTAGTAATCAGGGTTGGGTTCCATTGTGGTTCTGTTGAGGAGAGCATAGTTTGCACCAACCAAAGTCTGCCTGCAATACACCTTAGTGCTGTACTTGGCTGCCATTCCAAGCTGATCCAAGTACCTAAAATTTGTAGACAAGAAACCAAACATATATGCATGTTGGACTAGTAATTAAGATTTTCTTCCACCAATAAAATGAAACAAAAACAAAAAAAAAGCCATTAGGTCAACCAACAGTACTAGTACCAGAAGCTATTCACAAATCTGTCAGACACATAACGTCCACCACCCTGAAAGGCACCACCAGATTCTCCCACCCATACATAAGCCCAAGGAGCATACTCTTGAATCACCCCTTCTATATCTTTGAAAGTGCCTAATATGCTGTTGGTCAAGTAAGCAGGATCCAATATCTTCCTTATGAGATTGGGATCATTACCTACAATGGAATTAGACCGTATAAGCTCAAGGCACTTAAACGAAGCTATATAATAAGCTTTCTATATAGCTTATTGTTAGAGTATTGATTAAAATGATTAAATTTTGTTTATTTTTTATCGGCTTAAACTTTTGACACAGGTGAGAAATTTGGAGCCACGGTTGCATACCTCCACCTAAATTGTAGATATGATGTGTCACAACATCGACTATGCCTGGACCTGAATCTTGAAGAAGCTTAGTATACCAGTCTTGGCTATAGAACCCTCCAGGGGCTACAAGCCTAGAATTGTAATTGGTAGTTTTGTATAACTCCTTCATAATTTTTTTAAGGTTGATCACATCTTTTGCATATTGTGCAGCTTCAACTCTTGCGCCAATGCCATTTCCACTCAACTCATTACCTACAGTAATGGGAACAACAAAGAGCTTAATTATTTCATATAAATTAAATGATTATATTCATCCATTCTGCTTTTAGGATAAGTTTTTAGCCAAAAAAAAAAAAAAAAAATTTAAGATAAGTGGTGATTTTTTAACGGTTACTTACCAAATTCCCATGAATCTATATGGTATCCTTTTAGAATGGTGTAGTTCATTAGAGCCCGAGTGTTACTTGGGTCCCAATCTCCTACCCAGAGTGTACTATTATCCTGCTTCTTCCTCCCATAGAGAGCATTCAAGCCAAATGTCACGATTGCCCTGCAAACGCAAGATTCAAACTAAAATCACTTGATATGAAAGTAGATACGACAATTTTTTATACAATCCGGAAACCTGACACGAATTTAAAGAGTTAAAGTTTGGTATAAACGGATTCAAGTCAAAAACAGGTTAACCCGCTTAAGCCGTTTAATAAACCAATCAATCATAAGTCAACATGCTTGACCCGCGGTTTGACCTGTTTATGAAATTGTATATATTTTTTCACAAGGAAAATAAGGGATTATATATTTAAGAGACAGTTATGTGTTCTATCTTACCCTGTCTTATTGAAAAAGTGGTTCAGCTCATCCCACCTACGCATGTATAAACATCCGCCTTTTAATCCAAACAAACCGTTTTTAGCTTGTTGAAATGGCCGGCAAGGGTACCTTGGACTTCCTACGTTGTAAATTACTTGGTCTTGGGGAGATCCTCCAATTCTAAGCCTCAAATTCTTGAAAGCTATCAATCCACAAAAATTATTGAAATTAAAGACCAATTATATTATACGTTGTGTTCCAAAAACATGCTAATAAGGATACTATAATAGAATGTCTTGAATATATAGAATATATAGCTTCTAAAAGATTACTAAAGGAGACAAACCTTGGATTGTCTTGGCTAGTAGAGGATTAGACAGGTCCTAAACAAACCAAAAAAAAATCATATTAAGACAATATTACCCCTCATTTTACACTAAATGGATACTATTACATGTGATGGGTGATGGAAACATCATGAACATGTTGGTGAAATATTAACAATTAATACAAAGTTAAACTTAAATGGATGGTCCCAAGAATGCAAATAAATGAGACAGCTAGCTATGCCTTGAAATCTAGATCACCATTAAAACAATGATAATTAAGCGATTAAATTCATTAGTCTCCATAAGCTTAGGGTTTTTAGAACATACGATACTAAATTAATTATACCCTCATTCCATTATAACTCTCATTGAAAACTGTCAAAAATATTGATTCAAATAATTAAAATCAAATTTTTCTTATTCATTGAAAACTGTCAAAAATATTGATTCAAATAATTAAAATCAAATTTTTTTTATTCATTTAAGCTTTAAAAATAAATGGTATAATTTAACATGTTATCAAAGGCTCTAAATTTGAACACTTGATTCTGGTTCCACACGTGATAAGGAGTATTGAAATATTAATTTTAAATAATTAAATTCACTATTTCCTAATAATGTAAACTTTTTAGATAAATGACAGTTTCACTTATATATAAATCATGTTATATAAATGAAGATGAGAGGATATATGTATATATATAGTTTTGAAAATACTTACCAAAGTTATGGCAGATGAATTCTGCAGCATGCAATAGTTGTAACGACAAGTATCACTAGGAAACCAATCAATTGTTGCACAAATGTAATTATCATCGGTTTCACCTATTGTTTCATTGCCAGTAACAATGATGTTGGCAACAAGCTTTTTATGAAAATTAATTTCTTTGGCCAACAATATTGCAGGGACAGAAACCAGCAGGACGAGAAACAAGGTGATCATCAGGCTCATGAATCCCATTGTCGGATCAATGCAAATTCACTGCAACAAAACAAAAAGGAAAAAAAAAAAAAATAGTTAACTGGCCGGGAACACATCTTATATATATGTTTTGCAGTCGCCATTTCCTTGGATTTGGTCCTCTCACGTGCATAACAAGATCCTACTCGAACATTATAGAAATCTCAACTATAGACGACTTAAAATTTGTTCTGGAAAATGTTTTTCTTATTTTTGTTGTTTTGCATGATCGAAAATCGATGACAAATTTAAAACATTTTCGGTTGACCATGGTTTCATTATTTTAAAACCGCAAACCACTTCTTCTTCTGATCAAATCGTCGGACCACTGACGAAGGTTGACAAAAATTGCCTGCCGTTTTCAGAATATATATATATATATGATTTCTTACGTAGAATTAAATAACATTCAGCACCAAAGCCGTTGTGCAACTCATTAGACACATCTTTTGTCTGAAAGAAACCCTAGAACCCAAGTTAATTGATTTTAGAAGAAAAGAGGACCCAAACTATGAAAATAAATAAATAAATACTAGAAAAAGAAAACTAACCAGGTACGTACGTACGTAGGACTTGATGGAAAGCTTTGGAAAAAAAGAATTAGAAGAAGAATATTTTATATAGGGTTTGAAAAAGCTAACATATATATATACGCCACTAGCTAGTACTATTACTAACATTAATTAATTAATTACATTGCTATAATAACCGTGCGAATTAAACACAACATGAACAATTAGTTTAGTTCCTTCAATTGAATGAATTAGTAGCGTTAAAACGCGCGCAATTAATTTTTTACTTCCAACAATTTTATTTTATTTTTAGTTTAATAATCTTTTCTTTTTCTTCAGGAATTCAACTTTTATTTATTTATTTTGAAGCAGCACTGTTGGAGGCTTGGAGCTCAAGAAAGGGCATTTGTAATTGTAAAGGACCCTTAATTCAGTACTGTAGATTAATAGAAGTAGTTTTTGTATTAACTGATTTAGAAAGTTCAATTGGTAATCATATCATAGTTTTTGTATATAAGTCGACCTCTGGCTTAGAGATGACCTAGAATTGCAAATGTGTCTCGAACCCATGTTTTTTAGTGAATGAACAGATTTTTAATATGTTTGATAGATTGAACCGGTTTTTCATTATTCTGAGATTTTGTTTAAAACAATTTCCTTATATGAATTTTATTAGGTGACGGGATTTAATGTAGAATAACTCATCTCTCTCCGGTTCCAAGAATTAAATCATAGGGGTTTTATTTATAATGAATTTAATTGTCTTAATGAAAAAAAAAAAGTTTCCAAATTCTCTCTTTCAATTCTCTAATTTTTTTTTTCTCTAGTGTTCTTTTTATATCTCAATTTTTTTTTTTTTTTGTAAATTTTACGCTCAATTCAAGAATATTCATATATATATATATATATACACAAAAGCCAATGGCGTTTCATTCTGCTGCCAAGTGTCATTCCTTTTGGTTAATCGTGCTTTTAAAGTTAGTTTAGTTATTATTAATTTTTTTTTTTTTTTTTTGAAACGGTTAGTTAAGTTATTTTGTTAAACCTGACTTCAATGAAACGTTTCAGTTACTTTTTGCAAACTACCAACTTAAAACACCATTTAAGGCACATTATAACTCCCAAAAATGTTTTTTTTTTTTTTTACATGTCCACACAAGGGGAAGGGGAGGAGGGATTCGAACTTGTGACCTCCGCTTTATTAAGCGTGGTCCACAACCGATTGAATTACTCTTTAAAAACGCAAAAAATGTTAGACACACACAAAGGCAAAAAATTAAGTTTTTTTTTTTTTGGTTAAATATTTTTTGGCCCCTTGTGGTTTAATTAATTATTTATTTTTTGACCCCTCGATTTTATTTTGAATTACATATGGTACCTTGATAATGACTAAAAACGAAGATAGTACATCTATCCATCTACCATTCAAAAACTTGACAGAAATCAACATCCACCCATTGAAAAGCTGACATGTGGCAATTAAAAAAAAAAAAAAAACTCATTAGAAATTAAGAAGAAGAAGAAGAAGAAACAGGTGGCTAGAGCCACCCCCATACGCCTTAGGGGTGGCTCGGGTTTTGGCCACCCCCTTCGCCATTTTAGGGGTGGTTGAACCACCCCTATGACCCTTTAGGGTTGCCTAGCCACCCCAAAAACAAAACCCCAAATTTTTTTATTTTTTATTTTTTGGGCCTTTTGGGATGGCTAAACCATCCCCTCTGCCACCCCTAAAATGGCCAAAGGGGGTGGCCGAAACCACCCTTAGCCTAATGGGGGTGGCTGGACCATCTACAAGGGCCATAGGGGTGGTTCGGCCACCCCCTGGCCTAATGAGGGTGGCCAAGAATGCTAATATTTTATACAATTGTCGGCATTTTTTAAGACGCTGTGAAATTTTTTAAATTTTTTTTATATACCGAGAAATATAACGTGAGTAATGATAAAAGGAAAACTATAGTCCTAGAGTCATCCCAAATGTGATGTGACATTTAAAATCACTAATAGATTAAAATTCAATAATGATCATGTAAAATTGAATTGTAATTTTAAATATCACATCACGATTGAAATGACTCTAGGAGGACTCTATTCCTCCTTATATCATTACTCATATAACATTACCGATGGAAAACAAAATGCCTAAAATGTTATGTTACATTATTGGTGTTCTACAATGTGTCAGAATATGCACATGGACAATTTATCAAGCTTTTGACTTCATGATGTCAAATCATTTAGATTTTTTAAAGGAGAAAATTCACTTTACCCCCCTGAAGTTTCAGGGCGTTTTCAATTTAAACCCCAAAGTTTAAAAATTGACAGTTTACCCCCCTAAAGTTTCAAAAAGTTGCAAATTAAACATTCTGTCAAGTTTTTCCGGCAAGTTGGACGGAATCTCACCCACGTGCGTCTCACATGCGTTACTAACAAATTGTCTTCCAATTTTGCCCTCCCCTCATGGTAATGAAATTACTTGATTATCCTCCCCCACGCTGGTCCACCCGTTGCAACTCTGGTTTCCTTTCGCCTGACCACATCCCCTAAGCAAGAGCTCTCCAAAATAGGCTCCTTCCTCAGTCAAGTCGTCGGGTCTTGTTCTACAAAACTTGCTGAACCAGTGAGTCTCTTTGACAAGCCTTTCTGCGACCGTCGACGCCGACCAAGCCTTGGAACCAGCAAGATTGTCTTCGCGAGCATGGGTCACTGACCTCCAATCACCGAACCACACCTTGCCGGTGACCACCAATCCGCATATCAAAATTGCCGAGCCTTCTTCGGCCAAAGCCCATCAGACCCGCCAGGCAAAATAGACCCACCGGTGAGCCCATCAGACTCGCCACCGAGCCTGGCCTCACCTTTGCAGAAGCGCCACCCGACCTTGCCTCGTCCTCATGAGCTCGACTTTAGTTTTCCAGTGAACCCAAATGCTGTTTTGCTCCGCCCAGTTGAGCAGTGAAACAGAGCTTCACGAGATAGCCCGCAAAAGTCTTCTTCAACATTTTGAGTATGAAAATGAGTTGAAAAAAAGCTTAGAAAAGCAAGATATAGTTGACTTGAAGAAACTAGAAACTCTCTCATATTCTGCAGAGGCCACAGGCGGTGATAGTGCAACAATTAACTCGGCCTTAAATGACCTTGGATTGGTAAGTTCTGTTTCTGTCGCTTGTTATTGCCAAAATATTTTATTTGCGTTTGAACAAATTCCAAAATGTTTTTGTTGTTAAATATTTTGACTTGCAAAAGACCTAACAAAGAGAAAAGAACAAAGTACGTCGATATGTTTTTGTTGTTAAATCTGTTATGATGCCTTCAAACTTCACAACACCCCCCAGGACTTCAAAGCAAATGTGAATAGGCTTGAGCTAGCAAGTATATGGGATGAAATCATTGAAATGGTAAAAAGTTACCAACTCCCAAATGATTTTGAGGGCCAGGAAGACAAACAGTCTAGCTATTACTCTTTTTAAATAAAATTAGTTTAAGGAGTTGAAAACATCGACAGAAGCTCATATATTAAGTTTTGTGAATGCTCATCCTTCTGATCACAATGGGGCATGCTTCTTACCTTCTCACCCAGCTACTCAAATCCATCCGTCCATTGCTCCACCACGCACACCACCTCGGCCTCACTCTATGCTCATGCCGCTACACTAGGGGTAGCTTTATCTTCCCCAAGGCTCAGCCATTTCCGCACACCACCTTCAAAGAAGAAGTTATCTGCTTGGAAGAAAGCCTCCCTACCAATCTTTGCTGTAGAAAAGCCTCTGTTATGCCCTCCAAAACCCCCTCCCATTCATGGCATGTTTTCACTGCTAGCGATCGCGATGACACGCATGTTCCCGGCGTGTTGTACACGCTCGAAGTCTGTATGACTGAGATTGACCGCGACCTCGCTCGCAAGTTCTTTCAGCGTCCCGGCGACGCCGCCGGAAAAGAGATGACCCAGCTGACCGATATCAGAGACATCAACCCTGACGCTCTTATTTGCGACTTTGCATTCGATCCCTGCGGCTACTCCATGAACGGGATTATCGACGACGACCGCACCATCCACATAACCTCGGAGGACGGTTACAGCTACGTAAGCTTCGAGTGCGTGGGGTCCATCTCCGACGATCATGACGACGACGTCCAGATTTTGAAGAATGCGGTGCAAGTTTTCCGGCCGGCGACGATGTCCGTATCGACTACATGCACTAGCCGCGAGGTGTGGACGAGGGTGCAAGTTAGAGACGTAGATGAATTAGTTGAATTATCTACCATGAGAGGAGGGCAAAATTGGAAGATAATTCGTTAGTAACGCACGTGGGTGAGATTCCGTCCAACTTGCCAGAAAAACTTGACATAAGGTTTAATTTGCAACTTTTTGAAACTTTAGGGGAGTAAACTGTCAATTTTTAAACTTTGTGGTTTAAATTGAAAATTCCTGAAACTTCAGGGGCGTAAAGTAAATTTTTCTCTTTTTTAAAAGACTCTCAATATTAACTTCATGTACACCATTAAATGTACTACTTGTAAATTTCAGGGAGTGATTTGATATAAAAACAAAACTCAAGATAATAACTTGATAATATCCCTTGACTAAAAATAGTAACAATATCAAACAGCAAAACTAAAAGTGGTATCTTATTCCTCATAAATTTCTTATCGAAGTGGCTTTAACTTCTTGTTAATACATCATAACTTACAATTATCACAATCATTATGTATGCACTTATACAACCTTGTGAAATAAGCTTGAGAAGAATTATACACAAGCAGGAGCATCAAAGTTGGGAAATACTATGAAAGCAATGGACCTTGGCACAATATATAATGGAGAATTCACATGATTAAGAACAGGATCCAGCTTGGGGATTTCTCCTTCATCTGTGAGCTTTAATGGAACTCCATTTAGAACTGAGATTTCGCTTCGAAGGAACCCATCTTTTGGGGTCAAGTGATACTCCTCTCTGTATAAGGGTTCATCTGAAGCTTTCCTTCCAACCCAAGAAACTGTTCTCTTAAGATTATGCATGAAAGAACTTTCTACCTCAACTTTTTTCCCATCTGCATGGGAATCAAAGTTCATATGATTTTCGACATTGATTATGTAATGAGTCTGATTGCTTAAGTTGATCAGGAGTACAGTTATACCCGCCTGTAAAAATGATGACAATAGTCAAAATAAGGGAATGCAAGATATGATAAGAGCAACAAGAAGCACTGTTGTAGAAACTACTGGAGATCTCATGTAGTTTTTTTTAACGGTTCAGATTTAATTTCAGGTTTCAATGAGAAAGAGAGAGTATAATTAAATCGGGATCGTTGAAAAACTATAGAAAATCTCCTGTAGTTTTGTTTTTACATCACCTAAGCCAAACCCAGAGATTTGAGCCTACAACTGTAAAACACAAATGTCTCACAGATTACCCAAGTTCGTGCAATTATGAAACGCAAGTGGTGCATGTGCCTCAATTGAGCACCTATTAAAATTTGTGCCTGTCATGAAAATACTGATGCCAAAGCTTGGGTTTCAATGGTCACAGGAAATGATTAAAAATAATAATGGTTATGAAAATCTCACCATAATAAAGACAGACCTAAAAAAATGGCTATGAACATCTCACTGTAACAAAGACAGACCTACACATTGCCCCCAAAATTGGAACAAAATCAACATATGATAGAGCCTTACTCTTCCTTTTGAACAATGGGCATAAGAGCGTAAATATGATGAAGCATCGGTATGAACAGCAAGAACGCCTTTTCCCATAAGTCGATGCCATAGAAGTGAACTACTCAAAAAAATACACCAAACAAAAGGAAACAATATTCAATTAGATAAGCTTGTCAAGGACAAATACTCAAAACACTTTTTAAACCACCCCAGGGCAAAAAAAAAAAAACGTCAATGCTCTTGGCTTCTTGCCTGTAGTAATCAGGCCTGGGAACAAATGTGGTGGTGTTGAGGAGACCGTAGCTCCCACCAATTAAAGATTGTCTGCAATATACTTTAGTATTGTACTTGGATGCCATTCCAAGCTGATCTAAGTACCTAGAATTCATACATAAATAAGAATTGTCCTGTAATTTGATGACACAATTATATAAAACAATAGTAA
The DNA here is from genome assembly GCA_006937295.1 of Carpinus fangiana. NCBI lineage: Eukaryota > Viridiplantae > Streptophyta > Magnoliopsida > Fagales > Betulaceae > Carpinus > Carpinus fangiana. The sequence continues at coordinate 6,023,359 of CM017328.1, read as the reverse complement.
ATTCTTCTTTTGCTGAGATAAAATGCTTAAGGTACTAAAAAAGAGAGGTAAATGATGGAAGTAATGAGACAACCAAGATTACCAGAAGCTGTTCACAAATGTGTCAGACACATGACGGCCACCACTGTTATATGCGCCACCAGATTCTCCAACCCATGCGGAAGCCCAAGGACCATGCTTTTGAATAATTTGTTGAAGATTGCTGAATGTATCTGATATCTTGCTCAAGTGAGAGGGATCCAATATCTTACTTACAAGATTAGGATCATTACCTGAAATGGAGAGAGGAAATATAAAAGCAGAAGTGAGCACAATGATAAAACAGTGTGTGTGTCAGGGACATGTCAACTCTTATTTAGTTGCATAAGAAAGTCACCATTCAGAAACTAGAGGTCTTGAAATGATGTCCATAGGAGCTTAAAGCAATCTATGTAATAAGGACAAACTTCTATGAGCATTTTTGCCTTGTCAAGTTTTAACTTCCTTGCAAATATCTATGGTGTGAATGTATGTGTGTTGATGTGTGTGTGTGTGTGAGACAGAGAGAGAGAGAGAGAGAGATTTGGCTGTTCAAACAGGAGATAAGAAGACAAAGAGCTATGTCTATATTCTAGCTGTGCAGTATACAACAGGGTGCGTTTCTTTTTGTTGGGAGGGGGAATCAACTGTTTAATATCATTCGAAAGTAGTATAGACTTTCAGTTATATTCAAAGTTCAGAAGATCAATAATTTTTTTCCCTTCTTTTGTCATAGACAACTAGCAGCAAGGAAAAAAGAAGTCCTAAGTTGATCCCTAGCAATCATACTGTCAGGGTTCAATTTATAAGAAAGAAGAAGAGAAAACAAGAACATTAGTTTACACATTCAATCATTTTTCCATGTCCTCTTAACTATTCATCATGGCTAACACGCAATACAGTCCCAGGCTAAGGGTACAAAATCAAAAGGCAAAGAAGACAATGGAATATACCTGCTGCATAAAATGCTCTGATGTATAACTAATATCAAATAAAGCTATTACTGAATATTATATAAGTCCTAATTTCAATGTAGAACAAGTATTTCATATTGCCAATGGTGGTATGTATAAATATCAACAGTGAAAGAATTTTGATATTACAGTTGCTCACCTGCACCTAAATTGTATATATGATGGGTCACGATATTGAGTACATTTGAACCTGAAACATCAAGAAGTGTAGTGTACCACTTCTGGTCAACGAATCCTCCAGGAGCTATAAGTGAAGGTCTCGAGTGGGATTTCTCATACAACTCGTTCATAATATCTTTAAGTTTGATCAAGTCTTTCCCATACTGTTCAGCACGAACACTTGCACCAATGCCAGTTCCACTCAACTCATTACCTACGCAAAGGCAAAAATATTGGTGAAGCAGAACAAGATAATGGAAACAATAAAGAGCTTCATCTATTGTTCCATACCAAATTCCCATGAATTTATTTGGTATCCCTTCGAAATGGTATACTTCATTAAATCTATTGTGTTACTAGGGTCCCAATCTCCTTCCCAAGCACCCCTCCTCCTGATCTGGTGCCTCCCATAAAGTGCATTCAAGCCAAATGTGACAATTACCCTGCAAATGAAAGATTCACATAACCACCATGAGTGCAACCACCCCACCAGTAAAGAAAAGAAAAAGAACAAAAAAAGTTCTCTTTACTCAAATACTTGTAGATACAAATTTGAAAAATTCAACATAATTGGGAAATCTTGTGGAAGTCAAAAGACAATCTAAAATTTGAACTGGAAAAACATGAATTATGCATCCATGCTTTTTCAATAAAGTTTTTCATTACTTTAAAAAAAAAAGAGGCCTTCTCATTTAAGTTTCATAAGGAAAATAAGACAGCATTTAAAAGAGAGTTTACATCATAGATGGTGTGCTAAAACAGAATGACTATCTACATGGATGTCCAATCTAAGAGAAGCTTGATAAATAACTTTGTGGTGCTTGTCACGACCTTGAATGTACGACCAACTAAAGAATATCTGTTTTGCATATTATGTGCGAGTTAACAATCAATCAAGTAGAGAAAAGCCAGTCCTTTCAGTCACTATCAGGGTTGACGAAACCAGACAATCAACTACCTTGGTAGTATGAATGTTTCTTTTAATTTTTAAAGAATTCAGGTTGATATGTAGTATCCCAACATAAATAAAAAGAGCATTTCATTGATTTTTTTTGTTTGATAAGTAGTATTTCATTGATTTTTTTGGCCACATGGAAGAAAATATACTCTCGATGTCATAAAGCTTACCCTGTCTTACTGAAAAAATGGTTCAGCTCATCCCACCTCCTCATGTATAAACATCCCTTTGAATATCCAAACAACCCATCTTTCATCTTTTGGAACGGATGGCAAGGAGACTTCAAATCTCCTATGTTGTACAATACTCGATCCTGCAAAGATCCTCCGATTCTTATCCTCAAATGCTTGAAAGCTATCAATCCACCAATGTCGAAAGATTAATAGTGTTGTTAGTCAAACTAATCCAACAAGATTCTAATAGTAAAAAAATACACTATTTGTTAATCACTGTAAATAACACTCGTATGTTATGAGAAAATTTCTTTAAAAAATCAAAAACGAATTGAAACAGATAGACAAACCTTGGATTGCCTTGGCAAGTAAAGGATGAGATAAGTCCTGAAAAAAAAAAAAAATCACACCAAGCAATGATTCAAATTGCTTCACTGTTTTCCAGCAAACTAATGAAAAAGGTATAATATCAGTCCTTCAACGCTAAATGCTAATGTAATCTTACAAAGTGGTAAGTTTCTAGATCCTCACCAGATTTGTAACAGATGCATTCCCCCATGGACATTGGTTGTAGTCACACTTAGTATGGGGCCACCAATCAAGAGTTGCACAGATGAAATTATCATCAATTTCAGCAACTGCTGTAGTCCCATCAACTACAATTTTAGCATGTCTAATTTCTTGAGCCAAAATCACAGGGAGAGAAACCAGGATGAGAAAAAAAGAGAGGTGGAATCCCATTGGTAGATCAATGACAACAGCTTCAGAAGCACCTCAACTTATACAAATTAACTGCAACAAGAATGATAGGTCTTTTTAATGAGAAGCAGATATTCTAAGATGTTGTACAGCTAGTACATGTCACTAGAAATGGATTACATGGCACTTGTGATTTTTCCACTCAGTTGGGAAGGGAGTTACAGAATTTCAATTCTCATTTGCCCCAAACCACACAATCATCTTTCACCTTTCAGTCAATCAAGAACTTGAAAATCTCAAAACTAACATTCATTTCATATCTATAATATCCTAAAAAGATTTTGGAGAAAAATAAATAAATCCTAAAAGATGAGAGAGCGAGAGAGAGAGAGAGCAATACTAACATCTACAAACTGGAAACAGATTCGATGAAAATCAAGAACACAGAAACTAGTGTTGTATTAGAAATTATTGTTAGATCCATGAAGATTTATAGTATCTGAGAAAAGTGCAATAATCATAACACAGATACAAGAAATGGAAGCAACGTTACTAAGATTAGAAATCACAAAACCAGTTCTTTAAATCCATAAAGTATCATTATAAAAGACTAAAAAAAAAAAACTGGCTTTTCACCTGCTATACTTTGTAGTACGGAAGGACCAAGTCCAACACTACCCAAATAGAGTTTAAGATAGTTAAGGACAACCGCGATGACAATTACTTCAATAAAATTAAATAGGAAACAAAGACCGCCATAGATGTTAATAATGGTGACGCTCAAAAGTAGCTTTCCTGGAGGCTGGAGGCATACACCAGAAATGACTAGATGGGACACATGAAGAACAAAATCTAAAGAAACCCAAATAGAATTCAAGAAAATAACGCAAACCCAGACGAAAACAAACCCCAAATGTTGCAAATTCACCATCAATGACAACAGTGAAGCTCAACTTCCCAGCAACTTCCTTCAGACAAAGTACAACAATAATTCGGTTCTTTTTAGGGTAGAGAGCGAGTTCACTGTCCGCCTTGTCTTCATTATCTTGGCGTTTCTGACACTACTGTTACAAGAAAAACACGTTGCGTGAACTGGGTCGGTTTTTTCATGTTTGTCGGTTCGGCTAAAAGCTACGGCTAAATCTAGTTTAAGCATAATCTTTTCATGGGTTAGGTGCGTTTAAACAGTTAAGTATCGTTTCGGGGAAAGGTTGAGATAAGATAATATATGTTTTTCCATTAAAAATTTAAAAAAATAAAAATGAAAAATGAAAATGTTTTTGGTTGTACAGATGCCTATTGGCAGAGAATCCATGTTAGCTTGGACCGAAAGTTATGCCTTTACCAAATCTCTCTTTTATAATGTGGTGAGGGTTGGAGAATGTTTTTTTTGGCTTTTTTATTATTATTATTATTTGAGATTTAAATATGGTTTGAGCAAAGTCAATATAAACCGTAAGATCTGTCTAAATGTTAATACTCACCTGCATCTAATCAAGTTTTTGAAGAGTCATTGATATTAGCTTAGCATTAAATAAGAAAAAACAATAAAACAAGAAGAGTAATTAACATTTGAAGAGGTATGTCCCCAATGGATAACTTAATCAACTATGGACTACGTTGCATGAAGCAGAGGTCACTAGTTTAAATTCTCATCTCCTTCTCTTCTCTTGTATGGAAATATCAAAAAAAAAAAAAAAAAGGTTGAAGAGGCATCCTACCCGTTCATAAAATAAAATAATTAAAAATTAAAAAAATATTATTAGGCATATTAATTTACGTACTTTTTTGCTGGCACATCGTTAACCTAGTAATTCTATTAGTCCATCTTGTGTCACTTTTGTGTCTCTCAAAAAATGAGATGCTTTCACTATTTAATTAAAATTTAATAATGATAAATCAAAGCCTAATGATAATTTTAAGAGTCACATCATCATTTGAGAAACATAAGAGTTACACAAGAAGAACTTGTAGCATTACTCCATAATAACCACCTAGGAAAAAAAGCGCTAGCTATATTTGTGGATTACTCTTTATCTTCTCAATATAGGATTAATGTGTTATAAACTCTCTCTCTTAAATTTTTGACGTTCTTGTTATGGCCATGTCATACAGTGCTCTAATAGAGAAATACTTCAATGCAATATAATGCTTACATTTGGCCAATTTTTAGTGACGTGGCAGATGGACAATCATATAAAATTGATAATTGAAATTTGAATTTCAATCCTCTCTCCCTTTCTCAAATATGCGCATTATATTGCATTGTAGCATATTTCGCTTCAATACCATATAGCATGTCATTACAACCCGGCTGTGTCCCACATCGTGAAAAAAACAAAGACCCTAGAGATCAAGAAAGAAAAATAGACTCGCAACAATAATGAAAGAGAGAGCATCACATTCCACTCGGCACTTGGTAGTAGATCCTTGAAGCTAAATTCAATGGTCAAATAGTTAAAAAGAGTATGATTCAAGCAATTGTAAGTCATACGCAAATGGAACTCTTGCATAACGAGTGATGATAAGTTGATAACAACTATGAATTTGCATAAGTGGTAAGTAAAAATGTTCATTTTCCTCGTCTAATAATTAGGTTAAAATCCCCCCTAGATGTCTTATTATTATGGAGTGAGGTGAGGACATGTTTGGTGCGTATAAATAGATTTAAAAATAAAATAATTACAGGACCGGCTCAAACCCTAGGTGAGTTAGGCGGTCGCATAGGAACATAATTATTCTACAAACCAATCTTGATGAAATATCCTCTAACTCATTTAAAATAGTGTTAAGTGTCTAAAAACATTCTGGTGGACCCAGCCATCCTCAAGTTTTCTGTGCTGCAAACCCGGAGTTCAAAAGGTTGACAGCACTCCTAGAGATCTTGGAACGAGAGTTGCGTGCCCTTACTAAGCAAATCCGAGAATTGGAGGCTCGGGTTGCTCATGGCGACACCCAAGTTTCATTTCTCGAGGATCAGCTCACCAAGTGCTGGGAGTCCAAGGGGCCTGCTGAGAATTCCATGTTGTCCCTAACCAACCTTTTCCACCAGTAAACTTATTATAATTTCATAATGATTCCATCGAAAAAATTGTCAAAATTTGTATGCAGAAAGTTATTTGTTACATATGCATATGACTAATTTAACCATTTTTTTCTTAAAATTTTCCTCCATGTGTTTGACTTCGAGATTATATGTTGATTTGGATCAAACCTCAATGGTGCAACTTGTGATTGAGAGAGATGAGTATATATAGATTGAGCCGTCTGGTTTGTATCTGATTCAATTTATAATAACCGAAGGTAAATTTTTTGTTTATGGATTCAGAGAAAAATGTAATTTGGCTTTGTTTTTTTCCTTCAAGAAATCACTGAAAAAAAAGAAGAAGAGAGAATTGAATATTCCTTATTTTCTATGGAATGATCAAATCAACTACCTACACTACATGTCATAAATATTGCAAACTTGTTCATCATTACACCATAACTAAACTTGTTCATCATTACACTATATAAGCTTGACATAATCATCTATGTTACCCTTCAAGATTTATTTTTCTTCCAATAATCATTAAGAGCATGTTTGAGATTGCGTTTGAGAAATAGAGTTTTAAGCCAAAAAGAGCTTTTGGGCAAAAGCTACATTTTTAAGTTTTTGTCAAAAGTGTTTTTAATTTTTTTACCAAACGACTATCTTTTTTTTCAAATTGACTTTTTGAGTGTTAAAAGCATTTTTACGCCTCTCAAACGTAATCTCAAACAGGCCTAACTAATGAATCACAATAATTTCAGCTTCAAAACAGGAAAACAAAAAAGTCTTAGTTCATGGCTTATGATTAATGGTTTCAGAGACACTGATGTCCAACGATGACAACCTAACAGTATCAGGGCTCTGGAGCTGCGCAAGCTGCTTCTTACCAACTCGAAGCAAGTATTCGATGTAGATGAAATTTTTGCGGTCTACTTGCTTGGAATTCCGGCGGAACTCCGCCGACACAAATGATTCAATCTTACGTCGATCTTCAGCAGATTTGGAACGAGCTGCTCGCAAAAACTCTCTGTATAGACCAAGTACTTGCTTCTGCATTCCAGAAAGCCTTGGACCACTGGAGGCTCCCATGGCGTCTGCTAGTTAAGTGTGCAACTGGATGTGCTTTTCAAATAGCAACAAAAACAATCTATTACATTTTACACTCACACTGCAGGGAGACATAAGAGGAAAATAGATGGAAATGACATTGTGAAAGAAAAACTATAGAAAGTGGCTATGTATAAGCATATGCAACAGTGAAAGAGTAATTTATTAGTATCAAGTTGAGTTCCCAATTACATAAACGAAAAGAGAGAGACAAAATTATTTGATATATATGTAGCTTAAGACGGCCTAACAAATACAAAGAAAAATTTGGAAAATAAAAAGGAAAAATATGATGGTGGAAACTGGAAATCCCATTAAGAATTTATATGGAAGTGGAAGATTTTTAGCTAAGATACAAATTACACTACTGTAAGAACATAACTGAAGCTTGAAAGTATGCTGCCTGGAATCAGATTTCAATGACTAAAGAATAATAGGTTAATGGCCAAATATGCATTAATAAATAGGAAAAAAATAGAATCTTAATTACATTTCACTAACATATGTATTGCAAACTGAAGAGTACAGGGTATAGAAAAGCAATTGGAAACTTTTTCTCAACTTCCAACAACTTTTCATGCATGGTCACAATGATACAGGGATGATTAAAAAAAAAAAAAAAGGCCCAGTGGTGTGTGAATCTACCGGGTACTAAGATTCAGAGACAATGCAAAAGAAAGCAAGATCTATGAACTTCTTCCAACAAGCAAAAGCAAAAACTGGCAAACCGATACAGGTTATAGTGTTTTTTGATAATTCAACCATTTCTTTTGTACCATACTAAATCAAACCCATTTGCAAAATCGAAAACTGGCAAACCCCATCCAACCAATTCTTTTGTACCATACTAAATCAAACCCATTTGCAAAAGCAAAAACTGGCAAACCCCGATATTATTTTTTAGGCCTGAAACAAAGCTGAAATCCATACCTTTATCCGATAATAAGTGGTACATGATTGTGATGGGAGAAATGGTGCTGTTCTGTCCTTCTGGGCGTGGCCGCGTGAGAGAGAGAGAGAGAGAGAGAGAGAGAGAGAGAGAGTCAGAGAGGCATACCGCTGGCTGGATAGATACGAGGTTTAGGGTTAAGGCTGAAAGAGAAGTGTTTAAAACGACGTAGTTTTGCTTTTAAAATGCTTCAAAATGACATTGTAAATAAACTCATATGTAGGGGTGTAAAAAAAAACCGGAGAACCGGAACTGAAACCGGGAAATTGGAAACTGGGAAACCGGGGTCCCGGTTCCGGTTCCAGTTTGAAAAAATCAAAAACTGGGTACCTCCGGTTCCGGTACCTGGTTTTTGGTACCCGGTTTTTACCGGGTTACCGGGAACCGGGTTAAATATATATATTTTATTTTATTTCTAGTTATGGCTTTACATTTTACAAATATATATATTTCTTTACATTTGTTTTTAGGTATATATATATATATATATATATCTCTACTCTTTCTTTCTCTTCTGGCCGCTTCAATACCCAGCCTCTCTCTCTCTCTATGTGATTCTCTCTTTCTCGAGTAACCTTTCATGCCCCACTGCTCCGTCAGGCCATCAGCTTCATTATTGAATGTTTCTTAATATTTGACCTTGAAGAATGGATGAGTGAACTTGAAAATCAACTTCAAACCTACTTCGGCAGTGTAGTTAAGGACATGTGGTTGCTTGAACAAATTCTATAATTAGGATCCTTGGCATGCTTGAATAAATTCAAGAATTGCATATTAATTAAATTAATTACCAAATTTCAATTAATTAAATTTGGCCACATAAATGTACTGTTGAAAAAGCTGTAAGATTATTTGGAAAAGAATGTAAAATATTTAAGAAGAACCTATATATAAGCCCAAAAAGTATTTAAAAAAAAAAACCGGTTACCGAACCGGGTACAACCGGAACCGGCCGGTAACCGGGACCTCGGTTTTACCGGGGTCTTGGTTCCGGTTTTGCCAAAACAAGGAACCGGGGTACCCCGGTTCCGATTCCCGGTTTTGGCCAAAAACCAGGAAACCGGACCGGGTTGACACCCCTAGTCATATGTAACTTATAAAAAAAAATAAATAAATAAACTCATATGTAAGTTCAAAAAAAGACGTCATTTCTCATTTTAAAAAGGCTGAAAAAATGGAATAAAATAAGACAAAAAATACCCAAATAAATTAATTATTTTTCTTTTTTATTTTAGAAAAAATGAAAATTTAAAAGAATGAAAGGGCCACTCACATAAAATATTAAAAAAGAAATAAAATAAAAATGAACATCATCTCATACAAATAAAACACACTCTCATACATTTATACAAATTAATTTAAAAAAAAAAACATTTTAAATTGAGCCACCCCTTGGACTATCTAAAGTGTACTAAGAAGACAATTAGTAACGGAGGGTATTAATTACAAATTTTTGAAATATTAGGGGGTACATTACAAATTTGTAAACATTTTGAAAAACACATCAAACTTCAGGGAGGGTAAAGTGAATTTTTTCCTAAATTATAATACTTCAATTGTGGTTATAAGTAACACATTGTTTAATCTATTATTAATTACTTAATTTAATATTATACGAATCACATTATCATGAATCATATGTATAAATATTTGAATTGTCATTTAATTATATGATTAAGTATTAATCTTATACATTTATATTATTCAATATGCATATATGTATAATTTGTCATATTATATATGTATAATTTGTCATATTATATATGTATAATTTGTCATTATATATTTATATAATCATAATATCATATGATTAAATACATCATAAGTTATATAATCATATAAATTATAGTTATAATGTATTAATACTTAAATTGTGATTTAAATATCTCAAAAAAATTATGATTCAATTATCAATTGATCATGTTATAGGTATAAATATTATTATTGTCATTTTAAAAAAGTGAAAAGACAAACATACTTATATACTATAACTAATTGGATAATATCCCGTTCAAATGAATTGGAGATGATTATGTGCTTTTTTTTTTTTTTTTTTGATATGTCTGCACAAAATGAGGAGTGAAATTCGAATTAGTAATCTTCGCTTCATTAAGCATGATCCTAACCGATTGAGCTAACTCTTGAGGACAGATGATGTTGGTCATGTTGGTTGTTGATTGTCAAAATTAGTAATTAAGAAGTAATAAGAAGAAAAAGAAGTAGAGATTGGGTCATCTTTTGATAATTATGACTGTTAAATGCCTTTTTCCTTTGCAGTCAAGATTGTATCAATTGATTAAGACAGATAATGAACCTAAAATGATATGATGTTGAAAGCTTTTGTTACAATTTTTCTTTTATAAATTTACGTGTGAATCATTAATTACATCGATTACTATTAAATATAATTATTTAGTAATTAATGTGTTAAATATTATATAAATTCACATAATATTACAATGGCAGGTTATAAAAAAAAATTATAATATTTCAAAAAAAAATTATAATATTGTTAATTGAAGAAAAAGAAGTAGAGATTGGGTCATCTTTTGATAATTATGACTGTTAAATGCCTTTTTCCTTTGCAGTCAAGATTGTATCAATTGATTAAGACAGATAATGAACCTAAAATGATATGATGTTGAAAGCTTTTGTTACAATTTTTCTTTTATAAATTTACGTGTGAATCATTAACTACATCAATTACTATTAAATATAATTATTTAGTAATTAACTTGTTAAATATTATATAAATTCACATAATATTTACAATGGCAGGTTATAAAAAAAAATTATAATATTTAAAAAAAAAAATTATAATATTGTTAATTGCACTCAATCTTATTCAAGTAAATCATAGATAAAACTTTATACAATTGCTTACTTCTGACCTCCAAAAGTTTATTTATTTTTGGGAATTTATATCAAAAGACCCTAGGGTTAGCACTCCAAAATTTTTAAATTCTTAAGTTTTTTTTATTCTTTGACAATTTATTCCTTTGGTATATCGAAACTACAATAGAATTCATGTCGTCCCATTTTTTTAACATCCGTTAGTATGAGTCAAAACGCACCTTTTTGACCCATTAAAATATTAATTTTTAAATTTAATTTATAAAAAAAAATACAGGGGTGGCTGGCCACCTCATTTTGCTTGGTGGTGGTTCGGTCACCCCCTAAGCCAAACCCTAAAAAATAGGGGGTGGCTGGCCACCCCATTTTGCTAGGGGGTGGTTCACCCCATGGCTTAAGGGGGTGGTTCGGCCACCCCCTAGGGCTAAACCCTCAAAAATGGTGGTCGAACTACCCCCTTAGGCCATGGGGGTGGCCAAACCACCCCTAAGCAAAATGGGGTGGCTAGCCACTCCCTATAGGATAGTTCGGCCACCCCTGTATTTTTTTTTTTTTACTATTATTTTTTTTTAACAATGGGTGGCTCACCCCTCAGGCAAAATGGGGTGGCTAGCCACCCCTGTATTATTATTATTATTATTATAGATTTAATTTTTAAAATTAAATTAAAAAATTAATATTTTAATGGGTCAAAATGATGCGTTTTAACCGACACTAACGGATGTTAAAAAAATTGGACAACATGAATTTTATTGTAGTTTTGATATACCCAATGAGTAAATTGTTTAAAAAAAAAACCTTAAGAATTTTAAAATTTTGAAGTAATAACCCAAGGGTCTTGATAAAAATTCCCTTTATTTTTTAATAACACAAAAATGTAATAGATTTATGGTTCAACCAATCATTGATGGTTGTGCTACCTAAAGAGAAACCTCACCTACATTCATTAACTTCAAATACCAAACACATGGACATTTCTATCATTTTTTTTAGGCACCGACGTTTGTACTACAACCTCCTCTTTTTTCTTTTTCTTTTTCTTTTTTTTTTTATTATTATTTTTTAAAAAACCATTAACAATGATACGGAAAAGGGTTTAAGTTTGCTGTTTAAAAAAGTTGAAATAAAAATTAATGATTTTTAAAATGTGCGATTTGATATCGTAGTTAAGTATTTGGTAAAATTATAGTTTACTTTTTAAAATAGCGCGTTTTGAAAAAAAAAAAAAGCACTCTGGCTTGCGATTTGAACTTTTTTACCTTGCAATTTTAAAAAAATGCACTTCCAAACAATACATTTTTTTGCAATTTGGTCTAAAATGATATATTTTGCCTTTGAAATCGCATTTCAAAACACACTTTAAGGGCTTTCTTATAGTTAATAATGAAAATAAATGAGAGTATATGGTTTCTAGAACTATATTAGTAAAGACAACTCCTAACCTAATACATGCATGGCCCAAGGAAATCTCCGGAAAAATCCTCATATATACGTGATTAGTATTAGCCACCTTGGTTTCCATTAATGCCATGGTGGGGCTGAGTCAAGCTATGGCTCAGTCGAACTTGAGGGAGTACCTGTAATTTTCACCGTCTAGGCTTCTCCTTTGTGGCTCACAGTGGATAGATATTACTGTGGTCATGCTCAGGTTGGATAGCCAATTGGTCTTCCCACCTTACCTTTTTTGCTTAAAAAAAAATGAAGACATCTCCCAACCAGTTCATGAGGTTAGGTGTATAATTATCTCATTTCCCATTTTATGCAAATGATATCCTCATTTTTAAATGGTGCTAGAAAAAGCTATTTTAATTAAGTGCCCTTTGCCAAAAATTACCTCATCAATTTAAAAAGGGAAAATATATAATAACTCCTTGGGTCTGTCTTCCGAAATTTTAAAATACTTAGGTTTTTTTTTTCGAAAATTTACTCCCTGGGTGAAAGGAAACTGGAATAAAATCCCTGCCGTCACACTTTTGGTAACCGCCGTTAACGGATCCAAAACGCACCGTTTTGGACCCAAAACGCACCGTTTTGATCAATTAAAATATTAATTTTTAAAATTTTAATTTTAAATTTTTTAATCTAAAAATTTAAAAAAAAAAAAAAAAAAAAAAGGAAGAAGAAGAGAAGCTGGTGGCCGATCCACCCATAGGGGTGGCTGGCCACCCCCTAGGCCATGGGGGTGGCTCGGCCACCACCAGACCGGCCGGTCTGGTGGTGGCCGAGCCACCCCCATGGCCTAGGAGGTGGCCAGCCACCCCTATGGGTGGATCGGCCACCAGCTTCTCTTCTTCTTCCTTTTTTTTTTTTTTTAAAATTTTTAGATTAAAAAATTTAAAATTAAATTTTTAAAAATTAATATTTTAATTGATCAAAACGGTGCGTTTTGGGTCCAAAACGGTGTGTTTTGGATCCGTTAACGGCCGTTACCAAAAGTGTGACGGCAGGGATTTTATTCCAGTTTCCTTCCATCCAGGAAGTAAATTTTCGAAAAAAAAAACCTAAGTATTTTAAAATTTCGGAAGGCAGACCCAATGAGTTATTATATATTTTCCCATTTAAAAAAGATAAATTTTTTCTCTAAATTAGGTTAGAAGAATCATTTATTATGTGTTCAAAACACGTAATTTATTAAAAATGCATATAAAAATCACATGTATTTTGAAAATATGTCATTTTAAGAAACTAAATTAAAAGAAATTATTCAAACCCAATTAAAAAAAAAAAACTTTGTTTAACCATTTTGTAAATGTTTTAATTGTATAGCATCATTTATTTATGTTTTAATTTAGTTATTAGTATTTAGAAACAAATTTATGATCATTGTCATTGTTTTTCAATTGATTTAAAAAAGGGAAGAAAAAAAAGAAAGAAAGTTGAGATGAATGGGTGGATCCATGGGCGATCCGACCCAAACCCACCCATCCCTAGATCCTAATCCAAACTGGGCCCAAGAGTCATATGAATAAAAGATCAAGGACAAATATGTAAACCATTCACTCTGTTACCATCTTCTTCTTTCTCTCTCACCTATTTAACTCACTCCCTCTCTAACCTCCCTCTTTCCCTCCTATTTCCCCCCAAATCAAAAAGCCCTAGGAAAACCTTCATCACTCCCAGCTCAAATTCCACTCTCCCATTCTAAATTCCTCGCACTTCCTTTAGATTACCGTGGAATTCAATTCTCTGGGACTTCCTTTTCCTTCTCAGTTGTCATTTCCCGAAAATTCCGCAACAAGCTTTTTCCCCCAATTTTTTTTTAATAATCGAATTCCATACTTTTCTCTATTTACCTCATCTGATCACTGATTTATGGGATACCCAGTTCGATTTCAATAATTATGAGCGTCTATCATCGGGGACTTTGGCATTTTGTTGTATAAATTAAAGGAGAGTTCTTGGGCTTTTTTGGTTTTGTAACATTTCGGTTTTGGTGGAATATTTGATTCTTTTGTTGTTGTTGTAATTAGTATTGGGTGTTTGATCAAGTGGGGATGGAGAACAGTGGAGAAGTAATAGATGATCAGGGCTCAGGATGGTTCCAAGTGAAAAAGGTTTCGCTTTTTATTCATTTTATTTCGTTAAATTCATAAGCATTTTTCTAATTTGGTGTGTTTTCATTTTTCCTTATTTTGTAAAAAGTTTATATTTAGCTGCCGTTTGGTTTCTTAGAAAGCTGGGAAATAGGTAAAGAAAACCGAATTTGGAGACTTCTTAAGGCATGCAAATGGTTGAATTAGGCCGAATTGAGTGGGTTGTTTTGATTCGAAAATTTAATTTTGATCTACTTTTCTTTCTAGCATTTTCCCGGCAACCACAGATCGCATTCTGGAAAACTTTGGTTGTGATCATCTCATTAACTAATCCAGCGTGAATGATTGTTTGCATATATATATTTTTTCACTCGTCTTCTTTTCTTCTTTTGTTTCCCCAATTCTTTACTTGTTTGCATTATAAAATGTATCAGGTTTCATATGATTTTCAATTCTCATTTGTTAGTTGTATTTTCTTTCCCATTTCTTTTTGTCCAGAAGCATAGAAGTAGTTCAAAGTTCTCTCTACAGAGTTGGGTCGGGGGTTTTTCAGGAAAGAATGCTTCTAATTGTTTGCATTCTCAGCCCTCATTGAATGAAAATCGTGGAAATTCAAGTGGCAAGCGCAGATCCCAGCTTCCAAAGGCAGGGGGAAATCATGCTGTAAGTAGCCAGGGTGTTGTAAATTCTATTCCTGTATTGAATGAAGACAAAAAGAGCGTCGCCCTCATTGACAAATGTGTAGTGGAACAAGATACTAAGCGTCACATTTCACTCCCATTGTTTGTTACAAATTCTAATGGTGGAAGTGGAGATATTGAGAAAGCTCCTCAGAGGGATAAGCCTGATGTGGTTCACAAAATCAAGTGGGGTGATCTAGAGGATGATGCTTTGCTACTGCATCATGAAAACACTGTTGGAGCAGGAATCAAGTTTGGTGATATAGAGAATGATAATCTGGTCACCTCTAGGAAGAACATGAAAAGTCATGGTTTGGTTTCCTCTGTTACTTCTTGTGCTAATTCCCAAGAAAACAATGTGGTGGCAGCTGCAGATGCAAATATATGTGGAAATGTGGTTTCTGAAGAGAGCTGTGAAGAGGTTAATGAAATATCTCTAGAAGATGCAGAAGTACCAATTCTGAGTGATAAAAAGGTTGACCCAGGTGGTGAAGTTTCAAATTGCAAGGATATTCATACTGAGCACGTCAAACCAGTGAACGCTGATTGTTCAAGTACTGGATTTCCATCTGCTGAAGTGGAAGGGGTAGTGGTCAAACTTCAGGGGCCTGTTATTATACCGAAGTCAGGTGATTCAGATATTTTTGAAGTACCAGTGACAAATGAGGGTTCTAGCACAGCACTTGCAGCAGCTAGTGCCCAAATTTCTGAGTTAGTTCCATCCAAAGAGAGTGAACCTGAAATTACAGTAGATTCTAGCCTCACAGCTCCTATTGAAGACCAAGGAGGCCGATCGGATAGTACAGTACACGATGATATGTCAAACATACAGATTATGAATGCCCTTGGAGAGGGTGAAACAAGTGAAAGCAAAGAAAGGTTTAGGCAGCGACTTTGGTGCTTTCTCTTTGAGAATCTTAATAGGGCTGTGGATGAACTTTATCTTCTTTGCGAACTAGAATGCGATACTGAGCAGATGGAAGAGGCCATTCTTGTTCTTGAAGAGGCTGCATCTGATTTTAAAGAACTAAAAACTAGAGTGGAGGAGTTTGAGAATGTGAAAAGGTCATCTCAGGTAATTGATGGGACACCAATCACATTGAAGAGTGACCATCGCAGGCCACATGCTCTTTCATGGGAGGTAAGCATGCTCACATTTTTGTTTCGGTCTTTGCTTTTAATGGTCATGTTGCTGTAAATCTCTCAATAAATAACACTGAATGTCAATTTTTGGTGTTCCTGCACTTCACCTTTCAAAAACTTTTATTCACATTTTTGTTTTGGAGATGGGTTCATTCAGCCCGATATATTTGATGGTCCTCTTGCTCTTGCTCCCCCCTCCCCCCTCCGCCTTTCAGGCTCTGTTGGGAATAATTTGTATAAATTGGAAACAAGGACTATAGATACTTAGTAGAAGATGACAATGATAACTTTTCACTGTTCTTTATATTAAATGAATGTCTTCTAGGTTTTTTTGCTGAGTTTAAAATCCTCAAAAGGATCAGAAGAAAACATGATCATTTTGCATTTTGGTTAAGGAAATTATTTGTTTGACATCATATACTAAATATTATTCATTGTCTTACGCCAATAATTTCCATTCAGATGTTGATAGTCTGACCGATTATGTGATGCCTTTCTCTTATAGTTTCTGAAGGAATTGTCTTTGCCAAAAATTTGCAAGCAAGTGTAATTTGGCATCATCCATTTACTATTCCTGAGCTAAATAATTCATCCTTTCCGAGTTCAAAAGTACCATTGGCATGTTAAGACTAGGGCACTTAGAAGGGAACGGTAAAGATTGTGTGAAGAAGATGCACTTTGTCTCTGTGGTGCAGTTGATGAAGACATTGGATGTGCATGTGCCAACCATTGTAGCGCAAAATGCTTATCAAAACCGTTACACAGCAACATAACTTTTAAAAAACCATTGTAGGGAAATATAGCTCACTTTAAAGTTCACACATTGAAAAAGTTTTATCAAAGAGTGGTGCTTAAAACTCTCATATATTGTTTGTGATATTATGTGTTTGTTTACTTGCTTAAGCTGTGGTTGTGGAAAAGAGAAACATTAGTTTCAAGGATCATACGATGATTTTATAAATTAGTGTTTGTTGGAGTATGCTTTCCTCAGAACTTTAAATTTATCTTAATTCATCTCTAAGATAAAAGGGTTGGTCACTTCATGTTGAGTGCAGGTGCGAAGAATGACCACTTCACCACACAAAGCAGAGATACTGTCTTCATCTCTTGAGGCTTTTAAGAAAATTCAACAAGAAAGAGCTAGTATGTGTACAGCTAATAATGTGCAAACTCTGGGACCTGACTGTCCTAATTTTCAGTCTGGTGATAGTCTGAATAAATCAGCTGGGAAAAGTGATGTAACATCCAATTCCAAAGATTCACTAATAAAGTCAAGAAAACAGAATGGAAGTTCAGGTCTCATTCAAGGGAATCTGAGTGGAGAAAAGCAGAATACTGAGTCAGACAGGTCCTGCAAAGTGAACTTCATACAAAATGGACGTGTCCCTCTCCAGAACTCATCCTTTTCCGAGATTAGTTCATCTAGGCCACCTCTTAGAGATAGTTCTGCTGCTGGAAAGAGCAAGAGAGAACAACTGGGGACTGAAACAGATAGGCAGCTTCCTAAGAAAGAAAAAATGTTGGCAGAAAGTGGTGTTGACAAAAACCTCAAATCTGCAGAACATTTTAAGAGGCAAATTCCTCTTTCAGAAAAAGATAAGGAAAGGAGGAACGCAGCTCCACGGAAATCCATGGATGCTTGGAAAGAGAAGAGGAACTGGGAGGAAATACTCTCATCTCCTTTCCGTGTCTCTTCCCGTGTTTCACATTCGCCAGGTATGAGCAGAAAAAGTGTGGAGCGTGCACGCATATTGCATGACAAACTAATGTCTCCTGAGAAGAAGAAGAAGAGAACTGCTATGGATCTAAAACGGGAAGCAGAAGAAAAGCATGCCCGGGCAATGAGAATTAGAAATGAGCTGGAGAATGAGAGAGTTCAAAAGCTTCAGCGTAACTCAGAAAAATTAAATCGGGTTAATGAATGGCAGGCTGTCCGCAATATGAAATTACGAGAAGGAATGTATGCTCGCCACCAACGTGGTGAATCTCGGCATGAAGCTCATCTAGCTCAAGTTGTGAAGAGAGCTGGTGATGAAAGCAGTAAAGTCAATGAGGTTCGTTTTATTACTTCTTTAAACGAAGAAAATAAGAAACTTATGTTGCGCCAGAAACTTCATGATTCGGAGTTGAGGAGAGCTGAAAAACTTCAAGTGATAAAATCTAAACAAAAAGAGGACATAGCTAGAGAAGAGGCTGTTTTAGAACGCAGGAAACTCATTGAAGCTGAAAAATTACAACGCCTTGCTGAAACACAACGAAAAAAAGAAGAGGCTCAAGTTAGAAGAGAAGAGGAACGCAAAGCATCCAGTGCAGCGCGTGAAGCAAGGACCATGGAACAGCTGCGGAGAAAGGAGGAAAGAGCAAAAGCCCAGCAAGAGGAAGCTGAACTTCTGGCCCAGAAATTAGCTGAGCGACTTAGTGAAAGTGAGCAACGTCGCAAGTTTTACCTGGAGCAAATACGGGAGAGAGCTTCTATGGATTTCAGGGATCAATCTTCCCCTTTACTGCGCCGATCTATAAACAAGGATGTGCAGGGTAGAACTACACCAACCAACAACAATGAAGATTATCAAGCAAGCAATGTCTCAGGCTTAGGTGGTTCTGCTCTTGCGATGGGCAATGTTACATTGCAACATTCACTGAAGCGAAGGATTAAAAGAATTAGACAAAGGCTTATGGCTCTTAAATATGAATTTCCTGAGCCTCCTGTTGGTGCTGAAAATGCTGGTATTGGATATAGAACAGCCATGGGAACTGCAAGAGTGAAAATTGGGAGGTGGCTCCAAGAACTTCAAAGACTAAGGCAAGCTAGAAAAGAAGGGGCTACAAGCATAGGGTTAATAATTGCAGAAATGATGAAGGTACTATTTGAAACCATTGGTCTAGTTATTAAGAGTATTTTTTACACTATAGAGTATGTCACGTGATGATTATGATGATTCAAGTTGGGTATGTTAAATTGTTGAGGTCAGAGTTTTAGAGTGGATATTCTCTCGTTTTTTGTATCATATTACAAAACTGAATCTTTAGTCTACTACTTTCCAGATAGCACTTGATGAAGTAATAGCTTTTTTACTTTGTAGGATTATGGGCTAAAATGCTTTTCTACGCTTCCATGTACACTTTTTTATATTTTATTTTGGTATCTATTATGAGGTTGACTGTGCCCTTGAAATATGGATTCTTCAATATGTTCATATTTTTGCTAGATGAGAGATTCTATAGAGTTCAAACTTACTTTTGGCTGCTCCTTTTATTCAACCCCTCACTGGTTATAGCTGACACAAGTTATCCTCCGTAGGACAGCACTCACAATTTGTCATCTGATCAATGTATGGATTAATACCCAATGAAGATTGTGACGTAATATATACACATTACAGTGTTTTGCTTTTGCTTCATTTTGTTAGTTCACAATTTGTTGATTGTGGTGTAATAAATGTGGTCCTTATTTTTTGTGATCAGTATTTCGAGGGAAAGGATCCTGAGCTGCAAGCTTCTCGCCAAGCTGGTTTACTTGATTTTATAGCTTCTGCTTTGCCTGCTTCTCATACATCAAAACCTGAAGGTTGCCAGGTGACAATACACCTTTTGAAACTTCTTAGAGTTGTTCTATCTGTGCCTGCAAACAGGAGTTATTTTGTCGCACAGAATCTTTTACCCCCAATCATCCCAATGCTATCAGCAGCCCTTGAGAACTATATAAAGATTGCTGCCTCTTTAAATGTCCCTGGTAATATTAACTTGCCATTGAGTAAAACATCAAGTGAAAATTTTGAATCAACCTCTGAAGTACTAGATGGTTTTTTATGGACTGTTACGACAATAATTGGCCATATAAGCTCTGATGAACGACAACTTCAAATGCGAGATGGCTTGCTGGAGCTATTGGTTGCCTACCAAGTTATTCACCGGCTGCGAGATCTCTTTGCACTTTATGATCGGCCCCAGGTGGAAGGGTCACCGTTTCCTTCTTCTATTCACTTAAGTATATATCTCTTGGTGGTTTTAACATCCAGACCTCGGACCAATAGTTCCATCGACTGGGAATCATGTTCTAGTGAAGCAGTGCTGGGAAATGAAAGTCGAGAGGCTAAACTTGCAGAGTCTGCTGATTCTGGAAACTTCGCTGTAACCAACTTCTGCGGAGATTATAGACCTCCATTGTCTGTGCCAAATGGTGGCACAGTTGTATATCTACCAGATGTACCAGAGGATAGACCATTAGATGACTTGTGTGAGATAAATAAAAAGGATGGGTCAGTATCCTTGGGCAAGGATGGTGGAAAGGAGCATACTGACAGTTCAGTTGAGACAAGGAATGCCAACACAGGCAAGAATATTCCGGATGAAACTCAAATTGAGGATATTGTGGATCCTGTTGTAGATCAGAAGGATGAGAAACACTTAGTCGTTGCTGAACAAAAGAATGAAAACATTTTGAGCTTGGAGCAACCAGTAGCATTTCTTCTTTCTGCCATATCCGAAACAGGGCTTGTCAGTCTCCCTTCTTTGTTAACAGCTGTGTTGCTGCAGGCAAACAATAGATTGTCCTCTGAACAGGTAACTTTGCTGACTTGGAAAAGTTGCTACAACTGCATGTTTAGTTGTAGAATTCTTTTTTTCCCCTCCTTTTTGGTGGGTGAGGTTCTTTTAAATTTTTGGGGCACATAGCTGTTAGTAATTATAATGAACAGAAATTTTCAGGCAAGTAGTGTCGTTGATTAAGTTTTTAGATACTGTTCTAATATATTTTACCTCAAAATTGGTGGTAACTGGCAAGGCTCCCAACTCATAACATGACAATTCCCAGAGTTGCAATTTTTTGGCTAATCAGTATTTGTAGAACTTTTTTCTTTTTCCCCAAGTCAAATAGCTTGTCAGCCTTTACTGGTCTCACCTAAGTGAGCTCCTGGGAATTGTGGCTTGTATATAGTCCTAACCTTTAGTAGTTTATGCATGAAACGGCTGTTATCAAGACTTGAACCCACTGAGACTTTTGCCATTGCACCAGACAATGGACCCTAGAACTTCTTTCTCAAGTAATCTAAGAAAACTATGTTGAAATAACTTTGCAGGCCTCATATGTCCTTCCATCTAATTTTGAAGAAGTGGCAACTGGAGTACTGAAGGTGTTGAACAATTTGGCTCTTTTGGACCTTAAATTCATGCAAAGAATGCTAGTAAGTTAGTTACTATCACTTACCAGTTCTGATGATGGTGGGATATCAAAGTTCACTTTTTTATGATTCTCTTTAAATTCTTTCTTTCTCTCTTTTTTTTTGATAGTTGTTGCAATTTTCTTCCTTGCTTTGCTCACAGGCTAGGCCAGACCTGAAGATGGAATTTTTCCATTTGATGAGTTTCCTTCTTTCCCATTGCAGCAGCAAGTGGAAAGTGGCTAGTGATCAGGTAACTTTGTGCATGCCACTGTTTCTGAATACATGGACATAATACGCAACCGAGATAGATTCTTACCGACTTCTTTTTTAGGGAAAAATGTTAAATTGATCCATGTGGTTTGAAGTTTTGACAAATAACTCTGTGGGGTTTAAAAAGTGACTAAACACTCATTGGGATAGGCAAAAAAAAAAACAATAGATTACTGCTGTTAAAAAAGTTAACAGAATTCGTTAATGTGCCATATCAAAACCAATCAGGGTTGCCCTCACTAAATGTCTGCGCATTTTCTGTAATGTGTTTCAGGTTGGTTTGCTTCTTCTTGAATCTCTACTGCTTCTTAGTCACTTTGCTTTGTTCCACCTGGGGAATCAAGCTGTCCTCCGATGGGGAAAGAGTCCTACAGTTCTTCACAAGGTAATTGGAACCTTTTACAGAGTTTCCTTTGTATCTTGATTTTATATTATATTCTATTACAAAAACTAATGGTTGAGCTGGAGGACAGGTGTGCGATCTGCCTTTTGTGTTCTTCAGTGACCCTGATTTGATGCCTGTCTTGGCTGGAACACTTGTTGCTGCCTGTTATGGGTGTGAGCAGAACAAGGGTTTGGTTCAGCAAGAAATCAGTGTAGATATGCTACTCTCCTTGTTACAATCGTGCAGAAATGTTTTGCCTTGTGTTCAGTCCAGTTCTGGTTTTGAAAATTCCTTAGCAGATTATTCTGGTGAAAATAATCAACTGGGTCCTGAACTTAGAAGGCCTCAAGCAGACAGTCTTCTTAGGTCTGGCCGTTACAATGCCAGAAGCGCTAGGGTTTATTTGGGAAAGGCGGGCAGTTTGGGAAATGGCATTAGAAATGGGAAGATGAGAAACCAACGAGATGTGAAAACAACAAAGACTAGTGAAGAAATGGGTCTGAAGCAAAATCTACCGGCTTCAGAAACTTCCACTGCAATGCTGTACTGTAGATTCCCTAGTAGCTTTGTTGATAGAGCGGAGCAATTCTTTTCTGCTGGAACCCCCAATATGGGTGATGAAGCATGAGTTCTGTTCAACACCAATACAACTTTTCATTATTTTGACACACATCTTCCAAAATTTCTGGGGTTGACTTAGATATTCCACTGAAGTTTCCTCTCAAGATGACGGAGGCAGGCTTTGACTTAGCTATTATGAGAGTCATTAGCATTACTGACAGACAAGAGCTTATTTTGGGACAACTCTTACAGGGTGACACGCAAAAGTAATTTCTCAAGATGGATTTTGTTTTTGTGGGTTTATTTGGAGGATCACGACCAAGTTTTGAATTATAGGTGAGAATCCAGTGATTTGTAATATAGCTACGTTACTTGTATCCTAAAATTAATTCATCTATTTATGATGTACAGTTTGGTGTCCAAAGGACACTAGTTCTCTATTATTATTGTTTTTACATCGTTGACCCAAATCAGGATAATCTTTCTTGTAAATTTTCTCCTTAAAAAAGGAAGAGAAATGTGGGAATGGGAGCTTGCTTTATTATTCTATTTT
Source organism: Carpinus fangiana (assembly GCA_006937295.1). Taxonomy (NCBI): domain Eukaryota; kingdom Viridiplantae; phylum Streptophyta; class Magnoliopsida; order Fagales; family Betulaceae; genus Carpinus; species Carpinus fangiana. Next base: position 6,000,151 of record CM017328.1, on the reverse strand, counting down.
TATTACAGGCATTTCGTTCCAATAATCATACATTTAGGCTCTTCTGTGGCTTTTAACATAAAAAACATGTCATCCACAATGCCATGAGAGGTCAAATGAGGCAGTGACGAGTTTGTGCAGTGTGCTTAGTTCCTTAAGTTGCTGTAAAAATTGCATACAATGTCAGAATCATGAGAAGGGTAATCATCAGAATTCCAATAGGCAATAGCCATCATTGCTTTCTTTTTCAAGCGTTTTTAGTTTTCTTCTAAGTTATTAAAATAATCTTAGGGTAACAAAGCAAGGAACATGAATGCTTCTTTTAAAATATGTTTGTGTTAGAAAAACAATGTGACAGAGACATCGTAGATTTTCATTGGATGAATGTGGTACTTTTTCCCAAAATTAAAGATTTGATGGCAACATTATCTTGAGTATTAGTCTTGGTATATCACTAAGCATCAGGTCTAAAAACTCCTTGAGTGCAATGGGACTGAAGAAAGTAATATTCCTCTCAAACCTTCTTCCATTTTCAATAAATAAATTTATATATATATATATATTTAATGGAATAGACATTCTGTGTACCAGACGTAACCTTAGTTAAACTAAGCATAGTTCATATAATTGCCAATGGGCAATGGATAATCAATTTCTTTCAACCATTTCTGAACAGACTTGTTCTGTCAGACTATCAATACAAACTCAATGTTCTCTCCAGGTTTTCTAGATCACCTGATATTTACAGATCTATCCCAAAAAACAGGTACACAGCAGAGCGTCAAGATACCCTGTCGCCTTAAGCAGCAATGTTTACTAAATTTACAAAAAATGTTCTCAAAGTTATGGTTAGAACCATTTTTACAATTATACAACAGTCTATGAACTGGATTCTGCTTGCAGATTCTTCACACTGCAGGGATCGTACCTTCTTTTGGAGGCTCTTCTAAATCTTACTTCCAGCACCCATCGTCCAGAGAAGACACAGGAACTGCAAAAAAATGACTCACCAAAATACTTCTTCTCAGATACTTAGTTGTACAATTATACAAGAGACATCTGGGATGAGTTGAGCATGTTCAAATTAGCTACTGCTTGCAGGTGCTACATGGTAGGGATTCTCTTACTAAGCTTTCGACTCTTCCAAGACTTCATTTGTGGTACAAGTGCCTTCTCCAGAATAGGCACTCCCAGGAACCTTGACTAAAAGCTCGTCCTCAATTATGTTTTCCTGTTTCTCTGGATGCCCTTGGTCCTGAAATTCATTAGTCCAATCAGGTTGTAATTTTTTCTGGATAAGGAATCAGGTTGTAACTTTAAGTACATAATTAATTATGTTTTCACGTCTCCAAACATTACTGAAGGGGCAGTCAGCTTCAACCATTTCAGACAATAACCACTCTTTCCGTCTTTCCCACATGCAGGGTAAAAACTCAAGCTCTTCATATGCATTTCAAGCTTGAAAATCATAATAAAAGAAGAAAGCACAAAGAGGTAGTCTAATTTACAGGAATCTTTAACCATGAAAAAAGGTAAGATGTCTTAGCCAGTGTGAAGAATAAATAAAAATTCCTTTCATATTTTTCCATCTCTAAGTTAAACAGCCACAAAGATTTTAAATTCTAAAACATATGATCAACAATGATTTAACATAATTCCGCCATCTGTGGGTTGTCATTACTATTCCATGATGGGTACTTGGGGAATTCTCCAAGATTGATGTTTTCATGCAAAGAAGGCATCCTGGGGTATCAAAATGCAATCAAAGCAGAACAAAATCAGCTTCACCCAACCCCCCCCCCCCCCCCCCCCCCCCCCCCCCCCAAAATGGTAAACTTCATCAGAATATACCTCAATATTAGTGTTCGTCTCTTTGGTCTTCCGATATTTTTTGAGGTCATTCATAATAACTTTGAGTTGTTTCCTAGCTTTGGCCCTTGTTGAGCGTCGATCAGCACCCTGTCCTGCTGTAACATCAGAATGGCATGCCACACACAGAGTCCTCATGTTCTCTAGCCTGCATTCGCCTACAGAAATTTTAAAAAAGATAAATTTTGAACCAAGCTTATATCAATCTGCTATATTGCGTGACAGGAAAAAAAGCGAAAAAGGATTGGAATTTCCAAGCCAGAAGAAGCCTTAAAAGATATACGAACCCTTACCAAAGTCATCGTAAAATTGTTAAGAGACTTGCTGGTTATTATTGCCTATAATTGGACTGATATTAGCAGAGGCAATTCAGTATTAGTAATTTAGCATGTCTAGAAGAATTCAAGTCCTGTACAGAAATCCAAGGGCTTAAGTATAATCATCAAGTGGATTAGGGAAGTTGAATGCTTGGACAAAAAAGAGTGGACTCTGGAAAGTCCACGTGCCCCAGCTCTCAAATTTCAGCAAAAGCAAGCACGTCGCTGGTTTTGAACAGGTGACACTAGATTCTGATCTTTGTACAACAAACATGATTTAACCAAACAATGTAAGCGAAGAATCTGGTCAAATTATTTTCACCGGCTCATGTCCTGGGATTTCCTAAGAAGCCCCTATATGAATGGATAAATTGTCAAAGAGATCCAAGGATACCTTAATTATTATGAAGTGTAATAACCCAGAAAAAAGTATTAGCCACATCTACGCTATCACCCCAAAAGGACTAGTCAATTTGGAGTTTCTCTATAATTCATTATAAAGCCTAGTTTCACCTAGTAATTAGGCATTGTAGGACTTAGTACTCATGATTATCTTTATAAATCCTCCATTCTATGTGGGCTACTCCTCGTCTTCTCAATATGAGACCAAGGTGTTACAAACTCTCCCTTTTAAATTCCTAATGTCCTTGTCAAGGTCACTGATGTGGAGCACCAAATATGAGTCATAGATCACATGATTATGCTAATTATTGGGCTTCATTGGGCTTTTATTATTCTATTATTTATTTTCAGATGGGTTGTAGTAATTTTATTTGAGACTTTATTTATTTTTCATTTGGGGCTTTATGTTGTTTTAGCGGACCATTAGCCCAAGTACTACTAGGGTTAGGGTTAGGGTTTAGCCCTCACCTATTTAAACATAAGTTTCTGATGTATTGAGCAAAATTTGTGAGACATGGATTTGTCTTTCCCCTTCCCCTAATTTCTTATGTTTTCTCCCCCCTTTCTAAAGCTTTTCTCCAGGCTTTTTCCCTCTCTTGACTTTATTCTCTTTGTTCTCTAAGCTTTATTCTTATACTGCCTGTTGTCCTACATCAGCCACATCATACAGTGAGCCACGTCATTTAGTGCACCAGTACCACATGGTCTGTCGTTACTAGGTGGGTTTGATATCATTTGTAACGACCCATAAATAAGCTCTAGTCACATCTGCACTATTACCCCAAAATGACAAGTCAATTTGAAGTTTCTCTATAATTCATTATAAAGTCTAGTTTCACTTAGTAATTAGGCAATGTGGGACATAACACTCATGAATATTTTTATAAAACCCTCACTCTATGTGGGCTACTCTTCATCTTCCCAATATAGGACCAGAGTGTTACATAAAGTACCACCAATACCAATACATTAGATTAATTAAGAATGTGACAGGTCAAGATGTAATGATTTTAACTTGCACACTGATTCATAACATGCATCAAGCTCTGGTATAAATTGGATTGAAAATAACCATTATTTAAACATTTGCTTATATTGAATAGTTAATTAAAAAAAAAATTCATAAAAAAGAGAGCATAATCATCAAAACGTAGCTGTTCTATTTTCCATAATGATAATGTGCTCTTCGAAGTACCTAGAAAAAGGAAAGGCACTCATGGTACCTTATCTCATATGGGACCACTTTAAGGATAGTTCCATATATTTGATATCTCTGGAGCATTGAGTTTGTCCTTTTTACATTGTCCTACTGTGAGTTTCTAGTTATATCAGAATACTTTGATCTTGTTGAATTGTCTAAACACTGTTTTACATATTGGCAAGATCAACTGTTACAGGGTTGTAAATGTTGTATCATCACCAAGTTATTACGATGATAATGATTTGTGTTGGAGTCCATGGACACTATGACTGAGACCATTGTATGTTATCCATGCGCTGAATGATAAAAAAAATTCTATAAATTCAAGGTGGACAATCTGCAGCCGGAGTTGCAAGTTCAAACATAAACTGGTATGGAAGACATCAAGTAGACAGATCACACTTTCAGGTAGAGCAAGCCCCCAAACATTAGTCTCAAGATAAAATAGTATTATACCTCCACCTCGGTAGACAGGAACAATGTGATCTGCATGCCATGCATTGCCCTCCGTTGGATCATTAACAAGCTTATTTAGCCTGCAGGATATCAAACAGATATCGTTAGGTTTGGGATCATCACAGCCATTTGGGAAGAAACAAGATGAGCCTATTGGTTAAGTATGACACAAGCTGATTTACTCCGTAACAACAGTCTAACCCTTCCCAGCTCTTGAGGGAAGTCTACCAAATGAGCTCAATAGATGGACAACATTATTTTTTTTCTAAAGATGGAGGATGTACACTTGATAAACATAAAAAATAATATTATTGAGCTCAATGAATGCAGCCATACAAACACCACATTCAACTTGAATGTAATAATGTATATTATTTTGTCCTGCAACAAATAAAGTTACCACCATCATTTTTCTTTCAGAAACTTACAGGTTCTTTTGTCTAGCCACATTTGGTGCAACCTTCTCTATGTACGCTTGTCGTCTTGATAATGATAAAGGTCTTATGTGGTTCACAAGCTTATGACAGTCTAATTGGCAGTTTGCACAGACCCCATGTTCTATTTGAAAAAGTTCCTGAAAATTATGTTACTTCAAATAAATATGATTGAGCAGGAAACAAGTGAGAGAAATATTGAGAAAGCACCCAAGACTTTTTATTCAAAATACCCCATGTGAGCAAGCAAAATATATCCGAGATGACAATATGTTCAACTTAATCATAATGTACAATATAGTTCATATTCAAACCTGACGGAGGGATTTGTTGCTAGTTCTTAAACGAAATTCTTGGAAGCAGTCTAGATTACAGAAAAGATCCTCAAAAAATTCTGGTGTCTTGGCATTGTTGCCCCTGAAAGTAAACAATATCACTGAAACAACCCATATAATTATAGCAAGATCATTTATCTGGACTTACTTGCACGGTGCCTGACAGAGTTTACAGAGAGGTTCATCTGTCAGGGTCCAACCCTGACTGTATTCTTTCTCCTTCTTGCCAAATCCACTACACAAATTAATCATTTTCCACACAGCATTTGATGGTAAAGGCTTACTAATCTCATATAAAGGTGTCGAGCGTCTCTTGCTTCTACCCTTCAGCAGTCCCTGGGACAGGGAACAATAGAATTGTTACAAAATCATTATACAGTAACACATCCAGGAAAGAATCAGAGTTCAAATTCAATTAGACAGACCCCATTGTTGTGGTTAATGCTTTCACTCAAGTAGCACAACTCGAGAGTCAATGGAAGTTGCAAAGATTTCCCAAGTAACTTTCTTCGGTCAATGGGCCTTAATCTATTCCACTCATTGACAAATGCCACGAGAACATGCCTATAAGCTGGGTTATGCTTCAAAGATGTGAAAGATGATCCTTTTTTATCCTCAGCAGCTGGAGAATTTAGCGGCTCAAGTTCCTCAGGCTGGAAATTCTCAAAAAGTGGCCTTGGTCTCAAATCTTTCCCAGGAATGCAAGAATACAAGTGGATCCTACCAGTATATTGGCTCACCTGAAAAGTAGACAAAGCTGATCACAATTTATTAAAGCCCGTACAACTGCTTTTATATGTACTCTTACATCAGTACTTGCAACTACCAGAAGTAAAAATTGTTCAGACAACCGACCAACATAGAGATAGAGAAAGCATTTGCATATGGCAGAAAGTTATCCAATCGAACTTGATTGTCACAGCCATAATCTAGTGAATGATGAATGCAGAGATAAGTTTTCCCTAAGAGTAACAGGCTTTACTCTTTCACAACAAATTTCACTACAAACTCCAAATTTCAGAAGAATATGGTGATGGTAAGCGAAGATAATTTTATTAGGACCTTTGCCACATTTACAAAGGAAATGCATCTCAGTAGTAATCTATGCTGCGTCGATACCTTACCTCAAATCGTAAGGAACCTACTTGGGCAAAAGAACTTTCATCAGATTCAATTGGCTGAGCAGGTCCAACATCATCTACTGTTGATAGAGGATAGAATTTGAGTTCCTGCATTCTCAAATATATATCAATATAACCCCTTATATTAATTATTTCTTAGAAGAAATAGTGAATCGGCTGTCTATGCTGAAACAGAAAAATTACTCAAGTAGTACCTTTTCCAGTCTATGGTTATCTTCACTGCCCTCATTCGTCATACAAGGAGAAACTTTGCTAGCAATTCCAGTTTCAGCTTCAGAATAATTTGCTTCCAATGTTCCGTCTGAAACAGAAACCTCGACTATAGCCACACCAGAAACCATATGAGCCTGTTCTAACAATAAAATTTGTCTATTTCAGCCAACTAAATAAGTAATTTATTGCAAAAATGGATGGCGAAAAAGGCAAGGAAATCTATAAGGAATTTTTAAAACATTTTCTTAAAAGTTGAAGTTTTACATTAATATCAAGATCATCTCTTTGGGTTGCACTGCCACCACCAGAGCTACAAGGTTCTTCTAATCTATCATTTACTTTTTCAGCTACTTCACCATATGCTTCATATTGCTGCAAATTCTTAGCTAAGCCAGAGTCTGGCACTTTCATCCTCTCTGTAGAGATTTTACCACATCCTGCTTCCCCAAAAATCTGATCTCCATGACTTCTATCACTTTTACCAGATGTTTCCAAATAAGAGACACCTTCAACCTGGCAATCAAAAAGATGACGTGGAATATAACAAACTAAGAATTAATTAACAATAATAATGAAATCAAAGATAAACGAACTACCTAAAGAAGTAAAAAACGTGTATTTCATAACATCAACAATGCCCAATATGCCAGGCAGAAGGGATTAGCCAGTGAGGCAGAAGGGAAACCAAGTTCCAAAACATGACCAAGCTCCGATGCTCACAGCAGAGTACGAAGCAAAATGAGGGCCACATGAATTTAAAAAACTAACAGAAGAGATGCTTGGTCTAGTTGCCATTATCATTATAATTCTATCTGCTTCATTTAAACCAGACATGACATCTATATTGTTTGAATTACTGAATTTTTATCTACTAAAAGAGCTGCCCATTTAAGCACATTTCATAGTCCTTGAAAGTTCAATAAAACTTGGTCTTTGATTTTTCTCCAATTAAAAAGAGTCCAAAGAGAATGGAAGTACACATTCTGCATTCCACATTGAAATTGTAAATCAAAAACATCTAAAGGCCGATAAGGCTGTCCAAGATCCTGAGAATCAAGCCGCACACGCATGCGAGAGAGAGCGACGTACAAGTAAAATCAAGAGTCAAAACAAAAAGATGTACAAGTTAAAAGTAAACCAACCAAAGCACATATAACAAATAGGGGAATCCCAGCCAACTTATCTAGAGAAAGGGACCAAACACCCAACGTGTACAACTTTAACTCAACTTCAAGTGATAACCCTCTTCACGAATCTTTTAATTCCTTTCCTTTTAGAGCTAAATGACCCTTCTTAGTTGTTAGAAAACATCTTCACATGCCAAGCACTGAAGATATCATCTATCAGACCTAGCCCATGAATCCCCTAAAAAATAAAGAGGAACCCCTCCATTAAAATGTAATATATAGCAGCCACAAAGAAACCAACACCCCACCGCTTAAACAAGGACGTAGTCAATCCAAAGTAATGGCCAAAAGAAAACCCAATCAAATTTTTCTTCTCACAATCTATCTTAGATCTCGTAGATTTTTACAGTGTCTAGGGATCATTCCCATCTGCTCTTGTATATAATGACATGCAAAGTCAACAGTTAGTTCCACGAGAAAGTAAGTGGAGGTCTCAAAACTTTTCAACTACATGTTTGTAAGTTGAAAAGGGTAATTTAGGAAAACTGTTGGTTTGAAATGAGCATTTCCAGTAACAGCACTACTCCTACCTAAAAATAAAGGCAGGAAGAAGTGAGTGGGAGGATACCGGTATCTCTTGTATGGAATCATATTTTCCATCCGTCGTAGAGGAAACACGGCATAAACTCCTGTTTAACTTTTGCCAATGTAAGTCATCCATGGTATCCTACAATGTGAACAAAGCATTAGTTTATGTGTAAATAGAAATGTCTACAAAATCTAATGACAAAAGAAAAATTTAGAACCTTTGCACAAAAAATGTATATGTTGACCGCACTAGTTTGGCCTCGCCTGTGAGCTCTATCCTCCGCCTTCAAAATTAGTTCAAAGGAACTTCAACAATCAAATAGTCGCTAATATAAAACCGGGAAAGAATCAAACATTTATCCTAGACTTAAATTGTGCTGATTATTTGTAATTAAATGTGTCCGCCTCTAACTCTATCATGTCCAGTCTCACCGCACGTTCATGTCAACATGAAAATTTTGGTTTCTAAGTTATGGATCACTCAAAAGCATGTCAACCAGCCTTATGAAGTGTCTCCTTTGTTTTGATGACTAGATGCTCCCCCTTTGTTTTTATGACTCCTTATAATACGCGGAAATGCTTTACAAATAGAACAGTGCTGAATTGCATCAAGAACAGAAAACATATGAATGATAATGGTGTGACGACGAGATTGCAATGGTTGTCAGACAATCATAATATTAAAGAAATTCAATGCTACTGAAGTGATTACAAAAAATAATAGAAGCAATTACGTATATTGCTGAACTAGTAATATACAAATTTAGGAAAATTGTTGAATAGTGTTGGACCTGAAGCATCAATGATGGGGACTGAGGCAACTCCAAGAACACAACATTTTGTGCTGATGAAAAATCAAGTCCAACACCTCCAGCAGTTATACCGATTATCGCAATCTTAACCTGATGAAGAAGGACATCCAACACATCAAACCAAATAATTATATACGGGCTAAAATCTGGGGACGTGGACTTGATTGACACAAGCTTGTAAACTTGATCAAAGTTTTGGTAAACTTCAAATGGTGAGAACACATTAGTTATGCTTGATGATCTTCATACAATTACTGCTTTTAAATCCCAGAAAACCTTTACTTCCAACAAACAACCAAAAGGTATAAAACACCGTAGATAAATAAAGCCGGGAAAGAGAACAGTATACATGCCTCATTTGAAGATCGGAAGGACAGTACAGCAGACTGCCTATCTCTGGCAAGTGTATTTCCATCAATGCGGATAAAACCAATCCCTTTCTCACATACAAATTCCTGATAATTCCGAATTGACAAATTTTACATTAGTAATTACATCCAAGACTGATGGGCCCTAATGGAGCCATGAGATGCCAAAATGAATAAAGAAATTAAATGATGCTAACCCAGAGAAAGCAAGATAAATAGGAGAATACAATTGCTACTATAATCACACAACAACCAAGAAATGCCAATGACGAGCAAAATATAATAATTGATATTTAAAAATCATAGTAATACAAAATTTGTGGTCTATAAACTAAATATGTACTTCCACTTCAAAATCAAGTAAACCCACTTCATTAAAAATATTACAACAACAACAAAAAATAAATAATAATAATAATAATAATAAATCTCAATGACAAGATTAAGCATCTACTATACAAACCAAATGGTTTTGAAGTGTTGAGTTTCATTGTTAACATATTATCAATCACGTTTAAATGAATCTCTGTTTTGGATAGAAGATCTCTTACTATTTTTATTTTTTTGGATAGGAAAACACAAACCCATTCTAGTTTGAATCGATGAACTCACCCTCCATTCGCTTTTGTGGATAAAATATACGGCATCAATGTCACTAATGTGGAACCATTTGGAGTAAGTAATAAGTATAGTCCAAGCTATAGGGTATCAACAATTCTCTTTGGTTATTGTCGAACATTGGATTAACTTTTCAATGGTTAGGAGTTGTAGCAAAAAATCACATCCCAATAAACAAATTGCAAGTCTTACGATACAAAAGAGTCAAGGTTCAATAGAATTTTGTAATGGCTTGAACGAGTTTCACCTAATAGTAGTGTGTATCTTTGTGTGAGTAGGGAGGATGAATAGCTCCAATTTGTTTTGCACTATACCGTTTAATTCCACTTTCTATTATTTCTAGAAAATATTCATATTTAAGTTTTCAAACATGAGTGTTAGATAAAATCCTTAACATTAGAAAATCCTCAATGTATATTCACAATGTTAATTGTTTCTTAAACTGTGAGTCCTTGTCATAAAAGCACCAGGAAATAACTAGTAAACTGTACTTGTCCCTTGTCTATTCTTCACCTGTCACTCTCAAGATATTATCACTAGAACTCAGATCATCTACAGGAGTGATTCACAAAACAGACTCACTGCAGTGACTATTATACTGAGAAATGTCAAACAAAACTTGATTAAATATGACATTGATTACTAGGAAAAAAAATGAGCAGCTGAGTGAACGAGATAAATATTGACAACCATAATTGTATATCTCAACGCTCAAGCAATTATCTTTTTTTGCATTCTTATCTCAAAGAAAAGGCATATTTACTCTTAATGCTGTTAATACAACATAAAAAGTGATGGGATTTGAGGCTAAGTCTCATAATTCCCTCCAAATTTTTATTTTTATTTTTATTTGTAAAGAGATTGGATTACTTATCAAAAAAAAAAAATTCCCTCCAAATCTGGAAGCTTATTAACTGATCATAGTTACCTATACCAAAAAACTCACCAGCCTTAGAAATTAAGCCAAAACAAATATTTTATCCAAGTATCCTAGACAAAACATAGCAGGACCATAAGATATTCTTACTTATTTAACAACGCCCTAAGTACTCATGCTTCTAGTTTGGGAACACCTTGGATACAGAGTTGGGCGGGGGGGTAGATGAAGAAAGTATGAGAGCATAAGAGATTATCTGAGATCCTGGTAATATATAGGGTTTAAGCAATATACCCAAGTACCTTCGAATGGAGTGGTTACCACAAGTGCATTCAGGCATTTTCAATAACTGAATGGGAAGCACTACCTGAGAAAGAGTCTCACCTGTACTCCATCAAGGACCTTAAGATGATGTGCAAAAATTATCATCTTATGAGAACTGCAGTGCAAATCCAAATCTTCTGCATCATCTGACTGTGCAACAAGTGGATGAATGGAAAGCCATTCACAAAAACCGGAGAGCTTTGCAACACCAAGTTCTTGGTAGGAGAGCTTCCCTGGACTGCAACATTCACCACTAACTGAAAGCATAGGGAGACAAACAAATGTGCATAAAATCAGGCTATATGCATGAATTGTAAACTCGGAAATGGCTTCTTCACCCAATAATAAAGCAGCACTCCACAGACAACTTATTATCAAGTTAAACATCAGATGAAAGCATTAACAGCTTGCAACATCAGCATCTAATTAACCTGTCAAATTATTCTTATCAAAGACGAAATAAGTTTATAAAACAATTTCATATCCAGATACCGTACTCTAAATAATTCATCATCCTACAGATATCTTCTTAATGTTAAGTGTGTCTGTATGTTTGAATGGAGAGACATAATAGTGTCTTTCTGCGTGTTTATGGGTGCAAGTCCAAGTATCCACATGAAGCTAAGAAATATTATAAGGATACCACAACTTGTTTAGATTATGATCAAGAATGACTCAAAACAGGCTTTTATTTGCAAAATCAACAAACTAAAATTAAGAACATAATGCATGTTAGATGAATCTATAAGTATTACGTAAATGATGTAATTGGTCAGTGGAATGACATGGACAATATGGTCAGATGTGCGGAATAATAGGCATAAAATGATGTATATTTAAATGATAAGATACTGTAAATGGATGTGGGACATTTCTCCATCCATCTGATGTTGCCAAATAGGAATACTTGACATGTGATGATGTAGAACAAAGAGCTCAAGAACAAAATTTAATTTACAGCAGCAGCAACATGATGTTTTAAGGGTTATTTGATTGCAAACATTTGGGGAAAAAGTTTTGAGGCTTTGAAGTTCTAAAGGTTGAGAAAGGTAAACAGGGTTTCTGGCTTAGATCTTTTTAGAAAAGAGTGAATTCTGATGGCTTTTAAAGTGGCTGAAATTAGAAAGCAAAGTCGCAGGTCAGGATGCAAGATTTTGTTGGCAGCAGGTTTATCGTAGGTTTTAGGAAGAGCTAGAGTTTATCAAGATTTTGTTGGCAGCAAGATTTTGTGGATGACAGCACTAGGAGCTTAACTTTGGGTAACTAAAGGAACATGAGCGTCGTAGTGGTAGATTGGGGTTGTATGTATAAGAGTGGGGAGTCCATAAATAATTTTCTTTTGCATTGTGAGTTGGTAAGAGAATTATGGGTTGTGTTGTTCTGTCTTTTTGGTTGGTGTACAGCGAGTAATGCCTAGAAAGGTAATAGAGTTGTTGGTTAGCTGGAACCGTCATACGGGTAGCCATAACATTTTAGAAGTTTGAAGGATGGGTTCTACATGCTTAATGCCATGCAATTGGAGAGTGCGGAATGAAGGGGCTTTGACGATATCGAGATTTCGGTGGTAGAACTACATTTGTTGTGTTCAAATCCCTTTATGCATGGATGGCGGCATATAATAGTCCTCAATTTTCTAATTTTACTGAATTTTTAGACTTCCATGCTTCTTTTTCTTCCTTATAGGGGATCTCTCCTATATACCTTTTCTTTAAGTAATCGAAATATCATTAAAAGCAAAATGCGCAACCTGAGTACACAGGCAGTATGCAAAATAAACGATCTCTCATGTATACTTTCTAAATACACGAGTTGCACCTCTTTGTGCTTTCTAATAAAATTGAGTTACTTGAAAAAAAAAAAAGAAAAACAAATGAAAACATACGAGTTGCAACATATGAATCTAGCTTGGAAGATACAAGCAAATGAAAACAACTAGAAAAACATACGCTAACACTCCCCCTCAAGCTGGAACAGCTTGAAGTTCACAATACAAATAACAAGATAATTAAATAAAACTTCAACGACGGTCGAAAACTCGTAGAAAACTTGAACAACCATTTGATCGGTTCTCGCCAAAAAACACAAGGCCGGTCGGATACAATGATCTCAACATTGGATCAGTTCTTGCCGGAGAATCCAAGGCCGGTTGGATACAATGATCTTGGGATTGGTTCTCACCATAAAACACCAAGGCCGGTCGGATGCAACGATCACTTGATCGGTTCTTGCCGGAGAATCCAAGGCCGGTCAAATATATGAATCACCAAAAACAAACAACAAATTTTTTTTCACATGATTAACCAACAAGATTCGCCGGAAAACAGCTACTGGGAAAAAAAAAAAAAATCCGCCGGAGACTCGCCGGAAAATGCAGAACAGGCCGGCCACTTCAAAAACAGCAACAACAGACTCAAACGTTGAACACATATCAACATTTCAACAACCCAAACATCAATCAGCCGGATTTTTTTTTTTTTTTTCTCGATGGCTGATGCAACTTTGCCAGCCACCACAGACAAGACAGAAAACCACCACAAAACATGCCAACCAGCATCACAGACCACCAAAAACAAACCCTTTTTTTTTTCCACCAGAAGGTGTTCCGGTCTCCATGAAACAAGAACAAAAAACTGTTATAGAGATCTACGAAGGTACTGCCCACATGGGCTGTCGCCAACAAGAGAAAAACCTAACGATAGATTATCCAAGAATCGAAACAAACTTTGATACCATGTTAAGATTTGTAGACGGGAAAAAGAGATGGAGGCTGCCGCCTCTTAATATTATTCAAGCTTATTAAAACTTAATGCAAACATCACAATATATAAACTAAACCCTAATGACCTAAAGACCAAACTACCCTTGAAACCCTAATATCTCTTTTAACACATTTCTCAATGGTGAAGTAACACTAAGCTCATACGTGATAGTTTCATCTTATACACCTCCTTTTTATGTGCATAATGAGAATAATACATGGAATAAAAAAGTTTAAAATAATTTCATTATGAACATTAAAAATTTAACAAAAACTTACTGTCTTTAAATTTTTTTTAAAAAATAATAAAAAAAATTACATACATATAAAATCTAATACCTAGCCCCAATATGAGTTGGACTTAAGGATTTTAACTACTAAACCTAAATTAGACAACTATTAGAACCCTATGATATATATATGTGTGTGTGTGTGTGATACAGCCATAACTTAAACCAAACTTTGGCCCAACTTCTAGATCAAATTTCTCTCTCTCTCTCTCTAATTTAAGGCTCTCTCTCTCCTCCACATGCAGTTTTTCTTTTAAACTTAAGAGAAAAGGTGAGTTTAAGTTGTGCCCTTTATCATTTTCCACACTTACACACACACACACACACATATATATATATATATTTTAAATAACATAACACCCATAATATAGTCCAAATGGACCAAAACTACAAACCATCCAGAAAATACAAAATTACAGAAATACCCTAACTCCAAAAGTCAAGAACAAATAAATTACAAAAAAAGTAGCTCATAACTCCATCATATCAACTTGATGCAAAACAGTTGTAGAAATATTTTTGATAAGTAATTCAATCTTACCATCAGAGTCATCTAAATTTTCTGAAGTAATGTCTTCAGCAACGCTTTTTTCAGAAGCATCACTGTTCACCACCCCAATAGCAGCCTTGGCCGAAACTATATCTGATCTCTTCATCAATAATCTTACAATTTGCCGACGCTTAGGTGGTAACTGCACTAGTAAATGCTCCTTCAAACGTCTTATCTATAATAGTGAAACAAAGATCAAAGAATCAGAAATATTCTCAAAAAGAAAGGCAAGATAAGAAACTGCTTGGACGTTTACAACAGTATTGCCCTAGAGTTATTCTTCTTGGATAAGCATATCTAACTAGTTGTACTTCAAATTACTGCATAAGCTACATATATGCTAAACATGCTCTTAAATAATGTATTATGAACAGCCAAGAAACTAAGAGAAAATTGAGCTACTATTAAATGCTCTTGCATGTAGGTAAGACATTTGCGTCCACCAACAGTCACGGACCTAGCTCCATAATCACACTCCTAACTAAACAGTTACAATGACCTTCTATGAGTGGCTATTTTCCCCAAAATCATGATAATAAATATGAATTTACATTGTTAGTACCCAACAATATTGGAGAAAATCTAAAATGATCTCTAAAATGGGACAAAGGTTGTAAACAGCCATCACTATAGCAGTTCTTTTTTCTAAATATAAAGAATCAAATACACATGCTACTTAAATTTCCATTTAGCAGTTGATGTTAGGATACTGACAGTGGCGTGACTTTTTGTGAAGATAGAACTACAAAACAACCCATCACACATGTATGAGCATTGCACTAAGCATATTGAGAACAAGAGCACAGACCATAACGGTTTGCTTGAGCAAAACATTCAACTCCTCCAAGCGAATTCCCCTTGAGAAATCCTGCAGTAACAGTATGAAATATTTTAAAACTTTCAATTTCAGGAGCAGAATATGGGAAAAAGCTGATGGTCATAAAAGACATTGATCTTTATCCACAATTCCCTGGATTATAAGTTATAGTATCTCCATTAGCCAATCACATGGCTTATCTATTAGCAATGTCTAAATAGAAAAACCCTTTCAGGGAAATATCCACAAAGTGATAACTTCATTGCCAATAAATAGGGTTAGCCGCATGGGCTCTAATCATTTTCACAACAAGCATGTACATGTATCAGCTTGATGCTCTTTTCTTCTTTTTTTTTTTTTTTTTTTTTAAAAAAAAAGAATTCTTATTGGATTCTTAAAACAACTCCTCAACCACAAGGCAGTGCAAAAATTAATTTATGGAACGATATAGTGCCCTTCTAAAACTACTAGAAAGAGTACCTGATAGAACTTTCCTTGAGAACCCTGGACAACTTTGATGGCACAGTAAGTTTTTGCAAACTCATATTTGGTCTTGCCCAGTAGACCAGGCCTGTAAACAGCAGAATTGTCAAGACAAAATATATTAACTAACAAACTATGGAAATGAAAATCAATCTTGTAAGATATAAGGGTGTGGAGAAAACTTGCCATAACATATTTATCTGATGAAAAATGTCATATGGCCTATGATCACCTAGGAAAAAATACGACTAAGATATTAGAATGTTGAACACAAACTGAAAATAAACCCACAAAACACATCAGAAAGCTAAGCAGGATAGAGGCACAACAAAGACTGAATGACAACATTGTTCACAGGTGGCACAACCTAGACAAAGAAGGTGTCCCAGATAATAGAACTATGTGCTTGACCTTCATAGCCACGTCAAGGACAGCTTTTATCTGTCAACACACAAAAAATGATAACATATAGTAAAGGTTCTCTGAAAATGAAAGTACAATCAACTAACCATAACACCCAAAAATAAAAAACCGAACATAAATGCAAATTAAGAAACAAGTTTGTACAAAAGGTACATAATATAGTTCATCCATTAGAAGCATCTCTCCTACCAGCCATTATAAAAAGAGAATATGAGCACAAGCCAAATATATTTCACAACTCAAGCAGACAATTCCTCTCTAAACTAGCCCCACATAGAAATAGGTCACCTGACACAGAGACATGTAGAAACTCTTCCAACCAAATAGGTATAATTTGTTTGAAACAAAATCAAACTGTTAAAAAATGTGAAATTTTTGTAACGATGGACTTAGGTTACTTAGAAAGTATTTTTACACTAAACAGCTATATGGTCATGGGCAGAAATATGGCTTGTAAAGAGGGATATAATGATTCCACCTCTTATCAAGGCATCATTATCATTTGTTTTTTCTTTAACTGGTAAAAAGAAGAGATCAAATCCACCAATAAACTTTCTATACAAAGATATATAGGTCACAATTTGTACCTCTTCTGATTCTGATCCTTTCTTAGAACACCGTACATGGTGAGATTCATCAACTATCAAGAAAGCCCATTCTTGCGCAAGCATGCTCTTTCGCAAACGGTGAAGCATTGTATAAGAAATAACCACAACTCTAGGGCATCTCTTTAAAGAGGTAGGATTATCTCGATGCCCAAAAACTGGAGTCAGAAGGAACATGTAAGCACTAAGGACAACAAAATATTGCATCTAGCAAGGAATAAACACAAATACCTTATCAATAAGAAGTCAATTAGAAGCACAACTATGGCACATTTTTAAAATCATAAAAGTTTTTCTTCTTGTGTTTTTGACGAAGGACCCAGCTCATTAAAATTGGAATGATAAGCTCTTTTGTAAAGTGTTCTTTCAATGATCAGCTTCAATGATTTGCGTTCACAAAAAAACAAAGATTTTATTTTAAAAACAGAAGTGTCATCAAATTAAAGCAATTAGAGTTTGTAGCATGATTACAATACACCACCACCCCCCCCCCCC
>CM017328.1:5839805-5982652 GCA_006937295.1 Carpinus fangiana | reverse complement strand
AAAAAAAGAAAAAAGAAAAATGAGAACATATGGAAAGAAAAAATTACCAAGATGGATATCAGCAGGCAAACAAAAGGGAAGCCAACGTTCTAATTCTTCTGCCCATGAAAAGCGCAAAATAGCTGGGCAAACAACTAGTGTAGAACCTTCATTCATGAAACAGGATGCGATAGCAATAGCCTGAAAAGAGATCAAGCATATAAAAAAGTTTTTTAAGTATCATGCCATCTTCAATGAAAACTTCAAAATATAAAAGGCAGGCCTATCAATGTGTATACATAGTCAGAAAATTAAGCTTTCTATATATCACATGTAATTCCTACATTATAAACACTGATAAATCATGTGCAAATGTATAAGTTGACTCTAACTTCCAAAGCATTATATTCATGAACAGTGACATCAGTGATGGTACATGCATTAAAGGCACATCAGCTATTTGTATATACCTGCAGTGTCTTTCCCAGGCCCATTTCATCTGCAATAAGGCACCGACCACCCCTTCGCAAACCAAATCTCACACCTTCAAGTTGGAAGGGCAAGAGTGTGTCCAGCAACGTCTTTGGTAGCTTCCCAATCAACTCATCAACCTTCTCATCAGACAGGTGTTCTGGCCTGCACGGTATCCACCGCCCGGAAATAAAAGAATGAGAAAGCCTCTCGATAACATTAAACGTCCCCCATGGTATCTCTTCCACCTCAATGCTTTTCCAGCTCTTTAAACATCTCAAAACAGAATTGTAATCCCTCAGCTTATAAACACACGCCTTCCCACCACCGTGATTTTGAGTGTAGTGTGATGGCATGACCTAGGAAATGTCAACATAACAGAAACTTAGCCCTACTCAAATGTTAAGAAATAAAAAACAAAATCGTCGATTACATTTTACCCAGCAATGGTTTGGGCAGTTTTTGATTTGTCAAATATATACTTAATCTACTGAAGCTACATCCTTTAATATTTTCTCAGGCACAAATGGTCAAAACTTCTGAGTGTAAATCAAGTTTCTCGAAAAGAAAACCCAGAAAACACAATTGCAATCTCATTGCTACCTAAATACATTAAACTCATGAAGCCAAAGCAAATAAAAAATAGACCCAGCGGGTAAAGTGCTACATTTTTTTTTTAACTACAAGATGGCAATTTGGTTGCGAAATGGGTTTCTACATAAATAATATTCTTGTTTTCCACCATTTTCTCACAACCCAAACAAAACAGAAAACCACTTACAGCGGACAAACAATCGCTCAGTCTTCGCAAGCACTCCTCGTCTCCCGGATACATAAATCCCTGGACAGCCTCGGGCGCGGCGAAGAACGAGTCCGGCGAGCATATTTCGAGCCTGACCCTGAACTTCTCAGGCATTGGAACCGGGTCGGCAGGGGGTCCTTGCTCGAGGGAGAGCTTTCGGCACTTAAAGAGCTTCCAGGGGTCTTGCGGCAGCCGCTTTTGCTGTTGTTGCTCGGAGGAGGATTCTAGAAGGGACTTACGCTTCGCCAGCGCCGCTAGGCGGTTCGCCTCCGCTCGCTTCCGTTGCTCTTCCGTGATTTCCATTGCTTAGGGTTTCAAACACCCACACCCGCATAGATTTTGAAATGGAGCTACGACTGGGCGGGGAAAGGAGGGGACTGTGATGCAGTTGGAGTGCACGTGCGGGAGTTTGGCACGTGTAGCCTCGCTCTAATCAGTGTGGACCGGGCTTGCGTTAGGCCAACCAAGTAACTTTTTATTTTTGGGCCAGCCCAACGTTGGACTTCAATATTTATAATATATATAAATAAGATATAAATGAAAATTGAGTAATTCTATAAATTCTTCTTCTATCCGTCCAAGAATAGGGAAGCTTTTAAAATTACCATTTGATTAAAATTTAATAACGATCAATCACAAGCTTAATGGTAATTTTAAAAACCACATTATTTTCGGAGAAACACAAAAAAGACTTTTAGCAGTGAAAATTGGCTATTGAATTTTTTTTTTTAGAAATGATTCACGTCAACATATTTTGCTCATATTATATCATCTCATCTTATAAATCAACAATTAGATTTGTGTAAGATAATATGGAAAAAAAAATATTGATTTGAATAATTTATTTTTCTTTTTGTTTTTTTTTTCTTACAAAGCCGTTGTTGATACAAAAATTAATTTTTATTGTCGTGTCATCTCAGTGCCAGTCGTATAACAGTTTACTAAATAAATATTGCTAAATATAAGGCTAGCTCTTGTGGCATGAATATATTGGTGACTTGATTTTGTTCACAAAAATATTGCTGAAAGAAAACGTGAGTTTGGCAAGGGGTGGAATAATTCCAAGTAGACCACCTATGAAAAGTGTACGTTGCCAACGTATGTATGAAAACCCCAAAACCAAGCAACCAGGATGATTGTGGTATTTGCTTGCTCAGGTGGGCCACCAGAATCCATCTTTCAATCCGTTGATGGGAATAAGGAATAGCTGCATGAATTGGCCAAATGGGGAATCCCATGAATCCTTTTCTAGGTTCCATTGATATACACATATAAGCAAGTAGTTAAAAATGGAAACAACTTGCCAATGGAGGTTTATCTGCATGTGCATCTTCCATTGGAGAGAAAGAAAAATCCTTTGCTTCAAGTTGAATGCAAAGCATATTTGACCTTGCTTGCCTCCCTCTCCTGTTCATCACCTAAAAGTAATTAGTAGCAGCATCATCATCACCAATCCGTGCTGCTTGTTTTTCTCACAAAACCAGACAGGAAATTATCGAAAGGGATTTTGGAGAATGGATCTTTTGGTCAATCAAAAGAGGTACCTCTAACCCCAAGTGAAAAAAAAAAAAAAAATCTGATTTTTTTGGCAATTTTTTGTTGCACTTTAGACATGAATTACTAACCACTTAATTTGTTAGAGTGAGGTTTTCTGACCCAGGTCAAGAATTCAAGAGCCATGTGGGTGATGATGATTATGATTCAAGAGACATTGAGTTTGCAGCTGCTGTTGCAGCAGCTGCATTTGCTATACATTCACTAGAAGAAGCTGAAATGGAATTACAGAGGAAGATGAGAGAGGACTTTGTAAACTCAAGGACCAAAACTGGGCGGCAAAGATCTAGGAGATTCTCAAACAATGAAATGATGGGTGCTGGTAAATTTTTACTGTAAATTTTCTTCTTCTTCTTCTTCTTTTTTACCTACAGAAATGTATAGATATTTATGTAACAAATGCAGGATCGACAACTAAGTCAATGGGGCAGGAGGCAGAGGATCCTGTTTGGGGTCCAAGTCGAACATCTTCCATGTGGCCTACACCCTCAGAAGATAGATATCAGAATCAGATGGGGAATTCATCAAGACGCAATAACGGGGAAACCAAAGCAGATGCTTGGGAGAAAACTGAGATGGAAAAGATTAAGAAGAGGTAAATGATTATACTCTGCATTAGACAATATTTTTCGTTGAAAAAAAAAAAAACTTTCACCGGACGTAATATGGTTTACGCTTCTCACCTATATAAACTATTTTTTCATTGCTCTTCAACACCCTTGGCCAACAATTGTAAGAGTCTATTTAGGGTGTCTATCGGCCGAACACCTGCTTGGACAAATAAGCCTCACAAGAACCCTCTCATTTGTATGCCCAAATTGCAAGCAATATGGACCCGAATAAGTGCATATTCGGGTCCATATTGCACACTTTTAGAATGAAGAATCCGGATTTTGTTTCCAAGTTTTTTAATGAAAAGCACAAATTCAGGTACGTGAAGATGAATTCCAGAATAGGTGCTTGGGAGAATGAGAAGAAGATGCAGGCCAAACATAAGATGGAAAGGAAAGAGGTTTTGCCTCAACCTTTGATGTTCACTTGCAAAGTTTAGGAATGAATGATACCAAAACAAGATACTGACTTTGTAAATGCAGGGTGAATTGGAGGAGAGAAGGGCTTTAAACCTACAACACTACAGAAACAAGATAGGAAGGATAGAGCAGGTGGCAAAAGGAGCAAGAGGGCAGGTGGAAGAGAAAAGAAGAAATGAAGAGTTTGAGGTGAAAGAAAAGGGGAAGAAGATCAGGTCCAAAGGAAAGGTTCCTGTCAAATGTTTCTGCTTCTATTGTCACTAGGAATACAATGCAATGCAATGCACTTGGGCTCAATAGCCTTCACAGTCATGGCATTTTAGCATTTATCAAATCTCTTGGACTCCTAATTTGATTCAGGAATGTAACAGTAAATTGTACAGCTAACATGATCAAATATATATATACATATATAGACAAACACACATAATGTTGCCCATGTGCCCTGCCTCTGCCACTCAAAATGTTGATCATGGCTGGTAGGAAATTGCATGTCAATGTCATGGCTGATAGTTTCAGTCATTTCTTCGAGACTTCGACATGATATATTATAATCTTACTAAAACGACTCGCTAAAGTATCAAACTCCCGAACAATATTGCTCGCGAATATTTCTTTGAGATTAATAGAAAACGATTGACTGACGTACATCAGCTGATCGAAATTTTGTCTATAATTATGAAGATATTATACTAATGAAATCTTATTCATTTAAAAAATGAAGATATTATATTAAATAAGACTCTAGCTGGCAATGCAACTGCCTAAAGCTTTGGAGAATGGCGTTTGTAAGATAGACAGGACCAGACACTCTTGATTTGATTGCCGGCAGATAAGTAGTAACCACATTAGAAAAAAGAACATGTCTCCATGGCAACTCCAAATTTGATCAAAATAGAATGATGGGTAGGGCAGCTTATCTTCTTCACCACAAAAGTCATTGTTAAGCCAATTGAAATGAGCCCCCTTGAACCAATAAGCTTGAGCGGTGCCCACCCAGCTCACCATCACCAGACCAGTTCTAGACGCCTACGCAACAACGGTTGGCTACCGTATAGAACAAACTTACCCAAGCTGCAATAGGGTGGAATATATTAGAGTTCAAAGATTCTAATCCGTTTAATTAAATGGGTCGGGTTAAAATTGATCAATATAATGATATAGTCATGCCTCGATATAATCCAAACCCGACATACGATATTAAGGCTGAAATATTTTTTATACAACCCATAAATTCAACACCAACCCAACACAAAATTATCTTATACATATATTTCAACACGATTTGAACCTAACATGTGCCATACACGAACACGAATTAACACCCTACATAATACCACATACCATAGCCCTAGCTTCCTAGATAAGACAATATATTTACTCTGAATCTCATATATATATTACAGAGAAATGTTACACACGCTTCCACTCTCACACTTTCAAATATACACTTTTTAATGTGCACTAAAAATCACTATTAGAGTACTTTGAATGAATCACCTGTCACGACAAGAAATGTGCCACTGGATAAATACTGTATAGCATTTCTCGAGATTATATGCAATCAAATCTTCATAGACATTTGAGCAGAATGATGACCCACTACGCAGTACATCTGCAGACAAGTCTTGGCCATTACCAGCCAGGCAGGCCTGTACGTAGGCTATCAGTGCAGCCTTATCCATTCGTTAATTAAGCCAACCGGTATTGTATCTTATAACCGGCAGCATGTATGAATAGTTGAAAACCAAGTTGTCCTTTGTTTCTGTCTACTTCCGACAATAGAATCTATCTAGCAAACACCATTAATTAGCTAGCCTATGCTATGAAATCTTTTATTCTTGATATTTCCTCTAATCCATATTGCTTAATTAACTTCCTAGCACCAATGAGTCTTAAACCTCAAATTTGTAACAAGAACATTCATTAGCATTTATTTGGGCCTCAGGATTTATAAAAAAAAATTATCAAACACCCTCCTCGATCGATCTAGAACTCTCCAACTTTACCAGAAAGTTAATGCATGGTGGCATCAGCATACATGTGAGTGAAATACTACCATAATGTGGTTTTGTCCTCTTGAGTGGAAATACAACTGGGAGGTGGGAGATTCTTCTATCTGCTCTAATAAGGGATCGGAGATTGATTGGTGCTGATACGTGGTGGCCTTAGAGGACCACCCTACAGCTCTAGATCGAGGTTTTCCAGATGGCAAGAAATGGCTGTAACTACGTGTTCACTGCCGACGCAGAAATTCAAAGTCCAATGTCTGGTTGAGAACTTTGAAACTGAAGGGTTGCAGATATTGGCACGAGTCTCTCTTAGGGTGGATGTGACATTTAAATGATTGGAAACTTTATATCTCCCAAGGATATTATTGTTATTTTGGGTTTCATGTGAGGACAGTTTCGAAAATTTGTCATGTACTTCTTATATATTCACATCTCATGGAATTGGGGAGATTAAAAATTTGACATGGTATTGACAAATTGCATAGACATTTGAGAGCATATAGATAAGGTGCAATGACTTGTTGATAGTCGAGTTTTACCGGCTCAAACAAGTGTTTAAGCAGTTCAAGTAGGTGTTTGAACAATTGAGACTCGGAGTGTTTTTTCATATCAATTAGTTGTTCGTATTGCATTCAATACAGATACTCACCGCACTCTATCGAATTTGGAGCAAGTAAGTAATACTCCAAAGAATGAGAATTAAGTGTGTTTGAATTTTCTGCTGAATAGATGGAGCCCAAATGCTCTCTTATATGAGTTACATACCCTTATTGAATGCAAAACAGACAGTGCATTACACCTTATGGATCCCACCATGAGTGGCCAAAACTAGTACAATTTTCAACCAAATAAACCTCATTAATGTGCTTGATTGTGATTGACCAAAACCCAGAACCTGATTCGATTAAGTCTAATCCAAACCCAACTCATTTTGTTGATCAACCTTACTTTAAATTTATAGGTTGTGTTAGCTAACCCGGTAAGAGACATTAATGATGGTGCGGAAAGAATGAAAGCAAGATAACACAAGTGCAATGTTGTTATAGATGATCGCACACCAGGAGAGTTCGATCGATAATGTTGGCAAAAGAATCGAAAGCAATTGTCAAGTGTGCCGGCAGTAAATATCTTTGATGCTTAAGTTAGTGAGGGTAAATAAAATTTCGGTTTTTTGTAGTGTAACATAGATATGCAGATGGATAGTCAAAACATGAAGGTTTAGCCATGAAATGTATGTATACGTCACACATCAAAGCATTAATGACATAAATAACCCTGGACCAAGTGCATAGAGGATGGTGGGGGAAGGAGAAAAGGCATAAATCCGATTCCTTCTCATTCTTCTTTTAGCCACCACATGTTTTGTGTAAGATCTCCATCAAACCAACGTGACATTATCAATTTAAAGGGGACCCAAACAATTCCTTAAGCGTGAATCCAAACTGAAGCTCCTGTTCATCGAGAGAGAGATGATGAGTGAGCTTGTAGTACCTAGCTGGAATCTAAGGCACCAAAGACAAGAACAAGTCGAAGGAGAAGAAGGAAACAGATCCTCTCACGTGCACAACGAGCAGAACCACCCCCGTAGTGCTGCTCCTCTTGTGCACATGTACACACCCTCTTCTTTCTTTCTTTTTCTTCTTTTTTTTTTTTTTTTTTTTGGTATTTATTTATTCGTTCTCGATCTCTGGTTATGGAGTTTAAAACTCCAATTCAGAGAAAACCCTTTTCTGGTTAATTTATGGTTTATATATCCTCCCTATATATGATTTCTTATGCCATTCTAATGAGTACTTTCTTGTTTAAAAAAAAAATAATAATAATAATTAAGTGCAGCATCCAAGACTCACCCACATTCGCTTACTTCTCCCAAGTTTTCTTCGTTCTTGTATGATAATTTCCATATTCTCTAACCCTTTTCAATATAAAACGACCAAACTATAGTTTGTCCTTGTTTTGTCCAATGTTTTCAGCTTGGAAATCAATATCTGTTTTTGGATTCTCTAATATTGTTCTTTTTCATGTTTTTGCTTAATTTTTCCATCTTCTTGTGTTCTTTTCTCATTAGCTTCGTTGTCCATGGATGAAAGAAAGGTTTTATTTCTTCTATAGTCTTGTGTTGTCCTATTAATTATATATCGATTATCTGTTATAAGCTAATTAATCTTCAAATTAAAGGACACAACCTATAGTTTTCTTCTTGAAATGTGCTATAATTTTCCTATGAAAACTTCATGGATTAAATTATGTTTTATAGGTCTAATATATATATATATATTATCACTTTGATACCATAAAATAAAATCTCTACTATAAAATGAAGAAAATCTAATTCTCTTCTGCACGGTAATTAGATACGACAAAACAAAATTATAAAACATGTTTTTGTTATAATCTAGAACTAATTACCATTACCAAATTAAGCATATTGATCACTTACTATTTCTTAATGTTGAAATTCAGGTTAAATTATGACGTGGCAGAGCTGACATGGGAAAATGGGCAGCTAGCCATGCATGGGATCGGCGGGCTCCTCTCCAACACCCCCACAAAGGCCACATGGGGTGGTGGTAGGGCCGCAGGCGACACACTGGAGTCAATAGTCCACCAAGCAACATGCCACAACCAAAACCAAAAGCCTAGCATAATATTCCAACACGACCACCACCAAACCCCAGCCAGTAGAGCTTCCTCCGGCGGGCAGTGGCCTGATCAGAGTTCCGGCGGTCAATTCCAAGTGGCACCGGCGTCGGTGGTGAAGAAACGAACACGCACTTCAGATTCAGATCAATGTAATGGAGGAAGAAGGAGTATATATGAAAACATTGCTGACGGTAGCGCATGTGGCAGCGGTGGCAGTGCGAGTGTGAGTGCCAGCGGCACATTTTGTAGGGACACCGATACAACTATGATGACACCGACCCGGGCTTCTTTTGAATCTACTCGGAGCTTCAAGACCAAAATCACTGATGAAGATTCTTCTTGTCATCGCAGTGGATCTCGATCGGTATACTATAATTCGTTTCTTAATATTTATAATTTGCATGTGGTCATTCTATGTGAATTTTGGAGCACAACTACAATATTATTTATATGATTTATGGCTATAAGTTTTTAAATAATTACTAAAATATATATATTATAATGAAGTTGTTATTGCACGCTGTGTATTTAATAACAATTCTTAATTAATCAAAAAAATAAAAAAATAACAATTCTTAAAAGTATTTTGTATTTTAATTTTTTAAGGAAATTTCACTTACCTCCCGTGAATTTGTCACCCATTTTGTAATGTCCTTCCTAAAGTTTAAAATCTTTCAATTTAGTATATCGTACTTATAATTTTTTTTTTTTCAATATCTCTCATCCGTTAGGATTTTTTGTTAAATCCTAACAAAATTCCCAAAACAATACTATCATTTTTTTTTTAGAAAAAATATTTAATTTTTTTAGCAAAAATTAAGGTATGGGTATTTTTGCAAATACCGTTAAATTTGCAAAAAAAATCCCAAGAAAAGTTAACGGAGGGGTGGGAGTACAAACAATTGAAAGATAGATACACTAAATTGAGAGAAATTAAATTGTAGGGAGGACATCACAAAAATGATGACAATTCAATTGGGGTAAAAGTGAAGATTTTCCTTCTTTTTTTTTTAATGGTTTTGAAAAAAAAAAATGTTGGTAATGCCTTTTGCACAAGCTTTTTTACTTTTTACTAAAATAAAATAAAAATATTAACGAGTAACTCAAAACATGATCAAACGCTCACAAAATATTCAAAAGTACTTTCATATTTATGTCAAATCAAAATTCTTTAATAAGCAAAGACACCATCTAAAAGGTTTTGTCAAACGAACTTTGTGCAGAGATCCAACTTTTTTTGTATTTTTGAGATAATATTATTGCCTACTTACAAAATATGTGACTACTTTGGTGATACATATACTTGGCATGTTTATTAATTTCAGTAATTTTCCTGAAGTAATTTACTTTTAATAGGAAAACCGAGATGATCAAAGGCATGAACAGACCAATAATGAAACAGGCCGCTCCCGCTCAACAAGACGAATTCGAGCTGCTTCCATCCATAACCAGTCTGAAAGGGTAATTATTTAATTCCGCTCTCCATCCTGTGTCTAATGAGATGAAATTGTAGCTAATTAATGAGAAATTATTGGTGTAGAAAAGGAGAGATAGGATTAATCAGAAGATGAAAACCCTGCAGAAGTTGGTTCCAAATGCAAATAAGGTCAGAAATTAACTATTCTCTAATCTACATTTGTGTGAATTTACATACTTTCTCTACTTCTACTTTTAAGTGTTTTGTTTTCTCACTATCTTTTAAAATATTAGGGAAAACTTCACTCACAAACCCTTGATCTTTCATCAATTTTGCAATCATATCTTAAACATTTTTAAAATGTCAATTAGGGTTATCATCATCTCTCAGAAATTTGCAATGTCAATTCTTTCATCCAAATTGAGCATCAAGTCCTTACGATTGATGAGTGAAATCCTAAAAATACCTTGAATTTGGTCGGAGTATTTTGAAAATTTCACTTCCTCCATTAGGATTAATTTGGACTGGAGAGTATAAGTGAAGTTTTTTCTAAATATTAAAAGGCCAATCAAGCATATATATATATATTGCGAATTGTTAGTGAAAACTTTGAAATTTTTTGGCAATCAAAATTGCAGACTGACAAAGCTTCAATGCTTGATGAGGTAATTGAATACTTGAAACAACTTCAAGCACAAGTTCAAATGATGAGCACTGCAAGAAACATGCCCCAGATGATGATGCCTTTAGGGATGCAGCAACATCTTCAAATGACGTCTCTCTTAGCACGGATGGGCATGGGAGTCGGGCTAGGGATGGGTGTCGGAATGCTTGACATCGCTAACATGGCACGCAGTTTGCCTCAAACTCTTCCACCACTCATCCACCCAGCTTCAGTTGCTGCCTCAGCTCCTACATTCGTTTCTCCATTTGTGGTGCCTTCCGGCCTGATTCCAACACATGCTCCGACTGAGCCAAAACCTGAACCGGGCAACAATGCTTCACTCCCTTTGCCGGATCCATATTCCGCATTTTTAGCACAAGTACGTCATTTTAATCGTATGATAGTCGTATAAGAGTTTAATTTTTAATTTTTATTTTAATTTTAATTTTTTCCTTTTGCTTGTATCAATTGATGAATATAATTTTTGCTGCAGTCGATGAATATGGACATGTACAACAAGATGGGAGCCCTCTACCGGCAACAAGTCAATCAGACCACACAGGCAATGAGCAGCTCATCACAACCACACCAACCATGTTCGAAGTGACTGAGGATAGAGAACAACATGCATCAATAATGTAAATTAAAGAAACATAAAGAAGGCTAGGGGTTAAAAAGATAACGGTAGAGGGGTTTGGATTTGACGTACGTAGGATGTCTTGTTTGTCATTAATTTGGAAACTATTATTATTAATTTCAGCCTTGTAATTTTCAGAATTTTCAAGACAAGATTTGTTTCTTTTGTAAGGAAAAATGGTAAACCGATGAGTTTTTTTAGTGAGACCATATATAGTATAATATGTTGAGACACTACTTAATCTAAAAATTTAAGCCTATGAATTTAGACTTAACAATGTTATATTACTGCTCAAATTTAAGTCTAAGCTAAGGTTTCAAGATGTGTCAATTCTCAAATACACTAGGTTGCTAAATGGGCTGCTTCCTACTCGGTGTTTGGAAGCATTTCTGGCTACTCCCCTTTTCTTTCTTCTCTTAGGATTAAGAGTAGTAAGGACCCTCTTTTGTAATTTCATTTTTTGGCTTTTGTCTTTCCCCTTTCCCTTTTCCCTCTTTGAAAAAAAACACAAAAAACAAAAAACAGAAAAACACTCAATCTTGTGACGTCTTTCTAATGCGGGAATCAATTTTTTTACACTCAAACATGTATATATACTCAACAATCTTTCCCTCACATATGAGTTTATCACCACATTGATATGGTACTCTCCCTCAAATGAAAGCTTAATGTTGTCTCCAAGATCACTTGTGTATTATATGAGTTTTACCCATACCATGCACCTTTACCCCTACTCTACTCTAGGGACTTTCTTTTATGCTTGCACCATGAACCTTCACCCCTTACTCTAGGGACACATGTCCATGGCCATACATGCCCATACCTTTCACCTTTACCCCCTTTAAATGATTAAATTAATTAGTTCCTATCAATTTAAACTTTTGATATAACTGGTGATTTAATATAATATTATAGCAAATATTCTGAGTTAAAACCTTGCCTCTGCCAAATAAATATTTCACTTGTTATGCTTCAAAAAGAGAACAATAAGTGAGAGTTTGAGCCCAAATGTGAAAAAGATTGTTAAAATATTAATTAAATAATTAAATTAAATATTTCTTATTTGTTTATAAACTTTTGAGATAATTAGTGATTGAACAAAATTGTTCTTTGTGTCAAAACATGATACCGAAAGCTTAATTACAAATTTACAATAATCCTTGTTATTTCTAGATCACAAGTATCTTTTTCATATCAAGTGAAATCAAGAAGATTAGTTTCATTGTCTAGATTTTGTTTTGTTGCATTTAATACCATACATTATACCACATCATTTTAATTTTTTAAATATCGTAACAAAATAAAAACCCTTAAAACTACAAAATTAAAACTAAACTATAAAATAAATCATCTGAATTATTTCACCTTCGGGGGTGGTGATTCAATGGTCCAAGGACATTCCCAAATGGTCAAGACATGTACTAGGGTGTGAATTCGAAACTCCATAATAGAGAATCCCAACATATGTTTGATTAGTATTAGCCGCATTGGATTTTCATTGATGTTCTGGTGGGGCTGGGTCGGGCTATGGCTCAGTCGGACTTGAGAGAGTATTTGTGGTTCCCATCATCTAGGCTCCCAATGGATAAATACTACCATGATCATGCCCAAATAAAATAGCCATAATTAAGCCTACTCTTTTTGCTTAGGAAAAAAAAAATTCAACATGTTAATAATAATGAGGCTTTTTTTTCAATGCATGCAAGAGTCAATGCTCAAAAATATTACAAATAAAGACAAATGTAATTTTGGATGTCATTGTCAAATAGCTTTCACAGGGCCAAGACTGGAAAGAAGATATTCCTTCATCAGATTCTCCGATATCCCACGGCAACGTTTGTGGCCGACCATCCAACACCAAGCTCATGCATGCTTTGCTTGCCGTTGCCGACAAAACCAATCTTTGGCCTATAAAACAGTTTTTAGTTAATTCTAAGGATTGCTTGGGATAATAGAGTTTTATGCCCAACAATTATTAATATTATGATATATTATGACTTAGTCCTAAAAATATTTTAATCATTTACCTATTTAAAGGCCATTACGTT
Organism: Carpinus fangiana; assembly: GCA_006937295.1. Lineage (NCBI taxonomy): Eukaryota > Viridiplantae > Streptophyta > Magnoliopsida > Fagales > Betulaceae > Carpinus > Carpinus fangiana. The sequence continues at coordinate 5,969,394 of CM017328.1, read as the reverse complement.
ATGAATAAAGGAAGCTTTTAGGTTCCCTTCAATGAATTTAAAAGGGTCTAAATTCTCTCAAAACTTAACAATTTATCCCGTTATTTGTATGTAAAGAGTTGTGCTATCCGGCATCCTAGAGGCAGCCTAGCGTCGTCCAACACTGACGTGGCTGCCTCTAAAAATCAAAAAAATCAAAATTCTGTTGGTTTTTTTATTTCTTTTTATTATTTTTTAATATAAAAAAACACGTTTATATGAGAAGAAAGATTATTTCTTTTTATTATTATTATATTTTTGCATTTTATATGTTTGATGAAATTTTCATGAAAAAGAGCTTTTTTTTTTTTTTTTTTTTGTATTTTGCGATATTTGAGTGATATTAGCTAAATTTTAATGAGCTAGTATTTGAGTTCTAATACTTCAAAACTCATTTCTGGATTCAAAACTAAAATCTAGTGGTGGAAGGTTAACCCTTTATGGATGGTATCACCCTAAAGAGATTCGATTATTCTAAATTTGGTGCTAATGCCTCAAAATGCTATCTCGGTTTTATATACTTTTGTTGATACTAATTTTTTTATCAGTGATTCATGGAGGCCAATTAATTTGATATATAATTTGATCAATTTTTGATAAGTGATTCTCAATTTTAAATTTAGTAGATGCTTTCCCCTTTAATCTCTTTCCTCTTCAATTAGAAAAAAATAAAAAATAAAAAAGATTAAAATTAAAAAATGACAAACGCTTGGCTGACTCTCCTTGGCAGCCAAAAATCTTCACTCATATGTAAAGGCATTCACGTAACATCTTTAGACCAACCTTGTCGGCCTATATATAAATGAAGACAAAAAAGACAATTCTCTTATTGGTCATTTTCGTTAGAATATTTGTACTCTCCTTTATTCTATTTTTTTATATAAAGTTTATTCTTCTTATATTAGAATATTTATATTTTCTATTTTGAGCATATATGTGTGAGTTGAAAATATGTATTATTGGGCCCAAACTCATTTGTCTAAGCTTTTGGATTTTTTTTTTTTTTTACATGTCCACGCAAGGGTAAGGGGAGATGGGGATTCGAACTTGTGACCTCCGCTTCATAAAGCGTGGTTCACAACTGATTGAGCTACCTCTTGGGGACAACTTTTGGATTTTATGATATCTCAATGTTCTATGTTATGAGATCGCTAAAAAACCACACAAGGTACGAATCTCTCTAACACTCTAAATTAAGTTTATTAGTATTTTCCTTATTAAGTCATTGAAAATAACTTTAATTAGGTTGTTGTACATGTAAATTTTGTACTTTGCATCATCAAATAGGAAACAAACACCTCAACTTGAAATACAAAAAAATTAATATAACCCTTCATACCAAATAATTTTTCTCCTCGATCTTGACAAAATACCTCATAGAAAAAATATCAATTGATAAAAATACTGGAGCCACCATCTTGATTGATTTTGAAAACTCTAGTGTTGAAGGCTTGGAAGCGGGTGGGGTTTACGATGGTGGATGGTGAGCGTTGCGTTAAAACGAATGGAAAAATCCATGAGATTTATTTGAAATAAAGATACGAAATTTTCAATTTTTCATCTTTATTGTATTTGATATTTTTACTTGATCTGTTAAATTTCTATTATTGAAGGTTGTAAAAATGAGTTTTATACCATATCCTGATAGAATGGGCTCTCTAAGTCATTTACATTTCATTTATTATTGTCATCAAATTATCATATTATATTAGAAAAAAAAAGTTTAAAGTACTCTACACTTTTATTCTAGATATAGGGTATGTTGGTAGACAGAATGCTATTCTGTTAAGAATAATGAATAGCTTCTCTTATGAATGGAAGAAGGTTGAATACAATAAAATTGGTGTTAAAATATACATATAGTCTAATACTTGAAATAGTCATTCTCTCATGGGCTATGAAAAAGACTTCCAAAATTATTCAATTACACTTTCTTCCATTATTTCCAATAATTTTTTGTTTTATCTTTCTCCAATGAATATCCATTTCATGTATCAAATGTAACCTTAGGGTTAATTTTTATCTTAGATTCTTGATTGTTATATTGTTGGGGGGGGGGGGGGGGGGGGGGGGTTGTTTTTNTAAGCCACTTTGTTAGAAGATATCGTTCATTTGGATGGAATCACGTGCCAAGCATATGACCACTGTTCTATCTACTTGCCTATAATACCCATGTATTTTTAAAACCGAAATAATAAAATGACAATAAAAAAAAAGTTAAATGTAAAAGGTGGGCAAACTACTCCATGGGATGATACGGCCACCCAAATCTAAGGTGGGAGTGGCCAACAAGCCACCTACCACCCCATTTCCTTTTTTTTTTTTTAATTTATTTTTTTATTGATTAATAATTATAAGGGAAAAAATTGGTTTTTTAAGTTTCAAGACAAAGGTATTTTTGGAAGACTTGATTACAACAAAATAGCAATTTGATAAACCCAAGTGTCACAATTGTCAGTTCGTGGTGCTTTATCAGGAATGGCTATTAGTTAAGGGGGCTAAAGAAAATAGTAATTTGGTTTTTAAGTTGTATGTACTTTGGTATCTTATTGAAAAGAAAATGTCAAAATGGTGACAAAGATATATATTTAGTGCAAGTTTGATATTGCAATTTCACATATAAAAAATGCGATCTTAAATCAAATCACAAAATATGTATCATTTAAGAATGCGTTTTTTAAAATTATGATTTGAAAGCTTAAGAAATATGTGCTTAATTTTAAATGACAAATAATGGCCGGGGTGCATTTAAAAAAAACGTACGATTTTAAAAGTTAAATTGCTATTTTACCAAACCTAAACGAATCCTTGTAACATGATTTGGCTTGAGTGTCATTAAAAATAAATAAATAAATAAATCATCTAAGCCAAATCCTTTAGCACATACTTTTGCATTTGTTGGGTTTGGACTAGGAACCAGTGAGCCACACATATGCTATGGTGGTAAGCCAAGGGGGACCAATTTTGAGATTCCATGGGATGACGTGAAGCATTAATCCACATGATGTAATAACAAACGACTTTTTTTTAATTGGATATTCCAAACGACTCATCCACCATCCAAGAGGCTCATAATGTGGGTGGAATATTGGGGCAAAAGGCTTCACCTCAGAATAAAATTAATAAAAAAAATAAAAATTCAAAGAATAAAGTTTTATATATGGACCATATATTTGCATGTGTTGTCACAGGCTGGAAACAAGAGATCGTCGATTGGAATATGAAAAAGTCTCACCCAATCCCTTTGCTCTCAACAATGCAACTCGGCTGACACGCGCTAACGTGAGAGCTTCACTTTTCTGTGCGTGTTTCCCCGTGTAGTTGCTGCTTTATCTCCATCGATGCTGCTTTCTACTGGTTTTGTGTTTTTTTTTGTATGTTAATTTGTTTTTTGCAACTTTTTTTGTAAATTGTTTGAATAAGCTAGGATTGTCCATACCCTTGGGTTGTGGATGTGAACAGTTCCTGGCTTTCGGGTTAAGGAGGATGAGTTTCGGCATTAGGTTTTATGCTCTCAAGGCTGAGGAATACAATAGAAGATTAGTTATGAGTTAACGGATATTAATGTCATAGATAGGTCTTAAATGTTAGATTGTTATGTATATATATCTATGACTTGTAACATTATAGTTTCGGTTATGATTTTCTAAGAACTTTTGCTCTATGATATAAGAGCTGTAGGCTCGTGATTCTTCATCAATTAATGAGATTGAAATGATTTTCCCTAAAAAAAAAAAAAACTATGCAACTCGCATATCCTAGTTGTCTTTATGGGAAAATCCCATTTTTATCAAATATGCCTTGTAATTAACAAATGCTACGTGGAATAAAATGGATTCAGGAAACTTTTGGGGCTAAGACCATTTTCGCTTTCAATTTTAATACTATGATCTCGCTCGGTTTACAAAATGAGTATTCCGTTAGGAAAATGAATAGTTATTACTAGGAATAGAGGAGGTTTGAATGGAATAATTATTCCAATTCTTAAGTTTGGTATCAACACATATTTTATAATTGGAATTAAACCAAAATTACTAAAAAGCCCATATATTTTCTAATTTTTTCAAAACTCAAATAAAAAAAAGAAAAGAAAAGAAAAGAAAAGAAAGAAAAAGAAAAAAAATGGTTGAACGAGTAGGTGGCCGACAACCCACAATAGGTTCTAGGGGTGGTCGCGCCACCCCTGGTGCTAGAGGGTGCCCGCGACCACCCCCGGAGGGCTCCAATATCACGGAGAATGAATTGCAAAAGAGAGTACATGCGGGAATGAAAAGCTTAAAACTCCAAAAAATGATTTACAAAAATAAAAAAGAGAAACCATTTTACTCGGTTTAAATGAGACTCTCTATATCTTCCCCAATTAGAGAGTTATGGTCCCCTCCCCCAGTAGCCCGTTTTAAGATCAATTTTGATACAACCATCAGAGATCACTTTTTTGTCCAAGCAGCTGTTTGCAAGAAATCCAAAGGAAAGATTGTGAAGGCTTTCTTTCAAGTTAGACCCCCCCAGTGATCCCACGTTTGGTGAAGCTCTAGCAGCTCTTCTGGCTGCTTCTTTGACTACTACTTTAAAGCTTAAGAATTTCATATTAGAAGGAGACTCATCTATTGTAATTTCTTCTCTATAGAACCCTGCTATAGTTTTAGATCGGCATATTGAGCATGTAATTTCTAACACTATAACTACTATTTCTACTCTCCCAGCTTCCTCTCTTTAGGAAGCTTGAAAAGTTAACAAAAGTACAAATATATGCCCGCGGCAAGAGCTATCACGGGCTGTATTCCCTCCTTAATTAGTTTCCCCTCTTCTCTCTATTCCCATTTGTAATGGGAAAGATCCACCCCCCTCTCTCCCCTCCTAGTAAGGGCTTTTGTTTTTGTTGTGTTGTGGTTTCTTTTCTAGCTATGAAACAATTTTCTTACAATATATATAATTTGATCAAGATTTTTATTGTACTAAACATGCATAGAATTTTTTTTTAAACAAAACTTTTTCAAAAAAAACTTTTACATTGAAACAAATGGAGCGTAAATAAGAAAATGGCATGAATTTGCTCCATTTATACATATGGATCAATAGGTCTCACACTATGAGAGGACCAAACATGGTGCAATATTCTCACAAACTGGTTTTATCCTTACTCTGTGTGACACAAAATTCTTTCAAATTGGGTTGAGAGATTTTTTTAATTCATCTATAAATTTGTAATGCGTCCTTTAGTAGAGGAGGAACACATAATTTTTTAATAAAACTATTAACAAAACACTCGCTTCTCACATTCTTAAAAAGTACATAACAATTTATAAAGTGGGTTAGAAGGTTTTTTATTCGACCCCAAAAAAAAAAATAAATAAATTCTCCCCATAACTCTATGGCAACTTTGACTACGGAGTGGGCTTTGGAGTATAAGTTGACATATCCTATTCTCACCGTTACACCTGGCCGGGTTTGGGCTCTGGTACTTTAATCCAAGCCCAACTCTAGAGAGCCATTAAAGACCTAAGTTTTATATATGTGACATTAAAAACCCAAGCCCTTCTTCCAATGATTTTTTTTCAATCGCTGTATAACATTTAGAGCATGTTTGAGATTGTGTTAGAAAGTTTAAAAAGTACTTTTAGTACTAAAAAAGTTGTGCCAAACAAAAACAAGTCTGTTTGGTAAAAAATTTCCAAAAGTACGTATTTGACTTTTTTATTCTAAAATAGATTAAACGTACTTTTGGCAAAAACTTACAAATGAAGTTTTTGCGAAAAAGTACTTTTTAACTTAAAAGCTCTTAATCCTTGATTATCCAAAAAGCATATTTGGTACGCGAATTAGAGGTTAAAAGGGAATAGCTATTCTATTTGTTTGGTTACTTTATTATTTTTAAAAAGAATGGAGACAACGAGCAAAATGAGAGATAAATTTGAGAGAGAAACACAGAGAGAAGAGAGTGAATTCAACGTCAAGCTTTACACATCTTCTTATATAAAATTTAGGCATTAGAGAGAAAACAACAAACAACGTTTGTTTATATTTTTTAAGGTTCTCTTGGTATTGGAGTTTGAGTACTCTATTTCTCTCGACATTTATTCATTTTCTTAATAAAATAGTCATTCTGCTTACCAAACGTGATGTAAACCCTTCCACCCCTAAAATAAGTGGTATTTGATCACCTTCTCTTGTTTCTCCTACTCAATCCACTAATCTGGTCCATATTAGTATACAATATCCAACTCCTCAGCCCCTTCCTGGTTCCTCCACTTCCAAATTAAAGCCTTAAAAAGCCTCTCCCATCCAAAATATATATAGAGCATACATAGATGCAAGCACTAGATACACACAACATTTATCATTAAAATGACAAATCTTATTCCACACAACAATATACATAAACTGGCAAACCTGCCATGCCCACAAGTTTTACAAATAACAAGTAAAAACAGAAATCGAACACCACAAGCAGAAGAATATGGAACAGAACAAAAAGCAGCTTCTCTTTTTCAAACACCTTTCTCAATGATCAGTTGAATCTCTCCCCGTTTATGCCATTGCAACTTGACATAAAATCTTGTGCTCACACCCATATGCTGCCTGCAGAAAATCTTGTCTTTCTCACCATTAGTATATACAGATTCAGTAGCATGTTTAGTGTTTTCAATGAATATCAGAGCTTTTGTAACTCAACATGCCATAGTTGTCACTGAGGGTACTCTGGTATCCTGAAGAGATATAACAGTTTCAAAAGCACCAACCAAAGCTTTCACCTTACTCTTCCTGCTCACTACAAGCTTTCTTGCTGTCTCTTCGATCACATTATTATAAAGACTCCGGCCATCTTTCTGTTTTCTTTCCACATTCCGGTGTTTGAGAACAACTTTCTCGGATTTCATTTTACCACCATTCTCAATGTCACCAATTTCCTTCCTGCAATAGCTTCTCCTTTTTGAAACTTGAACATCTTTGGATCTCCGAAAATCTTTCTCAGATTTAATTCTAGTACCATTGTCAATGCCACTTTTTCTGGTATTGGCTTTACCATTCTGGATCTCACCTACCAATCTTACTGATCTCTTAAATTTGAGTCTCCTTGGAGCACTGTCCTGATCAGAATGAAGTTGATCAACCACCTTTGCTCTCTTAAATTTCAGCTTTCGAGATGGGGAAGCCTTGAAGTCCAAGCTAACTTTTCCACCCTTTCTGGGCCTACTCTTGTGCTCCATCTCTGCATTGTCTAACTTTTCCACACCATGTTCTTTGCTGTTGGAAGGCTCATATGGGGAAAAGGAAGATGATGATAAAGATAAGGATGATCTAGCACTTCCAGAACCTGTATGCCTCGAGCTTTTCTTCCCAAGGGACAGAGAAGAGAATGGAGGTGCTGCAATAAATCCAGATCCCGTGCGTCTCAAGCTATTCTTCTCAGAAGATGGAAGTGAAGAAGAGCTATGGATACATTTGCTCTGATCAGTACTTGCTTCAATAATGTACAAAGTCTTCTCCGGAACAACATCATTGCTTGGTTGCTTTGGTTCGATTTTTACAACATTGTTTCCATTCTTAGTGTTCATGCTTGAAACCCTCTTGGTAGAAGGCTTGGGGTGCAAATAAACAGTAGGTGTAACCCAAGCCTTTTTCTCACCCATATTTTTGGAGTTTCTCAACTCTTTGCCTTTTCTTGGGCTTGGGCTGTCTGACCCTGATCTTGGTGATTCCCTGCTTATTCTGATTTCATTGTTCCTTTGAATACTTGAACTTCCCTCTCCAGGATGAGAAAATGGCTTTGATTGCACAGACTTCAGATTTTGATCGCCAGCATTTTCCACAGAAACATCTGTTTCTTTTGTTGAGGATGAAACTTCTTCCTTGATGACAACAGGGTTACTGGGTTTCTGCAGGATCCTGGAATCTGAAGAAGCCTTAGGACTGATTGCTAATTTCTTCTTCCCCTCAGCTGAAGCAACAGAATTTTGATCAAGAAGCTCCATTTTTCCTCCCTTAGATGTAACCATCTTTCGAAATGAATCCCTTGGCTTTGCTTCAACACCATGTTTGGTTCCATATTTGCACAAATCATGGCAGGAAGATGGTGAAGTTTGGAGATAACGAGAAGGAATATTTGCTGATCCAGTGCTGCGTGGGCTATCTAACATTCCAGTAGAACCCCTCCTTTCATGGCCTCGTCCAGCCACTGTTTTTTTGGGAGTAATTGGTGGAGTCTCACTCTTCCTTTCATGGCTGCATCCAGCCTCTCTTCTTTTTGGAGTTGGTGGAGTCTCGACGCTCTCCTCAGCCATTAATAACCCAATTAAGCAGCAAACTCACAAGCCTGCAGCATATGAGAATTTCTTTAGAGAGAAAAAAGTGGAGGAAGATAAAAGGGAGCAAATGCATTACACACAACTTCTCCAAGATATCACTCGATCTTTAAGAAACAATGCAAAGTTTATATGATCAAAGTCACAATATATATCTATATATATATTTAATTACTTGCATTAGCTTAAATCCAGGGCTAATTGGGTGCTTCCAAAAGCAATGTAAAGAACTAACCACAACAACGCTAATGGCTAAATCACCGGTTGTCTTAAAAGCAGAATATCTATTATGATATCTTTTTAAATCACTAATCGCAAAAACTGACGTATGTGTATAAATTTTCAAGTCAGGAACTTTGGCACAGTTTTAAAAAAGATTATTTTTATCAGTGAAAAGTATATTTAAGTCAACTTCAGGGTTATCCGATATGAAATTAGAAGCTGCACAAAAATAGTGAAATACAACAAGTTGTAGAGGCTTAGCCGTTAGAGTATTAATTAAATAATTAAATTCATTATTTTTTATTAAAAGCTTTTAACCTTTGTACAATAAAATCCAAAAAAAGAAAATTAAAGGAGCAAAGTACAAAACTAGATTTTTGCAACAAATACCATGATTAATCTGTCCCATGGATCTGTTATTTTAGTTATTCATGAGCCCTTGTGCAGAACCTGAAACCTTTATGAAAAGGATAGTCAAAATCAATGGACAAAAGAATAAGCTTCTGTATTATGTAACAAAATTTTATGTAGATGCAATATATATATATATATAAATCACCACCAATATCCAATATTCAGAATCAATTGCACAAACTAGTAATCTTGAATAAACATGTCTTGGATCAACTTTTTCACCGACTCAACCTTAAACCAAAACTTACAATCAAACATGTTTTGATACTGAATTTACCGACACTAAAAACCTAACTTGAAATGGTAACATTCCGAAAGTAATATTTGAAAACACCACTTATAAGCTTGATATAACAGCTTCGAATATATAGTTTGTCATTAACAATTACATTATAAGTAAAACATGCAAAGAACAAACCGTTTCTAATTTCCTAATAAAAATCTGGATTTCTCATCAAATCCCAATTAAGCAGAAACAAAAATGATGTCTTTTCATGAAGTATCACATTCATAGGACAAACTGAGACAAACCCATTTCTGAAGTTGCTGACAGAAAGCATGTCTTTTGAGGAATAGAATCCAAACCACATAATTAAGACAATATATCAATTGATCGTACCTTAATTTCTCGTTCTGCAATATTTCTTGTCAATGAGAGGACATAAACAATGGGAGACCCGAAAAGGGTCTTCACAAAGTTTTGGCTCTAAAGTTGGAAACAATATTGGTTGGTTGCCATATAAAACTTGGTGTAACTACCTTAGATTGGTTGTGAGAGAAGAGAATGCCAGTTTGTTGGTAGCAAAAATAGAGGTAACGTTTATCTTTTTCGAGTAAATACAACAACTCTTTAACCAAAATAAAAAATAAAAAATAAAAAAATAAAGAAGCCACAAAGGGCATTAACCAATTAACGATCCCTCTCTTAATTCCCCAATAAAATAAAATAAAATAAAATAGAATAAAAATAAACGTAAAGTTTAAGGCATGTCCAAAAGAAGAGAGAAAATATAGGGAGGGTTCGAAAAGAGAAATGATCATTGTCATAAAACTTCATCTAACTGTCGAAAAACCGTTCAACTAGCTTGAGAAAAACACTTGGCCTTCAAAAGGTTGTGTTTGTCGTGAATGTATTCTAGAAACCCTAAATAACTCTAAGGAGTTGACTCAAGCAGTAAGGGCTTTGGTCTTGGCCATGGTGATATTTCTATCAGGTTTAAAGTTCGAATTAAGTGGGTGCTTCGCACGGTTGCCCTACTCTTCCAACTTCCTCGCAACCGGTCACCTTCTCCACCTTGTTGTTCGTCATCTTCATCATGTTGCACATCACAAAGGGCTTAGTTTTTAGATTGTTTTTTTTTTTAAACAAAAAAATTTGATCTACTTTCCTTTGTCACTCTCAGCCTTTTACGTGCCCGCTCAATGTCTTATCTGGCTCTCTAGCTCTTCTCCAATGCCAACCGTTGCATTGTCTGATGTCGCACACTTTGTTATTTCTATTGTAATTTCCCTTCCCCCTATTTGAATTTTGAAAAAAAAAATAAAAAAAAAATAAAATAAAAACAGAGTGTTACAATGCACATTATATTTCTCTTTTGAAGTAATTTGAAAATGGACGAGAGGAAGTTTGCCCCTCTTAGTAAATATCCGTATATAATCTGGAGGTTTATTTATTTAATAAATTACTAAGGGATATTTTTAAGTTTTTGTTCGTAGTTTATTTATTTATTTTTTGAGCATTTGTTCCTAGTCAATATGACAACACTAGGTAGGCAACTATTCATCAATTTTAGGTGTACAACTGACCTCTCAACCTATAACTTTAAATTTATAGCTTTGAGCTCAATCATGCAAATATTAACTATGAGACTTTGATTGTTTTTTTTACTCGCACGTGTGTATTTAATAATCTTCTACACTTCTATTCTTACTCTAGGAATCCTTGTTCGTGCATATATACGCCACTATACCATAGCTGTGATACCAATTATTAGGGCGGATGTGACATATTGTGAAGTTTTTCAATAAAACCATGTTGGGGCACGTCTCAACCTAAAAGTTGCTTAAGTATATATCTTTGAGCTTAGTTATTCAATATTAACCACTCGTGATTAAAACCTAAATATGTTTAGTAGGGATCGGATAGGGTAAGGTGGAGGGACAAGTCATTTGTCATTAAGTGTGGTTGGGAGGACGTTTGATCTTGAGGCTTCATGGAGGAGTGGCACATAATTGTCTGGTTCATAACATAAGAATTGTAGGACACTTGTAAGTTAAATGGTCCAGAATTAATTCAAAATGACAACCCTAGCTAGCTCATAACTATTATCTATATAAACTTATGCTTGCTGCAAGTTTCAATTAAATCCTCATATTTTTAGACTAATTGGGCACTTATTCAACACTAAAAAAGTTCGTTCAAAGAAAAATATATTCGTTTGATAAAAAATTTTTATTGAAAGCGCTTTTAATGGTCCAAAAAGCAAAAAAATGGCAACACACTTTTGACAAAAACTTAAAAATAAAACTTTTGTCAAAAAACTTAAAAACTCTATTTCTTAAAAACAATTTCAAACATGCTCTAAATACCTAACAGAAATCCAATTAATAGATAAGGCCAAAGGAATCAAATCAAAAGCAATTCCAAAAAAGAGAACTATATTGATAAAAATTGAAACTTGAATGGCCAAATTAATTAACAATTAGTCCTCATATTGGTTAGTAAATATACCAGATTGTTTAACTTTACTAAGTGTGGCAATTCGTGTTTACGTGTCGAAGTCGAGTCAAAAAGTTTCCAACCATAACTTTACAATTGAATATATATATATATATATATAGTTTCTATGGTTATAATTTGTTCTTCTTTAATTATACATTGAATTTGATATATATGTATTTCATGTTTACAACGTTTTAATTATTTCAAGTTTCATTTTGCAACGTACCAACCTTAATTTTACGGCATTTTAATTCTTTTATATTTGTTAAAATTTTAGTTTTTATATAAGCTGGGGTTGGGCTGGATTCTACGGCTATGAAAGGTTTGAGTTAACCTCACCAACCAATTTCATAGCCGTTGCTAGAGAGAAGATGAAGGGCAGCAGCTTCATTCTTCATAGGGGGTGGGTGTCGGCATAGACAAAACTACTAGCAGGGAAAAAAAATTGTTTAAGGTAATTTTTGCTAAATGGTCCCTCTCTCCAGTTTTTTTTTGGCCCTGGGTCCCCCTCAAATTCAAAGCTAGTTCCATCCCTGGGTGTCGGTAACGGTGGTTTCGTCCGCTGCACCGCCCTTAGTTGGTAAGTTGGTAATTTCACTCACAGTTTACCAATTAAAATGGTTAATTTTATCCGTGCGAGAATAACCGCACTGCCAAGTCGGTGGCGGTGAGGGTACGTAGGCGGTAATTAATGGGCCTTCGGCCCAAAATCAATCTTTTTTAGGGTCAATATGATTGGCCCAAATGGCCCAATCATGTTTTTTGCCCAGCCGTTTGGGGCTTTAATTTGCGGCTAATTATTTTTGCCATTTTCTTTTCTGGCCCAGTTTCTGTTCCATATGCACTGCACTGGGAAAGCACTAATTCGAATCATGGACAGTGGATCGATCTGTTTAGTTTGGAGAAAAAGAGGACTTCAAAGGCCCAAATTTTCCTCATTTTCTCTTCAATCAAACAAAAAAAATGAGCCATCAAATTTGGTTCTAAATTCTAATACACAAACAAATTTCTATTCCTCTTTTCTTCAACTTTCTCTCATCTCGACACAAAATCAATGAGGGTGTCAGGTTTTTAGTGTTGGCGTATTCGGTGATCAATTTTGGAGTTGGTTAACGAAAAAACCTAACGGAAGGGTGACGTTGAATTTTTTTAAAACATTAGGTTAATTAATGTTGATCCATTCTACTATAATAAAGGTAATCGAAGGTTTAATTAATTTGGAAGCTAAAAGAAAAAAGAAAAAAGCTAAAACATGTTTGCTTTGGAAGCTAAAAGAAAAGAAAAGGTAGGGTTTCTGTAAAGAAGCTTCTAGTACTGGTTTTAGCGTTCATTTGTGGTCCATAAAGAACAGTACTCGCAGCAGTAGAAGTAGAAGGGATTAAAAATTCGACAAAAACAAAAATATAAAAAAGACAGGACAGGAAAACTTCAAAGTACTAAAGTAGCTAGCAAGCAAGCAGTCAATGAAGCACCTTGGATTCGATCTCTCACCACAGGTATATATTAATATATATTTAGAGAAGATCACGACCGTCCAACCATGAAGTACATTAGATATTAATTGTCGATCTCTTTTTATTTTGTTTTGAAGGGGTTAAAAGTTAAAAGGCAATTGATCGAACGAATAGTTTGCATGGAAATCCTATCTTAACAACCACCTCAAAGACATCTTTTCATGGGACCCCATCCACATGCATATATGATATATGCATACTCTTCCATGATCCATGATCCATGATCCCCATCGTCATCCACAGCTTTCAGATAATTTGCAGAGAAATTATGTACAAACCCTTTCCAGCTGTCCAAACAATTAGCACCATGCATTCGCCATTGACACGTACAACAGGACCTAGACTGCAACTAAATTATTGGTACGTCTATTAATGGAATTTATTTAGAACGTCTATTTTCGTCCTTCTTTCAGATAAGAGTCGCGTTATATATCCACATAAATATAACGTCTATTTTATGGTGAAAATATGGTAAGTGAGTTGTGGTAGATCAATAAACTTGATTACAAACCAACAACTTTGGCAAATACCCAATAAGAATAAGAAAAAAAATACTAACATATATAGAAAATATCCTTCATATTCTAATACGTTTGAATAATCATGGCATTTGATCATCTGCTTTCTAGCAACCATCATGCAAATGATGTCGTAAAAAGGAATATTGTTTCGGCTTTGTTCAAATAGATAGATGGGCTAGCAAGGATTGTGTTGATTCGTTAAATGGGAGGTAGCTAGCTAGCTCTATTTTCAAAGGCTCAACATATATATGTAGTGAATCCCAAGCATCTCCATTGCCCGTGGAATCCTAGGTCAATACATTTAGGCACTCAGAGTACTAGTGTTCCTGCCAATTGACCAATTGTTCGAGTCAAGGAAAAGTTAGCATGATGGCCAAAAACCTAAATGATTGTGGCTAGCTAGGCATGTAACAACAAATGAATTACTTTCCCTCACTTTCACCCTTCAATGTCACTCCCTTTAAGTTTCCCATTCATAATCAATTTTTAGGTAAGTATTTGAAGTATATGCATGCACTAAGCGTAAAGTTAAAAAAGTGTATTACATTATCTTACTTCTAAGCATACCCAAAGAAGCATTGGTACTGTATTTACAACAATTACACGTCTTATATATGTGACGTGGGCGTATTACTTCCTCTTCCCGATCTTAATTACGCGTATTCAAGTGTTCATTCTCTGACGTGACAATAAAAATCACCGATGATCGCAAATGTGATGCTTGTGGACTCCCCTACTTAACTTTGAAGATAACCTAACACATGCATGTATATATGAAGTTGGTTCTCCTAGCTCTTTAATTAAGATATGTACTGGGGCAATTATAACACTTAATTTTTAACCTAACTTGTATACCTTGACATGATCTTAATGATCAGGATCTCGAACAAGATCTAATTAAATCAATAGCAAAGATAATATTATCTAATTAATCAAGAAATTTTCTGGACAAAAATAATTGCAGATCGAGAGAGATCGAGAGGGAGAAAGTGTACGTATAAAGTGTCCAATTAAAATGGTAGTTGTAGATCGACTACTTGTGTAGCTAATCAGTAAAGGGTATGATTGGGAAGCAACACCTAATTCATTATTGTATATCATGACTGTCGACGTAGCCATTGAGAAAGTTACAAAATCATTGCTTCCTTCATACTTAATCTCTCTCTATATATATATCTTCATGTTAATATTTAATGGTAATTATAAATTAATCACCACCAATTAGATGCAGTTTTTTTAGATATGTACGTAACATATATATATAATCAATGGAGACAGAGATATATTGCTTCTCAAATCAGTCGAGGAGGATTAATTAATCATGCATAAAATTAAAAGATTACTCATATGATCTCAGTTTTAGATCTTGTTAGTAATGAATTAATTACTTTTGGGAAGCCAAATCAGCAAAACTCAGTTTAGGATGAAAGCATATATAATTAAGCTTAAAAGGCTGAAAAAAGTTTTCCCCATCTTGTGTTCTTGTCTCTTTCGCTGATCGCTTATTAATTAAATAAATATTATGCTATTTAGAATACTTGTATTGCTATACAACTAGATACCAACATGCATAACAGTAAAAATCAACTCTTAAATCAGCATCGGCATATACAAACAAACTAATTCTACGACCTTATATCATGAGTATGATTAACGGACAAATCATAAATGCAAATCTGAATTTTAACTAATTGAACATTCTTAGAGAGAGAGAGATCTAGAGTAAAGTACTTTTGAGTCCTTTTAGGATCATAATCAATATGTTTTGTCGTGCAAGTTTACCATCCTATAAAACAAATTCATGGCCTATCGACCATAAGACCTATGATTTCTCTAAATAAACAACAATTTCCTCCTACCTAGTACTTGCATGTATTCATTCTTGACCCATGTAAAAAGCCACATAAAAAACAAAAAAAGAAAAGAAAAGAAAAGAAAAGGAAAAGACTATATATATCATGATCATCTGATCTTACTTAAAGCAATTATAAATCAATGGAAACATAAAGAATACTTTATGTAACCTGTTCTTTTTTCCTTTTGATTCTTTTGACGCCCCTTTCTGTCCTTGTTGTAATCAAGAAGCAACACAGTGTCGGAAAAGGCTAGCTAGGGTTACTTGACCAAAGTTTTAAGAAGTCAAGATATTAACAGGAAAATGTGTTGAATGAACATGATGAATGTTCCATGATTGTGCATGTTCCCTTAGCTTCAAGAAGGGGCATTCTCCCACAGTACGTGGGGACCCCTACACCACTACTCATGACACATTTTTCATGAAACAATTATACGTACGTAGATAGATAGAGCAGCTACATATTAATTATTTAATTAAACCAACTACTAATTAAGGTTTAACATAGTACGAACATGCAACCGATATCGATGCTCGAGATATATAATCTTTTGACTTTGATGAAAAAGGAAAAAAAACAAATGAAATCTCAACACACAATAACAAGAGCATGCAATTGTATTAGGGCTTTGGTCGTGTGAATCCATTAATTAATCCTATATATTGTTCTTATTAGGCTCAAGGAAATGGCAATTTGGGGTACGGTCTCGAGGCAATATCGAATTCCTCATAAAAATATTTTCAATTGGGTTTTATTGTTTCACCATCTCCTTAAGACTTAAGGGGTACGGCACACTACCTGGAAAGGCCTTGATTAAGGGGTGGTTGAGCTACATACCCCCAAACACTTTTGATTAAGGGTTACTCACCTATCACCCGTCAAGCCTTTTGAGGTGGTATACTACCCTCGAAATGCCTTGAAATGATTGGCCGGGCCACTCAAAACAATCCCCCCCCCCCCAAAAAAAAAGCCTCATGGGGTTGGTGGTCCAACCACCCTCTCAAGGCATTTCAAGGGGTGGCCGATGCACTCCAACAACTTTTGAAAGCCACCTTTTCAAAGTGTTTTGAGGGTAGTGGGGGACAACTATAGCTAGACCACCCCCAAAATTAAACTTTTTGAGAATAGTTGGCTACTGCCTCAAAGCTTGAGAGAATGGCTGGACCACCTCCGGGACTTTTCAATAATAGTCCGACGTTTGGCCTAAACGAGTGTTTTAAGGTTGTTATCGGGTGTGCAAGAGTACCCTATTTGCTAATTTTTAAAATGCCAATGTGTCAGCATATGTGAAGTTTTAACTCTTATTTCATGACATTGTCTAACTACCCTTCTTCTATTTGTCAATTTTTCTGTTTATTTCTGTTATAAAGGATTAAATCAAGTGGCTGAAGGTAATTAAAGCCACAAGGGAGCAACCAAAAATCATTTACTTTTTACATCACACCCATCTTTTCCTCTCATGCAGAGACGGGGGGAGGGGGGACTGGCTAGGGCCATGGTCCCCCCATTTCCTCAACAAGATTTTTTAAGGAGTAAAAAAACATAAAAAATAATATTGGTTCCCCCCAAAATAAATTGATAGGTCACGGTCCCTCCCCAAAAAATTTCTGTGTTTTTTGTTGTTATTTTGATGGGTCTTATTTTAATGAGTTTTTATAACTAATGTCATTGAGAAATCTCTAGTTTCTCTTTGAGTTTTTGTTCTACTCATTGAATTTCAAGTTTGAAATCATAATGATTTTGAGTAATTTTTTATTAGGTCCGAATTTAGGGGAATTTTAGTGAGAAGTTAAATTCCTAAAATTAATTTGGGGCTTTTGTGTGTAGTGAATTTTTATGCATGATTTAAGATCCGGGTTGTTAGATTAATAGGTTGAAAACTTCAATTTCACTATTGTTAATAGTATGGATATAAATCCTAATTTGTATAGTATGAATTAAATTAGGATTTTTGGTATGTGAACACTAGGATTGCTAATTGGATGTGTTAATTACATTTAAAGTGTTAATTAACTCTCAGGGTCCCTCCCCAAAAAATTTATGTGTTTTTTGTTGTTATTTTGATGAGTTTTTATAACTAATGTCATTGAGAAATCTCTAGTTTCTATTTGAGTTTTTGTTCTACTCATTGAATTTCAAGTTTGAAATCATAATGATTTTGAGTAATTTTTTATTAGGTCCGAATTTTGAGGAATTTTAGTGAGAAGTTAAATTCCTCAAATTAATTTGGGGCTTTTGTGTGTAGTGAATTTTTATGCATGATTTAAGATCCAGGTTATTAGATTAATGGGTTGAAAGCTTCAATTTCACTATTATTAATAGTATGGATATAAATCCTAATTTGTATAGTATGAATTAAATTAGGATTTTTGGTATGTGAACACTAGGATTGCTAATTGGATGTGTTAATTACATTTAAAGTGTTAATTAACTCTAGACTTTCATGAGTTAAACGGAAATTGATGCCTATAGGGTTTAGGTTCTAATATGTCATATTAGAATCATATTGATTATTGTATGTGAATAAGACTATTACAAATTGGGGGTAAGTTGCTAGATTAATGGAATAGAAAGAGAATAATAATTATAGGGTTAAAGTGTAATGTTTAACTTAGAGTCTTTATGTGATGATTATGTTATTCATGTGAGTTTGTTTATTGTTAACCTACACATATTTTTTTCTTATTTCTAAAGACGCAAAATGATCATGTAAATTTATTTGTAAATGATGGAAAAGTCAAATACATTACTTGACTATTTCAAAGAAAAAAATGCACAAAGTTCATTAGAGTTTGATTGTCAATTGCGTGTTACATATGTGAATATGATGTTAATCAACGAGGTGCAAAATAACTCAATGTAGGTCGTACTTTTTAAGGTTTGTACTCTAAAATCAATTCATAATCTAAGTGGTCTTGTAATTTGAATATTATGATTATTCAATATTGAGAATATTATTTGTTAGAATTTAAACATTTAATTGGAGAATATGACACAATTTTAAGTTCAATTCATCATTGTATTTAAGTACCAGTGATTGGAAAAAGAAGGAAAAAAAATAAAAAAAAAAATCCTAATAACCAATATATATATTTTGCTTTGGTCCCCTCCCATAAAACTTTCTAGCTCAGTCTCTGTCTCATGCATCCACCTCTTAGTTGTCTGCAACGTTGAAAACATGCTTTAATTCACACCTCCTATTATTGAATATGAACTATATAAAAAAAAAATCAGTCCTTTTAGCACAAACCTACTTGAAATTTATTGACCGTTGTTCATATTCAATAATAGAAGGTGCATGTCCTACCATTGAATAACATCATCAATAATTGTTCCTTGCTATGCGGTAAGATGGGTTTGGACGTTTTGAGGTTTTTACACTTATAATTAGAATTTATGAACCTCTTAAGATTTGTGATCCTTCTTGTGCTTCTTTTGCCTTTAAAACCGCTTTATGCGGCCCCTTTGAGAGGACTGGACCATTTATTTAGCCCATTTCCCACTTTATTACGTTTACTTGCACTATTATTTTTTTAGTTTGAGTTTGTTGTAGGGGAGCCCACCGATTTTCGGTTTTTTGAACACTTGTACCAATTTCTCAATTTGATTAGACCAAAAAACAAAAAAAAAACAGCAATAATATGATTTTGTTTTTGTGAATAGAATATCTTGGTTGTCGTAAATACTTCCAAGAGCCTCAAAATTATTTTCGGCCCACCTATATCGTGGCATGATTAAAGCGGGTCCCAGTCCATGCATGCAGATCAGAAAAAAAAAAAAAAAAAAGTTTCAATTCTTTTAGGGGATTGATTAATATTTCCCAAAAACTAAGATTTTAATCAAATCTAAACCATTCCAAAAACCATGATTTTAATATGTCACGTGTGGTCTCCCCCTAGCAAACCATCTCTATTTCCCGACATTATTATTATTATTTTTCTTAGTTTTCGTGAACAAATCTCACCTTTAAATCCTCCACACACATATATAAATATATATATTGTATACACACACACATATATATATATATATATATATATACACACACATATCACCACACCAGGCCACCAAAAAATTTCCCAAACCCACAAGTCAACAAACGTTTTCCTCGATCTCCCTAGCTGGCTAGATAGCTGCACAAAATCCCACAACCAACCTTGTATTAATTACAGCAATGGTTACCGTACGGAACCAATCAAAACACGTGTGTGTGATCGGGTCGGGGCCGTCGGGGCTTGTGGCGGCGAGGGAGCTGAGAAAGGAAGGGCATAGTGTGGTGGTTTTGGAGCAAAACCATGATGTTGGAGGGCAATGGCTGTACGACCCAGATGTGGAGGGAGAGGATCCTCTAGGGAGGAACACTTTTGGAAAGGTGCACAGTAGTGTTTATGCGTCTTTGAGGCTGATATCTCCGAGGGAGATCATGGGGTTCTCGGATTTTCCATTTTTGGTCAAGAAAGATAGGGACAGTAGAAGGTTCCCTGGCCACAGGGAGCTTTTTCTGTATCTGAAAGATTTCTGTGAGTGGTTTGGGTTGAGGGAGATGATAAGGTTCAACACGAGGGTGGAGTATGTGGGGATGCTGGATTCTGGCGCCATTGGGAAGGATTTGAAATGGGTTGTCAGGAGTAGAGAGATGAAGGCTGAGAAGGTGGTGGAGGAGGTCTTTGATGCGGTGGTTGTCGCCACTGGCCATTACTCTCAGCCTAAGTTGCCTTCCATTAAAGGTTTGTGAAAGATAATTATTATGAAAACAAAAAAAAAATCTGTCATGTCATGTCTACATACTTACATGCTTCTTTTGTTGTATGTGCTGCTTTTATCATTCATGTTAGGAATGGATTCATGGAAAAGGAAGCAAATGCATAGTCACATTTACAGAGATCCCCAGCCATTTCGCAATGAGGTAATGCAACAAAAAAGGGACAAGGATTACTTGCATCCAATGGTGTCAAAATCAATGATAATAGAGTATATTTCTGTCGGGTTTTTAAAAGTGAAGATAAAGTTTTTTTGAGAGAATTTTCTTTTTTTTACTGCAAGTCGTTTGATGCAAAGAACAGTCTTATGGGTTTAATCATAGATGGATCCATGCTTAATTAATTGGTTGGAAGATTGGAATTAAGCAGACATTGAATGATGTTCTGCAGGTTGTGGTGGTGGTTGGAAACTCGTTGAGTGGACAAGATATATCAATGGAGCTTGTGGATGTGGCAAAGGATGCCCATCTCAGCTCCAAGTCTCTTGACATTACGGAAGGTCTATCAAAAGTCATCTCCAAACATGACAACTTGCATCTTCGTCCTCAGGCATCGATTCGTTCTTCCTTGATTTCCAAGTTTGTTTTTTTCTGCTGCTTCTTCTATCTTTCAAACACTTTTTAGCATCTGATTTAATGCAGATAGAATCTCTTCATGAAGATGGACGGGTTCTCTTCGTAGACGGCTCTTGGATCATTGCTGATTCTATCCTATACTGCACAGGGTAAGTAAGACAAAGTAGCTTAATTGATCGATTGGTTGATAAAAACGTGCATCATATACACCGTTAGATATACAAACTGTAAATCCGACCATAAAATAAATATTATTCATTATTAAGGAATGGGGTATATATGTGTAGGTATTCATATAGGTTCCCATTTCTTGACACCAAAGGGACCGTTGGTGTGGATGATGACAGAGTGGGGCCTTTGTATGAGCACACTTTCCCTCCTTCTCTTGCTCCCTCTCTCTCTTTTGTAGGTATTCCCAGAAAGGTAAAGATCTAAAAATTTTATCTGTCTTTTTTTCATAAATTTTCTAGAAAATTAGCATTATTTTTTTGACCATGTAATATGCAGCTTATAGGGTTCCCTTTCTTTGAGTCACAAGCAAAATGGATAGCTCAGCTCCTATCTGGCAAAATAGCATTACCATCATGGGATGACATGATGCAGTCCATTAAGGAGTTCTACCACTCTCGGGATCTTGCTGGCATTCCAAAGCATAACACCCATGATATCGGCGAATTCGAGGTCAACAAATCTCCGCTCCTTATATATATATATATATATATATATATATATATAGCATGCAGTATACTAAATAGGATTATTATTCGAAAAAGGAGCAAATAGTTTAATTGAATGCCCATCAAAACATATATAGCTTGCACTCTAAGCTATATCTATCTGTTTTTTCATGCAGTATTGTGATAGATATGGAGATAATGTTGGGTTCCCACACTTGGAAGAATGGAAGAAACAGATCTGCCTTTCAGCTATAGTAAATGCTGTGGCCAACTTAGAGACATATCGAGATTCATGGGATGATGATGAGCTGCTTCAAGAGGCTCTTCAAACCCCTTATTTCACTCAACTTCAAACTGAAGCTTTTACTGATCCGTGAATGAATTAAAGCCGACCTATTTGGTTTTCTTGGACCATCATAATTATATTCAAGTAAAAAGTATTTGGTTTTCTTTTTTCTTTTTATTCTATATTGGGGTGGGGCTAGGAGGAATTAATATTATAGCTTAATTTCTTTGTCGTTTTGGTCTCTAGATTAAACCAATCTATTCAATCGAACAGTCGTTTGATGTGATTTTAGTTGTTTGCATTATTTTTTTTATGTCAATATATGAAGACAAATATTGCTTTATTTTCCACTTTGGAAAGACAAGGAACATGCACCCCCAAAGAAAAAACCAATAGCTATAAGTCCCACAAGTCCCGATCTACACTATGCCTTGCAATCGAGGCTATTCTAGTTCTACACGCGCCCTTGGAAGATTCTTCTCCGCATTCCTCGTGCTGCCACTCACACCGTCACACGTCGCTTCTAGGTACATCTATCCCACGACTACTTCTCATGCATCATATAATTTTTAATTATTCACTTTTCAAAACTACTAAAGTACTTTACTCAAATTTTATATGTATTTTCTATTTTTAATTAATCTCTAAGACCGCCCCCCAATTGCCACCATACATCGAAGAAACCCTAAAGTTCACCAACTCCTCTCTCTCTCTCTCTTGCATACCAAAATTAACTGATTGTTGAAGCTCACTGTCAAAGCTCATTCATCCCCAACATACACTCGACTCTCTCAACTCCAACCACGAAGCACTCGTTGCCGCCCCGACGCCGCCCGACTCGCCGATAGCCAAGACCATTGTGAAGCCAAGAAACGCATCCCACCAAGCTAGCTGTCATCGCGCTTGCACTTCTGTGCTCATATTTCGGGCACAAGCACCAACAAAGTGAACCAAAAAAATTGAGCAAAATAATGTTCTTGCTACAGTTGATATCTACATTTGGCCAGCAACTCTAGCAAATTTAAAAATTTCCGTAGTTATAGCTCATCTAATGTGGAGTGATTTTTTTATGGGTTCTAGCCAAATTATGGCTAAAAAGAACATTTAGCCACCTGTAAACGTAGTTGAATATATTATATATAGCTTGCAATACATTTACAAGAAATCCGATGGTCCACAAAACAGCTCATCCTAAAGCGATAGAGATACAGGCTCTTTGGAAATCACTCTTACTATATTTGGCCTAAAATAAGCTGAGGATTCCTGACTGGACATCTGCCTCTACGCCTCCTGGTGATCTTCCCCCAGCCTATTAGGCTTCTCTCCTCAATGCCCAATTCATGGTTGCCAGGTGGCGGCTTCAACAGCGGCCCCACTGTATTCTCTGTAAAGCTGGAAGCAGAGACACAGGACCGTCTCCTCCCACTTCTACCTTTATTTCTCAAAGAACCTGTTTCCCAACGACTACCAGCAGCCTCCATTAGGCCTCCTATTGTTTGGAGATCCTCAGTCACTTCATGCCTTGACAAAGAGGCAATACTTGGAAGAATTTCGCTTTGGAAGTCCTTCCGCTGCCTCCCCCGCCTTGTCCGGCCCTTCCTCGGCTGAATTGGCAATATAATGGCACCTCTTTCTTCCTCTTTCTGGATACTACTCTTACAGCAGCACTCTTCCAGTTTTGTCTCTGTAAGCTTTAATGTCATGGCCTCAAAGTAATCCATTCCGTTGGGCAGAGACTCGTCATGATGATCACCATTCTTACCACTTAAAACTACTCCAAACTCGTTATCACCAACCACTGAAGAAACTATACCTGCAAACCAGTCTAGGGAGTCGGTTGAAGAAGCTTCAAGTGGCTTGCATGTGGTATTTTCAAGACAAATTTCAACCACAGATGATGAAATGGAAACTATAGCCTCTGCTGCAGTCCTCTCTAGTTCCTTTCGAAGATCCGCATCTTCCTGTCCTGACAATTGAAAAGTTGTCTCAAGTTGGTTTTCATCAGACTCTCCTCTGGGTGGAGAACACTCCTTGTTTTCTGGACTTGCAGGCACAAGATCAATTTCTGTTGAGAAAACGTGCACCGGAGAAGACTTGTCGTCATTCCTGCATGAATTCAGGTCAATGTGACCTCCAAAGCCTACATCTCTTTTATCAAATCCATTCTCTAGTACATTCTCATTTGCAGTTGGACACTTTCCCGAGTCATGCACAGGATCGCAAGTCAAGTTTGTGTCAAGTAACCCATCTTTCTGAGTGTTATCTATTTCGTCTCCAGATAGGGAGGTATGAGAAGAACACTGATCATAGGATATACGACCCTTGCCATAAATGGGAAGGCCAAGGATTCTTCTATTATTAATGGAGTTATTTGCCTCAATATTCTTTGACTCAACATCAGGAACACATTCTGAATAAGTTTTTAAAAGGACAGAATCCACCTGAGTTGAATCCTCACTTCCTTGAGTGGATCTCACACTATGCAAGCCTCCTGTTAATTCTCCAAGCTTCTCTTTTCCATCTGTGCACTGGATACTCGGCGAAGCATCCACATCCAAAGAACAGAAATTAGGCATAAAATTCAAGTTTATGTTCTTGGAAGACTTCACATCCATGGAATCCTGAATGTAGTTTGCAAGGGCTTGGTGTTCAGATGCTAAATCATTGTTGCTCTTGTTGTTTGCATTATCCATTGATCTGTTGGACCCTGAATGGTAGCTGTTTTTGCAAAAGCCGCCCTGAAGGAAACCCACACTTTCACATTGTATGCTAGATCTTAAACTTTTGTTGGGATGAAACTTCTCCCCATCAAGCCCAGGCCTTCCGATTGACGTTTTAGAACTTCCACCCAGTGATGCAGAGGTGTTAAAACATGGTAGTCCTGGAACAGAAATAGGATTTCGCACCATGTCACATACAGGTTTTCTACAAGATGCAGCTGGAGATAACCCAGAAATTGCCATATCAGCCTGAGAAATGAGCTCATGTGAAGTGCACATGTAAGAGGCATCACTTGCTCCAGGTTGAATCTCACTGGAGGGACTATGATTCCTTCCAAAGCTCTCAAAACTGAAACTTGTTCTTTTACTCTCTGATTTTTGGAAACTCTGATTTAATAAATGAAATATTGGAGGTTGATGAGCTTGCTTAATCTCCTCTTGTGACGATTCATGCAACATGGATAACTTTTCCGCATCAAAACCTTCAGGGAAAGAATTCAAGTTACTTCTGCTATTGCCTGAAAATAGAGGTTCATACCATACAACAACAAACATTACTAATGATAACAATTTCAACAAAATTGAAGCATGATTATGAGGGAAAAAAATACCAATTTCCGTAACACAGAAAATTATATCAATTGCTTAGAAAAGACAAAAAGTTTGAAACTTAGAGTGAAGAGATATAAATTGATGTGATCTTCCAAATAAATTCTCACCAGCTTCATCATCGAAGGATGGCCACCCCTGTTTTCTTTCTTTCTTTTCTGGCACTAGATCATCTGAGCAAGATTCGAGATCCCATCTAGTATGGGTATTTTGGACAATTTCCTCAGACGGTATTTGGATGGCCGATTGGCATGGAATCTGGTGACTAGTAGGGCAAACAAAGTCAGAATTAGGAGCTGCTTCTTCCTCAGGCTTAACTGGATCATTTAGGTCAGCCAAACCTGTGGATTTCTTCAATAATGAAGTGGATGCTTGCTCGTGGAAAATATCATTAAGTTCAATGCTGCCAAGAAATGGTTTTACATCATCCTTGCACATAACCTGAGTAACTCCCTCTGAAGGATAATTTGACACATCAGGCACTTCATGAACCTTTTCATCTTCCAATTGTTCCTCTTCTTCGCTGTCAATGTACACATCAGCTGGAAGTTGAAGATCCAATATTTTTTTCCCAATTTTCTTGCACTTAGATTCCAATAGCTCAAAGTTTTTTAAACAGCCTTCAGTTTGTGCAGGTTCAGGACATCTTTGCATACACTTCCCTCGAAGAGAACTCAAAGGCAACTGGACATTTTCAACACCTAAAATGGATAATCCACCACGAGCAGGGTTTACCCAAGGGAACCTAGGGTCATGACATGTCGTTTGGGCATACTCAGTTGAGACATGAGATAAAACAGAATTTGACTGTGCCGTCTCCAACCTTACATTACATTTATCTAATTCATTCCTTCTCATTTCATGCATCAATTCCCTCTGTCTTCCGTAAAGGCGATGAAGCTCATGGATCTGGATGCACAAAAACATTTTCAACACATTTACATGTATAAATACCATAAATAGGCGTTCGGAAATATCAAGGATACATGACTAGTATGAAATGGCAAAGAAATGTGGTTATGATCCAGTTGGATGATTAAGGATCAATGGTATGATTAAAATTGGATATATTACCTAGGATTATTTCTATTTCTATTCACACTTTAAGTAGAGATAGAACTTACCTGATCCCTAAACATGGTTTCATGCTTGAGCATCGTCTGCTTTAATACTTCCTTGTTGTACCCTAAAACCTGGTCAGCGGAGAAAGGTGACAAAAAACCATTGTAGTGGTGTCCTTGCTCCAACATTTTATTAATATTGTTTAGGGGCCATGTGCTGCTATTAGCATCCATATTAAGATCCATGGTAGAGTAATATCCTGGGAAATAGCCATCATACTGCATATTTGCTCCCATTCCCAGCAGTTTCATAAACAGCACAGCACAAGTTTAATTGAATAATGAAGTACAACTTAGTAACCCTCAGTTATAAAAAGAAACCTGCAACAGAACAAAAGATAGGTTAGTGATTTGATACAAATTTTTTTTTAAAAAAAAAAAACAAAATAAAAAGTCAAATTAATACCTTTCTTTTCTTTTTATGGATCAAGTGTGTTTGTGAACTTATATCTTTGTTTATAATTAACTTGTACAGAAAAGGAGAAAAGGAAAGGTAGTTTGTATATATATATATATATATATATTTTTATGACAGGGAACCCCTCAAGGCAAGGCTACTTCACGTACCCATCCCTGTAAGATAAACCCCGGACTAGTCTTACCTAGAAGACAACCAATGTAATACTTGGCCTACACATGTCCTTTATAATCTACCCATCTAATATGGGACTTACACATATCTATGATAACTTGGGGTATCACAATCTCCTCCACTCAAATTCCAGACGTCCTCATCAAGGCTCACATCATACTGCAGTACCCTAATGCTATATGCATTATTAGGTTGACTCTAATACCATTTGTTATGACTTAGAAACTAGTGTTAGTTGCATTATGCTATACCACAAAAGGGCTAATCAAAATTACAATAAGAGCTCCTTGGAATCACCTATAAAATCAAGTTCCACTTAGTGAATGATCAATGTGGGATTTTAGTACGGATGCAAAACCTTTACAATCCACCTACCCAATTTGGAAATAACACATATTCATGACAATCTGGAATACCATAAATTCCCACACTCAAGTCCCTAATGTTCTCAATAGGGCCGACATTTTGCTATAGTGCCTCAACATTACATGGCATTATTAGGTTGGCTCCAATACCATTTGTCAAAACTCAATGGAAATGCTAGCCACATCTGTGTTATACCCTAAGAGATATAATTGAAGCTCCCTAAACTCATGTATATAGCTCAATCTTATCTAATACGCAACTAATGTGTGACCCAGCATATACCTGCCTTCATAACCTACCCAACCAATATGGCACTTACACATATCTATGACAATTCAAAGTATCGTAGTATATGTTGTGAAATACATAAATAGTATGTACTCTCATTTTCATAGGAAAAAGGAGAACATTTATATTATCAAAACTCAATTGTATGCATAAGAAATATAATCAACTTTACCACTCCAGGAATGCATGAGCTATAAACCTATCATTATCTTGACAAGGTGGTATGATGGTACCTTTAGATGGCATTGCAAGGTGGAGGCACAAACTAGAGTGAAAAATATGTTAAAGGAAAAAAGAAAATATAGATAGTGAAATACAATTCCAATTAAAATGAATTCTAGATAATTGAACAAAGACCACATCAGGCTGATATAATTGAGCTGTTTTAGATATGAAACTGCCTTCAACTCCAATATAGCCTTAACTTAAAAATAAAGTTTCTGATACTGCAATTGCTTAAATCAAGCTTTCTTAGCACTCTAAGCAGTTATGAGTTACAACCTAATCAATCGGGAAGCTGCTTAAGAAGAAGAAAATCCTAATATTTTAGAAATGAATTTCCTTTTCCCGAGGGCTTTTCATATGATTATAACTTCTTGATTAATTTAGGCTTAGCTCAAAAGTTCTTTGCCATAGGAAATAGTTCTTGGCCAAAAAAATCTAAAGAATTTTCTTAAGGTTGCTCAAGTTTAAGTAGATATTTAGTGACCAATGAATCATTTAATGCCATGAAAGGACTTCATACAAGCATAAGGACTCATCAAAAAACAGGTTTCCTAAAAAATAGTAAAAAATTAGCATATCGACAAATTCAACATTTCACTACCGTCAAACTACTTTCAAAAAATTCAAAGTAAGGAGTCGACTTGGAATAATTTGATATCAGGCAGAGGTTCACCTAACAAGCATTGCAGATTAAAGGGGGAAGAAAGAAAAGTTCTTATCTAAAAAAATTGGAATCCATATGGAAACCTTTGATAATTCAATATTATCAGAGTAGAAATTACACCACACATCATCAAGCTCTCAGAATATTCTTGTACAATGAAATGAACTTGAAAATCATCTTGTGCGATCAGAATAAGATGCCCCACAAATTAAAAAAACGTCACATAATACGGGGAATAAAAAGCTAATATTATTATCCAAAATTAGAGAGATAGGACTGGGCAATAGGTCTTCACACCCAGAACTATATGGAGAACTTCAATACTGTTTTTTGGATTTTCCATGCCCAAAAGATTGGAGACAGGGTGGAGAAATGGATAAGAATATCGTTCATAAAAATAGCTGTGTAATTCAATTGTCAACACCATCAAACAATACTGCATCACCAAAAAAGAAAAAAATCATACCAATTATTAAGGAGAAGAAGAAAATGTTTCAACAAATCCATTGGAAAAAAATAAAAAATCTCCAAGCATCAAATCAGTCAAAAGCTTACAACTTACCTCAAAAACGAAAAGTAATTCTCTTCCACCTCCTCTTAGAAACCCATCATGGATTCACTCATTCCACAACCCACGACTGGCTATGCAGCACAACAAGAACAACCCAAAGAAATCCATGAATCAGGAAGCAAAAGACAGCAACCCAAAAGAGCTCAAGAATTTTTTATTTTTTAAAAAATGGATATTATTCAAAAGGCCTGAAAGGCAAATAAAATTCCCATTTGGATCTACTGGGCCATTCTCTCTAGGAAGATTTAGAGAGAGAGAGAGAGAGAGAGAGAGACCCAGATAAGAAAATCCACAGAAACAGACGAAACTTACATGAGAAGCGACGTGGAAGTTGTCAACACCCAGTCTCTCTCATGCCCCTCCTCGTTTTTATGTTTGTTTTTGGATTAGAGGCAGTACGAGTAAATGGAGGTTGAATGTCCATTTTCCAAAGGCTTAAAACAAAAAAAGAAGTCGGAAGAAGATCAAATCAAAACCAGACAACAGAATAACACACTACCTCTGCTGCCATAGCAGATAACAATATCCATCTTAAACTACTTTGCTTTTCCAATGTAAAATCCAATACAATACCACTTCGATTCGATTTTTCCTGATTCTTTAATGTCTTTAGTAATTGTAAAATAATAGTCAGCAGTGGGCCCCTTTACTGATTCCAAAGTATCGAGCTTCAAGCATGTTGTTAATTTTATGAATTTCCATTTCAATCCCCAATTGGCAATTGCTAATTTCCATTTCAATCCCCAATTGGCAATTGCTACTACGCTCTACAGTGACCCAAAATTCCACTTGAAAAAAAAAAGAAAAAGAAAAAGAAAAAAAAGTACTGGTCCATTATTTTTTTGTCTGAGAATGGCTTTTGTCGATGAATAGAACTAAAGCAGGTTTCTTTGATATTTAATGGATGGTAACCATTGTATAATGTTAGAACTTATCATAGAGTTCGGTCATCAACGACTTTTCACTAGGTCATCTATCAATGGCCCGACGGCCCACAAGGAAAGAACTTAGAAGGTAGGCAACCCACAAGCAAAAGGCTTGGAATGTTCGACCAAATTACCGATAAGGATTCAGTTGCACTTTTGTAACGATGTAACGCTCAACAACTGTCTACTTAGTAATGTTGAATTATAACCGTTTTCTCTCTGGTTTTCACTGGAGGAGAAGTATAATTTTCCAAGTCTACTGTAGACTGTGGAAGAAGTTTTTTATGTATTCATAGTCTGGTGTTTGGAAGGATTTCAAGATGGAAGATGAGTTGACGACTCTGTGGCAGGATCTAACTCTTACAGAGGAGGAGAATGTGGAAGTTATTGTTGAAGAACACGCGGTTGAGGAGGCTGTGGAGAGAGGGAGCTCATGTCTGGTGGGGAAATTGCTGGCTGATAGGATCATTGGTAAGGATACGATAAGGGCAAAATTGGTGCGGGGCTGGAGACCAACTGGGTCGACATCATTTAAGGTGCTGGGCGAGAATCTCTTTCTTGTGGAGTTTGAGTATGCATGGGACAAGATTCGAGTGATGGAAGGGAGACCTTGGGTTTTTGATGATAATTTGTTTTCTCTGGAAGAATTTAATGGGGTGACACCACCACTGGAGATACCATTTGACAAAGCGGCATTTTGGGTGCGGATGTTGAATCTGCCATTAGCGTGTATGGGGCAAAGTATTGGCCACCAAATTGGTTCTACTATTGGGAGGGTCGAGGAGGTGGATACTGATGACGATGGTATTGGATGGGGGAGGTATTTACGGGTGAGGGTGACGATTGATCTCACTAAGCCAGTTGCCAGGGGGAGACGAATTAATTTGCTAGGAAAGTCTCTGTGGGTTCCTTTTCAATATGAACGGCTTCCCCATTTTTGTTTTCTCTATGGGATGTTTTGTCATGGGGCGCTAGGGTGTAGAAATAAGATGGCAGACAAACCACAATTTGGTACTTGGCTGAGAGTTGCACCACCAGCATGGAGAAAGGAGAATAGGCATGCGGCTTCTGATTCAAAGACAAGGGAAAGTATGCCGTCTCCATCAGGGTCACAGGCTGGGATGCATAGTCCATCATATGTGGCTATGGAGGTTCGGAGGGGGGAGTTCAGTCAGGCTGTTCGTACTCCAGAAATGAGAT
Source organism: Carpinus fangiana (assembly GCA_006937295.1). Taxonomy (NCBI): domain Eukaryota; kingdom Viridiplantae; phylum Streptophyta; class Magnoliopsida; order Fagales; family Betulaceae; genus Carpinus; species Carpinus fangiana. The sequence goes on along the minus strand of CM017328.1, from coordinate 5,938,244 downwards.
CACCTCAGGTTGTTACGGAGGCCAGGAGAGAGAAGGTTGCCCAAGATGTTGTCCGCCGGACAGAGATGACGGGGGATGGAGATGTAATTGGGCTGTTGGTGAGGAAGGATGTTCGGCCTGAGAACCGACAATCTCTGATCGGAGTGGGGGCTGAAACCGGCGATGCTATTTGCGCTGGAGCGGTTATGGATTCTGCATGTCCTGTAAACTGCGAAGACACATTCACGGGTTCTACGCATCATGGACCGGTTACTAAAAAGGGAAAAGGAAAGGTTGGGATAGTGATGGGCGCTATCCGTGGTGACTATTCTGGACTAATGGATCATGCGATCCCGACTGCGGTGGCAGATCCAACGTTAGATAAAGTAAGTTTGATAGATGTGGGGACCACTCTTATGAAGGCTACAGAGTCCTCTGCGTTGACATTTCAGGGAGCTGTGGGTTTTATATCTAGTGACATGGAGGATGGTGTGAAGTCTCCAGATGTGGCTGATATTAATAATAATGGTGTACACGTGGGGCCAGACCATGTTGTAGTGACTCCAAAAAGAACTTTGCGATCTGTGAAGAAATGTGCATGAACAGGTTGTGGCTTTGTGCCTACCACAGAACGGACGTCCTTACCTTCGCTGAAAAGAAAAGTTGAGAAGGGGGATGTTTTCCCAGAAACGGCGGTGGCTGCTAAGCAGCACCGCCGAATATTATGAATGCTTTAAGTTGGAACTGCCGAGGGCTTGGGAACCCTCGGACAGTTCGTGGCCTTTGCCAGTTGGTGAAGGAAAAGCATCCCAGTTTGGTTTTTTTAATGGAAACCAAGCTTTCTGCAAGAAAATTTGAAAGAGTTCGAGTGGCTACGGGCTTTCAAAGTGCATTTGTTGTTGATAGTGTAGGGCGGAGTGGGGGTTTGGCACTTCTGTGGAATGCAGATATCTGTGTGGAGATCCAGAATTATAGCCGCCGACATATAAATGCTACTGTTAAAATTAAGGATTCTAGTCCAGTGTGGGTGTTCACCGGTTTCTATGGTCATCCTGATGTGGGAAAAAGAAAAGAATCTTGGAATTTGCTCAGGTATCTCCGGTCTTTTGCTCCGCAAGCCTGGCTTTGTGTGGGCGATTTTAACGAGATATTGACATCATCGAAAAAATTTGGAGTGTCACAGCGACCACAGTGGCAAATGGAGGATTTTCGGGCATCTGTGGAGGCATGTTTTTTACATGATCTTGATTTTTATGGCCCACGGTTTACATGGTGTAACAAAAGAGATGGGGTGTATTTTGTCAAGGAAAGATTGGACAGGGCGTTGGCCAACTCAGCTTGGACTGATCTATTTCCTTTAATGAAGATTGAGGTGTTGGCTGCACGTTGCTCTGACCATGCGCCTTTACTTATTTTGTGTGATGGTAAGGTGCGAGTGAGAAGAGTCAGAAGGTTCCATTATGAAACATGGGGAAGAAGACAAAAAGAACAATTAGCTGTACTTAAGAAGGTGTGGAGGGAGAAAAGGAAACATTCTGACGCATGGTGGGATGTGGGCCAAAAACTTCAGGAGAGCAAATCTAAGCTTGCTGGCTGGTATAGGGAAGTAAGGGGCCCCACAGAGAAGATTATTGCCCAGAAAACTGACCAAATACAGGTGCTACAAGGGGAGGATGGGTTGTTGAAATTAGATATTCTGCATGATTTACAATAGGAGGTAGATTGCTGGAGCAAGAGGATTTGGCTTGGAGACAACGTGCAAAACAACACTGGCTGAAGGATGGGGACAGAAACTCAAAGTATTTTCATGTCTGTGTAAATCAACGTCGACAAGTTAATACCATATCAGCTATTGTTGATGAAGGGGGTGTCTATCGTTCTTCTTTGGAGGATGTTGAGACGGCATTTGTCCAATACTTCAAGAAGCTATTTACAACTACGTCTCCGGTAGGAGTCTTGGACTGTTTGGATGGGTTACACAGGTTGGTCACAAAGGAGATGAATGCATGTATGACTAAAACACCTACTGTTGAAGAGATTTCTACTGCTCTTGCTCAGATGGGGCCGTTTAAATCACCCGGACTCGATGGTTTTCCAGCGGCTTTCTATCAAGAAAACTGGGAGGTGGTCAGCCCGGAGGTATGCAAAGTTGTTTTAGAATTTTTTTATTCGGGTTCTTTTGATGAGAAAATTAATTTAACTCATATTGCTCTAATTCCAAAGATTCATCATCCCACTAAGGTGACTGATTTCCGTCCGATCAGTTTGTGTAACGTGCTTTATAAGATTGTGTCAAAGATTTTGGCAAATAGATTGAAGGTCATTCTCCCTATTATTATTTCGCATAATCAGTCTGCGTTTATTCCGGGTCGCCTAATTTCTGACAATATTATTGTGGCATATGAAACTTTGCATTCTATGCATACAAGAATGTGGGGAAATGTGGGTTACATGGCTTTGAAGTTAGATATGATTAAAGCCTACGATTGGGTGGAATGGTGTTTTTTGGAAGCAGTTATGAACAAGCTGGGTTTTTCAAGTAAATGGATTGGATGGATAATGAAATGTGTTACTTCGGTTCTATATTCTGTAATTGTGAATGGGAGTCCGGTTGGATCTATTTGCCCTTCACGGGGGATTAGACAAGGAGATCCATTATCACCTTATCTGTTTATATTGTGTGCAGAAGTTTTAAGTTCACGAATTCAAATGGCAGAGAGATCTGGATGGATGGGGGGGGTTCCCACCTCACCTAAAGGACCGAGGTTGACTCATCTCTTCTTTGCTGATGACTGTCTTTTGTTCTGTAAGGCGAACCCCTATGATTGGTATCGACTGATGGCACTTTTAGATTGCTATGGAGATGCATCGGGGCAATGTTTAAATAAGGATAAGACGGCTATTTTTTTCAGCAGGAATACGAGCCATGAAGCGAAGGAATGTATTCTTCATATTGCAGGTCTTCCTGAAACCCAGCGCTATGATAGATACTTAGGGTTGCCAACATTGGTGGGAAAATCTCGGAATACTGAATTTCAGCACATAAAAGATAGGGTGAGGGCAAAAGTTCATGATTGGAAGGCAAAGTTTCTTTCCCAAGCGGGAAAAGAGATTTTATTAAAGTCGGTGATTCAAGCGATACCAACCTATAGTATGAGCATATTTCTCTTACCAAAGGAGCTGTGTAAGGAGATTAATAAAATTATGCAAAGGTTTTGGTGGGGTCATAAAGAGAACGAAAACAAGATCCATTGGATGAGTTGGGAGAGGATGGGTCGTTCAAAATCTGCTGGTGGTATGGGATTTCGGGATCTAAATAGTTTTAATAGAGCCCTCCTTGCTAAACAAGGGTGGCGCTTAGTGCAGAACCCTGATAGCTTGGTAGGTACTATTCTGAAAGCTAAATATTTTTCTAAAGGATCTTTTTTTACTGCACAGCTTGGAAGTCGGCCCTCATTTGCATGGCGTAGTATACTTGGGGTTAAAGAGTTGCTGAGGGATGGTCTTATATGGCGTGTTGGAGATGGAAAGTCTATTTCTATTCAGGGTGATAAATGGTTGTCGACTCCAAGTTCCTATAGTCCACAGTCTATTTGCTCTAATTTGGCTCGGGATGCAAAAGTAGAAATTCTGATTGACCCAGTTTCCAAGGGTTGGGATAAGGCTTTTATCTATGCACATTTTGCTGAGGAGGAGGCTGAGGTCATTTGTAATATGCCAATTAGCAAATATCAAAAGAAGGATAGGTTAATTTGGAGGGTCACAACAAGTGGAATTTTCACTGTCCGAAGCGCTTATTTTCTGGAGCTTGATCGTAAGACTAGTAAACTGGGAGAATGCTCTACTAAGATTGAGGACAGTCCAATCTGGAAGATGATTTGGCATATGCAGGTCCCAAATGTTACTAAAGTCTTTTTATGGCGTGCTTACAATGACATTCTGCCTACAAGAGAAAATCTTCGAAGGAGGGGTGTAGTGGAGGATGCGTCCTGCTTATTTTGTCAAAGGGAAAGTGAATCAGTCTATCATATTTTATGGGGATGCCCTTCGGCTCAAGATGTATGGGGGGGTGTGATCGAAATATCCAAAAGTGTTACATTGAAGGGATGTCGTTCATGGAGGTTTTGGAGGGTCTGTCTAGTCGCTGTACACATGAAGAAATGGACATGGTGGGGTTGGTCTGTCGGAGCATTTGGCTGCCCCGGAATACTGTATTACATGGGGGTGTTTTTACCCATCCCAATCAGATTGTAATGGAGGCGGGGTGTTTATTGTCCCAGTATTTCCTTGCTGTTCATGCTACCGAGGACGAAGGAGCTGTTCCAACTGTTGCTGCGATTGTCAAATGGACTACTCCTCCACGTGGGAAGTTGAAAATTAATTGGGATGTAGCATTGGAGGTCCATCTGAAACGAATGGGTGTAGGGGTGATCATTCGCGATTATTAGGGAGTGGTAGTTGCTGCTCTTAGTAAAACCATCCAAGCTCTCCACGAACCCACTACGGCTGAGGCTAATGCTACGCTAATTGCTATTGAGTTTGGCCGTGATCTGCATATGCGTGACTTTATTCTGGAGGGGGATTCATCTCTTGTTGTTGGAGCCCTGCGATCTTTAGAACCAAACTGGAGCCGATTCGGGCAAATTGTGGAGGATGCGTAAGAAGTTCTCAAAAGTGTGGGCAGTTATGAGATCTGTCATGTTAAGAGAGGAGCTAATGGAGCTGCTCATGGGTTAGCTAAGGCAGCAGTGAGGGAAGTTGTGGATAGGATATGGAGGGATGAAATACCTCAAGTTATTCTGAATGTAGTTTCATTAGAGCAACTTGCTCTTTTTGTTTAGAGTTTTACGCTCTAGATTATTTTAATGCAATGATAGTAATTCGATTTTCAAAAAAAAAAAAAAAAAAACAACTGTCTACTTATGCTAAGCATTCTCTCCCAATAAACCAGAGGAATGAATCTCCACTTAAGTAAATTAAAAAAAAAAGTATTGGTGGGAGTTCCTAAAACCCTAAAGAGGAATAGCTAGAGACAACGGCCTATATATAAAAGAAGAACAAATTCACTCAACTATGCCTAATTTGTCTTATCAACACTTTGCTGAATTTCTCTCACTTTCACTAAATTGACGAAAAGCTCTTACTTACACTAAGAAAACCTACATAACCAATCATGTTCACGGTCCATACATATGCTGAATTGGCTAAAAATGACATGTATTTCTTTGTATTCGAAAAGTACATGCTTCATTTAATTAAAAGAAAAAATTTGAAAGAAATTTTATTAAAAAAACACATGTTCAAAGAGATAATATCATTTTTATAGACTAGAACTTCCTCTAACCCAATTCCAAGGAAAACTCGGTCCACTCAAAGGTGCCTTTCCTTCTTGAGTCAGTTCATAATAGGCAGTTCATGAATGCAAATTCATTCACTTCCCCTCCGGGGAGCCCCTCCAACGACTACTTTCCTTGTTGAGGGCGTTTGACGTAAATGCTTTTGGCGCTTTTCCCTACAAGGTCTCGGGGTGTGTTTGGTAATGGATTGTGTAGTAAATTTTTTGTTTCAAAGAGATTAATGTGATATAAAGTAAATAAAACTTTAAAATTTTTTTGTGTTTTGTAGCTAGTTTTTTGTTGGAATAGTAATAAAAAGTAATTGATATAATATAAAAAATAAGAACATTGAAAGTTGAATTTTTTTTTAAAAAAATGTTGGACTTTAGCGAGTCTATTGCCAAACGGGCCGAAGGCCCCTGCAGGGTTTTGGGTGACAAGGGATTCACTACACTACACTCACAAGTTGTCTGGTGAGCCTAGGTTTTCGTGGGCTGTAATCCTGGGCTGGCCCCCTTCATTTGGATACTTTACTTTCTACTTTTTAAAATGACATGTTTGCATCATTTGAAAGAATCTGTTAATCGGATAATATATATATATATATATATATATTAATATATATATTGACATATCCACACATGAAAAAGGAAAAAGAGGTTTGAACTAATGACCTCTGTTTTATAAGACCGTTATTCCCTTCACTTCATGAAACGTGATCCACAGCCGTCAAATGTGATCCACAGCCGTCAAATTATGATTTGGAAAACGGAAAAATATAATTTATAATTATTGGTGACCCCAAAAGAGATTTATAACTTGTCCTCCATGCATAAATATGTTAGTGGCATACTTGTAAATCAGAGAGGAGCAGAACGGATATTTCTTACCATTTTCTTCCCTTTATTAATTTCAGCCAAAATTCCATAATGGGCCCCCAATTGGATTTATTGTCCAATGTCGAAGTCTTAACTCCGACGACCCCGCATGTAACTTAACAAGACACAAGTCTATCCTAATTTACGAGACTGCCACTGAGGATTGGCCCAACGTCAATGTAGTACTCGTGTCTGTTAATTTCCTAGATCTCCCACTAGGGCCCCCTACTAATTACACACAAAGTAATTTATTATTTGTTATGATGAGTTGAAAATTGCTAATCTTTGTGATTGTTTTTTTATTGAATGTCAATTTGTTAATAATTAAACATATTATGTTTTCATCATATTGAAAATTTTGAATTCTATTGAATCCCAATAGTATTATTATTACATTATTTTTCCTTCAATTGGGCCAGGTCAGGTTGCAACGCCTTGTAAATAAATGGGTCAAACTGGTCGTGTCGGATTACATGGTTATTTTTTGTGTCGTGTCTGTGTTTTAGAGTTCTACCTGTTTATCTAAACGAGTCATATCCAGGTTTTAGCTAATTGGGTGGCGGGTCACCTGAGTCATATTTGGATTGACCCGCCAACCTATTTTTCCACCCCTAGGGGAGCCTCACGAGGTTGGGCCTTAGTCTAGCTAATAGGTTGCGGAGCCCTAAGAGGTTAGCCTAATGGTGTAGCAGTGTAGGCTTCGGTTTTTTGGTGGTGAAAATCCATTAAGGTTGTGGTTTGAATATTATCATAGGTATTACCAATTCCTTGGGGCTATGCACTCCGGTGTTAGTCGGTTTACGTAGATGGTGTGCTTTGCATGAGCTCGAGGTCTAACCCTCAAGATGGATATATGAAGCGACCATGTTTCGAAAGGTTTTTCTTAGGGTAAAAATGTGGTTACTAATAGTAGTTAATGGTTAAAACTGCTAACCGTAACTACCTAGGAGGTTAATCAGCAGTTATTAGTTAGAAACTTTAATAACTGCTAACTGCTCCTTAAAAGATTTTTTTTAAAAAAAAAAAACTAAAACGATGTCATTTCACAATAATATCATACTACATACAATATCATTTCAAGATTTTTATAAAAACAACATCGTTTCATGTAATTTTATATATATATATATAAACCTCTCGCTAATTGCACTAACCGTTAACTGCTAACCGTCTTTTATATATATATAAAAGACAGTTAGCAGTTAACGGTTAGTGCAATTAGCGAGAGGTTAATAACTGCCCATTTTTTCACCCATAGTTTCTCACTAAAAAAGAAGAAGAAGAAGAAGTTGTTATAGAGACCAAACACTATAAATTGGGTGGAAGTAATTTCTTTTAATTCAGTTTATGAAATTGCTATATATTGTTTGAGCACGTGAGAAATATATAATTTTCTAATAAAAGTAAAGATTTGGACAAATAATAATTGAGAGCCCTTCCTATCAGATGTGCTGTAAAACTCATTTTTATAGTTTTCAATAGAAATTTGACACATTAGGTAAAAACACTAAATACAATAGAGATGAAAGCACCGTATCTTTAATTCAAATCAATTCCATGAGATTTGTCATTTGTTCTAACCCAACGCCCGCCGACCACTTCCGAGCCCTCAACATCGAAGTCTCTAAACCAACCAAGACGATGGTTCCGGTAGTTTTACCATTGAGTATTTTGTTTATCATTAAGTATTTTGTCAAGAGAAGAAAAATTATTTGGTGTACGTGAAAAATTATATTATATTTTTTGGATGTTTCAAGTTGAGATATTTGCTAGCTTTAGGTAGAGTGACCCAATGAAATCAAGTAGTTTGTGGAAAATACATTGGAAAATCGAATAACAACTTTCCATCACACAAACGACAACCAGTTTGTCTCGATTAGCAGTTCTTCCCTTCTAATAAAATTTTTAACATGTTTTGAATTCCCCATGTGGCTCATGTTTTAATGTTGCTCTTCTTTGAGACATCAACCTTTTATTCTTTTGTACTATTTTGACATCTTAAAAACATAAAATTTTCTGCATTTTTTCGGAAGCTCCTATGTTTGTTTTTTCTTTGTAATCTGAGATATATATGAGATGATGTAGAAAATTTTCCAGAAAGAAAAGTTTTGTTTTTACACATAATAATTGTGGTGGACACGCTTCGGCTAGCTATCCTGGCTGTTCTTAAACACTTTCTTGGATTCGAAGGGGCCTTAAGATAGCCTCAAGAGATTGGCCTAGCCTAGTGGTGCAAGCCTCGGTCTTTGACGGTAAAAGTCCATTATGGTTGGGGTTCAAATTTTCATGGGTGCTATCAAATTTTTGGGCCACACACTTCTAGTCTTGCCTTGTTACTATGGATGCTAGTCATGCTACGCTTCACACAGGCTCCAGATTTGACTTTAGTATGGTATATGAAGTGGCCTTGACTCGATGAGGTTTCTCGTTTGAAAAAAAAAGAAAAAAAAAAGAAGAGAAACTTTATTTTAGACTCTTGAACTAACACGTATTTTGAAAAAACCCCTAAAATTTTAAAAACTCTCAATTTCACTACATGAACTTTCAATTTGATGCAATGTATCACCTCCGTCAGTTTTTAAACGTTAAAAGTGATACAATGACCATTATGCCTTTGACCTTTTTTTTTTTTATAAAAGTTCAAATTTACCCTTAATTTCATCTTAATAGGAAAATAAAAATAATAAAAAAGTGTTTTTTTACTTCATTTCTTTTAAACACAAAAATTGAAGGGTAATTTGGTCTTTTTAGGAATTTTTGTTAGGGTTTAACGTCAAAAATTGACAGAGTGGGTAAATTGCATCAAATTAAAAGTTCATGGGTGAATTGAAAGTTTTTTTAAATTTGGGGGGATTTGTCAAAACGTGTGGTAGTTCAGGGGTCCTTTATAAAGTTCCCCCCCCACCCCCAAAAAAAGGGGTTATAAAGACCAGCACTATAAATTGGGTGAAACGTAATTTATTTTTTATTTTTTATTTATTGAAAAGTTCACATACACTTCTCAAATTACCACCCAATTGATAGTATCATTCCAAATTTTTAATTTCAACAATGTACCCCAAAACTGCTAAAAGTTGTCAATGTCCCCTATAATGACCAAAACACTCTTAATAAAATTAAAATTAAAAAAAAAAAAACTAAAAAAAATGAGTTGAAAAAGGGATTATAAATTTTATAGAATAAAAAACGTTTTTTTTAAGAAAAAAAATTATTATTATTTTCGAATTTATTTGGATATTTGTCTTTTTGACAAAAATTTGGGGTCATTTTTGTTTTTTTGCTAACCTTGGGAGAACATTGACAATATATATATATATATATATATATTTTTGTAGTTTGGAGGGAGATATTGTTCCAAAAAAAAGTTTGGCAAAACATTATCAATTAAGTGGTAATTTAAAGAGGAGTATGTCGATATATATATATATATATATTTAATTCAGTTTATAAAATTGCTACGTGTAATTTGAGTTCGTGAGATATAAGTAAAATTTGGACAAATAATAATTTTTTAGCCCAATTTGGACCAAACTTTAAATATTTTGCTTTGTAAAATCCTTTTTTTTTTTTTTTTCTTCCACCTTTAGTAAGTCTCCAATGGGTAGCTTAATCGGTTGCGGACCACGCCTCATGAAGCGTATGTCACTAGTTCTTATCTCTTCCCCAAAGTAACATAGAAAAGGGCAAAAAAAAAAAAACAAAAAAACAAAAAAGGGAAAAAATAGGTCACATATATATATATATATGAGTTGGATATAGCTTTTAGGCAGAGGTGACCCCATGAAAGCGCTGAGCATTTGATATATATATGCTCACCACTAACGTACCTCTTTTATATTCAAGAGGTGAAATCATGTAGTTTCTGGAAAATATAATATTGGAAGATCCAATGACTTTCCATCACATAAACGACAACCAGCCAGTTTTGTCTCAGTAACACTCCCCGGCCTTTTACTAACATTTCTAACACTAAGACCTCATATGCGTTAAAACAAAAGATCTTCTAGAATAAAATTGTAATATTCTTCCTACCTAGCTAGACCAACTGCCAGCCACCAGACCCGTCGCCAGCCAGCCCAGACGACGTCGGTCACCCCAGATTACGCCGGAGACAACAACGCCGGCCTGCCCAGATAAAGCCAGGTAAGTTTCCCGATTCTCCAGCCCCTCTCTCTCTCTCTCTGTCTTCGATGCCAGTGAGAGAGAGAGGGAGCACCAGTAGCCACATCAACGCAATCACAAAGTCACCCACCACTACATGTAAATTTCGAAGTTCTTATTATATCCAGCAGAAGAAAATATGTGGATAGAGGCTGTCGGTGGAGGCTGCAAAATTGAACCAATCAAAATGCTTTTCAAGAGTGCCAAAAGAATTGATGAAAGAGAGAGGGGGAAGCACTGGAGAACTTACCCGGCGTTATCTGGACCGGCAAGCGGCGTCGTCTTCTGCATGATTTGGGCTGGCCGGCGGCAATTGTCTGGCGGTTAGCGGTGGGTCTAATTAAGTAGGAATAATAGGAAAAGTTGATTAAAGAAGAGTTTTGGTGAAAAAAATAATTAAGTGTGTATGCTTATTTTTGTTATGGTGTTCCACGCTGATTTGTCATGCTCTTATTGGAGGGTACAAATGTCTTAATTTGTGCTAAGACCTTATAATGTTATTCTATATTTCTTATTGAGTTTTCCGCTGACATTGTTTTGTTTTTCCTCCTCACACATGTTGATGAAAGGTGTGAGGGAAGTGATAAGCTTTTAATAGGGATAATTTCACTTTAAACCCCTAAATTACCATCTCCCAAAGTTCAAAACCTCTCAATTTGGATAACTAAACTTTCAATTACAATCAATTTGAACCACTCTGTCATATTTTAAACGTTAAAAGTGAGATAATGACGTTTATACTCCTGACGAATGGGTTAAAATTGATTACAATTGAAAGTTTAGAAGTCCAAATTGAGAGATTTTGAAGTTTTGAAGACTTCTAAAATCGTGTGGTAATTCAGAGGTTTAAAGTGAAGTTACCACTTTTTAATAAGTGCAATTATATATTGTTAGCACTGGAATTTTGAAAATGGTTTATATATAGTGAATTTATTATGTTACTTTCGGAACAGGATTCTCTCTATTTCAAATGAACGAGATAATACCATTTTTCACTTTTTGAGGGATAAAAATACCATTTCACTATAACTAACTGAATATTATCCAGTTCATTTGAAATTGAGAGGATCCTAATTCATTATGTTCACACTTTTGAGATTTTCAATAAAAGTTAATTATTGTCTTCAAACTCGCACTAGTGCGTTTTACTTTTTCTTTCTTTTCGACGTAAGAGTGAGTGTTTGATATAACATAACCGGGTCTAAACAAACTCTCCCATTGGATCAAAGTATTGTGTTTATCTCCTACTCAAACTGCGTCATCATCGATCCGAACAAGGAGAATTTGAAATTTTATTTTATTCTGAGTAAGTACACCAATATATTGATGAACATAGTCTAGATAAAATTATTGTAATTAAAGAAACTTTAGACAACGAAATTAAGGAGGAATATAAAAATTCACTCCTGTGATCCTAATTAACATATATGCTAGCTCTCATACTCATACTCATACAAGGATATATATATATATATATAGAAACAGTTAATTAGCACTTGTGTTTTTTTTCTCTCACATGCAAATTAGACAAGTACATAAAGAAAAAGAGAAAATAAAAAAACACCAAAGATCTAAGCCGGGTGGGAGAGAAGCTCCTGGATCGCTAGTTGAACGTGGAAGTTTGTGTTTGATTAAGAATAGGGTATTTTCTTGCATTCTTGACTATTTTAGTCAACGCAGCTTGGCCAAGATCAAGGCCACAAACATCAGCAAGACGAACAAGATAGAGCAGAACATCTGAGAGCTCTTCTTCCAAATGCTCCTTATCATCAGAACTCCAGTTGGGTAATCCCCTTGCAACTTCTCCCTTCCACTGGAATATCTCTGACAGCTCTCCCACCTCTCCCACCTCCACAAATCAATGCAAATTAATATGTTCATCACAAACAGCCATCAAATGGCTAAATTAATGATAATATATATGCATATGTATATAGATATATATAGTTGATTGACTTACTAGTGCTAAGAGGAGATTTCTAGGACTGTGATATTGATCCCATCCTCTAACTTCAGCAAACTCAGCAAGCCTATCTCTGAGCTCTTGGAGAGAAACATCCTTTGATTTTCTTGAAGACCCATAAGAGTTCTCCATCAGTATATGTTTCTTAATTTCTGTCAGTTAGGAGAAGAGAGCTCATGCATGTCCAGATTTAAAGACAAGAGGGGGGTGGGGAGAGGGAGATTTTGATTGGCTTCCTTTATTTTGATATTTTTCTTTCTTTCTTTTTTTTCTTTTTTAATCTTTTCTTCTCTCTATTCTTCGTTACCAAAATGCAGTATTGTTGGTGTTGGGTATAGTGGTGAAGCACTCGAGTGTTTGCTCAGAAACAGTAATCATGTGAAGGATGGCAAAGATGTCCATGACTTGAAATCACTCACCCCCCCACCTCCAATTTCTTTTCTAATTAAGAATATAGGCACCATAATTGGGTTCCCATATAAATATATATATATATACACAAAATATATTCTGCTGCTGCAGAATCTAGCTTTGTTCCTGCAAGCTGACGAATGGGGAATTTAGAAGCATTATGAATATTTTGCTTTTGTTTGTTTGTTTGTGGATATTATTGGATATGGACAGACAAATAATGTTACTGGTTCTCTCCTTTATGCGTCCCTCAAATTGCTATTCCAATGTGGACAGCTTTCGACACGTGTTGTTATCAAATCCACGAGTAAATTACAAGCAAGATATGTTGTGGAGAGTTGTGCTGTGACTAAGCATGTCTATCAGTATCAGTTATGGGATCTGCCTTGTTATCCTACGCACATATCTATCTCTTTGGAATCAAAGTTTATCCTGAAAATTGATGTCCTAGAGTACTAGATGTTAATTAAAGTTTATCCTGAAAATTGTTGTCCTAGAGTAGTAGATGTTAATTTTAATGGGGTTAACTCAATCAGACTTGAGGGAATGATATATAGCTCGTAGTTTTTACTATTTAGGTTTTTTTTTTTTTTTTAGTAAACACGAGCTATCATAGTCACTCTTAGATACCTAGATCGCACCTTCCTGCCATTTTGAGTTGAGAAACAATGAAGTATATTACTGGCAAGAAACAGTAGACATGCTACACTTTGTAGACAAAAACGTGCATGGTGATCGAGAGCGCAACTTGCTTCTTAACCAATACCAAATTTACTTTTTTTGACATAGAATTATTCTTAACGAGGATGATTATGATGGTGATGCATGTGCTTGGTAATGGCATTAGTCCCATGCACAGGAAACTTTTGGGACAACAGGATGATAAAAGCAGGATCAAAGATAAAGAAAGCACACCTCATTGTGGAATATTACATCATTTGAATTGACCATCTTTCTTTATCCCAAGATTAACTCAACTTAATTGCAAGTAATTTTTTTTCCCTTCACTAATCAGCCATTAAAGTTTAAAGTGTACTTTTCAAAAAAATAAAATAAACCAATGGGGCTTCAACCAAATATTGTGTTGTGAAATTTTTCCCTTAATTAGACCCCAAATAACACCGCCCGGTCTCAAAGCGTAAACTCGAGCCAATGCCGTATTCCTCTTGTTCAATTGATTAGCAGGTATGTTGCAGGTCTTAACTTTGTGTCCCAACTTTCCACAATGATTACGAACACCTCGACAATTTTCAACGAGTTGCATCCCACATATCTAGCATGTAGCTATGTCGAGCTCCTCCACCTTGATTCTGTTGCGACGGTGAGTACTTTTGTATCATAGGATTGTTACTCTTCTTTTATGAGTAGTCTAGCCCGATTCATGTTGGTTCACTCTAGTTCCGTCCAATTTTGGTCAACTCTTACTCTTTATTGACTAGTTTAGATAATTTTTCAGCTGATTCAAGTTGTTTTTGTTTTGTTTTGTTTTGTTTTTTAATATATATGTTCAAGTGGTTTCTTAATCTGTTCAAGTGAATTATCGCTCAATTGGGCTACATGGAGCAACCATCAAGTTTGCCACTCGGGAGGAGTACTAGAGTAGTGTTTACAAGTTGTCATTCGATTTTGTTCGTTCACAAGATGCAATTGTTGGATGGTCGTTATTGGTTGTATTGACGATCAATCCGACGATCAATCCAACGTTGTTGTTGGTTGTATTGATGATCAATCTAGTGGTGTTGATTGCCCATTATTGTTGGTTGTGGTTTAATGTTGTAGGTTGTATTAATGATAAATTCAATTTGTTTGTTGGTTGTATTAATCATCAATCCAATGTTATTGTTGGTTGACCGTTGTTGGTTTTCGTTTGTTGGTTGCGTTGATGATCAATCCGCTTTGTTGTTGGTTGTCTGTCGTTGGATGTGGTTGACCGTTGTTGGTTTTTGTTTGTTGGTTGCATTGATGATCAATCTGCTTTGTTGTTGGTTGTCTGTCGTTGGATGTGGTTGACCGTTGTCGGTTGTACTGTTCATCAATCAAACATTGTTGCTAGTTGTTCATTGTTTATAGTATTGATCATCAATCAACTGTAATTAGTTGGTTGGATTGATCATGGGATATGCGATTTTCGTTAGTTGTTAATCATATTGATCACCAGAATCATTATTGTTGTAGTTGGTTGCTAAGATAGGATTGGCCTTGGTGTTTTACAATGAGATTCGATTGACTCTCAATGTTTTCCCGCGAGATCTGATTAGCCTTGGTATTTTGTGGTGAGTTCTGACCCCGTTATTGATGTTTTCTAGCGAAATTTGATTGGCCCTGATTTTTTGCGGCGAGATCCGATTAACTGTTCTACATTTACTGGCAAGTTTTCGACTAGCATTTAAGTTTTTGGTGAATTTTTGTTTGGTATTGAGTTTTTTGTGGAATTTAGCTTGTTTATATTTTTTTAATGCATTTTTCTTTTAAAATAATTGTTTTTGTATTGTGTGCTCTAAGCTAATTCAGCTTGAGGGGAAATATTAGAGTATGTTGGGTGTTTTCATTAATTTTTTTCTTCCAAATTGGTTTATATGTTATATGTGCTCCACCTTAAGGCGAAGTGTTAGAATAGTTTGTCAAGGTTTAGTGTACTTTGATAATTTAGTCATTGTAATATTTATCAACCTAGGTAATAAAGTATGTTAAGCTACATGATGGCTAACAAGCATCCACCTTCTCTTTAAACCTTTTTTTTAAAAAAAAAAAAAATTATGTAAACTACAAGTTTAAATTTATTTATTAGTATAAGATAGTTTCTGAGAAATCTTTTGGCTTTCAAAACTCCTTTGAAACTCACACACACATATACTCATAAATAATATCTTTGTCTATGCATAGAAATGTACATGAGGTACTTGGTGATCCAAAGTGGAGGACAACGATGCAAGAATAGATGAAAGCTTTTAACAAAAACAAGACATGAGATATTGTTAACTTACCTAATGGGAAGAAGAGTGTTGGATGCAAGTGAGTGTTCATTGTCAAGCACAAGGCCAGTAATTATGTGGAATGAAATAAGGACAAACTTTTTGCAAAAGGTTTTTTATATGGAAATGTTTGCTCTAATAGTAAAGATGAACTCAATTAGAGTTCTTCTTTCTATAGCTGCAAACTTGGATTGTCCTCTACTTTAATTTGATGTAAAAAAATGCATTTCTTCATGAAGTTCTAGAAAAAGAAGTATCCATGTGAATTCCTCTTAAATTGGAAGATTCATCCCTAGCTAGTAGGAAAAGCCTGCAACTAACGAAGGCTTTGTATGGCCTAAAACAATCTCCAAGAGCATGGTTTAAGCGGCCTTTCCGAACTATGCAGAAATTTGGTTACAAACAAAGTCAGGCTGATCATATACTTTTCATTAAACATTCTAATCAAGGAAAGGTAACAACTTTGATAGCATATGTGGATGATATTGTCATAACTAGAAATGATGTTGGGAAGATACAAAATTTAAAACACTTTCTTCCTAACGAGTTTGAAATAAACGACTTGGATTGTCTAGAAATTCTCAGCATTGAGGGAGCAAGGTCAAAGCATGGTATATTTATCTCCTAAAAGAAATATATAGTTGATCTTCTCAAGGAAACAAGATTGCTCAAATGCAAAGCCAATACTATATATAGTAGAGGTGAATATTAAACTGAGAGAAACTAGTGAGAGTCCTCTAGTAAATAAAGGCAGATATCAACAATTGGTTGGCTAGTTGATTTATTTATCTCGCACATGACTAGAAAACATTACATATGTTGTAAGTCTAGTGAGCCACTTCATGAATTCTCTACGATAGCTTCTTATGGAAGCAATTTACCACATCCTTCGCTACTTAAAATACTCACCAGATAAAGGATCTTTTTTTTTTTTCTCTCAACAAGATCATTTGAAAATAGAAGCATATATATATATAAGCAAATTGGGCTGATTCAATTATGGATCAATGATCCACGTCAAGGTATTGCACATTTACGGGAGGTAATTTGCTTACATGGCATATCAAGAAACAAGCAATGCTCCACGAACCTGATGTTCTAGCCGAGTAATTCTAAAAGGCATACTTGTGTCTTATTTGTATACTACTAAAATAATGTGGCTATTAAAATCACAATTTGATCAAAATTCAATAAGGATAAATCACAAGTTTAATGGTAATTTTAATAGCCACATCATTCTTAATAAGACATAAGTGAGACACAAGTAGGCCTTTTAGAATTACTCGTTCCAACCACCCCTTCAATTTTTTTTTTTTTTTTTGGATCGACTTCAGGGCCGAGATCTTGAAGCTTTACGACACGATCTTTTATTCAAGCACCATTGCTCCATGAACTTGATGTTCGCGTGCTTCGACGCCAACACCTTAGACTTGTTCGCCTGCCATTCTTTCTTTGCCTGCAAGCATTTTTCATCCTTTTGAACACAGGTTCTAAAATTAGGGTTTTCTGTAGAGATTAAATGATTTCGCTCTATGTTTGGTTGTTAAACTAAATGAAAATAAAAAATGAGAGGATGAGATTATACAATGTGTTGGATTTATTTTCTTTTCCCCAATTTTCTTAACAACCAAACAGAGGAGAGAGAGATTAGTGTTTGTATTGGAGACCTGGCTCCACACCTCATCGACTCGGGCTCCACACCTCTAATCGGCAATTTATCTCTCACCCTCTACGCCGGTGATCGCTGCCTCCTTGTTGGATCGATCCAATGGTGCTGGTTCATTCCATTTATGTTTCTTTTCCATCTTCAGGATTTTCTTAACAATCAATCTGTTAATTTTGTGGTACTTTTTTTAATTATTTTTATTTTTAGGACACATGTTGTATTATGGGAGTGACACGTGGACTTCTGTTAATAAGGGACTAACGAAAACTAACGAAGGTAGTGATTCTGTCTTTTCCCATATGTGAGGTACTAAATCTGTCATGTTTTAAAACCTAGGGAAGAAAAATAAAAATGTTAAAACCCAGGTACCAAAAAGGTTATTAACCCTAAAAATGAAATGAAAACCAAAAGTGAGGCCAAAAGAAATAAATTGCTTCTAAAAACAAGCCTACGTGTAAACCAGAAAATAAAAGAAGAAATGGTAAAGTCTACTTAACCCCTTCAAACTATGACATCAATGACAATCTACCCCCAATACTATCAATTGCGACAACTTACCCCCCAAACTACCAAAATAATGATACCCCAATTTTAACAAAATGACAAAATTACCCTTACTAAAATAAAAACAA
Organism: Carpinus fangiana; assembly: GCA_006937295.1. Lineage (NCBI taxonomy): Eukaryota > Viridiplantae > Streptophyta > Magnoliopsida > Fagales > Betulaceae > Carpinus > Carpinus fangiana. The sequence continues at coordinate 5,920,246 of CM017328.1, read as the reverse complement.
AATACTAAAATTTAATTTAATTTTTTCAAAAATTTAAGGGTATTTTTATCTTATTGAAAATTCTATAGTGGTAATTTCGTTATTTTATTAGCATTGGAGATACATTATTATTGTTTTGGTAGTTTAGAAGGTAAATTGCTGCAATTGATAGTTTGGAAGGTAGATTGTTATTTGGATAGTAGTTTGAGGGTACCCTTACTAAAATAAAAACAAAATACTAAAATTTATTTATTTTTTTCAAAAATTTAAGGGTATTTTTATCTTATTGAAAATTCTATAGAGGTAATTTCATTATTTTATTAGCATTGGGGGTACATTATCATTGTTTTGGTAGTTTGGATGATAAATTGTCGCAATTGATAGTTTGGAGAATAGATTATCATTTGGATGTTAGTTTGAGGGGGTTAAGTGGACTTTACCCAATAAAAAACTATGCATACGCGTGGGGCCTAAACGTGGAATGCAACAAAAGAGAAAAACATGGTCTCTGACTCTCTTAATTCAAATGAATCATGTGAGAAGAGAAAAGTAAAAGGGAAAGATGGGAAGATAAATCCATAGAGCATGAAATAAAGGAAGAGAAATCTGGACTCTTTGTGATAGCTAGGCAGCCTGATGTGAAAGAATGAAAGAAAAATGAGGTTTTCTTGAGCGTCTCATAAAAGAAAAATATAAAGAAGAAAGGAAGAGCGACGTAGAGCATAGAGTGTTAGGAAATTAATTTCCCAAGATCAGTGAGATGCGAAAAATAAGAAGAATGCGGAATAACAAAGATAAGCAATCACACATGACACAAAGATTTAAGTGGTTCGGCTTAACAAGCCTACATCCACTGGCGGAGACGACCCAGAGAAAATCCACTGTCAAAAGATGAGTACAAGAGAGTAACAGGGTGAGAAAACTACTCAAACCCAAAGCCCCAATTACACCCAATTCTCACTTTACCCAAAGGAGAATAAAAAACAAAAGGGAAAAAATACTCTCTTTCTTGCTCTCACTTTTTCTCTCAATTGTTGGCACGCTAAAAACACAAAGCAAATATTACTATGTTTTTTTGCTCTTACTTCCTATAGCATAACACAAGCCTTTATATAGAAGCTTAACTCTTCTTTTACATGTTGGTCTAGGGCTCCTACTACAAGTAGGTCTTCTCATCTTCAAGGTAATTCACGGAAACCAAGTCCACATGGGACTTCAATAACCAAGTCAGTCAACACAAGAGTCCAACTTCCAAAAGGATTTCCAAATACCACTCACAAAAGGAGTCTCCAACATCTGAGAGGAATAAAGGCAATGGGGCCCATTCCAAACTTGATTTCAAGTCACATGTCTAACAATCTCCACCTTGACTTGAATCCCATCAAGTCTAACAAAACGTGTCTCCTCCGGATGTCTCCGCCTCAGCCCCTAAGGGCAATCACACTCCATGAGTGTCATTCAAGTCCAAGCACCTCTTGAACTCGAGCATAGGACCTAATTTAGACATTACACCATGCCTCCCTATCAATCTTGTCAACCATACAGCTTTCTCTGATGACTTTCTTCCTGTGGACCCATCTGCACCCTTTAGGATTCTTTCCCTTGAGTAATTCTGCCGATTCCCAAGCTTTACCTCTCCATAGTGACTCCACCTCTTTCGGCATACCATCTTGAACAAAAGATGGATCTTCACTACTAGCTGTTAGAGCAAAAGAAACCATATCCTTAAAGCCATACCTCTCTGATGCCTTTTGATCATATTTCTCTTTGCCTCTTGCTAAAGAATAACACTCTTCCCGGTGATGTAAGTCTCTTGAAAACTCTTCGTCATCACATTCATCCGTGAGTGAACACTATTCATCAAGCTCCACCTCTACAAATTGTTTCTCTTTTTAAACTGTTCTTTCAGAAAGCTCATCTAAGTTAACAAACTCAGACTTCTTTGGTTCCTGCTCTGTAACTTCAGGTTCTGCACTTGACCCATCCTTGTACATAGCACACTCATTAAAAGTCACATTCCGACTTCTAATGATCTTCCAATTTTGATCATCCCAAAATCGATAATCGAATGCCTCATCTCCATATCCAATGAAGAAACATTTTCTAAATTTAGCATCTAACTTACTTCAAGTATCAGACTCATCATGGACATAAGAAGTACAACAAAAAACTTTCAAATGTGAAAGATTTACCTCTTTTCAACTCCAGACTTCTTCCGGTAGTCTATGGCTCAGGGGAACAGAAGGCCCCATATTTATCAGGTATGCAACAGTGCTCATTGCATCAGCCCAGAATGTCTTCGGTAACCCAGCATGCAACATCAATTTCCTAACACGCTCATTGAGGGTCATGTTCATGTGCTCAGCTACGCCATTCTGTTGTGGCGTTCCCGGAATAGTTTTCTCGATTCTAATCCCATTTGCTGCATGAAACTATTTGAAACCCCCATCTTCGTATTCTCCTCCATTGTCTGATCTCAAACACTTGAGCTTTAAGCCGTTTCAATCTCAACCATGGCCTTCCATTTCTTAAAAGTCTCAAATACATCAAATTTAATTTTTAAGCAATGAACTCATATCTTCTTGCTTGAGTCATCAATAAATGTGATGTAATACCGTGAGCCTCCAAGAGATGCCATTGATGCAGGACCTCACAAATCCATGTGTACCAGCTCCAGCTTTCCAAGCTTAAGTGCTTTGTCAACTTTCACAAACTCACATTCTTCTGCTTCTCTATGATGCAGCCTTCACACAAATCAAACTCAATTGACTTCAACTCCGGTAGTTTCCCCTTTGACAAAAGTACCTTCATCCCTTTCTCGCTCATGTGCCCAAGCCTTAGGTGCCATAGTTTTTAGTCAACACTCATATTTACAACAACAACTATATCCTTGCTATTTGTGGTCATATAAAGGGTACCTGTCTTATGACCACGAGCCAAAATCCTGGCTCCCTTGCTGACCTTCCACTTTCCACCGTGGAAATGAATTGAATGCCCTTCCTCATCAAGCTATCCCACTGAAATCAGAATCTTCTTCAGCTCTAGAACATGCTTGACCTTCTGCAGCTTCCATATCGAGTCACTATGAACTCTGATGCGAACATCACCTAGGCCCACAACATCCAGCGCCGTTCCGTCGACCAAATATACCTTCCCGAAATCTCCAGCCATATAATTTTTGAGAACTTCACGAATCGGTGTTGTATGAAAAGAAGCTCCTGAGTCCAAGACCCAAGAATCAAGAGGACTCTCAACAAATAGAAGTAGGGCATCGTACACTTCTTCTGTTGCCACAATATATGTTGCATCGTTGTCAATCTTCTTCTTTAGCTCTTTGAACTTTTTCTTGAAGTGGCCTTTCTTGCCACAATTCCAACACTCAAGTTGTTGTCCAAATCTGAATTTGCTTCTCCCTTTTCTGGAATTTGATCTGCCTTAACCAGAGTTTCTATCTTGTCCTCTGCCCCGAGTCTCGAGGTTTAAAGCAGCACCTGAACAAAAGGCTTCACCCACATCTTTTCTGCGAACCTCTTCACTGAGAATCAAATCTCTGACGTCTTTATAGCTCAGTTTACTCTTCCCTGCAGAGTTACTCACAGCCATCCTCACGACTTCCCAGCTATTTGGCAAAGATACCAAGACAATCAACGCGCGAATTTCATCATCAAAATCAATTTCAACCGAAGACAATTGATTTGTGATTGTGTTGAACTTATTGAGATGATGTGCCACCGAAGTCCCTTCCGCCATCTTTAGGTTGAACACTTTCTTCATCAGGTGTACCTTGTTGTTAGCCGACGGCTTCTCATACATGCTTGACAAAGCCGTCATTAGACCCGATGTGGTCTTCTCCTTTACAACATTGTGTGCAACTAATTTTGACAATGATAACCTGATAACTGCCAAGGCTTTACGATCAAGTAGAGCCCACTCGCTATCATACATGCCGTCGGGTTGTTCTCCTAAAAGAGGTTGATGAAGATCGTTCCCATAAAGGATATCTTCAATCTACGTCTTCCAATATGCGAAATCTGTGCCATTGAACTTCTCGATCCTTATCTTTCCTTCTTTTATTGCCATCACTCCCACTCGAACCAAAAGCTCTGATACCAGTTGTTAGGAAATTAATCCTATTTTCCAAGACCCGTGAGATGCAAAAAATAAGAAAAATGCGGAATAACTAAGATAGCAATCACACACGACACAAAGATTTAAGTGGTTCGGCTTAACAAGCCTACATCCACTGGCGGAGACGACCCGAAGAAAATCCACTGTCAAAATATGAGTACAAGAGAGTAACATGGTAAGAAAACCACTCAAACCCAAAGCCCAATTTACACCCAATTCTCACTTTACCCAAAGGAGAATAAAAAACAAAAGGGAAAAAAATACTCTATTTTTCTTGCTCTCGCTTTTTCTCTCAATTGTTGGCACACTAAAAACACAAAGCAAATATTACTATGTTGTTTTGCTCTTACTTCCTATGGCACAACACAAGCCTTTATGTAGAAGCTTAACTCTCCTTTTACATGTTGGTCTAGGACTCCTACTACAAGTAGGTCTTCTCATCTTCAAGGTAATTCACGGAAACCAAGTACACATGGGACTTCAATAACCAAGTCGGTCAACACAAGAGTCCAACTTCCAAAAGGATTTCCGAATACCACTCACAAAAGGAGTCTCCAACATCTGAGAGGAATAAAGGCAATGGGCCCATTCCAAACTTGATTTCAAGTCACATGTCTAACATAGAGGAGAAGAAGAAGAACAAAAGACTGAGGAGATTAGCTGAGGATAAAGTCTAGTATTTTTATTATGAGTTATTGAGACTATTAATGTATTTGTCATTTTTCACAAATTAATGATTGAATATTGTGGATGACTTTTAATGTGACAAGTTAATTTATTTTGATTCATTATAATTTTTGTATATATCAAATGCTTACTTTTTGTTTGATTTGTTATTATTCGAAGATATATTGAATGCTTAATTTATTTTAACATATTATTAAAATCAGATTTTTGTTCCTCATGCTTAATTGTTCTATGTTCCGACTAGAAGAGTTAATTCTCTACCTAATTGAATTAAAAAATATATATATGTCTCAGATTTTTGTTCCTCGCGCTTAGTGTTTTCCATTAATTTTTTCAAATTTTACTTTTATTAATTTAGTGTAGTTAATTTTAATTTTAGTTGACCTTTTAATAGGTTATTGCCTTAATTATTTTTTATTCTATTTAGATTAATTATATTGTTTAATTTTATTTGTGTTTTCGACAACTACTTTTTCTATTGAACTAGATTATGATTCTTTTTAGAATGCTAGAATTTTTATTTTTTTTTTATTTTTATTTTTTAAAAAATCTTTGTAAGTGATACAAACACAAATAGAGAGCGGGGTGATCCTTCCTGCTACAAATGGGAAAAGAAGGGGAATGAGGTAAGTGAGTGAAAATACAGTCGGAATGAGTTCTAGTCGCAGTCGGAATGAGTTCTTGCCGCAGCCCAATAAGCCACGTGATGAGCGCAGAAGTTTGAACTTCTGTGTGCTTTTCTTGCCTTCCAATAAAAAGATGAAAAAATCATAGCAATGGAGTCAGCGATAATGTTCTTAATTTTCTAGGAAGGTGCTCTAAATAAATCATTTTTATTTTCTACTATTAAGACCAAAAGAGTCAACATAGCCGGCCTACCCGCCCCTAGCTTGTAGTTTCCATTTACTTTCCTTCTCCAGAAGAAAGGTCTCCGCATCGGTGCATCTTAATACTTACGTTTTCATGAATATGTAACCTTCCTGTAAATTCAAGCATTGAATTCTCTCTCTTGTTTTTTTTCTTTTTTTTTCAAAAAAAGAAAGCCCTAAGTAGGCCAAGCGGAGGGAAGTGGATCCTTTCCACCAACAATGGGGAAAGAGAAGGTTGGGGGGTGAGGGAAGGAGAGTAGATGGGACTGCGGTCAGAAAATGATCTGGTTGTGGCTCGTTGTGTCACAACGTGGATACTAAAGTTTACACTTCTATTGACCTTCCTGACTTTCTAACAAAAAGAAGCTGTGATAAAGTCGAGGGTATTAGAAATAACAGATGCGATGCGCCAATCTTAAGAGATACTAGGGTATTGAAGAGCCACAATAACACAACCTGCAAATTACCTTCAATAATAAAACGACCCAGTTGAAAAGAGAAAGCCAGAAACACCGCCAAACGAGCGGCTAAAGCTTCTCCATAAATTGAAGTGTTGAATTATCGAATTCAATTAGTTTTAAGAAAGTGTATAACATCAAAAATAAATGTGAAAAAAAGTAATTATTATCAATCTGTTAAGAAGTCTGATTAATGTTGTTAAGGACTAATAGCATTCTCATTGAACTCTTTATTCTTTTGTTAAAATTTGGCTAAAAAGCTCACTTTTTAAAGCTTAACTGGCAACTTTTCAAACGCACCACACAATAAACTCCCTAAATCTCACTATATTCTATTTAAATATAATTTTTATTGTATCTATATTCTGTTTTTCTCAAAAGCACCCATTTTGAAAGAGATAAAGAGAGGGAGATGAGGAAATGAATATAAAAATGTGTGAAAATGAGATAGGGAGGAAGATTGTTTCTCCAAATATTGAGTAGAAATCTAACAAGAATTATAAAAGAGAATGAGAAGAGAGCTTGATAAATGAAGGTTTTTGTGAATTTAGCCAAAATTTGGCTAAACATCACATTTGGAGAGTAATTGTGGATGCTCTAAGTAACATAAATAATTGTATTTCTTGGACCAAAGTATGGAAATAAGTAATACTAATACTTCATTATAAGTAAAAAAAATAAATAAATAAGAATGATTTATTTAGTCTATGGGGTTCACAATTGTACCAAACTGGTATTTGGAGTAGGGTAAGCTATTTATCCAATATTATCCTTGTGATTAGCTGTTTCACAAATACCGTAAAATTTACATGTTGATCTTCATCAGAACTAATCGTTGATGAGTAATACTACACTTTTTTCTTTTTCTTTTTTGACATGTTTACACAAGGGAAGGGGGAATGAGGATTCAAACTAGTGACCTCCGCTTCATTAGGCGTGGTCCACAGCTGATTGAGCTACCTATTGGGGACGAGTAATACTACACTTACTCCTACTTCTATACACCAATTTTTTCACACCTATATGTGGCTTTTAAAATTACCATTAAATATGATATGGATTTTTATTAGACTTTAATCTAATGCAAGTATTAAAAGCCACCTAAGAGTGTAGGAAAATGAGTGAAAAAGTGAGAGTAAGTGTAACATTACACATCATTGATGGCATTCCAATTACCCTTCACCTGAAGAGGGGCAATTTGATTGCCCCTTGTATGATGAGGGGAAGCCTCTCTCTAGAAATGAGGGGCAGTCGGCTAAACCTCTTTGAACAATGGCCATTACTCACTAGTAATTAGAGCACTCACAATGGCTTAGCCATTTCTTACTTTTATCTAAAATAGATAAGCAAAACACTCAAAAAATCATGTACATCGGACTATGCATCTCAAATACCTTGATCACACCTTCCTGCCTTTTTGAGTAGAGAAAAAATGAAGTATATTACTTGCAAGAAACAGTAGACATGCTACATTTTGTAGATAAAAACGTGCATGGTGATTGAGAGCGCAACTTGCTTCTTAACCAACACCAAATTTACTTTTTTTGACATAGAATTATTCTTAACGAGGATGATTATGATGGTGATGCATGTGCTTGGTAATGGCATTAGTCCCATGCACTGGAAACTTTTGGGACAACAGGATGATAAAAGCAGGATCAAAGATAAAGAAAGCACACCTCATTGTGGAATATTACTTCATATGAATTGACCATCTTTCTTTATCCCGAGATTAACTCAACTTAATTGCGGCAAGTAATTTTTTTTTTCCCTGCACTAATCAGCCATTAAAGTTTAAAAGTGTACTTTTCAAAAAAAAAAAAACCAATGGGGCTTCAACCGAATATTATGTAGTGAAATTTTTCTCTTAATTAGACCCCAAATAACACCGCCCGGTCTCAAAGCGTAAACTCGAGCCAATGTCGTATTCCTCTTGTTCGACTGATTAGCAGGTATGTTGCAGTTCTTAACTTTCTGTCCCAACTTTCCACAACGATTACAAACACCTTGACAAATCCCAATGAGTTGCATCCCACATATCTGCTGGGGAACGATCTCTAGCTGTTGAAAGGGCTCCTGTTGAGTCGAAATGGTAAGCTCCCGTGTATGGTTGGGCAAAAGCTAACTGGGATGCGGCGTCGGATAGAACACCTGGACGGATGGGCTTCGGAGTTATAGTCAGGGACCACGATGGTAAAGTGAAGGTGATGAGGAGCAGCCTATTACGGGGTTTTCTGTCCCCGTTTGCAGCAGAATGCCAGGCGGTGTTGGTGGCCATTCAGCTATGTGCAGAAATGGGTTTCCCATCATTTAATAAATCCATCTTTTATTCTATTGTGTTCAAAATGGATCCATCCAACATTTAAATTATAAATGCTATTTAACTAGATGCAAAAAATTAATAGAATATTAAATATTACAAAACAGTCGCATTGAGTTCTAATATAAGTTAAACGTTTCACTTGTATTTTACCAAAAATTGATGTGAATTTTAAAATCACTATTGAATTGACTGATCATATTCTAACGGATACGTTTCTTCAAATCTCAATTATTATTCTCGGATCAAATGATGGGGATTTGTCACATTAGTATTCACCATTTCATTATCTATCATACTTATCACCATAAGATGATACGTGGCACAATCCCCACCATTTATTTCAAAACAATTGTAGATATTTGAAGAAATTTATCGAATAAAATACCCTGAAAAAAAAAAAATCGAAAATTCACCTTGGCATACTCAATTGAAGGATTAGGATAAATTTTGTCTCCTAATGAGGTTGGCTACTTAGCCTACTTTAGTCCAGCTGGGGTAAAGGTGAAACAAATTAAACAGTTGCACGATTGGTTGTCATTAGTCTTCGACACAGCTTACATATGTTAACAACACTAGTTATATAGTTGCTTTGGAGAAAGATTTTTTTTTTGATAAATAAGGATACGTTAACAACACTATTTATATAGTTGCTTTGGAGAAAGAAGTTTTTCAAAATTAAAATTGAAAAATTCTACTTAAGATCGACAATATCATTTAAAAAAAAAAAAAAGTGAATTAGCCATAATATCAATTAAAAATGATATTTTAGAAAAGCTTGAATAGAAAATTTTAATTAGCAAGTTTGCATAAAAAAACAAAAAGAAAACTTTATGTGATTATTCTATAATATATCATAGAATTGCATCAATGAAAACCCCTTTGAGCAAACTGTCAGCAAGCCCATGATTCGGCCATACGTGGCATGAGAAATAAATTATTAAAGAAAGAGATAGAAAAACAGCGGATAAGAGAAGCTGAAGGAAAAGAATGAGTAATCTATTTGCAAGCCTATGATCCAGCCATATGCGGCGTGAGAAAGAAAATTCTAAAGAAAGAGAGATGAAGAAATAGAGGGGAAGAAGATGAAGGTGAGGAAAAAGTAGTAAAAGGAAGAAAAGCCTTGTAAAACAATTACAAAATGTTTAAGAACAGAACAAATTTGATAAACATCATGGCACTCATGGAGGAAAAAATCAATGGCAACAGATATCATATATCACGCATCTAGTATTCATCTGCATAGGAATTGAAATTAATATAGCTATCAACTTTTAAATTTTGAGCTCAAATGCTGCAAAAGGAATTTGATATAGAAAGAGAAAATTACAGTTTACCCTCTCAAAGTTGGCAACGTTTTTCAATTCGAACACCAAAGTTTCAATTTTTGTAATCCTCCCCCACAAAGTTCCAATTTTTTTCAATTCAACCAATATTATCCGAAAATTCTCATATTGCCTCTATTTTTTTTTATAAATAAAAAAATAAATTTAGAGATGCAAAAATGGCCAAATGGCCAAAGGGGTGACTATAGCCACCCTAATTTTTTTTTAAAAGTTTTTACAAAAATTAAAAAATTAGGGACAATATAAGAAGTTTTGGATACAATTGGTCAAATTGAAAAAATTTGGAACTTTGAGGGGGGTAGATTGCAAAAATTGAAACTTTAGTGTTCGAATTGAAAAACACTGTCAACTTTGAGGGGAAAAACTGTAATTTTCACATATAGACAACATAGATAATTAGCCAAAAAGAAAAAATTCCTACAAGCAACGAACTAAACAAACATAAACAACAGTAATGATCCACTTAATTTTGTCATTTATTCTACTATTAAGTAAAACAATATCTCATACAATGATCAGGCTCTCCAAACTAGTTTTGCCTCATCTTATCTCCTATGTTTTCATATGGTCGCCTTTGCAATATACCATTTGTCTTTTGGTACAAAAACAAAAGATTGCTAGCAATCTAGTTTTACATCCATGAATAAGGTTCAGAGAAAGGCTACAACCGCAGATACAAGTGCTGATTTTTTATTTCCTTCTCTCACGACATAAGCAGGGGAAAGAATACTCACAATAGATATGTAGCATCTTCCATGGAAACACTTTTCAACTTCCTTCTCCTAGACCTTCACTGCATGTTCCTCCCTTCATTCATGAGATCCCTGCAAATTAAAATTAAAAAAAAAACATTAGAGATGGTAGGAGGCATTTTATTCAAGTCAATATATTATCATATCCTTCAGTCTACTCACCTGCACATTAATCACCAAATGAACAAGGCAATAGGCATGCTGACCCAATCCAATCAAAAGACTACCATTTACCGTAAACAAGTGAAAATTTCCTCGTACAGTTTCCGTTTTCCCTTTCACTGAATAAAAGGTAATTCATATTCTAAAATTGAATATCTTTTGCGGCCTAGATATAGGAATGCTTCTTGACTCCTCAAGAACCATAAAAAGTAACCAAACCATTTAATCACAGCCGATACGCTTCTATTAGCTAATAATGGTTCAAGGAAACCCATACATTATTAAACCGAGATATCCTTTTGGTAAGTATACTTGATTGGAATTTTATAATATTTCAAAGTAGGAACAAGATTATGGATACTTGATTAAGAAACTTTGAGAAAATCAGAAACTTTGATCCATAAATAAGAAACTCCCACAACTTTTAATTTGACAATATCAAGACCATACAATGACCAGAAAGGCTCTTACAATGACCTTGACTGAGGTAGTGCCATTTCATTTTGTAGGTCACTCTTCACCTCCCGACTAAAGTTAAACACTACAAAATATTGTTTGACACTTGCAGACTTTTGACTACCAGAGGATTGTTAAATAGTGTGCACAAATCTATATGATTTTAGCAAATGAAAATAAGAATCGCATGAAAATATACAATACTTGATTGTGGATTGATAAATTTGAGTAATCTCAACAATTTAGAAGAATTTGATCAGAATTCATAATCTTTCCAAGCTACCAAATCGACCGAAAGAGCGAGAAAAAGACATAGCGAATAGATGCATGCCCCATTATCGTAGTATCAGTACCAAGAAAAGGTACCGATATATAAACAATTAAGTAAATCATCAAATTGCAATAACTGGGTGAAAGATAAATACATCCAAACAAGTATACAAAGTAAACCCCAATGTAATTAACAATTAACTCCAAAAACAATAGGTCTTCAACAACCTCTATTTCATACCAGAATCAGGATTAAACACCAAAAAGAATAAGCTCCAGTTTCAGCAAAGATGACACATTTTGTAGAAGGTTTCCTTACTATCTCCTCAGTCATGAATCATAACTGCAAGTATAAATGCTTTTATGATTTGGAATTTGATACTTTGAAAGATAGTAGAGGACCATGGGAGAGAAACACAGACAAAGGATAACAAATATAAAAAGTGCAAATGTTGCAATCAGCACACTACACCCAATAAACCATAGCAATAAGGCTATCAAGACAAACACTAGAAACACAGCCAAATATTTACATTAAAAAAATAAAAAAGACGAGTACAAAAAATTAAATACTAGTACCAGTTAATAATAGGAAACAATTAAAGCTTACCAAGCAAGGCCCAGGATCAAAGTACCCAGCAGTCTAAGCCATCTGCACCCTCTCCTACACCTCTTTCATTTAGCATATACAACATTATCAACAAGAACCATCCCATCTCTTCTTCACTAAACAAAAAATTGAAAAAAATAAAAATAAATAAGAAGAAGAAGATGAAAAACAAGACCAAAAAACAAAATCAAAGAAAACCCAATGTTTGGATACTGAGAAACACTTAAAAGAGAAAAATGAAGAAAATGAAGGGGAAGAAGATGTGTACTTCAATTTCTATGAAGGATTCAAATAAATGATGAGTAATATACCTGAATGGCCAAAGATGCATGGGTGCTTGAATTTTCTTCTTGCTACTGTAAGTATAACTTTGGAACGTGAGCAATCTTTGCCCAATCCTCACCAGTGTCTCTCTTGCATCTTCGCAATAAGATAGGACAAAACTGAATTGATAGTCTCTTCAAAGACGTTAGCCTACCCATTCCTTCAGGCAGTGATGTCAAACTGGAGCATCTAATGATTTCAAAGTCTTGAAGTGATTTGAAATTGTGGATCCACTCTGGTATAGCCGCCAAGCGTTCACAATCCTCAATCCTAAGCTTTTGTAGAGTGGTAACATGTTGAAGTCCTGAGGGGAGAGAAACCAATTTTTTAAGACCTTTGAAGGAAAGAAAGAGGAGGCTCGTGAGGCCTTGCCATTGCATTCCATTCTCATCATTCGCTAGCTCAAGGTCAAAACAATTCTTAATTTTTAGTTTCTTCAAAGACGATAGCCTACCCATTCCTTCGGGCAGTGATGTCAAACTGGAGCATCTATTAATTTTAAAGCGTTGAAGTGATTTGAAGTTGTGGATCCACTCTGGTATAGCCTTCAAGCTTTCACAATCCTCAATCTCAAGCTTTTGTAGAGAGGCAGAATGTTGAAGTCCCGAGGGGAGAGAAACCAATTTTGGAAATCGATAGAAGCGAAGAGAGAGGAGGTTTGTAAGGCCTTGCCTCTGCATCCCATCGTCATCATTGGCTAGCTCAAATACAGGACAATTCGTAAGAATCAACTCTTGAACGAAAGTGAGATGTCCAAAGGGGAGAGACTTCAATGTATGACAATCAACTAGCTTCAACTTCACAAGATTTGTCAATGACAAAACCCAACTCGGAAGCCTTGAACCCAGATAGGAACATAATTCTAGCTTTTTCAGATTTGGGGGCGGTTGGAAGCCTTCCAATGGCATTTTATCATCGACAACGTCCCAATCATAGACATCTCCTTCAGTACGCCACTCTAAACGCAAAGAATGAAGATGTTGACTCTCCTTTAGACTTACAGCCTCATATTCTAATGCAACATCTTTCCCATGTCCAAGATTTGAAATCGTTAAACTTTTTTTCAGCTTATTGAGTCCGTTCAATTCTCGTAAACCACCACAATGCTTGAAGTGAGAACCTGAGTAGACCACAAATTCTGTTAACATCTCAAGATTATTCAGTTGTCCCAATCCACGTGGCATATAAGTCAAACCATAACATCCAAGTATCTCAAGATGCCTGAGACTGACCAATTTTTTAATGTCTCTTGGCAATTCTTTAAGTGACTTACACAGACAGAGTCTTAATTCTTGCAAATTCTGCAGGCTAGTTATAGAATCTGGTAACTTCTTGATATTCTCATTGGAAGAAAGATCAAGACACCTTAAATGCTTCAGCTCCCCGATAGAGCTTGGCACATAATTAAGATATCTGTTCGACAGATCCAACATGCGCAAGAACTTGAAACTTGAAAATATTGCTTCACAATCATTATTATACATATAGTTATCAGGGCAAAGAAATGACCGTATCATACTTGCTTCACACAATGATGAAATAGGTTTATTGTAACCAAGTAATAATAGATGACGAGTTTTCTCATTGACATTTGTCTCCTTATCACCTAATGTGGCCATCAACGGTCCTGCCACTGATATGGCAAGATCATGCATGAGGTCATGCATTTTGCATCTATATATGGCACCATTGGAATCCATTTCAGCTTCTTGAAAGAATGATCTCCATAGTAAATCCATAAAATACTCGCTACCAACCTCTTCCAAACATCGACTTTGATCATCAGAAGACTTGACAAACCCTTGTGCTATCCAGAGCTGAATCAATTTTGATTTGCTAAACCAGCAATCCTTTGGAAATAAACTACAATAAGCAAAGCAGTGTTTCAAATGTGAAGAAAGATGATCATAACTCACCTTCAAAGTTGGTAAGAGGTCAGTTACATTCTGTGATATTTTTGAGAGTTCATTGTTCTTAAAAGACAACCACTCTGCTTCTGAATGTTTGGAGCCCAGTAAACTTCCGATTGTCGATATGGCAAGAGGGACGCCTGAACACTTTTTTACTATCTCCTTCCCAAGAGCGACAATGCTTGAATTCTTTGGCTCTTGTCCTCTCTCAAAGGCCTTTTGCTTAAATAGAGACCATGATGCATCTTCATCTAAACCTTCCAAGGGATATGATTCAACTGTCCCAATAATCTTTGCAACGCTTTCCTGGCGGATGATCCTTGCAACGATTTCTTGGCGGGTAGTCACTACTATTCTACTGCCTCTTGCACCTTCCATCAACACTTGTTTCAAGTGACACCATTTTTCATGGTTACCATTCCATACATCATCCAACACGAGAAAATATTTCTTTCCTTCGATTGCTTTTAGAAGATAGTTTACCAATGTATCCATTTCAACGGATTCTGGTTTCTTTCCTGTTGCTGATTCTAAGATTTTAGCAAAAATATTTTTAACATCGAAGATATCAGAAACACACACCCACATTTTGAGCTCAAATTTTGTTTTAATTTGCTCATCATTGAATATGAGCCGAGCAAGTGTAGTTTTTCCCAATCCACCGATACCAACAATTGGAAGGATTGAAACGTTGTCTTCAATATTGGAGCCCAGTAGACGGTCTATAACAGCCTTCTTATCATCCTCTCGCCCAATAACTGTCTCTGGACGTACAAAAGAATAAGTGTTATCCCTCTCTCTGTTCTTGACTCGTGTCTCTTCAACCTGGCGTACCTCCAAGTGGAACCTCCTATCTGCGTTGATGGCATCTAACTTCTTTCTGATGGCTTTAATCTCACGGGCCATTCTAAAACGAAAGGCAAGCTGGTTTGATTTGGAAAAGAAAATGCGTACTTTTTTGGCCTTTTTATCACGGGTCATTATATCTCTTTGTAGAACTTCAGTTGAAATCTCTTCCAGCAAGTCATCCGCATCATACATGGCTTCTTCAAGCTTTCCAAGCCAATCTTTGACTGCATGGCTCCCTGCAGCCTGTTTCTCCTCCGCATCCAAAAGCACAGCTTTGATTGTTGAAATGGTGTTGGTCAGGCTTTGAAGCTCATCTTTGACACCCCAAAGTAGTCCGATCTGTTTGACAGCCAGTGAGCCCAAAGTCTCGATGATTCGCTCAGCAACAAAGGAGAGAAGTGGTTCCGCCATTTCTTGATGTTGAGTGAAGGAATGCTAAAAAGTGAAACTGTTGATGGAAGGCGTGAAGGAATGCTCAAAAGTGAAGGATTACAAAAATGTTTAGAGAAGATGTATAGAGAGAGGAACAAGTACAAACGTGAGTAACGGAGAAATGAAGTGGAAGGCGATTATTTATGGGAATGAGTGCATCAAAATCTTACCGTGGTATTATCAATTATGACTTGCTTGGACACTGTCTTTGATATGACAATATGTAATTTTTTAAGAAAAATGTTAGGGGTTTTCCCCGTAGTATTCTCCTGGCGTTCTCTCAGTCTTACATAAAACATGATTTAAGAAAAAAATAAAATTATAG
Source organism: Carpinus fangiana (assembly GCA_006937295.1). Taxonomy (NCBI): domain Eukaryota; kingdom Viridiplantae; phylum Streptophyta; class Magnoliopsida; order Fagales; family Betulaceae; genus Carpinus; species Carpinus fangiana. Next base: position 5,904,369 of record CM017328.1, on the reverse strand, counting down.
TGGCTTCCACCACCGGTTTGTTTTAGGCATTAGCACCAAATTTAGGATGATCAAATCCATTTTGGGTGATACCATCCCTAAAGGGTTAGCCTTTCACCCTTAGGTTTTAGTTTTGAATCCAAAAACAAGTTTTAAAACATTAGAACCTAACTATTAACTCATAAAAATTAGGGTTAAATACCTAATACCCCCTTGGGGTTTCATAATTTTATTTTTTCCCCCTTAGGGTTTGATTTTTATCACAATGGGTCCTTGTGGTTTTGATAAATGACCAAATTAGTCCATTTGTTAGTTAACCGTTAATTGACTTAACGAAAATTCAATCACTGACACGTTGACCAATTGGAAGTTGACATGTGGCATAACTTGACGCATCATCAGTGCTGACTATATATTAAGCTGCCACTTAATTTTTATTTTTATTTTTTTAAAAAAAGATTACAAATTAAAATAGAACTGGGTTTTATTTTATTAATCACGGTTTAAAACAAACAGATTACAAATTAAAATAGAACTGAGTTTTATTTTGTTAATCATGGTTTAAAACAAACAAACAAATAAATTTAACATTTAAACATAAAAATCATTGGGTTAAGAAGTTCCAATCCAAAATCAAATCTAAAAGAAGAGGATTGAACTTCTAAACCACGAACCCCACCCCAACCCCCATTTTCCTATTATCCGCTGCTAGAAGCAATTAGTAATGGAATAAGAGGAGCAGCCAAAGGGGCACCTATTTTCATCTGAAAGCCTACAGTCTTGTCATCCCCACCCCAACGTGGAAATCCTATTTGCATTTGGTTCACCGCTCCTGACGGAAGAAGCTTAGTTCATGTTTAGTGATAAAAGATTTAAGTTTATGCCTTAACTGGATGGATGCCTAACTATTAACTGGTATGAATTTATATACTGGCTACAGATGAAGATCTGTAAGGAGCAGATCTACACCTAGTCAACAACAAAGCGTTCATTGGTGGCGAAGAAGAATTACACACAGAGACCTTCGCTACTTCTTTCTCATCTTCTTCCTTTTCTTTGTCCGCTTGCTCTGATAATTCACTATTATTCCCAAATTTTAATTGGAGTATAAAATTTGCACCTTCTTTTAAACCCTGATTAACAAAACAAAACCCTAAACCTCTATTTTAATTTGAATATGTTTGTTTTAAATCTTGATTAACAAAATAAAACCCAGTTTTATTTTAATTTGTAATCTGTTTTTTTTTTAAAAAATAAAAAATAAAATTATGTGGCAGCTTAATATACAGTCAGCACTGATGATGTGTCAAGTTATGCCATGTGTCATCTTGTCTAATTGGTTCACGTGTCAGTGACTGGACTTTCGTTAAGTCAACTAACGGTCAACTAATTTGATTCTTTATCAAAACCACAGGGACCCATTGTGATAAAAATTAAACCCTAAGGAGGAAAAAATAAAGTTGTGAAACCCAGGGAGGTATTAGGTATTTAACCCTAAAAATTAATTTGTTGGCAAAAAAATAATACTACAATTTTATTTTTTCTTAAATCATGTTTTACGTAAAACTGGAAGAACACCAGTGGAGAACCCCTAGCAAACCCAATTTTTTAATTAACTTGATTTCATTCGCATTTTTATTTATTTGAATTTAATATATATGTATCACGAATCCTCCTCTCAAAAAACCAATCCAAAAAATGAAAAAAAAAATACAAAAATAATAACTAAAATCAAATAAAAACAAGACAGCCAAATGAGACGAAAGCGAATTTGATACAAAATAAGAGAAATGTTTTTGAATTTTGGAGTTCCAAAGGTATTATATTATTTGCTACTTTTATAACACAACACATGTTTTTAATCACACGCATCAAGCCAGCATTTTATGGCACTTCGGAAAAAGTACCTGCAGTATTTAAGCCTTAAATACATTTATTTGGATTATATGTTATTTAAAACGCGACTTACGAAAATCTTACCGCGGTTTATGACTTACACTTTTACTTCAGAGCCTGATTTTAATAATTGTAATTTTAAAATTTGTATTTTTTAAAATTGTTACTTTTTAAAATTATATATGCGTTTGATAAAACATGTTAAATTTTTTTTATTTTTTATTAATTGAGTATTTGAATAATATTAACATATAATTACGATTTAATAGCCAAATTACTAATAAGGACATTTATTTATAACAGTAAAATAACTAACATGGTCTATAAGCCTTTATTTTTAACACCTCTACAAACAAAAGTATGACTTATAATTTCACATTAACTTTGAGCTTTCTACTTAGGTAATTATATATTGTTATATTCCTTGTTTTTATATGCTTTTTTTGCTTTATATATGTTTTGCATTTATTCTAATATTTAACCTATAAATGTGATACAGAAATAGTACCTACATATCAAATTGACGGAGCAGTAAAACAAACATCATACCCTAAAAAAATCCTGAAAAAAGGACCGTAAAAAATCGGCACTGCACAATAAAAAACAGCTATCACCAACGGTCACTGTGCACTGTACAGTAACAGATCACTGTGCAGCGCTGCACGGTAATCCAAAATCAACTTTAAAAAAAAAAAAAAATGACAATTTTTATTCATAAAAGCCCCATCAAACTATAGATTGCTCCCCAACTTTTATATAAACGCATATACAAAAGAAACAAAAAGGGGAAACTTTAGATTGCTCCCCAACTTTCAGCCTATTTCATAAATTCTTCTAAATTTTTAAAACTTTCACGTACCTTGAACTTCCATTTATTCTCACTTAAAATTTCTCACGTTAGAACTACATCATTTTGAACCCCAAATTTCAGCACCCACCCAACCCAAAACGGTTTCGTTTTGGGCATTAAAACTACCAAAAGTCAAAGTGAAAACAAATGAAAATTCAAGGGAGATTTGTGTAATTGGCTGAAAGATCGGAGGCAAACTAAAGTTTTCCCAAACACAAATCACAATAACACGTCAAACAATATCAAACCGCATAAACACCAAATAATGGAGAGCTTTACAAAAGCAAAAAAGTTCTATAAAGGTGAGATTCTTACCGGGAGCAAAGAGAGACGATGAACAACAGAAACAGCGAAAGAGCGGTGAGAAGATGAAGAGACGGATAGAGGAGGAAGAAAAAGAAAGAAACGAAGGGTTTTTATAATGTCGGTGAGTATTCTTGAAACAGACACTCATGACAAAACGTTGAAAGGCGTCTGAAACCGAGTTCAAAACCACAACAAAAAAGGCACCCGTCTGGGCCCACCATAGAAAAACACTAGCGCTTGATATGGGTACGTATAATCATAAATACTTTTTTTTTTTTTTTTTTTTTTTTTTTTTTTTGGGTCTTCAAAGTTCGTATAATATTGAGTTCAAGTTCGAATCGAATTAAACTGAACGAATATCGAGCAAATTGTCAAACACACTATTTTATTTATAACGTCCTAATAAAATATAACTATATAATTAAATATTTTTCATAAATTGTCTTTTATAATTTTTTTAAATTATCATCAAATCGAGCTGTTCAATGTTTTTTTCATTTCTTTTCTTTATGGCTTTAGAGATTATTATGAGATTTTATATTGAATTATTAAATAACAGTAACTCTTAAAATTTAAATAAAATATAAAATGAAATACTAATAACCTAAAAAAAAAAAAAAACTGATATTCTAATATTATAAATAAAACTAAAAAGAGTCAATTATTTGTTTTTCATCTTACATTATTAATTTCTAATAAGACTCGAACGTTGATAAAATAAAGAAAATACAGCTAAAGATCAAATTTTTCCAAAAAGGATTATCAAATTTATGATGACCAGATTAATTCTCTTTGTTTTACTTCCCTGTTTCACACTATTACTGTTGTTGCTGCTGTGTTTAGAAGTTTAAGAGATCCACTTAGGGATTAGGACACTATTAATGTTTGGTAAATCTTGCAAAATTCAACAAAATACGAACTTATCTGCTTAATTAACTACTGATATTTTTGAGCAATTTTTTACTAAAGTCTAGTACTAGATATTTCTAAGAACAGTTTTGTCAGTTAATCGGTGGCATTTGATATGAAATTACATCCAATAAATAAAAGTTACATATTTATTTATCCTCTTTTCTCTCTCACAATCACAATAAAAAGATATTTAAAAAAAAAGGAATATTAAGCCGACACTCTAATTAGAAATTTATTCACGGTAGTTTGGTCTACCACAGGTAAGCCAAATCATGGACAAATTGCCATGGCAAAGTCCACACATTAATTTCTTAGCTTCCAACACATTAATTTCTTAGCTTCCAAGTTTCTACTCCGAAACTTCTTGGTTGGGAAAGTCCACACGTTAATTTCTTAGCTTCCTAGTTTCTACTCCGAAACTTCTTGGTGGTCCTCGAAAGCAAATGCTTGTCCCACCGATCTATTCCCTTGTCATTATTTCCATTCCACAAAAGAACAGTAATCACGATTTTATATATAGAACAAAATATGTTTATTTATTAATTTTAATTTTTTGTTTAATTTATTTTTATTGAAATACAAAAGAACACTTAATTAAATACCAACCAAATTTTAATCCTAGCTAATTTGACTAATTTTGGGTTAAACCCATTATTAAATTATAAAATAACACTAACTCTTAAAATTTAATATAAATATAAAATTAATTACAAATAACTTAAATAAGACTAAATTATTTATTTTTCATCGCTCTTCATTTTTATTTTGAAACTTCTCAGTCGTTCTTGACAGTAATGGTTGTCCCATTTATTATTTATGTATGGTTTTGTGGTTCTCCTTACTTTACCTGAGTAGTCGTTGATGTCAATGCATGTCTCGAATTTTTATTTGCTTCACAATTTCTGAGTGGGCCATGATGTTTCCAACTTCGAACATCAAGCAGTTAAGTTGGTTTTTATGGAAATTGCCAGTTACTTGCTCAAGTTGTTGCTACCAAAGTCTTCTAAATTCTATCTTGGGTCCGTGTCATGCTCAAAAAACCCATAAAGAAACTATGCACCTCAAATTAAAGACTACAGAAGATGAGCTTAATTAGGCCAATTATGTCTTTAGTTTTAATTTGGAGATCCAAGCTTCATATATAAAAATAATAAAAAATGGTGATCCAAGATTATGCAAACACTGTTCCTGATTCTGCAGATTTTGCTCCCAACTACAATTCAACAACACAATCCCATTCGTCTCCATGTTTTCTGTGAACAGCAGCACTTCTTCCAGCTTTTGTGGATCTTCTACTGCTCTGCACCGCCGCACCTCTTGTCAGCCTAAGATAGAAATATTTCACATATTTCAACTGGTTGACCCGAGAAAAATAAAAAATGTCAGTCAAGATACTAAAAACTATAAACAATCTGGAAAGAGATGAACATTAATAAGTATAGATAACTTAATAAAAGTCATAAGCAAAGATTGTTAAACAATTACAAAATGTTACAAAACAGAACAGAACATTTTTAATAAACATCATGGCACTCATGGAGGAAAAAATCAATGGCAACAGATAACATATCATGCATCTACCATTCGCCTGCATAGGAATTGAATTAAAATAGCTATCAACCTTTTAAATTTTGAGCTCAGATGCTGCAAAAGGAAATTGATAAAGAAAATATAGATTATTAGCCAAAAAAAAAAAATTCCTACAAGCAACAAACTAAACAAACAGGAAACAATGGTAATGATCCACTCAATTGTCATTTTTTATACTAATTGTAGAAAAAGACACCAGACAAATAATTGTAGGGAAGATAATTGTATTTCTGATGTATATTCAATTGTACAATAGAATGGCCTATTTATAGTTAAATGAGGCCTTAAGAGAAAGGAAATACAATAATTACAAAATCACATAAAATCAGCATATTTACAATAATGAATATGGTATCAAATATTTCCGTAATATATTGAGAATATTACGGAAATATATTCTTCTAACGCCCCCCATCAAACTCAATGGGGCAAAGCCAACTTGAGTTTGGAGATAAGATCATTGAATCATCCCGGTGGATGAGCTTTGGTAAACATGTCCGCCAATTGATCTACAAAGGTGATAGAATGAAGATGTAAAATACCATGCTAAAGATGATGTCAGATGAAATGACAATCAATCTCGATATGTTTTGTGCGCTCATGAAAAATATCGTTATGAGCAATCTATATGGCACTCTAATTGTCACAATGAATAGGAGAACTAGTGGACTGAGGAACACCCATGTCAGACAAAAGCCATCATAACCAAAGAAGTTCAGATGTAGTGTCAGCAANGGTGAACCCATTTGGGGAAGCTGTTAACATCCTCGCTAATGCATCACTTCGCTACTAATGCCTCGCAGTTCGCTGCTAATGCTTCACAGTTCGTTGTTAATGCATCACTTCGCTGCTAATGCCTCACGTTGTGGTCTTTGCAGGCCGTCGGTGAGGGGAGAGGATAAATAGTGAAATGGGAGAAGAGAGAAAATAGCAGGTGAGTCGGCATAGAATGGGGAAAACTCTTCTGAGTCTAACCTAAATTTTTTATTTATTTATTTTTTAAAAAATAATTAATTTTTTTTAAAAAAAATAAAATCTGATGTGGCTTTGGCCACGTCAGATTTGGGCAGACACTGGGAGGACCCAAGTCTGCCGAAAATCTCAACTCTACTTTACCTGAGTAGTCGTTGATGTCAATGCATGTCTCGAATTTTTATTTGCTTCGAAATTTCTGAGTGGGCCATGATGTTGCCAACTTCGAACTTCAAGCAATTAAGTTGGTTTTTATGGAAATTGCCAGTTACTTGCTCAAGTTGTTGCTACCAAAGTCTTCTAAATTCTATCTTGGGTCCGTTCAAAAAACCCATAAAGAAACTATGCACATCAAATTAAAGACTACAGAAGATGAGCTTAATTAGGCCAATTATGTCTTTAGTTTTAATTTGGAGATCCAAGCTTCATATATAAAAAAATAAATAAAGAATGGTGATCCAAGATTATGCAATTACTGTTCCTGATTCTGCAGATTTTGCTCCCAACTACAATTCAGCAACACAATCCCATTCGTCTCCATGTTTTCAGTGAACAGCAGCACTTCTTCCAGCTTTTGTGGATCTACTACTACTCTGCACCGCCGCACCTCTTGTCAGCCTAAGATAGGAATATTTCACATATTTCAATTGGTTGACCCGAGAAAAATAAAAAATGTCAGTCAAGATACTAAAAACTATAAACAATCTGGAAAGAGATGAACATTAACAGGTATAGATATCTTAATAAAAGCCATAAGCAAAGATAGTTAAACAATTACAAAATGTTACAGAACAGAACACAACATTTTTAATAAACATCATGGCACTCATGGAGGAAAAAATCAATGGCAACAGATAACATATCATGCATCTACCATTCGCCTGCATAGGAATTGAATTAAATATAGCTATCAACCTTTTAAATTTTGAGCTCAGATGCTGCAAAAGGAAATTGATAAAGAAAATATAGATTATTAGCCAAAAAGAAAAAATTCCTACAAGCAACAAATTAAACAAATAGGAAACAATAGTAATGATCCACTCAATTTTGTCATTTCTTATACTAATTGTAGAAAAGACACCAGACAAATAATTGTAGGGAAGATAATTGTATTTCTGAGATATATTCAATTGTACAATAGAATGGCCTATTTATAGTTAAATGAGGCCTTAAGAGAAAGGAAATACAATAATTACAAAATCACATAAAATCAGCATATTTACAATAATGAATATGGTATCAAATATTTCCGTAATATATTGAGAATATTACGGAAATATATTCTTCTAACACCCCACCGTCAAACTCAATGGGGCAAAGCCAACTTGAGTTTGGAGATAAGATCATTGAATCATCCCGGTGGATAAGCTTTAGTAAAAATGTCCGCCAATTGATCTGCAAAGGTGACATAATGAAGATGTAAAATACCATGTTGAAGATGATGTCAGATGAAATGACAATCAATCTTGATATGTTTTGTGCGCTCATGAAAAACATCATTATGATCAATCTATATGGCACTCCGATTGTCACAATGAATAGGAGAACTAGTGGACTGAGGAACACCCATGTCAGACAAAAGCCATCGTAACCAAAGAAGTTCAAATGTAGTGTCAGGAAGAGCACGATACTCAGTTTCAGTACTAGATCGAGCAACAACATATTGTTTCTTACTGCACCATGAAATTAAAGAAGTTCCAAGTAAGAAACAATATCCAGTGGTGGAGCGACGATTAGTGGGATCACCAGCCCAATCAACATTAGAGTAGGCCCAAAGCTCAAGAGATGAATGAGAAGAGAAATGAAGACCATGAAACATAGTACCCTTGACATAGCGCAAAATACGAAGATCGGAAGCATAATGAGTAGATCGAGGTGCACTCATAAATTGACTCACCAAGTGAACAACATAAGCAATATCAGGCCGTGTAACAGTAAGATAGATGGGACTGCCAACTAGCTGCCTGTTGAGAGTAGCATCTGATAAAGGATCGCCATCCGTGGCTAAAAGTTTGACATTGGTTTCAAGAGGGCTGCTCGCCATTTTACTGTCTGTCAGACCTGCTCGGGAAAGTAAATCAGATGCATATTTAGCTTGAAAGAGATAATAAACATCATTCCTCGAAGTAACCTCAAGACCAAGGAAGTAGCTGAGTGTCCCTAAGTCCTTCTTTTCAAAATTTTGGCTAAGGAAGGATTGAAGAGCGCGAATGCATGAAATGTCATCACCAGTAATAATCATATCATCAACATAAAGAAGGATAAGGATAGTACCAGTAGCAGTAGTCCGAAGAAAGAAAGCTGAGTCATATGAACTAGAAACAGAGCCTTGTTGAGTAACCACATAACTAAACTTGGCAAACCAAGCACTATGAGCCTCCTTGAGCCCATAAAGTGCCCGACAGAGTCTGCAAACTTTGTGTGGTGGATGGTGATAGCCAGATGGAGGGTGCATATAGACTTCTTCTGTAAGATCACTATTAAGGAATGCGTTTTTAACATCCATCTGAAATAACTGCCAATGATGAATAGCAGCAACTACAAGTAAGGATGTAATAGATGTCAGACTAGCAACAGGAGCAAAAGTCTCCTCATAGTCAATGCCATACTTCTAAGCAAAGCTTTTCGTAACAAGACGAGCCTTATAGTGTTCCATAGATCCATATGCACGAGTCTTAATTTTATAAATCCACTTACATCCCATTGCAAACATCCCAGGAGGCAAATCTACCAGGTCCCATGTACGGGTTTTAGAAAGGGCATCTAGTTCATCAGACATAGCTTTTTGCCAAAGAGGGTCAGCACCAGCCTCACGATAAGAGTGAGGTTCGTGAAGTGTAGCAAGAATAGAAAAAAAAAATGATAATCATGGAGATGGGTAGGCGGTGCTCTTACCCTATTGGAGCGACGAGGTTCATGGGAAGGCTTGAGAGTATGTGATGCATAAGAAGGATCCATAGTCGAGTCAGGCAAATTAGAAGCAGCTATACAAGGTTCATCCAATGTGCTTGAGTTATCTGCAGATGATCCAGGAAATAAGACAATGGAGGGGTTAGTGAGGACATGAGAGTATGGGGAAAATGCATTTGACTGGTGAACATTTTATGTTTCCAGAACTCCACATGACAAGAGATCCGAAGTCTTTGGGCAATGGGGTCATAATAGCGATAACATTTTTGAGTGATGCCATAACCAAGGAAGCAACACATACAAAAGCAGGGTTCAAGTTTGGTACGCTCATGTGGGGAAAGAGTGACAAAACAAATACAACCAAAGACGCGAAGCAAAGAATAGTTGGGTGTGCTACCATACAAGCGCTCATAAGAAGTTTGGTTGTGAATATTTAGGGAAGGCACACGATTAATCGTGTGAACAGTAGTGAGAGCAGCCTCACCCTAAAAACGTCTAGGAAGTGAGGCAGAGATGCGAAAAGCTCTTACAGTGTCTAAGATGTGATGATGTTTGCGTTTTGCACGCTCTTTTTGTTGAGAAGTGTAAGGGCAAGAACGATGAGAGATGGTCCTATTTTGTTTTAAAAAATTTTGAAAAGATTTCTCATTATATTTCATAGCATTATCTGAACGAAAAATTTTGATGGTATGAGAAAATTGGGTTTGTACCACTTGATGAAAATTTTGATAAACTTGAGTGAGTTCAAAGCGATGTTATGATAAATATATCCAAGTATAACGAGAATAATCATCAATAAAAATAACAAAATAACGAGATCCGCCCTCAGTGGGAATAGGGGCAGGGCCCCAAATATCAGAATGAACCAAGTCAAATGGTGCAAAAGATAAATGTGTTTGTTTTCCAAGATGACAAGAAACACAATCAAAAGATTTTAAATCTACTAATCCTAAATGACCTTGAGATGCAAGGAGTTTGACACGTGGTAGATAGGCATGACCCAAACAAGAGTGCCATAAGCTGGAATAGGCATTGGATGTTATGACAGCAGCTATCAAGTGAGTAGGAGTCTACAAAAATGAAAGTTACAAAGGACGTCCAATCTTATGACCGGTCCCAATTAGTTGATCCGTTTGTGGATCCTACTCATCAAACACCCGTGTTAGAAAATGTCAACTCTAGACCTAGTTTACAAAGTTGGCCAACTGAAAGAATTTTTAATGACAATTGAGGAACAAGATATATGTTATCAACAGACAGATTAGGCGAAGAAATAGACCGAGTGTGACTAATAGGTAACCTAGAACCATCAACAGTATCAATGGCAGGGTTCGGAGAAAGGACAGACTTTTGGGAAAATAAAGTAGGATTAGGGGTCATATGATTACAGCAAGTAGAATAGTTAACCATGAATTTTTACTTGATGTGACGGACAAGGCAGTAGAGGAACGAGATAAAACCTAATGGATTAATGCCTCAACGTCAGATGCAATGAGAGTGGAGGTTTGAGATGGATTCTCAATGTAAGATGCAAGCGCAAAAGAACCAATTGAAACAACTGCAGTTGTCTGTTGGAAAGGAGCCCATGATTGGCATCTGTTTTAAAGCTTGTAGCAATTCGCAACAAAGTGACCAAGTTGTTTGTAGTAATTTCAAATTAACTTCTTGAAGGACGACTGTGGTGTGGATCGTCTAGAAGGAAATTTAGGAACACTCTGAAGTGCAACAGCAACGACCATATCAGGAGATTGTAGGTGCATAGTGGACCATCTAGTCTCTTCAGACATAAGTTTTGTTACAGCAGCTTCTAATATGGGAAAAGGAATACAGTGTAAGAGAGAAACCCAGGTGGATTTTAAAATCCGCACGAAGAGCCCTCATGAAATGCATAAACTTCCGTCGATACCAGCACTTTGTGAATATTTCAACATCTTCAGGATACTTCAATTAAGGATCTGCAGCGGATAATTGCTCCCAAATACTGTTTGAGAATGAAAATCAGCAATAAACTGACCTAGCTCCTAACATGTCTAGTAGAGTTTAGTTTCAATCAGAAACTCTAGTGAGGCATCATAAGAGCAATTGTATCGTTTTGGCCAGAAATTCCCAGGCAGCCTTTGCATTTCCAAGCTTGGGAAGCACACTGTGAATAGAAAGAACTGAAGTGTTGATAAACCAAGAATAATCCAATAATTTGCATTATCCCAATCTTCAAATCGACTAGCAAATTTGTAGGCTGATTCACCTTCTTTTTGTGTGGATGCAACAGTTTCTCCACAAACATAACGCCATAATCTTATCCTTCCAAAAAAAACGTCCATATTTTAAGACCATAACATATAATTGGAACCGTCTAAAATATTGTCAATGGGACGGACAATATTATCAAGATTAGTAGACTTTTTTTTTTTTTTGAAAGAAGGAAAATATTAAATAAATAAACTTAAGAGTAGTAATCCGGTGTGGTGGACTTCGTTTCTTCACAGAATTTCTGATTTTGAGCAACATGACCTCTACAATTTCCGTCACATACAAAAACAACCGCAACAAGCGTTTGGTGTGTTGTTGAAACAAAAAGAAACACGAAAAAGAATGCTCGAACGGACAAATAAAACTGTACGGACGGTGAACATAGGCTTAAAAGAGGCACAAAGAAAATGGTGGCTCAGATACCATGTAGAAAAAGACACCAGAGAAATAATTGTAGGGAAGAGAATTGTATTTCTGATGTATATTCGATTGTACAATAGAATGACCTATTTATAGTTGAATGAGGCCTCAAGAGAAAGGAAATACAATAATTACAAAATCACATAAAATCAGCATATTTACAATGATGAATACGATATCAAATATTTTTGTAATATATTGAGAATATTATGGGAATATAATATTACGAAAATATATTCTTCTAACATAAGTAATACAATATCTCCAACAGTCAAGATGCCCCCTACAAGCCTGCATTTTGCTTGACTTTGGGCTGGCTCTGTTGGCAGTGAAGTTTTTACTATCTATATTTGGAGACACTGCTTGGAGAATCCTCTTTTCTAAATAGTATGAGTTTACTCAACTAATCAATTTTGTAATATCATGAATCATTTTGCCATCCTGAGGAATTTCTCTTTTTCCATAGTAAGATTTAGTAGTTGAGATTATAGCCGCAAGTATCCATTTTTTGTTCACTATATGTAAAGTAAAATTCAATTAGGGGCAAACATCTTGATATTCACTTTTAATCATGCAGAGATGAACATAAACAGTCAAAAGAGTTATAGCAAGCATACACTCATACAATGATCAGGCTCTCCAAAAACGAAAGATTGCTAGCAAGTTTTACATCCACGAATAAGGTTTAGAGAAAGTCCACAATCGCAAATACAAGTGTTGATTTTCTATTTCCTTCTCTTATGACATAATCGGGGGAAAGAATACTCACAGTACATACGTAGCATCTTCCATGGAAACACTTTTCTACATTCCTTCTCCTAGACCTTCACTGCATGTTCCTCGCTTCATTCATGAGATCCCTACAAATTATGACAAAAACATTACAGATGGTAGGAGACATTTTATTCAAGTCAATAGATTATCATATCATGCTCGCTAATTTTTTCTTTGAATCATATCCTTCAGTCTCCTCACCGGCACATCAATCACTAAATGAACAAGGCAATATGCATGCTTACCCAATCCAATCAAAGTCGTTTAGCTGACAATACTATCTGTGACTCTTCTGCATACAAATGCTGGAAAATAAATAAAAAAAAAGCCAAAAAATTTATTACCCAAAAGAGTTAAAATTCGTCCCACAAAAAAATTACATGAATGTAAATTCCCTATGAAGACTTCGCATGAATGTAAAAACTACAAAAGGTTTTTCATAATAGCTATTATTTAATAATTGGAAAATGATCCATTTCTCAGCTTTTTGAATTCCTTTGGTATGGTTGATTTAGGATTATCTGGAAATCCTTTTACATGGTCTAATAAACGTCAATATCACCATCTTATCAAAGAACGTCTTGATCGGGGAATCGCCAACTCTCAATGGGTTCATCTGTTCCCCCATTTCACTGTGCACCACCTCCCTGCATAGAGCTCGGATCATAATCCTATTCTATTGAATACAGCTCCTTTGGATCTCTCTCTTCCGCGCCCATTTCGTTTTGAAGAATTTTGGACTTTTAATGCTACATAAAGTGCTCATGGCATAAGAATGAATAGTTGCAGCCACTGATTTAATGAGAACAGTGCGCCCATCTTGAGATAAGGTTTTTGCACGCTATCCCTCAATTTTCCTTGAAACTTTCCCCAATAAATCTTTAAACGTTGCAGATTTAGCTTTGCCAAAAGAAAGAGGTAAACCCAGATATTTGGAGGAAATTGAGGCTCTTTTGAATGGAAAAATACCACTAATACTATTAATAGTTGAAGTGGTGGTATTCTTACTAAAATGAATTGATGATTTGGAGATATTGATTGATTGTCCAGACCAACGGTTGTATAACTCCAAACAAGACTTGAGATGAATCGTCTATGAGGAAGTCGCTTTTGCAAAAAGGATAAGATCATTTGCAAATAAAAGGTGAGAAATTGGAGCACAGGTATGTTGATACCGGTGAGGAGAGCTTGTGAGTCTTGACGAATGAGCAGGCAAGATCATCTGCAAATATTATGTCTTCTTTAAATAATATTCCTTTTGACTCCCTTTGGGGAGCTAGAAAAATTAATAGAAATGCAAACTTTTGTGACCACTCAGTAGCACGTTGGGCCGCAGCCAAATCTCATTTTGGCAGCCTTCCCTTTTCCATCTCCTTCCACTCTCCCGATAGTGGGTTGATCCTTCTTTTTCTTTTTTATAGTTTTAGCTTCTTGTTTGTTTGCATGGTGGTTTCTTGGAAGGGAGGACATGTTTGCAAAAGTCCTAATCATGCTAGGGACGGATTTTAAAGTCTCGATTGAATAGAATCTATAAATAATTTTACATCATGAATTTTTTTACAAATTAAAATTCTTTAAAAAAAAATTTTTCCTCTTTTTAACGTTTTAATATAAGAAATGATAAGTATTCTCCTGATATTTTTTTCGTGTTCTCTTCATTTTATGTAAAAATTATTTTGTAAAAAAAAAAAAAAAAATTTGTTCTTATTTCTTTTACTTAATTTTTATAAATAATTTTTACTTAAAACTTAAAAAAATATTAAAAGAGCACATAAAATTATCCTCGGATATACTTGGTGTATATTGTTCGATAGTGGAGTTTTAGAAATCCGAAATCCATCTAAAATGGAGAAAATATTCAGTGAATCAATTGATTGAGCACACCGGAATTTCCATTGCAATTATTGAGAATCTACGTTCAGAAAAAAGGGCAGCAGACAAGTAATTAGCTGCATGGAGGCTCCTACTTTCTGTCAATATCAAGCCGTTCGATTATCATATGATCCAACGGCCCAGAATGGCTCAAAGACTTTAATAGCGTTTGTAGACTTGATTCCCACTTCTATATGGGGGGGGAGTGGAAATTGAAGCTTCTGAGAAGTCTTCGAGTCAACACACCCCCCATGCGTGTTGACTCCTTTCAATGGGAGAAGGATCCTTTCCATTTCAATGGGGGCCTCCCCCTTTCCAAAATTTCAAAAAGGCCGGGGGGGCGCCTACTTTCCTATAAAGTAAACAAAACGACCACCCGACAACATGAGCCATTGCTCCTCAGGACACCCACCCACCATCCACCAAGGGAGGCCTCTCACGCCGACCGACACACCTTGAAGAAAAATGGCGACTTTCCCCCACCTCTCCCTCCTTACTCTCTTCTCCCTCTTCCTCCTCACTCAGGGGAGATTAATTCTCAACCCTTCCGATCTCAAAGTCCTCTCCATCATTCAAAAAGACTTGGGCCTCAACGGTCACCAGCCTCACCTCTCTACCAAACCTTGCATGGCCGCCGGCGTATCCTGTGAGAGGAGACTCTCAAACAACAACTCCTATGAGCTCAGAGTTACTAGACTCGTCTTTAAGTCCCAACGGCTCACTGGGTTCCTGTCCCCGGAAATCGGACGGCTCTCTGAGCTCAAAGAGCTCTCTGTTCCTAACAACCAACTCGTTGACCAAGTACCATCCCAAATCGTTGACTGCCGGAAACTGGAAATTCTCAACCTCCAAGGCAACCAGTTTTCGGGGGAAATCCCAAGTGAATTATCCTCGCTTATACGCCTTCGAGTCCTTGATCTTGCTTCCAATAGATTTTCCGGGGACTTGGGTTTCTTGAAGTATTTTCCCAACTTGGAAAATCTCTCTCTTGCAGACAATCGCTTTACTGGGAAAATTCCGCCATCCATTCGTTCTTTCCGTAATCTCAGATTTTTCAACTTCTCTGGAAATCAATTTCTTGAAGGCTCAGCCCCATTGATGGACAGGCTCTCATACTCGGCATCCGATGTTCCAAAACGTTACATTTTGGCTGAGAATTCAACTGGAAGAAGCAACACATCAGCAGTTTCACCAGTTGCAAATAGAACTGGTTCTGCTGCTCCAGCTCCTTCTCCAGTGCCACACCCTCACAAACATAAAAACAGTAAGAGGAAGCTAGCTGGGCGGATACTCAGATTCCTGGCCGGAGCACTGGTAGGAATCATATCCGGGCTCATCTTTTCCTTGCTGCTTAGAGTCTTTAGACTGATCTGGGCTTTTGTTAAACGTGGAGGAAAGGAATCGAGCCCTTCAATCTACAGTCTTTTGATAAAAAAAGCAGAGGACTTGGCTTTCTTGGAGAACGACGATCAAATGGCTGCGTTGCAAATCATAGGACGAGGTGGGTGTGGCAAGGTTTACAAGGCTGAATTGCCTGGAAGCAATGGCAAAATGATTGCCATAAAGATGATAGTTCAACCTCCAATGGATGCAGCAGAATTGACCGAGGAAGACAGCAAGGCTCTACACAGGAAAATGCGTCAAATTCGTTCGGAGATTAACACCGTGGGTCTAATTAGGCACCGGAATCTTCTTCCTCTGTTAGCCCATCTGAGCAGGCCGGACTGCCATTACCTTGTGTATGAATTCATGAAGAATGGCAGTTTACAAGACTTTTTGAATGAGGTCTCGGAAGGCAATAGAGAATTCGATTGGTTTGCCCGGCTCAGGGTTGCAATAGGAGTGGCTGCAGGGCTTGAATATCTTCACATGGAGTACACCCCGCGTATAATTCATCGAGATCTCAAGCCTGCGAATATACTCCTGGATGACGACATGGAAGCTCGAATTGCTGATTTTGGTCTTGCAAAAGTCATGAGCGATGCTAACACGCATACCTTGTCTACCAACGTCGCCGGAACGTTGGGTTACATAGCGCCGGAGTACCACCAAACGCTGATGTTCAACGAACGATGTGACATCTACAGCTTCGGGGTGATACTGGGGGCTCTGGTGATAGGAAAGCTCCCTTCCGATAACTTCTTCCAGGAGACCATCGAGATGAGCTTGGTGAAATGGATGAGCTATGTGATGGCATCGGAGAATCCCAGACAAGCGATTGATCAAAAGCTTTTTGGAAATGGGTTTGAAGAGCAAATGCTCTGTGTCTTGGAGATTGCTTGCTTTTGTACCTTGGATGATCCAGACCAAAGGCCTAACAGCAAGGATGTTGGGCGTATGCTGTCTAAAATCAAGCATTAGCTGCATTAAGGAAACTGTTCTATGTTGTGTGCCGCACTTGGTTAAGCATGATGCCCATAAACTGAAGGATCATATTTACATCTTCTTTTTTCTTTTTTTGCTCTCAAAAATCTTAGCTTTAAATTATTCCACTTGATTCTCTCAGGATGCAACGGGAAAAATTATAAACAGCTTGGGAATCTGATCATTGTGATAGGCCTAACCGGAAATTTGATAAATGTCTAGCACGATGTATCATTAAAAAAGTTTTGCAGCTCAATTAGGTTTAAGTCATACTAACAGCAGTTCATCAAACAGATTAATTCTATATTGTTTATACACGTGTATATAAGTTAGTTTAGTTTGTTATATGAGTTAGTTTGTTAATCAAGTTGTTAACTTAGTTATATAGTTGAACAATTATGTAACTATCTTTCTTAGCTCATGCTCTGTTTCTCGAGTTACTAAACAGAGTATATATATATACTTGTAAAGCTTCGTGTTATTGCAATTTAATGAGAACAGTTCAATCTTCAATCTCATTTTCTCTTTAGGATTTGATATGGTTTCAGAGCTTTTCACCTTATGAAAGTTCATCAATGTCGATCCCAATTCCTGAAGCCATTCCCCTTTCTTCTTCTCATTCATCAAACTTTTCTCTTAATAACAATACCTCCGATTATTACTTCTTGCATAATGGTGATAATCCAGGATTATTGTTGTTTCCTCAACCATTAACTAGTGAGAACTACAATACTTGGAGTCGATCCATGAGCATGGCTCTCTCTGCCAAGAACAAGGTGCAGTTCATCGATGAACTCTTCTTCACTCATCCACTCTAAATGGACCTGAATTCAGAGTTTGGAATAGATGCAACGACACCATATCTTCATGTATTGTCAACATAGTATCGATGGACATTGCTACCAGTATAATTTACATCAATAAATTCCAAGATATGTACGTAGTTGAGTCTGAAGGAACGATTCTCACAGAAAAATGGACTAAAAGCCTTCCAGCTTTAGAAATCTATCTCTAGCTTATTGCGATTTGTGAGATAGTATGTTTATAAGCTCATACTTTACTCGTCTCAAATCTCCTTGTGATGAATTTGGTGAAATGCCCCAAGTTCTAGAGGTAGAGTGATCGGGAGAAATTGTAACGTATTCTTAATAAAAACTTTCTCATAAGATCACCATAGAAACATAACGTTACTAGAGTACTACTATCCCAAATACATATTGTGCTAGTGTACAATAATCTCATAAAAATACCGTTACACAATCTATGCTTATCCCAAGCGGTCTAATCCATAAAATGGAGTTTCAAAAACTTCAATTGCTACTACTTCTGCTAGTCCTCAAAGCAATAAGTTCAAGTATCCCCCAGGTACCCTTGTCCTCAGTACTATAATTTATAAAGCAATCTGAAAAAAGATGAATAGGGAGAAGGGGTGAGTTCGACAACTCAGTAAGTAGCCACAACACCAAATGCTATAAAACATGTTATACAGATTTTTATGTCATAATTTATGTCATGTACAACAATAATTTATAAAGCATGATGGTTGCAAAATGAGTAATCAGCACTTCCTTTTTTTTCTTTTCTGTCAAAATAATGACCGTTTGACCCTTTGGCCCATCGTTGTGAGTTTACCGTGACTGGCGCACGTTTGGCTTGTCCCGAAAGACTCCTTTGACTCATCATGTCGTCACAGGGGAGAGCTACCAGGTTGGAAACTCCCCTAGGTGAAGGCCACCTGGCCTGTAGCACACACCTTCTCGTAACCGTTGCGATCCGGCCGATCGTTGCTTCAGTGCCTCGGGGTTAAACATTTATTATTCATGAATGCACATATAACATTTCATATAATCTTGTAAGCTCATCTATATTTGTATAACATATCATGAAACCTTTATGAGCTTTTTCATTCATAATCGCATTCATGCATAATTCATTGTAATATGTAACATTTTTGTAATCATGTTATATGATTGAATAAAACTATGCATTAAAAATAGGAAGTGCAATTGAAAATCATGTAAGTGGATTTTTTATAAAATCCCCAACATTTTCATTTTCCAATGATTTATAATAAAATCTGTTGGGATTTTTGGTGTTGTGTCCCCTTACCTGACATCGCATGTCCTTAATTTGATTATGCATTCAACTCATAATCCCTACAATAGAGTAAAAAGTACCTTAATCATCAATTCTTTTATCCTTAACATTAAACCCCCACCATGCTTGATATATATGTCTCTCATAAAATTCTAATAATCAACTCAACTAAGGCCTCAACAAACATCCAAAATCATTTGACTATAATTAATAGCTTAAGGAGTCTATCAAGCCATAATATCGTTTTCATCATAAGCCACTTAATTTAACAACTTACACCTAATATTAAAAGCTTAGAAATATTTACAAAAATTACTCTAATTATAACTAATCCCTCCAAATAGCAATTCAAATATTCATACACTAAAAGCCTCAATTTAATTATATAAATTTAGCTTCATACTAAAACACCATAAATGATAAAAACGAAAACCCACTTCACAAAAATTGAGAAATGAGAACAGAAACTGGATGACACATTACCTACGCTGCTTCTAGGCAGGACTCGTGGAGATCTCATTAGAAAGCACAAATCAAACACAAGTCAACAATTACATCATTTTGCAAGAAAGATGAAGCTTATTTTCTTGAGGATAACTGGAAAGGAGAAAGGAAATGACAGCAGGAATTACATACCTTGCTGAGGATGATCGAGAAACTAGAGTCACAATTTTGGGCCACTTGATTTTATCTTTTTTACATTTTTGGTCAGAGTCTGAAGCTAAAAAAATTGGTTGAAAAGAAAAATTACTCAAGAGAGATAGAAATAGAGACTAAGCAAGAGAGTGTGAGGGCAGGGACAGGAAGAGACTCTTCCTTAAAAAGTTTGGAATCCCTCTTTCATTTGCAACGTAGCAACTAGCAAGCCAGCAATATTTCATTTTGATAGAATATGGATGATTGTGTGAAAAATTAAAATATATTAAGAAATTCTTTTGTTTATATGTTATTAAGACTGAATGGATACTAATTTTAATTTATATATATCAATTTAATCTTAAATCTTACTATGTTTTCCTGCCATTCATGATTTGGCCGTGCTAACGTCTGTGACCAATGACATTGCCAGAGGGTTTGGAAGGCTTGTGTGCCTGTGGAGAAGAAAAAATACATCTATTTTCTCTTAAAATTATACTTAAATTGCAATTTCTCTCCAACATTAAAAAGTTGTAATTGACTCCTCAAATTATTTAGCCTTTTCACTTAGTCCTATCATTAAGATTTTCTTTTCTCTTTTATCCCCAAAAAAAAAAAAAAAACTATTTTCTAGCGGTGGGTCTCCTCTCACTTCTTTTATTTAGTTTTTTATATTGATACAGTGGTATTATTGTCATTTTAGGTCATGTGTGATGTATGTGACGCATTTTTTTATTGAATTTGGGAGAAATCCAAAGTTTTTAAAATTTGGATGTACATTGCAATCTGGGTGTATGTAAAAGGAGAAAAGTGTATTAATAAAAGAGAAGCTCCAAAGATCTAATGAAAATCAGAAGGTCCAACTATATTAAGTGGAAGTTTCCCCTCCGGTCCGCATGCGACAGTTGTGGCTCGAACGCACTGAGCGTGGATTGTGTGAATCTCACGTGTTTTGTGTGAGCATGCTGCTTCTGTTTGTGGTGTGTGTGTGTGTATGTGTGTGTGTGTGTTTTTTTTTTTTTTAATTTTTTTTTTTATGTTGTTTTGGCTTTCAAGTTGAGAATGAATAATTTTTGGTATAAAGGCTTATCTCTCACGATCGGTTAAATAAAAATTTTGTTGTAGGGATATGATCAACTCATGTCTTAGATCTAGTCTGGCATGAGCAAATTTATGCCATAAATGAAGTTTGTACATAGGTGAGATCGGATGTTATAAATACGATTTGATTGTTAGATTTTTCAATGTATTTATAATTTTGTAACCACCTAATTTTTGCTTATGTTCTTAATAGCTTTATTCCGTAGTCTTGTTGGTAGACTTCAATATCTCACAATGACTCCGCCAAACATCTCTTTCAATTTTAATTTATGGCATCTCCTATTAAAGCAAATTATCATGCGGTTAAGCAAAATTCTTCATTACATTTATAGCACTCTTTCTCATGGCTTACAACTTCAAGCCCATGGTTCACTTGATTTATATGCTTCTTCATATGCAAATTGGCCTGGTTGTCTTCTTACTCGTCAAACGACTTCTAGGTTTTGCACATTTTAGGACCTAATTGTCTTTTTTGGATTGCGAAAAAACTACATATTGTCGCTAAGTCTAGCACCGCAGTTGAATTACTCTCCATAGCCTTTGCTTCAGCTAAACGTATATGGCTTGATTTTGTGCTACATGATATTTGGGCTTACTTTGGCTAGGCTACCTACACTGTATTATAATAATTTGAGTTATCTTTACCTTACCATCAATCTCTTTTTTCATGATCGCTTTAAACATATTGTAACGGATTATCACTATGTTCATAAGAAGGTTACTCTTGGCACACTTGTGACCCAATTTGTCTCTTCTTCAAATCAATAAGCCAATATGTTTGTAAACTGTTTACTATTAAAATGTTTAAAAAAAAAACCTTGTTCAACTAATGAATGATGTGTACAAGAAAAATTACAGTGGTCAACAATTTGTTGAGTATTATGTGTGTAAAGCATCCTAGAATTATGTACCTTTTTTTTTTTTTTTTTTTTTCTGGAAACCTGAAATCACAGGGGAGGAGAAAAGGAGCCATAATTGAAGTCTCCCCTTGTGGCGGATATCATAATCAGCATAGCTAGCACCTCCTTCATGTTTGGTCTAGGATGAGATTATACAATGTGTTGTTAAACTAAATGAAAATAAAAAATGAGAGGATGAGATTATACAATGTGTTGGATTTATTTTCTTTTCCCATATTTTCTTAACAACCAAACAGAGGAGAGAGAGATTAGTGTTTGTATTGGAGACCTGGCTCCACTCCTCACCGACTCAGGCTCCACACCTCTAATCGATGATTTATCTCTCACCCTCCACGCCGGTGATCGCTGCCTCCTTGTTGGATCGATCCAATGGTGCTGGTTCGTTCCATTTATGTTTCTTTTCCATCTTCAGGATTTTCTTAACAATCAATCTGTTAATTTTGTGGTACTTTTTTAAATTATTTTTTATTTTTAAGACACATGTTGTATTATGGGAGTGACATGGACTTCCGTTAATGGGGGATTGGCAAAAACTAACGGAAGTAGTGATTCTGTCTTTTCCCATATGCGAGGTGCTAAGTTTGTCATGTTTTAAAACCTAGGAAGGAAAAAAAAAAAATGTTAAAACCCAGGTACCAAAAAGGTTATTAACCCTAAAAATGAAAATGAAAACCAAAAGTGAGGCCAAAAGAAATAAATTGCTTTTAAAAACAAGCCTACGTGTAAACCAGAAAATAAAAGAAGAGATGGTAAAGTCCACTTAACCTCTTCAAACTACGACCCCAATGACAATTTATCCCCAAAATGATCAATTGGGACAATTTACCCCTTAAACTACTAAAATTATGATAATGTACCCCATTTTTAACAAAATGACAAAATTTCCCTTACTAAAAGAAAAACAAAATACTAAAATTTATTTTTATTTTTCAAAAATTTAAGGGTATTTTTATCTTATTGACAATTCTATAGGGGTAATTTCGTTATTTTATTAGCATTAGGTGTACATTATCATTGTTTTGGTAGTTTGGAGGGTAAATTGTCGTAATTGATAGTTTGAAAGGTAGATTGTCATTTGAATGGTAGTTTGAGGGTACCCTTACTAAAATAAAAACAAAATACTAAAATTTAATTTTTTTTTTCAAAAATTTAAGGGTATTTTTTTCTTATTAAAAATACTATAGTGATAATTTCGTTATTTTATTAGCATTGGCGGTACATTATCATTGTTTTGGTAGTTTGGATGGTAAATTGTCGCAATTGATAGTTTGGATGATAGATTATCATTTGAATAGTAGTTTGAGAGGGTTAAGTGGACTTCATCCAAAAAGAAACCATGTATACGCGTGGGGCCTAAACGTGGAATGCAACAAAAGAGGAAAGCATGGTCTCTTACTCTCTTAATTCGATCAAGTGAATCACGTGAGAAGAGAAAAAGTAAAAGGGAAAGATGGGAAGATATATAAATCCATAGAGCATGAAATAAAGGAAGAGAAATCTGGACTCTTTGTGATAGCTAGGCAGCCTGATGTGAAAGAATGAAAGAAAAATGAAGTTTTCTTGAGCGTCTCATAAAAGAAAAATATAAAGAAGGAAGAGCGCCGTAGTGCATAGAGGAGAACAACAATAACAACAAAAGACTACGGAGATTTGTCCATAATATTTAAATTCTCTCTTTTTTATATCTTTTTATTTATACGTTGTCATGTATTTTAATATTATGAGTGGCTAAGTTTTTAATCAGGGCTAAGGATAAAGTCTAGTATTTTTATTATTAGTTATTGAGAATATTAATGTATTTGTCATTTTTCACAAATTAATGAGTGAATATTGTGGATGATTTTTAATGTGAGAATAATTTCATGTGACAAGTTTATTTTGATTCATTATAATTTTTGTATATATCAAATGCTTACTTAAAGATATATTGAATGCTTAATTTATTTTAAGGTAAATATATAATAGCACATTGGGTTTACCCTTCAAAATGTTAAAATGCATAGGTTTTTTTTTTAGAAAATTTACTCTATGGGTCATTAAAAACTACAATAAAATCACTGCCGTCACTCTTTTCCTAACGGCCGTTTACTGGGATAAAACGCACCATTTTGATTGTATTAAAATATTAATTTTTTAAAATTAATTTTTAAATCTAAAAATAAAAATAATTTTTTTTTAAAAAAAAAAAAGAAGAAGAAGAAAAAGATAGAGAACAGTGGTCACAAGGGTGGCCGTTTGGCCTTAGGGGGTGGTCCGGCCACCCCCAAATTGCCAAAAACCAAAAAAACAAAAACAAAAACAAAAATGGGTTTTGGGCTTTTGGGGGTGGCCGGACCACCCTCAAGGGCCTGGGGGTGGCCCATACAGTCGGTATGGGGTGGCTGAAGCCACCCCAAGCCCTTGGGGGTGGTCCGGCCACCCCAAAAGGCAAAAAANGGCCACCCCTGCCACTCCTGTTCTCTCTCTTTTTCTTTTTTTCTTTTTTTTTTTAAAAAAAATTATTTTTATTTTTAGATTTAAAAATTAATATTTTAATACAATCAAAACAGTGCGTTTTATCCCAATAAACGGCCGTTAGGAAAAGAGTGAGGGCATGGATTTTATTGTAGTTTTCAATGACCCAATGAGTAAATTTTCAAAAAAAAAAAAAAAAAACTATGCATTTTAACATTATGAAGGGTAAACCCAATGTGCTATTATATATTTACCCTTTATTTTAACATGATTTAAATCAGATTTTTGTTCCTCATGCTTAATTGTTCTATCTTCGGACTAGAAGAGTTGATTCTCTACCTACCTAGTTGAGTTAATATATATATATCGGGAATAACTTCAATTCGATCAAGATAAAAAATTCTTGTTTTTTGCCCACCATTCACAAGCTAACACTTCAGCTTAGCACACAAAATCAAAATAAGAACAAAATACTATATTATTCCTCTCACATTGACCTACTGCCCACCTCCGCGGGAAAACGCCGCCCACTTTCGCCTCTGTTTTCGTTGGCCCTGTGGGGGTGGCCACTAGCCAGATCTATGGTGCCACGTAGGCCACCCCATATGGCCTGCGATGGCCGTGCCAACCACTCCCGTGGTGCGTAGCCACCCCATAAGGCATGGGGTGGCCACCCCAACTCCTCCCATCTGGCTGCTTTCATATATGATTTAGGCCCTGTTTGATAAACCGGTTTGGGGTTGTGTTTGCACTGTGCAGTAAAAATATAATTTTACCCTCAGCCACAATCAGACGCTTTCTCCCTCTCCAATATCATTTTCTGCCATACCCATCCTTCTCTAGCGGAACACCCCACCATTCCCCTAGATCACAACAATCATTCCAAAAATTTTGGCCAATTACCGCAATGGTTTTCAACCCAATATTCAGGTTTTCGAGTTTATTAATTCAAACATAAGAAAAGTCTGAAAGAAAACCCAATTTGCCACCCATCACGCACAAAGTGGAAGATCATCGTCTTCAGGAGCCGTGGATGATCGATCTCTGTTGCCAACGCCAAGAGCATCGGTCTCCGTCTCAAGAAAACCCATTACCCAAACTGCCCGACCCTGAGGTTGTAATTCCAACTTTGTCCTCCGAAGAGGACGACGAGATTATCAATTCAGTCGTCGGCGGTACAATCCTGTCATACTCGCTGGAATTGAGGCTCGGGGACTACAAGCGAGCGGCTTCGATTCGGAGAGAAGCGTTGCAGAAAACCCAAATTAATTCTCTGATGCACGCCTACCTTAACCTAACTGCAGAAAACTAGGATGAGGAAGAGGTTGCCGAGCACGGAGGTGGTGCACGGCAAGAACCCGTACGTCTGGTTGTAGCAGGAATCCGCCGTAGAGAGGCCGTTGAGGGCCAGGTAGGGTGAGGCGTGGACCTGATGGAATCGAGGCTCGAGGACTTGGTTAATAAGAAAGGCTCTGAAGGCTTTGAAGCCGTCGGTAGTGGGGGAGGGAGAGGCGCCGCCACTCTAGGAGAGGGGCGTGGTGGGGCTGCATCTGGTGAAATCAGCTTCCTTCTTCCGCAAAATGGCATCACATCTAGGCCTGGACCTGGGCTGCCTCAAACCCCACCTTGGCGGAACCACCGCTCTAGGCCACGACTTGGGTGAGGGCGAGGACGCCGCCGCCGCCGCTGCCACTTGCGACTGCTTGAGCCCCACCAGCAGCTCCACCACCACCTCGTCATCTGTCATCGCCGCCCTTACCCACTCGTCCCTAGCCATCTTCGTCTGCGCGTCTCTGAGAAAGAGATATGCTATTGAGAAAAAGATAAAGAGGAGTGGCGGATGAGAATGAGACTTGTAGAGAAATAGAAACCATGGATGAAGAGAACAAGAACAAAGAGGGGTATTTCGGTGATGTGTAGAAGATTTATTAAGAAAAAGACAAAAAAATAAACAGTATAAACCCAAACAGTAACAACACAAACCGGTTGTCAAACAGGCCTTAGTGTTTTGTTCTCACTTTAATTTTTTTATTTTTTCTTGAATTGATGACATGTCACATGTTGATTGGTTGGCAACAAACCCATGGCTTTTGCCAAGACCGTATAACAGTAGCTCTCATATATCTCAAATTTTTGTTCCTCATGCTTAGTGTTTTCCATTAATTTTTTCCAATTTTACTTTTATTAATTTAGTGTAGTTAATTTAATTTTAGTTTACCTTTTAATATGGTTATTGCTTTAATTATTTTTTATTCTATTTAGATTAATTATATTGTTTAATTTTATTTGTGTTTTCGACAACTACTTTTTCTATTGAACTAGATTATGATTCTTTTTAGAATGCTAGAAATTAAAATATATATATATATTACTTTTACATTTTATATATAAAAACAAACAAACAAAACAAAAAGGAAACTTACCAACCAATTACAAATTAAAACGCTGACAAAATTTTGCATTTTGTAACTTTTGTTGACGCACAAACACGAACAGATCATTTTTATTTTCTACTATTAAGACCAAAACAGTCAACATAGCCGCCCTACCCGCCACTAGCTTGTAATTTCCATTTACTTTCCTTTTCCAGATCGAAGAAAGGTCTCCGCATCTTAATACTTACGTTTTCATGAATATGTAACCTTCCTGTAAATTCAAGTATTGAATTCTCTCTCTCTTTTAAAAAATTTTTAAAAAAAAGGCCCAAGTAGGCCAAGCAGAGGGAAGTGGATCCTTTCCACCGACAATGGGAAAAGAGAAGGGTGGGGGGAAGGAGGGTTGATGGGACTGGAATGGGCTCCTCTCCATTTCAAAGGAAATGGATAGGAGCCGGTTGGGCAAATTTTAAGGGTAAAATAGTCTTTTCACTGAAAAAAGTTTCAGTGAAAAGACTATTTTACCCTTAAAATTTGCCCAACCGGCTCCTGTCCATTTCAAAAGAAATGGAGAGGATCCTTCTGCGATGGGACTGCGGTCAGAAAATGATCTGGTTGTGGCTTATTGTGCCACAACGTGGACACTGAAATTTGCACAAATGTGGAGAGAGAGAGAGAGAGAGAGAGAAAGAGAGGGAGATGAGGAAATGAATATAAAAATGTGTGAAAATGAGATAGGGAGGAAGATTGTTTCTCCAAATATTGAGTAAAAATCTGACAAGAATTATAAAAGAGAATGAGAAGAGCGCTTGATAAATGAAGGTTTTTGTGAATTTTAAACAAAATTTGGCTAAACATCACATTCAGAGAGGTAATTGTGGATGTTCTAAGTAACATAAATAATTGTATTTATTGGACCAAAGTATGTTAATAAGTAATACTAATACTTCATTATAGTCCTCAAAGGTTATTCAATCGGCTGTGAATCACGCCTAATGAAGCAGATGTCATTATTTCGAATCTCCTCTTCCCCTTCTATTGTGTGGACGTGTCAAAAAAAAAAAAAAAAAAAAAACCTTCATTATAAGTAAAAATAAAATAAAATAAGATTTATTTAGTCTTGTGATTAGCTATTTCAAAAATACCGTAAAATTTACATATTGATCTACTTCAGAACTAATCTTTGATGAGTAATACTACATTTACTCATACTTCTATATATTAATTTTTTTCACACCGATATGTGACTTTTAAAATTACCATTAAATATGATATGGATTTTTATTGGATTTTAATCTAATGAAGGTTTTAAAATCCACCTATAGTGTAGGAAAATGAATAAAGATGTGAGAATAAGTGTAACATTACTCATCGTTGATGGCATTCCAATTACCCTTCACCTGAAGAGGGGCAATTGATTGCCCCTTGTATGATGAGGGGAAGCCTCTCTCGAGAAATGAGGGGCAGTCGGCTAAACCTCTTTGAACAATGGGGGCCATTACTCACTAGTAATTAGAGCACTTACAATGGCTTAGCCATTTTTTACTTTTATCTAAAATAAATAAGCAAAATACTACAAAAAGTCATGTACATTGGATTATGCATCTCAAATGCAAAATAAATTTTTGTTGATATGTGAACCGTGTAGCGGCATTGTTCACACACCCATCTCATTAAGAGCATTCACAGTGGTTTATGTATATTTTTATGCAAAATGGTTCATCAAAACCCACTTTATCTAGTTTAGCTGATGAGTTTTAAAAGACACCACACATTCAGTTATCTTCTTTTTTTTATCTATATCATTTAAATTTTATTATTTTTTTATAAGGATTGTAGTTTTCAGATCATATTTTTCAACTTTTTGAAAAAAAAAAGTTGAAAAATATTTTCATATTTTTTTGAAAATTTTGGGAAAATAGAGATGTAGAAAGAAATAGTAGGAGAAAATAAAATAACTCTTGTGAATAGTACCGCTACATGTACCATTTTTTTTTTGCTAATCCAATGTGGGGGTTCTTTTACAAATTTGATTAGCCATTTTAGATAAAAGTTTCATTTGACTCCTCCATTGTGAATACTCTAATATCCTATTTGATCTCTCTCCACATCTCTATTTTCCCAAAATTTTCTCCTACTATTTCTTTTCCACGTCTCTATATATTTTTTCCAAATTTTCTCATACTATTTCTCTCTCCACTTCTCTTTTTTCCCAAAAGTTTGAAAAATATGATCTTTAGGAAAAATACAATTCTTATAAAAAAATTACAAAAAATAAAGTTTAAATGATATAGATAAAAAAAAATTAAAAAAATAGATAATCAGATGTATGGTATTTTTTAAAACACATTAGCGAAACTATATAAAGTGGTTCAATTAGCCATTTTGCATAAAAATAAACATAAACCAATGTAAATGTTGTAAGAACAATTGGCTATCCATTGTAGGGGGAGGGAGATCGCTCTTGATAGATGAGGGATGATCCATCACATTAGTCCTTTTGTTTTTAATTTAAAGGTAAAATTGAAATTTTACAATAAGTTGAATCATTAACCATGCCACATGTTAATCGAGTATTAGTTGTAAGGTGGATTCAAGTGTGCATCAAATAATTTAGAGAAATGCTAGAAGTTAATATATATATTTTATATTTGTCACATATTCTCTTACAATTAACTATTAGATTTGTAGATTTATATGAGGTCAGTAGTGGATCCCACAAATCTAATAATTGATTTATTGAATTTATAGAAGAATATGGGTTAAATATGTGAAACTTATTTACCCTTACCATATCTCAATAATTTGTATCAAATGGCATTAACACGGCAGGCATGCAATTGGTACCTTTGCGAAGACTAGAAAATAATTTTCCCCTATAAATCAATATTAAAAAGAAGGGAAGAAAACTAAGAAGCATTTGTTGCAGGTTTGGTTTGGTCTATCTGCGGGCGCTGCCATTCAACGACAAGAAGAAGAAGAAGCAGAGGAAGTTGAACAGCATGTCGGACGAGGAAACTGACTCAAGATCCGTTGCGTTAATCATTTTCTTAATCTTGATAACAGGTAAGAATCCAAAAAAATTTCAGTCTTGTCAGGAAATTCATGTATACCAGCTTCAATCGGTTGGCTCTGTTTCAAATTCACGAAATCATGTATTCTAATACAATTTTCTTGCTCATCCTCGTCTCTCATGGCATCCAAAACCTCTCATGAAAGCTTTCAAGCATATATAATCAGACTTCCAATCCAACCACGTTTTTTTTTTATTATTATTAAGAGCAGTATTTTCACCACAGTTAAGAAAAAGAGGATTTGATGGATCAATGGAACGATTGTTTGAAATGAAATGATGTTTGGAAGATTAGAAGAAGATGTAGCAATTATCTCCTGCTATTGAAGAGAGAATAAAAGGAGCTTCACAAAAACGTGAAAGTCTCTGATACCGTGTCAAGTTCTCCTAAGATGAGGAGAAACAGAGCAAGCTCTGCTATGCGGATGAAGAACAGAGCGATGCGAGCTAGAGAGAAAGAGAGAGAGAGAGACTGAACAGGAAACCATAAGAGAATCAATCAAAATGTCTTCTTTGATTAATCAATCTCAAGCTACAATAAGAATGAAATGTACTTCATATACTGATTACGTTGAACTTTCAGTTGACAGAATGATAACTGTTTAAACCAAATCAATACAACTGTATTAACTACTTGAACTATATTTATAACTGAAAATTGGTAGTTATCTATGTACACGTGTGTGCAACTCTTCATGTTCATGAGTTTCTTAATATCAAACGTTGTCGTTTCTTTTAACGCCGTAGTTGACGTTCGCCTCACCGTCCCTTATTTCTGGTCCATATTTCAAAGTTTTGTTTTATGGGTGGCTGAAGGAAGTGTGCTGGGTATGGGAGTTTTGGGTTTATTTTCTTTCCGAGTGTTTGTTTGTTTGGGGATTTTGGTTTGAAGTTATGTGAGTGATTTTATTTTTATTCTGAGTTTTCGCCGAATGGGTGTTGACTGAAATTTGTGGATTTGTTTTTCGGTTGAACAACAACCGATCATTGGTCATGGTGATGGAGGGGATGTTTTTGTTCAAAATTAATTATTTGATTTTACAGGTGTGCTTGTCGCCGGAGATTCTCTGGACACGGACAGAGATGTCCTGCTAAACCTGAAATCATTTCTCGAAGAAACCAATCGCGTAAACCAAGGAGGATACTCCCAGTGGAACGGGCACAGCCCGGACAGCCCCTGCGATTGGCCGGGAATAATATGCAGTTCAAACAATGCGACTACAAGGGTCACAGGCATCAAGCTCCCGAACAGACAAATCGCCGGCGAGATTTTCGGAAACTTCTCGTTGCTTTCCGAGCTCTCACACCTCGACCTCTCCAAGAACACTATCAGCGGAATGATCCCGGGGGACTTGAGCCTGTGCCGGAATCTTGTGTATCTCAATCTGTCACATAACATCCTTGAAGGCGAGCTGAACTTGCCTGGATTGAAGAACCTAGAGAAGCTTGGCTTGTCTGTCAACAGGTTTTGTGGGGAGCTACAGCTGAGCTTCCCCTATATCGGCGAATAATTTCACGGGTGGGATCGGTGGTAGCTTCGATGATTGCTTGAATTTGCAGTACTTGGATTTGAGCTCAAATAAGTTCAGTGAGGAGTTGTGGAATGGTTTTCCAAGGCTGCTAAAATTTTCTGTCTCGGAAAACCATCTCACAGGGCCTGTTTTGTCGGATTTGTTCACTGAAAACTGCAGCCTGAAAATTTTAGACCTGTCGGAAAATGTCTTCATTGGTGGGGTTCCGGTGGAAATATCAAAGTGTCGAAATCTGGAAATTTTGAATCTGGCGGGGAACAATTTTACTGGGAAAATACCAGCGGAGATTGGATCAATTTCGAGGCTTGAAGCTTTGTACTTGGGGAGCAACAACTTTTCCAGTGTCATCCCTGATTCGCTTCTGAATTTGAAAAACTTAACCTTCTTGGATTTGAGCAAGAACAATTTTGGAGGAGATATACAAAAGATTTTTGGGAATTTCACGCAGATTAGGTTTCTGGTATTGCATGGGAATTCATATACTGGTGGGATAAAATCGTCAGGAATTCTCAAGCTGCCGAACGTTTTAAGATTAGACCTGAGCTACAACAATTTTTCAGGTTCACTACCCATTGAAGTCTCTGAAATGCCAAGTTTGATCTTCTTGATCCTTGCTTACAATCAATTTTCTGGAAATATTCCATCAGAATATGGAAACTTCTCCCGCCTGCAAGCCCTTGACCTCTCTTTTAATAGGCTTAATGGATCAATACCGCCCACCCTTGGTAAATTGAGCTCGCTCTTATGGTTGATGCTTGCAAACAATTCTCTAACGGGTGAAATTCCTCTGGAGTTGGGAAATTGCACAAGCTTGTTGTGGTTAAATCTTGCCAACAACCAGCTCTCAGGAAAAATCCCACCTGAATTGACGAATATTGGTAGAAATGCCACTGCTACTTTTCAGACTAATATCCGGCTAAGTACCCGGATTATTGCCGGCTCAGGGGAGTGTTTGGTGATGAAGAGGTGGATTCCAGCAGACTACCCTCCTTTCAGTTTTGTGTATAACATCCTCACAAGGAAGAGTTGCAGAAGCATATGGGATCGGTTACTTCAAGGATATGGTCTTTTCCCAAAGTGTGTGGCCGGTTCATCGGTCCGAACCTTTCAAATCTCCGGTTATCTTCAACTAAGCGGGAATCGACTTTCCGGCGAGCTCCCTCCAGATATTGGCAAGATGCAGAATTTCACTATGTTGCATCTGGGTAGCAATGATTTCTACGGGAAAATCCCTCCTCAGATCGGACAGATGCCACTTGTAGTCCTCAACATCTCCAGGAACAATTTCTTGGGTGAAATTCCCAAAGAAATCGGTGATATTAAATGCTTGCAGAATCTGGATTTGTCTTGGAACAACTTTTCCGACACGTTCCCGGCGAGCTTGGACCGCTTAACTGAGCTGAGCAAGTTCAATATCTCATACAATCCATTTATCTCTGGCACAGTTCCAGCAACTAGGCAATTTGCAACGTTTGAGAAGGATTCCTATCACGGCGATCCCCTGTTGCAACTTCCAAAGTTCATGGACAACTCCACAGATGATTCCCCCAAGAGCATGGCTCGGAAGCCCAAAAGGCGTACAAAATGGGCTGAATTTTTGGCGATCTTAACTAAGATCCTAGCATTCTTAATAGCTGCGATTTTATTAGTCATGGTGTTCTTATTGGTTTTATCAGCCATAGTATTGATCAAGATTTAATCTACAAGTTTTTCAATTATTTGAAGAGTGGCATACGGATTCATCACACATATTAAATCCCTTAAACATGATACAATGTTCTTGAATTTTAATACATTTGCCTTTTACATCTCCAAACTCGCAATGCGGTGGTTTTGTTCATGATATATTATAAATTATATTAATACATCTTCCCCTCAATTTTTCTTAAATTTATCATTTAAATATGTTTTTTTTCTTAAAAATTATTTAAATATTCTTTCAAGAGTACAAGAAAAAACAAAATATGAAAGAAAATTCAATGATATCAGCTACATTGCAAAACGTCAATACATCCACGCTCACTAATAACAGCAACAATAAAATACAAGAAACTGAAATAAACTCATCATCCTCCACACGACGCCTGTACATCCTCAAGCACGACGGACTCTAATCCTCCAACTCTGCTAGAATCTACTAGATTTGCAGAACAAATAGGTGGTCTACAGGTGGAAAGAAAGACAACTAGTTAAGTCCACAACTTAGTATGTGAAGTACCTCGGAACTAAGCTCATGTTGTGAGCCTAATCTTTAATGAAATAAAAGTAAATAGAAGAAATAGGAACCTTATGAGTAACATGAATCTTACCGCATTCAATTTAGAAATCTGTTGTCTCTATAATTACACTAACACTAAGAAAATAATGAGTTTAATAAAGTAGTATGGCATAATCTTAGGCTCCGTTTGTGGAGAAATCCTAAACAAGCAGCACCTTGAAGGGCCAAAAGCATGGTTTCTCTGGTAGATGCTTTTTAGAAGGAAAAGAGGGCCAAACAGATGATTTTCTTAACAGATCATCTATTTGGCCCTCTTTAAAGTCATCTTTTTGGGCCTCTTTTCCTGCTGAAAAGCATGTAGCCGAAGGCCATGCTTCTGACCTTCAAGATGTTGCTTGAAATTATATTCACACGGACACCAAAGTTTACACAATTTACACCACTTCGGCTGGTTTGGGATTTCTCCACCACCTTTTCCAGATTCCAACACTTGCAGTTTCTCCCTGTGCCTTGCTCCTTGCAAATGTTGCTCTAACAAAGTCTCAGTCACGCATGATATATCACACAATTCACACCATTGCAGCTGGTTTGCTTTCTCTCTTCCATATTTCCTGGTATGTTCCAATTCTTCTATCTTTTCCTTGTGTTTTCTTCCTTCTACGTGCTGCTTGAGATTAAAGGCACCTGAGCAATGCACTTGGCACACCTCGCAAAATCCGTTATCTGCCTCATTTCCAGGTATGACAATACCATGAAATGGTTGGGGCTGTTGAGGTGGCAGGTATTGGAGGCAGGTAGTCAGCTCTTTTCGCTTTGCCCCCAGAAGACTTGTGCTCTGAACTGGACTTGAACTTGGTCCATCAGCTGGTGTTAGATTGGGGCTAGGACTTGGATGTGAAGGTGGCACCTGATACAAACGATTATAGTAGTTCAGAAGAGTACAAATACAACTGAGCTGAAGAACTATGCTCAAGCAATTCATCTACTGAAGAAATCCATCACATGTAAAGCAAAAACATTGAAGAGAGGGAGAAGATAACTTCGAATAACTTATACCACTCTGCCATGCAAAATTCAGTGCATACGCAAACCAAATTCGAACCAACAAACCACTGATTAACTAGATCAAATCGTATAGAAATCAAAGATCTAGTAAGCAATTGTATAGCTAGGAACAGGAAATTAACTCCGACTCACCGACTAAAATTTTGTTTTTTGTTTTAGCAACAAAGAATCTCTGCTTACCATGTGATGGGTGTCCTTTTTGGCTAGGACAGATCCACATAAAGGCACTCTTTAATATAGACAATAAACATATATGATAGCATTTAATAATCTGGGACTTAACAAACAATATAAGTAACAGAGATACTAAAGATTTTTCCGAATGAACCTTTCAGCACAATGCTCATGCATTTTCTGAAAAAGAAGAGGGGGTAGGAGGGGGGGTTGAAAATTTTGGTTGACAGAGCAGTCACAGGTTGTATATCAATCAAATCAATATAAGCCATATCTTCAACTAATTTCAATTACAACCTTAAATGCTATGTAAGTCATTTATGTCTTTGAATAGAAGTCTGTTTTCTAACAGGGAAAAAAGATATTCACAGTGGAAACCAGAAAAACAATCTGTTTTAACTTTAGGGTGCCTGAGAGAAAAGACAGTGGTTGATTCATCAAAAAAAAAAAAAAAACAGAAGAAGAAGAAGAAAGAACATTGGTTGAGGAAAAGGAAAATAATCCAGCCATCCGTTTGAATCCTCACCTCCAAAGCCAAAGGCATAAGATCATTATCTAAGTTCAACTGCAACTTAGATACTTTCCTCCTATAAGCTTCCTCTCTTTGGATAGCTAGTTCTAAAGACATAATATTATCTCTTCTCTCTCCTGCCATTTCATATGTAGTTGTTCTCCACAACACGTTGCTTTCAATGTCTTTGTGATATACTCAGTCCATATACCCTATCAAGATGATTGGCCAAAGAGCAATTATAATGAGCATCATGTTAATCATAGATTCAGGAAACTCCAACATGCATTGTTTGAAAAGCAAAGCAACAAAGGAGTGTCATAATTCTTAGATAAAATGACTGAAAACAAAGCAACAGAAGTTTTAGACAATGAAACAGTAAAGCAATCACAATACTTAAAGACATTGCATTTCCATCAAGAACTAAAAGATCGTGACTTTGTGACCGTGATCCATGTTTATATAGAAAGCTAGTGACTTAATAAATGGAACCATTCATATAGATGTGAAGCCCAAGCATAGCCATGAATATGTTAACCTTATAAAACAAGCAAGGCCATTGTTTATCACAAATTCAAAATTATAATAATAATAATAATTCCTTGAAGATCATATTTTGATAGGGGATTTTATTCTGTCAAAAACAAATATTTATTTGATATATACTCTTAATAGCTATAGAATAATAAACAAGTGCTAACTATTGATGCTAAAACTAATGAAAATCAGAATGCGAAGGGAAAAGCAGACTAGGAAGCTAAATCAAGGCAAAAACTGAATAAAAGCCACTAAAAGGGCACAAATCAAACACAGCCCAGCCATTATTTCAACTGGAAAGTGTATATAATCACATAAAGTCGCCTCCTTTTCCTGGAAAACGAAAACCCACTTCACAAAAATTGAGAAATGAGAACAGAAACTGGATGACACATTAACTACGCTGCTTCTAGGCAGGACTCGTGGAGATCTCATTAGAAAGCACAAATCAAACACAAGTCAACAATTACATCATTTTGCAAGAAAGATGAAGCTCATTTTCTTGAGGATAACTGGAAAGGAGAAAGGAAATGACAGCAGGAATTACATACCTTGCTGAGGATGATCGAGAAACTAGAGTCACAATTTTGGGCCACTTGATTTTATCTTTTTTATATTTTTGGTCAGAGTCTGAAGCTAACAAAATTAGTTGAAAAGAAAAATTACTCAAGAGAGATAGAAATAGAGACTAAGCAAGAGAGTGTGAGGGCAGGGACAGGAACAGATTCTTCCTTAAAAAGTTTGGAATCCCTCTTTCATTTGCAACGTAGCAACTAGCAAGCCAGCAATATTTCATTTTGATAGAATATGGATGATTGTGTGAAAAATTGAAATATATTAAGAAATTCTTTTGTTTATATGTTATTAAGACTGAATGGATACTAATTTTAATTTATATATATCAATTTAATCTTAAATCTTAATATGTTTTCCATTCATGATTTGGCCGTGCTAACGTCTGTGACCAATGACATTGCCAGAGGGTTTGGAAGGCTTGTGTGTCTGCGGAGAAGAAAAAACACATCTATTTTCTCTTAAAATTATAATTTTTTTGAAATGTCTTAAAATTATACTTAAATTGCAATGTTTCTCAAACATTAAAAAGTTGTAATTGACTCCTCAAATTATTTAGCCTTTTCACTTAGTCCTATCATTAAGATTTTCTTTTCTCTTTTATCCCAAAAAAAAAAAAAAAACACTATTTTCTAGCGTTGGATCTCCTCTCACTTCTTTTATTTAGTTTTTTATATTGATACAGTGGTATTATTGTCATTTTAGGTCATGTGTGATGCATGTGACGCATTTTTTTTATTGAATTTAACCAAAAAAAAAAATCTTAAAGGAGGGGATTTAGTGTAAGGATTAATTTGGGAGAAATCCAAAGTTTTTAAAATTTGGATGTACATTGCAATTTGGGTGTATGTAAAAGGAGAAAAGTGTATTAATAAAAGAGAAGCTCCAAAGATCTAATGAAAATCAAAAGGTCAAACTATATTAAGTGGAAGTTTCCCCTCCGGTCCGCATGCGACAATTGTGGCTCGAACGCACTAAGCGTGGATTGTGTGAATCTCACGTGCTTTGTGTGAGCCTACCGCTTCTGTTTGTGAGGTTTTTTTTTTTTTTTTTTTTTTTATGTTGTTCTGGCTTTCGAGTTGAGAATGAATAATTTTTGGTGTGAGGGCTTATCTCTCACAGCTGGTTAAATAAAAAATTTTGTTGTAGGGATATGATCAACTCATATCTTAGATCTAGTCTAACATGAGCAAATCTATGACGTAAATGAAATTTGTACATAGGTGAGATCAGAGGTTATAAATACGATTTGATTGTTAGATTGTTCAATGTATCTATAATTTTGTAACCACCTAATTTTTGCTTATGTTCTTAATAGCTTTATGCTCTGTGATGTAAGAGTTTTATGTTTTAAATCTTTTTATGGAATGAGAAGGTTTACCCTTTTTTTTTTTTTTTTTTAAATGGTGGAAGCTCAAACTGTTTCAAAACCATATCACATCAGAAGGTAACTGAAAAAAAAAAAAAAAAAAAACCAACCAACCAACCAACCAACCAACCAACTTTTATTTGTTGGATATAATCTACATTAACCAAACGAATTGACCAATCAAAAAACCCTCATGGACATGGTATTTTGCACGAGAGACATTGTATCCGGTTGACAGAGTTCACATGGCATCTTGTTTATCTGTTTCCACTCCTGCGGTGCAAAAGTCGGCCCATCAAGATATGTCACATTCCTTTGGCGATCCCAACTTTATTCCATGGTCTTGTCGCTAAGTCTAGCACCGCAGCTGAATAACTCTCCATAGCCTCTGCTTCGGCTAAACATATAAGGCTTTATTTTGTGCTACGTGATATTTGGGCTTACTTTGGCTAGGCCACTTACATTGTATTATAATAATTTGAGTTGTCTTTACCTTACTGTTAATCTCTTTTTTCATGATCTCTTTAAACATATTGCGGTGGATTATCACTATGTTCATAAGAAGGTTACTCTTGGCACACTTGTGACCCAATTTGTCTCTTCTTCAAATCAATAGGCCAACTGGCCAATATGTGTGTAAACTGTTTACTATTAAAATGTTTAAAAAAAAAACCTTGTTCAACTAATGAATGATGTGTACAAGAAAAATTACAGTGGTCAACAATTTCTTGCGTATTATTTGTGTGTAAAGCATCCTAGAATTATGGACTTTTTTTTTTTTTTTTTTTTTTTTTTTTGTAACCTTACATCACCGGGGGGGGGGAAAAGAGCCATAATTGAAGTCTCCCCTTGTGGCGGATATCATAATCAGCATAGCTAGCACCTCCTTCATGTTTGGTCTACGCTGCGGAGACTCCGCCGTGCACTTCACCCCAATCCGAAGTAGCTCACTCATCTCCTCCGCCCCCTCCGCCAGCCCAGACCCCAGAAGCACAACCGGTATGGCTGATCGACTCAATCCATGCCGCCTAATTCCCATCACCCGTTTACCCCATTCCACAAGACACTCTTCCCCTCCGTCCACCGCCCGCCGCGCCGTTGCCAGCTCCATCGCCAGCACCCCAAAACTGTAAACGTCGCCTTTTGTGGTTGCATGCCATGTTTGCCCGTATTCCGGCGCAACATAGCCGATTGTCCCGGCCACCACTGTGCTCACATGGCTATCCCCTGCATCAACAACTCTGGCAAGACCAAAATCCGTGACTCGTGCTTTCCCGTCCTTATCGAGCAGGACATTGCTGGCCTTCACATCCCGGTGCACGATGGCAGGGAAGCATTCATGGTGTAAGAACACCAATGCCCGCGCTACGTCGATTGCCACATCAATTCGCCGCCTCCATGTCAGTTTCATCCTGTCCGTTATAAGATCCTCCAAGCTTCCGCCTTCCATGTACTCGTAAACCAGAATTTTCTGTGAGCCATCCAGGCACCACCCATAAAGCGTTACAAGGTTTGGATGCGGCCACCCGAAGCCATTTCCGCTCAGAACCTCCATTTCTGCTCGGAATTCCCTTTCTCCCTCTATTCCTTCTCTCTGAAGCCTTTTTACAGCCACTTCTCTGTCATCAGGCAATACTCCTCTGTATACCGTGCCGAATCCCCCCTTCCCAATAATCCTCTGCTCCGAAAAGTTACCGGTAGCTTTTAAAATGTCTGCATGTGTGAAAGCTGTTTTGTCCAGACGGATTACCTTAACTGTATCTGACAACCATGGTGATGAACAGCTAGAACTCGATGCAAAATCATGCGGGCTTTTTGTTTCCCCTAAAAGATATCCTGGTGATTCTGATGGGGTTTTTATCAATGAGCAGATTATGATTGACAAAAACCCACATATTAAGAAAGCAAGAAACACAGCCAGGAACGCCAAGAATGCAGCCAATTTTGTAGGCCTTTTGGGCTTCCGATCTATTCTCTTAGGGGAATCATCTGTTGAGTTGTCGATGAACTTTGGAAGTTGCAACAGGTGATCGCCGAGATAGGAATCCTTCTCAAACGTTGCAAATTGCCCAGTTGCTGGAACTGTGCCAGAGATAAGTGGATTGTATGAGATATTGAACTTGCTCAGCTCAGTTAAGCAGTCCAAGCTCGCCGGGAACGTGTCGGAAAAGTTGTTCCAAGACAAATCCAGATTCTGCAAGCATTTAATATCACCGATTTCCTTGGGAATTTTACCCGAGAAATTGTTCCTCGAGATGTTGAGGACTACAAGTGGCATCTGTCCGATCTGAGGAGGGAGTTTCCCGTAGAAATCATTGATACCCAGATGCAACATAGTGAAATTCTGCATCTTGCCAATATCTGGAGGGAGCTCGCCGGAAAGTCGATTCCCGCTAAGTTGAAGATAACCGGATATTTGAAGGGTCCGGACCGATGAACCGGCTACACACATTGGGAAAAGACCATATCCTTGAAGTAACCGATCCCATATGCTTCTGCAACTCTTCCTTGTGAGGATGTTATACACAAAACTGAAAGGAGGGTAGTCTGCTGGAATCCACCTCTTCATCACCAAACACTCCCCTGAGCCGGCAATAATCCGGGTACTTTGCCGGATATTAGTCTGAAAAGTAGCAGTGGCATTTCTACCAATATTCGTCAATTCAGGTGGGATTTTCCCAGAGAGCTGGTTGTTGGCAAGATTTAACCACAACAAGCTTGTGCAATTTCCCAACTCCAGAGGAATTTCACCCGTTAGAGAATTGTTTGCAAGCATCAACCATAAGAGCGAGCTCAATTTACCAAGGGTGGGCGGTATTGATCCATTAAGCCTATTAAAAGAGAGGTCAAGGGCTTGCAGGCGGGAGAAGTTTCCATATTCTGATGGAATATTTCCAGAAAATTGATTGTAAGCAAGGATCAAGAAGATCAAACTTGGCATTTCAGAGACTTCAATGGGTAGTGAACCTGAAAAATTGTTGTAGCTCAGGTCTAATCTTAAAACGTTCGGCAGCTTGAGAATTCCTGACGATTTTATCCCACCAGTATATGAATTCCCATGCAATACCAGAAACCTAATCTGCGTGAAATTCCCAAAAATCTTTTGTATATCTCCTCCAAAATTGTTCTTGCTCAAATCCAAGAAGGTTAAGTTTTTCAAATTCAGAAGCGAATCAGGGATGACACTGGAAAAGTTGTTGCTCCCCAAGTACAAAGCTTCAAGCCTCGAAATTGATCCAATCTCCGCTGGTATTTTCCCAGTAAAATTGTTCCCCGCCAGATTCAAAATTTCCAGATTTCGACACTTTGATATTTCCACCGGAACCCCACCAATGAAGACATTTTCCGACAGGTCTAAAATTTTCAGGCTGCAGTTTTCAGTGAACAAATCCGACAAAACAGGCCCTGTGAGATGGTTTTCCGAGACAGAAAATTTTAGCAGCCTTGGAAAACCATTCCACAACTCCCCACTGAACTTATTTGAGCTCAAATCCAAGTACTGCAAATTCAAGCAATCATCGAAGCTACCACCGATCCCACCCGTGAAATTATTCGCCGATATATTCACCACAACCAATTTGTCACAAATTGCCGGGAAGCTCAGCTGTAGCTCCCCACAAAACCTGTTGACAGACAAGTCAAGCTTCTCCAGGTTCTTCAATCCGGGCAAGTTCAGCTCGCCGTCAAGGATGTTATGTGACAGATTGAGATACACAAGATTCCGGCACAGGCTCAAATTCTCCGGGATCATTCCGCCGATAGTGTTCGTGGAGAGGTCGAGGTATGAGAGCTCGGAAAGCAACGAAAAGTTTCCGAACATATCGCCGGCAATTTGGCTGTTCGGGAGCTTGATGCCTGTGACCCTTGTAGTCGCATTGTTTGAACTGCATATTATTCCCGGCCAATCGCAGGGGCTTTCCGGGCTGTGCCTGTTCCACTGGGAGTATCCTCCTTGGTTTACGCGATTGGTTTCTTCGAGAAATGATTTCAGGTTTAGCAGGACATCTCTGTCTGTGTCCAGAGAATCTCCGGCGACAAGCACACCTGTAAAATCAAATAATTAATTTAGAACAAAAACATATTTAAGAAACAGAATCGTCCTCGAACAACGCGAACATGTTTGGTTCTTGTAAACAAGAAAATTCACACAAAAACATCCCCTCCATGCCCAGTGATCGGTTGTTGTTCAACCGAAAAACAAATCCACAAATTTCAGTCAACACCCATTCGGCGAAAAATCAGAATAAAAATAAAACCATTCACATAAAATTCAAACCAAAATCCCCAAACAAACAAACACTCTAAAGAAAATAAATCCAGAAACTGCTCCCATCCAGCATACCTCCTTCAGCCACCCATAAAACAAAACTTTGAAATATGGACCAGAGATAAGGGACGGCGGGGCGAACGTCAACTACGGCGTTAAAAGAAACGACGACGTTTGAGTTAAAAATTAGTTTTTACTTGCAGCATATAAGCCAGCCCGCCGGATCCCTGTTTCATAAAACCTTTAAACAAAAAAAAAAAAAAAATGGATTGTTGGAAGTCTGGTTATATATGCATGAGAGGTTTTGGATGCCATGAGAGGTACTGAGCGTGAGCAAGAAAATGGTATTAGAAGACAAGATTTCGTGAATTTAAAACAGAGCCAACCGATGGAAGCTGAATTTCCCGACAAGAAAATGATCAAGAGTAAAACAGGAAAGTTTGGATTCTTACATGTTATCAAGAATAAGAAAATGATTAACGCAACGGAGCTTGATGAGTCGGTTTCCTCGTCTGACATGCTACTTCTAATATCTTCTTCTTCTTCTTCTTCTTCTTCTTCTAGAGTCGTTTTAATTCATGGAATGGTAATATATGGGGATGTTGAACGTAGTGGCACGTCGTTGAAGTGCAGCGCCTGCACACACAGAGAGAGAGAGAGAGAGAGCAAACCAGACACGCAACAAATGCTTCTGAGTTTTCTTCCTTTGTTTTTTAATATTACCCCGAATGTTTTTTATTGGGGAAAAAGAAAAGGGATTTAGAAGGAAAATAAATGGCAATTACAAGCTGGCCGGGGGGAGGCGGGTAGGCCGCACATGTTGACTGTTGTACCCCGGTGTGGGGGTTTGACCCGGGACTCTTCTGGTCTTTGATAGTTGCTAGGAATGATCTGTTCGTGCTGGTGCTTTGAATTTCAACAAAATCAAAAGCTCTAACGTCAAGAAAATGAAAAATATAGTCAACGTTTTGTCGGTTGGTAAGTTTCCTGTTTTTTTTCTTTTTTCGTTTTTTGTGTGAAAGAAGTACGAGAATGTGAAGTAATTGGGCAAGCATGGTTGTACGGGTGGTCAGGTGTTATTTAATTTGGTTAGTTCATACGTTAACTGTGGCTACTCTAGCTAGCTAGGCGTAGGCGTGGGTATGGTAGCACATGCCCACTAGAACATGATCATGATAACTCTTACTCGTTAAAAACTGCTCTGCTTTATTTAGGCGTGGTGAGAATCGTAGGCGCTCTCTTAAAATAGTTCTCAAGGTAGTTAATACTAGTTAGGCTTGTGTAAGTGATTATCTATTATGCAGAGTCGAACCCATATCCTAGTATATACCCAACCTCATAAAAATTTCCTTGATATCACTGAATCATCACTACTGGT
This sequence comes from Carpinus fangiana, assembly GCA_006937295.1. NCBI lineage: Eukaryota > Viridiplantae > Streptophyta > Magnoliopsida > Fagales > Betulaceae > Carpinus > Carpinus fangiana. The sequence goes on along the minus strand of CM017328.1, from coordinate 5,860,994 downwards.
GATAATTAACGAAGCATTTTTTTAATTTCTAACATTATGTCTCCTCACAATAAATAATTAAAACTTCTTTGAAAAATAATATTTAATGAAATAGTAAAATTGAATGGTAAAATTAATAGAGAGTGAAAGTAGGCATTTTAGACAAGTGGATAGCTAAAATAGATGAAAAAAATTAATAATTAAAATGAAGAGTAAATTTGATGTGCCCAATGTGAACAGGAACCGATGGTTTAAGACTTTTGCTGCCACTCACCTTTTTTTCTTTTTTCTTTTTTGGGTTTTTTGGCGTTGTCCAATTAATATTTGAATCTAAAACGTATCTCAATCTCTCTCCAATACATTCCAATTATGTCAAAACCAGGATCTCCTGCCGCCCATAAAATGGTGAAAGAGAAATCAAAGCTTTCTGTTTCACTCTTAATTAAAAATAGGATTGGGTGTATAAGTTATTTGTATAATCCAAGTTTGGAGATCCTGTCAGCAGCCTTGTAGTTTCATGCATGTTTAGGGATTTTAAGAAATGTGTGATGAATCCGTATGTTAATTAAGTAATTCCAAACACTCAGTTTTCATCTCACGGGATGTGAAAGTAGCTATCAACTTTTCTTTTTTTCTTTTTTTAATAAGACAGATTCAAGAGCTGATGGGTACTGTCGATCCGCACTATCCTCTTAATATTATTTATTGGTCCTAGTCCTAGACATGGTGAAAATAAAAATAGAAAAAATTTCCACAAAAATCAACAAAGATAAAGAAAGAGGGGGGTAAAAAAAGAAAAAGCAACAAGATAACTCTTGCACATTAAGGCACCAAGGTGGTGAACATGGGTCTTTTGGGACCTCTTGGGACCTCTAAAATTACAAGTGTGCTTTAAAGAAGGCAGTTAAAAAAACATTGTTTATGATTACGACCCCCACAACAAACCAATGCATTTCAGGTTTTTCCCAACAAACCATAACAAAGTTGGATCTGCCTATCTTAGACGACAACATTTGATTGTCTCTAATATATGTTTTTTCTTTCCTAATGCAAGAGGCTGGTAAAGGAGGCCGACTTTTTTATTAGGCGAAATAGGCAGTCGTTTAAGGGTTCTACTAGAATACGCTTAGTTTCCAAATAGTAGTAATTAATATAATTAAGGTCACTTCTATAATACATATATATAAGTACATCTCCATCTTTATATCCAAGCGATATATATGGTACGCCATAAGGTTTCTCATGGCGGTTACCAACTAGACTATTGCATTCAACAATTGCGTTAATCCCGGTTGACATCCTGCCTTGGTTGTGGAAGCGAAAGCTAATTTAATTTTAGTTAACTTTAATTAGGAAAATTATTTCAGAATTATTGTGGTTTAATTTCCTTTTGTAATGATTTTTGTCTAAGAATTACCGAGGCCATGATTATTACGCTTTTCACTTACTACAATTCATTTTGAAAATAATAACTTTTGTAGAATAATCTATATTATTTAAGTATAGAAGAACACGTTTTTCTCTTGAATTCTTGAATGCACAAAAAAGAACGACAAAGAAGAAAAACTCTTTCTTTATTTTTACTGTCAATATGTTCATCATCAAACGTCACACAAATCCAACACTCATTCATTAGTCTTACATCCATCATGTATTTTAAGTTTAATAATTTTTAATACGATCCAGAATTTGATATAAACCTAACAAAAAATTAAGGAATTATAGTTTATAGAAGTTCAGCTCGTTTAATTAAATAAGTCGGATTATAGTTGACCTATATAATCTTATACTCATACCTCGACACTCGACGTAATGTATGACAATTTTTTACATAACCTGTAAACCCGACAAAGCCAATACCAAATTAGAAGGTTATGGTTGAAAGATTTGTATATTTAATTAAATAAGTCGGATTATGATTAATGACCTATATATATAGTCTTTTATACATACTTTGACACAACCCAAACCCAATACGCAAACTCGAATTTTCGCTCATAAATTGCCCTCAAGATTATTCTCATGATAAAGATCTTCTACAACCAATTTTAGCCTCTCTTTTTTTTTTTTCTTTAATTACTTCTGATTCTTTAGGGACAACTTTAAAATCCTCCCTTTTCGACACAATTTTAGTTTATTTGAAAAGTATGTTGCTCATAATCTACCAATAAGAATCTTGCCTTCAACCAGAGTTTATTTCTCTTTGCTTGTAACACATAGAAGCCTTCTTTTTCAACTTTTACTATTTCTCACTCTCACACTTTCAATTACTTCTTCTTTTTTTTTTTTTGAAAAATATATGAAACTTTCAAATTTCATAAACATAAAACTCTTATATCATAGAACATACAATTCTGAAAAATCATAATTAAAAGCTATGAAGATTACAAAGTCATAAAAATAATTTCAAACTTCCACTAACCCATATACAATTACATTTAAGGAACAAATATGCTTCATGCATACTAGCTCTAGGACATGGTAACACTAAAAATCACCATTAAATCTAAAATTCAATAGATATCTATTCAAAATCTAATGGTAACTTTAAGTGTCACGTCAAAAAACGTGTACTTAATCGTGTAAGAGTGAGAGTCTGTGTAGCATTTCTCCTTAGAAATGGTATTGTATAATTTTTTATTTTATTTTATTTTTTTTGGGTGAGTTGGTAGAAAAATTCTTGACCGTGAGTGAAAAGATTCTCAACCACCAAACGCTCACCAATGGGCTCAAAATGACATTGTTAATGAAAACGGACCATTCAAATATCATATGCATATTTGTCCATATATGGCTTAGAATAAGTACATGATAATAATAATAATAATAAAGCACAAAACAAATCAACGCAAAGTTCATTAAGAAAAAGACATGAACGATTCCTTTGGTGTCAATTGTGTATCTTTCGATGGGTAATTGGTCAAAGGAAAGGGAAATGTTTTCCTCCAAAGAGTTGTTGGGGCTCCTCCTTTTCCTTGTTTATCGTCCAAGACAAGATAAAGGAATATCTATACTAGTCTTCCTCCCTAGGAGCCCCCATCAAATGCCTTTTTATATATCTAGGGCCGACTCATCAAGATCTAAAGCGATTTTGGTGTTCAGATTGTTAGTAATTCAAATAACAAATTAACGTGAAAGACTCTCTATGAGATCGACTGACCCAGTTAGGTGATTAGACTATTCAAAACTTATTTAGACATGTGGGTCTAATATATAAATTGACTAATCCTATAAGTAGGACTTTTGTCCCTCTTTCGAAACCTATATTGTTATTCATATAAATTTTCTTACCGTAACGGTTTAAATTGTTAAAGATCCCGATTCAAATTGAGTAAGATTAAGGTTGTTTAGGATTTAGCAATAAGACAAAATTTTTCAATGGTTTAGATTTAATTTGACTCTCTTGTTTCTTATGACGCACTTAAGCGGAGCGGGATTCGTTTATGTGCACGTGCCATCCATCAAATCTTGTCATTGGACATGGCTTCACGGCAAAGGTAGACATGCTATCATCCGTGACTGTGAGGGCTGTCAGCCTCAATTGTAGTAATCAAAGTTTAAGAAAAATCAAAGTCAAAAAGGAGGGCTATTAATTGGCTTTACGGATCTACGTATGTCACTGTAGTTTGATTTGCCTTCGAGGGTGATATAGCTACATGCAGTTGGGCTGTTGTTATCGCTCCTCCTACCACCATGAATCAACAAAACTAATCCACCTAATATCTCCATTATATTAACACTGTAGACTAAATGAAACCTTCTAGACATAAGTTCAAATTCCGCAATCAAAATAATTTACATGTGCGATTAGTGTTTCCGTCAATGTCCTTATGGGATTAGATCAGGTGACTCAATTGAACACATGTAGTAACAATGTGGTAAATTATACGATTAGCTTATATGTTGCTGTAACAACGCAACATGGTACTACCATGTCAACCATAAAAAAATAAATAATAATAAAAAAAAATTGCACGCTCAAAGCGCACCGCCCTAGAGCCATTACCGGGGTAGTCATGAGATGTCAGCACTATTCTTGAGTGAAGTCCGAGTCGGTTCGTTACTATAAATTTCTTTTTTGACTAACGTGACACTGCCACATCAACGCATTACGCCAATTCGTTCGTATAACATTACTCTTTGTACCATTCTAATCTTTTTTACTTATCTGTCAGTTACACATGATTCAGAACATTTGGAACAATATCTTTAACTGAGGCTGAAGTGCAACTCGTCTAGTGTAATAAACAAAAAGAAAGAAACAAAATTGTTTAATCAAAAGATTATAAGCATGCCTGCAACCAATCACTTTCAATAATTGATAATTTAATCATTAATATAAGAAATATGAATCAATTTGATCCTATTAAAAAAAATAAGAATTTAAGCAAATAGATTTGAATAAAAGAACAACAAAATAGATCTAAACAAGACAACATAGAATGCATTTCACACACTCATCATAGATGGTGTCCCACTTGGTATTTTATTAGAAACCTTCAAGATTAGGTCTACAACAGGAGTCCATTGTGTAGGGTTTCTATAATATCAGGAGTTTTAAAATATGATTAAAACAACAGGATTTTAGACATCGATATTCGTTTTATAGTTAAGATTTTGTTTTGTTACATTTAATAGTGTGCATAATACATTTAATACCATATCGTTTGAAATTTTTTAAATAATATAACAATATATATACCGTTAAATCTATAACCATAGGTTTAAGCTAGTTAATTGGTCAAAGCAAAGTTTGCCATTTCAAGTGAAATCGAGAACATATTTATTTCATTGTCACGATTTTATTTTGTTATATTGAATAGCGTGTGTATACATATAATGTCAAGTCATTTAAATTTTGTAAATATTGAACATAAACTAATGTGGCAACATATTCACCACGTACATAACATATTTAACTATGTACGAACATCCATAAATGTGTGACAACATATTTATCACATGGCGTTTTGTACATCATTTAATCTGAAAAATAAAATCTTGATTATTAAATAACTGCTATTCATTTCAAATTGAAGTAGAGAAGACTAGCTAGGCAATGGCAAATTGGCAATGCACCTAACCCCGATTGCAACATCGAAACCGTGTCCTCATTGAGCCGTAGGCCCGTAACCCACCCTAAACGTAATTTTTCTACATATTTTTTGTCTTCTTTTTTCTTTTAAATCTATAATTAATTTTTTGGTACCAACACATGAGTCAAGTTGAACAAATTCAATGGTGAATTTATTTATCTTACGTTGTCATTTTGTAAGACAACAAACATATACCTAAATAAATTGTCTCTTTCCCCCAAAGAGATCATTCGTCATTTTTATTCTACCTCTTCGTAACACCCAAGGGCCAAAAAAAAAAAAAAAAAAGGCCAAAAATATACAACACATCGGTCAAAGGGTCCCATTCTTGGACTTGGCTTGATGCCAAAAAAGAACAGTATTTCACCGCTCGTGCGCTGCGGCCGTCACCCTCAAACGTACGACTCTACTTGTCAACTTTCGTGCAATAATTGGATATTGGAGATGGTTGTCTTCATCTTATTAATTGTATTGATTCAGTGTACCCAAAATAAATACTATCATTTTTTTTAATATTAATATAAATTATGGTAATAAGCCTTTAAATTAGTAGGTTGTGGTGCCTCAGAAACTTCCAAGAAAAAAAAGGGCCAAAACACATAATAATTTTCATTACAAACATGAAATATATATATCCCTCATCATTTCGAATGAGAACTTAGTTTGTTTTAGCATAAAATAATTTCTAAAAAATAATTTTTATATTTATTGGTGTTTTGTGCGAGCTTGTTTATATTTCGTAATTTTTTTAAAAAAAATTGTAAATTATTTTTTGAGTTTAAATTTCTTCTTCTCAAATCATTGAAGTGTTCATCGAACATTCCCAAAACCACCCTCAGAAGTTGCTGAAAATTGTCGGTTGTTTTCAACCGTCACTCATTTTTCATACGAGCCAAATGCCGAATTTTTTTTTTTTTTTTTGAAAAATAATTTCGTTGAGAATGCAAGAGTGTATAGTCATTTATATTCTACCTTAACCAACTAAACACACAATAATTTTATTTTATTTTTAACGAATTATCTCTTCATTGATATAACAATCAAATTTGGCAAAACGCTCCATACAATGCCAAATATACAATTTGAGATCTTTACAACTCAAACATTATTTATGACATACACAATAACCTATCAGGCTATTGTAAGACAATATCTACGAAAAGTCACCGTCTCAATCAGTTTCAGATCTGCAGCAAATTTCGACGAATCACGTTTTTATTCACTGCTAGGTCATTGATTCCCTAACTTTTTTTTATCTCTACTACTAATGATTTATCAATCGCAATCATTTTCGCTACCTCTACCATAGTAACAATTCTTCTTTATACCTAATAACTCCTCCTTCTCGGTGTATGGTTTGCTCCCAGAAAATGAACCATAAAAAAACAAAAGACCGACGGGAAACTAATTCCGTTATTAATAAGAATTCGTGAAAACAAAACTTAAGAAAACGAATAAAACTTTACTTCATAGATCGCTACTAAAAGAATATCTAAACATAATACATTCTTATTTAAAAACAATAACAAAAACCCAACACACCCTCATGTGTTCCACGAGCCACTGCCAGCTAGCTATGCACTGCTAGAATGCACCCCGATAACTATTGACATACATGCCTTGGTCGATCTACGGTGAAAATTGACTAAACACACTAATAATAATAAAATTAAATGGACTAATTCTATTCTATTTGTATGTTGTGGTCAAAAGCACGATTTTCCTTGAATGTTCAATAATTAGAAAAACCCATTATGGCCAAAAACAAAAAAGTACTAAATGATTAGGCTAATCCCACGTAACAAATCCAACATAAATTAACGATATGCATTTGAGGGTAAGCCATTTGTCTAGCAATACAATACGTTATACATATGAAAATAATTTCCTCACCATTCTTAATTTGCCGTCCAATAGTTAATAAGAAATAATATATATATATATATATATATATATTGCATGTGTTTGACTGTGACTCATGCGCAGCTCGTCTTATCTAATAAAGAAGGTCAACGAAAATATGAAGATGCCAAATCCATCATCCATCCCATGCTTTGCTCATGATTATATAAATCCCAATCCCTCTTTGACTAAACAAATTAAACCAAATTGAACGATAACCAACAACATACAAGACAAAGTTTAAAGCTCTATAATATCTTTTATTAATCTCTACTTGAATCTCACCTCACCACTTCTTATCCCTTGCCAAGCATGGCGGCTGCAAGTTTGTTTCGACGTGAAATATTTTTTGGTGTTTAGTTTGCACGAAAAATAGATGACGACAAAAAATGGTTGGTGACTTTCAATAACCTCCAATGATGGTCCGGAGGAAGTCCGTTAATGCTCGGCGATGGTCTGGCAAAGCTAGGTTTGCCCGATGTCTGGAAGAAGTTCGGCGGTTTGAGAATGAGAAACTCAAACCTGAAAAATGGTTTACGAAATTTTAAAACATAAACAATTTTTCGAAACTAAAGAATATTTTTCGAACAAAAGTCTTGAATTAATGATTTCACATGGTTTCAGAACAAAAGTCTTGAATTCCAACGAACATTGACTTCACTGTTTATCTCCATGTTAAATATTAGACGTGTTCGGCCTTACTTGTTGATTAGAATTTGAACTCCCATGTGTGAGGAAATGTGTTAAAGTGTTAATTAAATTATTGAACTTATTATTTCCTATACCTTAATAACAAGCAAGTGAACTAATAGGTCACATGGGACTAGCTATTAGGTATATATATTCATTTTGGCACAAGTTTAACATGCTTTTTTTCTCAAAGACATAATTTTTTTTAGTAAGTCGATCTCTAATACATAAGTTTAACATAATAAAATGCGCACAAGAGAAGATGGGGTTGGTAGCACAAAGTTTAATGGTCAAAGCCAAGTTAGAAAAGTTGTAGTTTTTATCAAATATCAATGTTATATATTATATTTTTATTTTATTTAGTTTATATATAACGGTGTCCGTCGGTCTCTAAAATTATTATTTTCTTATGTATTAAAATAGAGGTGAAATTGAAGGTAGAAAGTGATGGTTACCCTAACCCTAAGGCTTAAACCAAAACCAGAAGCTTGGGATTGCCCATTGTAATGAAGCCATGATTAGGGCAACGTGATTAACATGATTAGATTTGGTGGCTTTCCCTAATTGAATTGTCTTAGTCAAATCTGTTGGTACGACCTTCCAACGTCCTAATTCCTAGCTAGTTCCTACCCACGTGTACCAATTTAGAAGAATATCTCATGCTCCCTCCTTTTTTTTTCTCTTTTTGCCTGCGGACCATTTTGGTCTTCCAAATTATTTCTTAATTCCCATCAATGGAGCCCATTTATGTGATGACTGAGGACCAAAATAATTTAATATGTTATGAGTGCAAAAGAAAAAAATAATAAATAAATAAATTGAGTAAATATAATTGAGTGCAGAATTTCATAATCTCCTAAGTAATAATCACCATAAAATATTAAAATGCAATTAATATCCATGCTAATTTATTCACGCATTGATTGTCGGAACCAAAATTTTTGAAATAGAACCTTTTAAAAAAAAAAAATGAAATTGATAGTATTCCGTTAGTGTTTTTTTAGAGGGGTTATTTTAATTTTTTTTGGACAATTTTTTTATTCCTCTAAAATATAATAATGGGATACTCTCAATTTCAAATGAAATTGAAAGAATCCTTTATTGAGATTTTTTTTTTTTGAAATGAAAATCATTCAAATCTCATTAATTGATGAAGGATTAAGAACATAAAGCTCTTACATCACAGAGCAAAAGGTCTGAGAAAATCATAGCCGAAGTTACAAGGTTACAAATCATAGATACATGCATAACAATCTGACAATCAAGACTTATCTATAACATCAAAATCCTCTAACCCATGACTAATCTTCAGTTATAACAACAGATCTGCTCTAGACAGACTCAATCCGATATATAGGTAGCAACATCCTCCTACCGAAACTCATCATCCTCGACTCGTAAGTTATAAAATTATTCACATCCTCAACCAAACTGGTCAGGACCACAAAATATAAGAAAATACAGGAAAAAATAAAGAAAATGCACAAAAGCCAACAAAACACCACCAGAGAAAAGTTGCTGGATGATTATGGCCAGAGCGTGAAAAAACCACGCGCAAGCGCGTGTGAGTCACGATCCGTCATGGGGTTGCTAGAATCAAAAGCAACAGGTGCCATTAGAAGCAGGCAGGGCCGATGGGAGCGGTGGAGGGACGCCCTTGAATCAGAAATAATGATCATTTCCCATGGAAAATTAATTTTAGGGATCACATGGCACCTATATATGTTAGCTTAGTCTGTCATTGATTTTCTGATTCATCTTGGAGCATTTCACAAAATAATCTTTCACCCTTGGGCCTCACTTCCACCGATTTCAGTTCGGGGTTTGGCTCGTTCAAAAAATAGTAACGGCAAAAAATGATCAATGACTTCCGACAATCTCCGGTAGAGGTCTAGTGATTTGAGAAAAAACTCAAATTTGAAAAATGCTTTCCGAAACTTTTAAAAAAAAAAAAAAACTATATTTCAAAATTAAGGATTTTTTTTTTTTTGTCAAACCAAAAATATTTTTTGTTTAATTATTATTTTCGGTCACACCAAAAGCCAAAAAATTATTTTAAGTCAAAACAAACGAAGCTAAGAAAAAATTTTAATGGTCTGAGTGGTTATTGTGGTTCTGTCCCCGCCGAGAGTTGACGACAAAGAATTCGATGTCATTAGAGATAACATGAACGACAATGGTTTGATTCCTCTTTTATCTGATGCATCACTCCATACATGCATATATATGAGATTTGAGAAATTAAGTGGAAGATGGCGTTGGAAGACTTGGAAGCTTGGGAACCTCGTGAAGTAACGTGGGGAATACAACAACTTCATCAAACGTATGACATGCGATGATGCTTGTCTGCCTGGAAAGCGTTGTACGTAGCATTGTCAGAGTATTTGACCCGCAAATCCTTTTGGAAATGAGTGTCTCTCACGCAATTGCTTCTCAATTTCAGAGTCTGCTTTGTAAGGATTGTGAGAGGCTAGGGGCTCTCCTTTGCGGGCGCGAGAGCTCCTTTCACATGCTGCTGTAGAAAAAGAAGGGAGAAAGGATAATAAGAGAGATGCCCAATTGCAGAAGATCAGATCTATATACCTTATACCTATCCCATAACCCAAGAATATATGGGATTTTCATCTTTTTCCTCCCTTCTCAACTACCTTGTACCTATCAAAGAGGAAGAATAAAGAGAAGATCAGATTCAATTATTTAAAGTGTGGCCAATGCATGTGTACCACGACAACAGAAACACCATGCCCTCAGCCTCCCCCACACCCCTACTAGTTATATCTATATATATCGGAAAAAGAACCCAAAAAGAAAGAAAAGTAAGAAATTTGTGGATGAATGAGAGAGAGAAGAGAGAGAACGGAAGCATATAAAGACTACATTGTATTGAGTCTAATATATTGAAGGGTTATAGAGAGACCTCTATTTATTGAGAGGCTATGAGTGATAAACAAAAAACCTTAAATTAATGAATATACGGAATAAACCCTAATAAGAAAGACAAAAAACCCTAGAGAATAATATAAAATATTTTAACAATCTAAAACCAACTAAACGGAGTTCTTCCTAATTTCTTGCACATCATTTTGAGACTTACAAAAAAATTCTTTTAGGGTTTCTTGTTTATCACTCATAGCCTCTCAATAAATAGAGGTATCTTTGTAACCCTTCAACATCTTAGACTCAATACAATGTAGTCTTTATATGCTTCCACTCTCTCTCTTCTCTCTCTCATTCATCCATAGATATCTTATTTTTCTTTCTTTTTGGGTTCTTTTTCCGATATATATAGATATAACTAGTGGGGGGTGTGGGGGAGGCTGAGGCCATGGTGTTTCTGTTGCCGTGGTACACATTAGCTACACTTTGAATAATTGAATCTGATCTTCTCTTTATTCTTCCTCTTTGATAGGTACAAGGTAGTTGAGAAGGGAGGAAAAAGATGAAAATCCCATATTCTTGGATTGTGGGATAGGTATAAAGTATAGATCTGATCTTCTCTTTATTCTTCCACTAGTTCACTGGGCTAAGAATGTCTGCTTAACAAATACCTGCCAATGACCAATAACCTGGCCCCTCATCCACTATTTGCATTAATCTGGGCCCAACATCATCTGAAAATCATCAAAGCAGTACACCATTCTTTGATGACAGCAACTTTAGGTTTCTTTACAGTTCAAGGCAGATCAACCAAGTACTAGGCAAGAAATGACTAGCAGAAGACTGTATCTGGGTCATTCATAGCTAGTACCAACTAATGCCAGAAATATTCTTAGCAAGTAGGCAAGAACTAATCCCTTCAGAATAAAGGCTATTCCTCATAATTTAGAACGGCTGGGAAGGGTTGGTTTTTGCATAAAGTGGCTGAGATTCGACAGATGAGGAGTGGTACACATTCTTCTAAGTGTTCACTCTTACATGCTCACTCCCTAATATGGCATTAAAAATAACTATTGAATACTCTACTGTCACGTTAGGAAGTGAGCACTTGGAAGTATGCACAACATATCTCTGAACATATAATAATGAGAAATGCTACTCACAGTCCCAAGTGCACACACTCCGACAGAATGAATCACTATTAAATTTTGAATCCAATGAGGATTACTGCACCATGCATGGAGAATTAAATAAAACTTTATCGTTGATGCTAGGTATTGATATAGATCACCACAGAGAATCAATCTTGGTCCTGGAAAGAGTTTACATGTTTTGAGATACATATTAATCGAACTGACTACACTTCCACAGAAATTCAATCAATTGAATTTCATGTTGAGAACCTTACCCAAAGGCATTTCCACAGTAGGTTGCTTGTCAAATCGAGGAGAGTTAAATTCCTTAGGAGCAGATTCCTCCTGGAGTGCAGCTATAGCAGCCTTTCTCCTTTGCTGCTTCTGTCTTGACCTCCTTAGATGATCCTCAACTGCAGCTTTAGCTTTCTCAGCTAATTCAGCTCTGCTCACAGCCTGCTCTGCACGATTCCTGAACTCCCCAACTCTCACCATTGCAAGTTCTAACTCTTTCTTCAAATTCTCCAAGTCATGGTTATTTTCAACCTTGGTTAACTCACCAGCATCTTCCCCTGATTCTACATGAATGTGATCTGCTTTCTCAGCCTTTCTAATTGTAAAAATCTGAGATCAACTCTGTTTTGGTTGCTGAGATCAACTCTGTTTTGGTTGCTTACCAACACCAGAGTAATTCATTCATATATATAATAGCCATGGCTTACTACAAGATACATTACAAAGGAAGTAGATACGACAAAGCACAAAAGGAAAGCCACATGTAGGCTAATACACAAAAGGCAAAAGTAAAACCAACTATGGAAAATGAGAAGACTTCTATCTTCGGTTGTCATGGAAGGATGGCTGTGCAGAGTAGTCATTGAACCTCAAAAGCTGGAAAAGGGAGGCTGTATAGAGAGGCTAGTACTGTTCACAGAAAACATGGAGACATGTTTTATGTGAACAGTTGAGCAGTCAATGTAGTCAATCTCCTTGGATCACGGGATTAGATTGAGTCATGAGATTTGTGTTGTTGGCTTGTAGCTGAGAAGGTAGATGGGTCTTGAATCACTTTAACACTAATTTAGGGACTCATATTCTTTCAATGAAATTTTTATATGCCCATCAGCCTCATCTCTCTTCTCTTCATCTTCAGTTTTCAACTCATCCGTTTCGGTTTCGGTTTCTTTGTCTTCTCCTTGCTTTAACCTTTGGTTCTCCTTCTTTGCTTCCTGTGCTTCTACAGCTGGCTGCTGAACTGCAAGATGTAGACCAGATTTAGAACTATTGGCTCTTGCTTCTGCTGCCTCTGCTGCTGCAATTTTGTACTTCCCTTTATGAAGCTCAGCTTTCAGCAGTGCTACTTCAATTTGTGCTTCTGTGTCTCTTCCCCAAATCTCATCCATCTCCTTTTTCACCTTCTCTAACTCATCCGCAAGAGTTTCAACAACACAGTTCAATCGACCTACCTCTTCATTTGAACTATTAAGCTCTACTTTTAACTGATTCAGTTCCAGCTCTAATGCCTCAACGTAAATTGATTGATCCAAGTTCTTTCTTTCATTTACTTCAAAATCTATTCGAAGCTGATTCAAATTGTTTACGGCATCGGAACCAGATTTCTCAGATGAACCAAGTAGTTCGTTTGCTTGCTTAAGTTCCAACTGAAGCATATCGCTCAATACAGTCTTGTCCATGAGCTGATTTTCCAATTCCTCTACCATTTCATTCTGCTTTCTCATATCTTCCATCTGCATTTGTGCTTGAACTGCCGCTGCTGCAGCTAACTCTATCTCAGCATCTTTCTCAGACAATAGTGCAACCTTTTCTTTCTCTGCTTCAACAGCAGCAAGTCTTGACTTAACAAAAGCTTCACTCAGCTCTGAGACGCGTCTTAGAAGCTCTTCTGTCCTTTCCTTTTCCATGTTGGCAGCCGCTTCCATCAATTTTGCTTTGTAATGGCCTTGAGGTTAGAATCTCTGGCAATGGCAAGTTCTGATTCCATGCTAAGCAGTTCTTTTTGTGCGGCCTTTAACTCACTCAGAACATGTGCAAGTTGCTCCCGTATCTTTGGAGTTTCCAGTAGCTGATCAGCCATCTCCTTCATCTTGGAATCAAGTTCTCGTATTTGAGTTTTAGCCTCTCTACATTCATCAATAAACATATCTCTCTCAATCTCTGTGTTCCTCAGCAGGTTGAAATGTTCATCAGCTCTTTTCTGGTAGTGCTCCAGCTTAAGAAGGGCTTGCTTGCAAGCACCATCCATGGCTTCCAGTTGCACCTTGTAGTTTGCCAAATCCTTTAAGGCTGAAAGAACAAACCAAACAAGGGAAGTCATGTTACTAAGCTGATATACCTATTAATCTGACAGGTTGAACTTATGATCAAGTCAACACCCAATACAATCAAGTATTTTATAATTCTGAACATTTAGTTCTTACATTGCTGCTGGTAGGGCTGGAATTCCTCTGATCACCTTTCTCACCAAACAAGGAGAGAGCAACTTGGACTGGTTCAATTGGTTTGGTATCAATCTCACCCATCATATTTAACAAACCAGTTGTACCCTCATAAACTCCGAAAAGGGCAATCTGCAATCACAATTTGTTAAATCATCACTTATTCAATGAAAATAAGGTTCGAACTCAAGAGCATTACTTTAATACCGTGTTAAATCAGCATTGTATTAAGTATGATTATGATGTATAATTAACATTACAGAGAGACTATGAGTGATAAACAAAAAATTCTACACTAATTAAGGTAAAGAATAAACTCTAATAGAAAAGATTCTAACATAGAAGCATAATAATATAAAATATTCTTACATTAAGAAACCATTAATTCATTTAATTTATCTTCTAACACAGTTGACGTGCCCCCGAGCGTGGTATGCCTTAACACACATACACTCACACAGGGAGCAATGGGTTGTATGTATCAAAAGACAGGACTAATTAACCAGAGAAGCCTTTGCTGCCTTCTAAACAGGAAATAGTAAGATTCATCAAAGGGGCTTCTATTGAAGCAAATCAAATGATAAGGGTGTCTTGCTCAGTAAAAAACTAAAGATAAAAGGGGTGTCTAGCAATATACATAGCTTCTCTACATGAACAAACAGATCAGAAAAATGGTTTCAAATCTTATAAAAGACATAAAATTTAAATAGTAACCCAGTTTTAAAAACTATATATCAAGATAATTAACATAAAAAAAAATTGCAGTAAAGTAAGATAAAATTAAACCTCAGGAGTCAGAACCATACCAGTTTATCTTATTTTCCCAGTTTTGGGAAAACGAAGAGAGGAAGAAGCAGAGGAAATTTGATAAGCAAAGAAGAAGGGTGGAGAAGCTTCATAGAATATTGAATCACTGTTCTCTGAAACTCTTTCATAATTTATGTTATGGTTTTTTTTTTTTTTTTTTTTTTTTTTGGAGAAATCGAGGTGGTGGGTTTTATCAGAATCGAAGAGTCCAGGGCTTGAAGGTGAAGATCGATGGGGGCTACAACTTGAAGTGATCGACAACATTATTGTAATGCTACTATATATTTCTGGTTCTTTTGGCTTTCACGGAAACGTTTTGTTTTGTTTTGTTTGTTCTTTTGTTTCTGGTTTTTTTTTTTCCCAGCAACGGTTAGTTTTTTTGGCGGGCTTTCTGTGGAGATTCTTATTCCAAATTAAAGCGAGTTAGGGTCGTCTTAATAGAAGCAACTGGTGCGGAAACGGTCGTCTTAAGCCGCCTCAACAAGTTTTTTTGGTATTTTAAGAGGGATATTGTCCTAATTGAAAATTTGAGAAAAATATATTGACTTTTTTCAATTTTATTTTGCTTAGAGGAAATGTTTAGTGCTATCAGTATTCTTTTTGTATTTTTCTGGTCCTATATAGATATTATTTTTTTAAAAAAAAAATTACTCTTATTTTTCTCGCTTAATTTTTATGAAATAATATTTACCTTAGACAGGAAGAAATAAGACCAACACTAAGAAAGCACATAGACCGAGGCTCTATGGTAATGGGTTGCTAGCCGTTGGCAATTAATGGGTTTCTATGTGGAGAAGATTCTGAGTTATTGGGTGAGTTTTCTTGTGAAAGCGATTGTCTAATAATGACGAACCTAGATTATTACTTATTACTTTGGGTTATAACAAATTGAAAAATTCAAATATACTAACTTTAAATCATAAAAAAAATATTTCAAGAGGTAACTCAATTGGCTGAGATTACACTTAATGAAGTAAAGATAACTAGTTCAAATCCCCCTCCTCCCTTTTATGCAAACATGTCAAAAAAAAATCATAAAAAAAAAAAATTCTACATTTCAAATGCTTTAAATTACCAGTTATCTCAAAAGTTTTAAGTAAATTTAATCGCTTAATCATTAGTTTAATACTTCCCCTCACATGTGGGCTCAAACTCTCTTTTAATTGACAGAGTCATTGTTCGATCTCATGACCTTTGGCTCTAATACCATGTTAAATTACAAGTTATCCCAAAAGTTTAAGCTCATAGAAAAATGTAAATTTAATCACTTTATCATTAGTTTAACAAAATAAAATATAGAGTATTTCCCAAAAAGCCAAAAGGTAGTAGCTTACGTTCTACAATGTGACCATAGATTGTTACATTGACAATATTTTGATAGTTTTGAAGGACATTGTCGATTGAATGATAATTTAAAGAGATATGTGAACTCTCACCCTTTTTTCTTTATACATGATCCAACCATTCTCCTAATAGTAATAACCGTAATACAATCATGATAATTCAGTTATATATATAATTGACACCTCTGAAAATATAAATAAATAAAAAAAACTTTCTAATAGACAAAGGTATTAGTGAATGGTGCTCACAAATCACAATGATCGCAACCACATAGACTATTTAATAATATGTAATCATATTAATTGAAAAGTTATTGTCGATGCAATTTTTGGTCCACAATGTTACTAGTCTGCGATATTTCCTCATGATCAGGCTGTGAGATAAATTCATGTGCATCAATGGAATTCCTGCAAAATGAGAACACGATCAAAGGGTTTTCAGTTGGGACCGAAGACTCTTCGATGCCTAAGTTAACATCTTGTATATGAATGAAAACATATAATGATAATATGCCTCTAATATCATATATTTTGTGTGTGTGTAAAGTGAGAGATATATAAAGGAGAGTGAGAGAGGCTATGGAGAAATACGGGTCTCCTCTAGAGAGGGAGATGTGGGAGAGAGTCTGGGGTCCCCTAGAGAGGGAGACTGAGAAAGACCCAGTTAAGGAGAAAGGGGGAACCTTTCTCCTTTTATAAACTAAGGTGACACATGTCACCTTATAAGTGGGTAATGACAAAATGGTAAACAAATATAAATTGGTGGGCATATTTTATCCCTAACATTAATTATCCACATAATCAAATTAGAGTCTTTTTTTTTTTTGGTAGCAAAAGCAGGCTAAGAAAGCAATTTAACAACCACAACAAAGTCTAATTTATTGGGCCAAAAAAGTCCTAATTTTTTTTTTTATTAATTAAAAAAAAAAGAGCCGAAAGAGCTAAATTAAGCCCAAAAAAGTAGGCCCAATACCCAAAATTTTGAAAACCCGGTTACCGGTTCCGATTTTTTAAAGGGAATTTATATATAAGGCCCTTGGGTAAGCACTCCAAATTTTTTAAATCCTTAAGTTTTTTTTTTTTTTTACAATTTACTCCTTGTGTCAATCGAAATTACAACAAATTTAAATATAAATATTTTTTTTAAAAAAAAAAAAAAGAAGAAGAAAGAAAGAATACAGGGGTGGCCGAACCACCCCATAGGGGATGGCTGGCTACCTCAATTTTCCTAGGGGTGGTTCGGCCACCCCCAAACTGGCCAGTCTGGTGGTGGCCGAACCACCCCCTTAGGCCATGGGGGTGGTTCGGACACCCCCAAAACAACTGTCTAGGGGTGGCCCATGGCCTAAGGCCTAAGGCCAAACCCTGAAAAAAAAAAAAAAAAAAAAAAAATTGAGGGTTTGGCCCTAGGGGGTGACCTAACCACCCCTAGGCAAAATGGGGTGGCTAACCACCCCCTATGGGATGGCCAACCACCCCCTATGGGGTGGTTCAGCCAACCTTGAATTTTTTTTTTTTAATTTTAGATTTAAATTTTAAATTAAATTGAAAAATATATATTTTTTTTAATGTGGTAAAACAGTGTGTTTTGAAAAAAACTAACGGATGTTAAAAAATTTTGACAATAGGGATTTTATTGTGATTTCGATTGACCTAGGGAGTATTGCCAAAAAAAAAAAACCGGATTTAAAAATTTTGGAGTGCTTACCCAATGGCCTTATATATAAATTTCCTTTTTTAAAATTTAATAACCAGAACTGGGTTGACACCCCTAAATAAAACTATCTTTTACTTCTTTATCCAAATACACTGTACAATAGGTTCACTTATCTTTTCATATACCATCCTCATATTTTCACTTGTTTATTTATGGAATACAAGTTTTATATCCATCCTCATATTTTCTATAAAATTCCTACGCAATTCCCAATAAAAGACAAAAGAGAAGAGAGATGAAAGAGAAATATTTTGTATTAAAATAATAGATAGGTAGCTTAATTGCTACCCAATGCATTGGGCAGCACTTTAGCATACCTAATGTTTAGAAAAGGTCTAGCATCTACTGCATGTAAACATGTTTTAAGAAAACTGCTGAGAATGCTCTAACAACAATAAGAGCAATAAATAAATAAATAAAATAAAAAGACCGTCGTAGAATACCTTAATAATTTATGCTACCAATCATGCTTACTCAACCGACTTGACCTCCGGACTAGATTCATAAAATTAACAAAGAAAAACTCAATAATCCGAAGAGTAAAATTAAGTGTTCACTCTTTATTCTTTAACGTGACGCTAAAAATCATTATTATTTAAAATAACAAATGATCAAATAATGATGTTAGACTACTTGTGGTTATAGTATTTCTCTAAAACCTTATATAGAAGAAGAGTTGTCCATTGTTTGGTTGATATTAAAGAGATGGAGTGTCATAATTGAAGTTGGTTCTTGAGCTGTCCTTGTCTGCGTTGTCTTACAAAATAATTAAACCTCTGTCACTGGCTGAATAGACTGAATTGTCTTTTAAGCATCAAACAACCCATCCCCAACTCAACGTTAATTGTTGGATGAGTAATGCTATATTAAATTTTCATCTATATTTACCTCATCATCAACCGTCTCAACTAATTTTTAATTAAAAAATTAATTTAAATGTTAATTGAATAAGTTGTAAGATAATAATGAGATAAAATATAATTTTTATTAAAAAAAAAAAAAATTATTTTAGGCTTCTTAAACTCGTACATGAACCAGTTTCACATTGCTGGCCCTTTTTGTGATGAAAAGACTACAAAAACTATGTCGTTTCGGCTGTTCTATTCAAATTTACCTCCTCTTTGTTGCGGATATCTTTTTCTTTCTTTTCTTTTTTTGTGTGAGAGAGTGATAGAGAGAGAGAGAGAGAGAGAGAGAGAGAGAGGGAGAGGGAGAGATTTGTTGAAGAAACTTCTTGTTGTTGTTGTTGTTGTTCTTCTTCTTCTTTTCTCAGTGTGAGACTGAGAGGAGGGGAGTGAGAAGCGAGGACTGAGGAGGCAGAGTGTTGGTGAGTTGGGAGAGGCAAATGGAGAAAGCTCTGACAAAAGTTGGGAGCTTTTGGATTTCCAAGAAAGCCAAGGCGGAGATCTCCAACATCACTGAAGACCTCTCTGTACGTTCCCCTTGCTCCAACTCTGTCTTTTAATTCTTCTTTCTTCTGCTGTTTCAACATTCACTCTCGCATTCTTGATTCTTCTCAAATTTTTCTCTTCCTGGCTGGTTTGTGACATTTATTTGCATAATGCTGCTTGATACAACGTACCTACTTGATAATTTTCAAGATCTCGCATACTATTGTCAAGCAATTGAAGAAAAGAAAGCAAAATTGAACAAGTTTTTTCTTAAGGCATGATAGGTCGTGGACTCTGTGCCTTTCTTTTAATATTTTTGGTATTAAGTTGGACTTTGGCTTTCTGCTGGTGCTTGTACTTGCAATGGGGCCTGGGGGACTACCCATTTGAAGAAGAAAAAAAAATCTTAGTTAATTCTCTTGAATGTATTGTTTGATATTCGAAATTTAATATTTTTTGAAAATTGAAAAGCAGTCCAAAAGACGGATCTTGATGTAAAGGGAAAATGGCTTGCCACATTTTCTTGAATTTCATTCATATCCTCATACTTATTTTTTTTCCATTTTCTTGGGGCTGTCTATTTCTATTTGGTTTTAGCTTATTGTTGCTAAAGTTGAAATTTTTATTCCTAGGTGATGCTATTTTTATTTTTTTTTCTAAAATTTGTCCAAATTGTCTATCAATAATTCGGCTGAAAAGTAAAGTAAGAGATTACTTTCCACAGTAATTGGATTGATAAATGCGTATCAACTTTGTTTGTGCAGCATCCCTAATGATCTCAATGTCATGCTTAATTCATCTTCTTGGTTTGCCACTCTCTCTCTCTCTCTCTCTAGTTGTACATATGATTTTCAACCTGGTTGTGAATTCTATCAATGTGGTAATCCGATTAGCTTTGACCCATCTAACCATCCTTTTAAGATTAGTGTAAATTGGACATCATAGAGGTGGGGTTGGGTGGAGGGGAGAGCTGGGAATTTTGTTGTAGGAGATGATGCTAAAGTGTAGTCCACATTAATAGTCCTATATGTTCTTGGATATGTCTTCTTAATAAAATCAGAGGTTCGAAGGTATAATGGAGTTCTACCATCTTGTGCATGTAATTACATCACAGAACTATATAATGACTTAAAATGTTTATAAAACCATTCATTCGCAAAACAAAACTCTATATAAAACTCATTCCATGCTAGGAGGTCTTCATTAATTGATATCTATGATTATATTTTTGGGAGAGAAATGTCTACTTGTCAAAAAAAAAATCTTGTAATAATATTAGAATGACATTTAACTACTGTGAAGTGTATAAACTAGGAGACTAACTTTTGGCCTCTAGAATTCAGTTCTTTTTTCTTTTATTAATTGAAAGACTTGCTATAAACAGTAAAGAAGGCATTAATTCTTTTGACATTTTATATATGGAAAAGTAAACCAATACAACATAGGAGGCTTCTTTCCCCTCTTCCTTGTAATTTGCAGCCAAAGCAGCATACATGGTGCCATGTGAGAGGTTCAAAATGAAGTTATCATCACCATGTGCATTAGAGTTGCTTCCTTGCAGCAATCATATTAACATGTCTTATGCTTCTTTTAATACATGTCTACCAAAGTTTTCAAGTATCCAATATTCTAAAATAATAAGTGAGCTAAAACTGCCGAAATCATTTGGTGGTAGCATCTTCATTGAAGGAATAAAACCTACCATCAGATTCAGCATCTAATTTTAAACATGATCATAATGAAAATGAAAGCAGATGGCATTTTTTATGCTATATGTTTGATAATGTGGTATATACTT